>OZ024742.1:198867181-198942181 GCA_964016885.1 Eledone cirrhosa | reverse complement strand
CCACCACTACCACCACATCACCACCACTACCACCAGCATTACCACCACTACCACCACATCACCACCACTACCACAAGCATTACCACCACTACCAACATTACCACCACATCACCACCACTACCACCAGCATTACCACCACTACCAACATTACCCCCACATCACCACCACTACCACCAGCATTACCACCACTACCAACATTACCACCACATCACCACCACTACCACCAGCATTACCACCACTACCAACATTACTACCACATCACCACCACTACCACCAGCATTACCACCACTACCACCACATTACCACCACATAACCACCACTACCACCAGCATTACCACCACTACCACCATTACCACCACATCACCACCACTACCACCAGCATTACCACCACTACCAACATTGCCACCACATCACCACCACTACCACCAGCATTACCACCACTACCACCATTACCACCACATCACCACCACTACCACCAGCATTACCACCACTACCAACATTACCACCACATCACCGCCACTACCACCAGCATTACCACCACTACCACCACTACCACCACATCACCACCACTATCACCACATTACCACCACTACCACCATTACCACCACATCACCACCACTACCACCAGCATTACCACCACTACCAACATTACCACCACATCACCACCACTACCACCAGCATTACCACCACTACCACCACTACCACCACATCACCACCACTACCACCAGCATTACCACCACTACCAACATTACCACCACATCACCACCACTACCACCAGCATTACCACCACTACCACCAGCATTACCACCACTACCAACATTACCACCACATCACCACCACTACCACCAGCATTACCACCACTACCACCACTACCACCAGCATTACCACCACTACCACCACTACCACCAGCATTACCACCACTACCAACATTACTACCACATCACCACCACTACCACCAGCATTACCACCACTACCAGCATTACCACCACATCACCACCACTACCACCACATCACCAGCACTACCACCAGCATTACCACCACATCACCACCACTACCAACATTACTACCACATCACCACCACTACCACCACATTACCACCACTACCACCACATTACCACTGCATCAGTTGTTAGCTGTTGAGACTTTAAAACTTCCATGAAAACCTCCATAATTCCTGAGATTCGCCGACACTACACCTGATGTTCCCCCTCCATACACATACACACATGTATATCATGACTCATACACTATTCACTTCCCTGACATTTGTATATTATTCTATGTACTATACATGCAACTTTGATGAGTTGTAGTGCACCTGAGCACTGTACACAATAATTTCATTATTATTATTTTTCTTGGTAGTTCAAATCCCGCCAAGGTTGACTTTGCCTTTCATCCTTACGGGGTCGATAAAATAAAGTACCAGTAATGCACTGGTGTAATTGCTGGCCTTATGCCTAAAGTAGAAACAATTATTATTATTACCACCAAAATTACCACCACTACCACTAACATTACCACCACTACCACTAACATTACCACCACCACTACCACTAACATTACCACCAACACTACAAACATTACCACCACCACTACCACCAACATTACCACCACTACCACCTACATTACTACCACCACTACCACCAACATTACCACCACTACCACCACCACCACCATCACCACCACCACCACCACCACCATCACCATCACCACCACCACCACCATTACCAACACCATCACCACCACCACCACCATCACCACCACCACCATTACCACCACCACCACCATCACCACCACCACCACCACCACCATATCACCACCACCACCACCACCACCACCACCATCACCACAACCACCATCACCACCACCACCATATCACGACCACCACCACCACCACCACCACCACCACCACCATCACCACAACCACCATCACCACCACCACCACCACCATCATCACCACAACCACCATCACCACTACCACCACCACCACCATATCACCACCACAACCACCACCATCACCACAACCACCATCACCACCACCACCACCACCGCCATCATCACCACCACCACCATCACCACAACCACCATCGCCACTACCACCACCACCACCACCACCACCACCACCACCATCACCACCACCACCACCACCACCACCACCACCATCGTTTTGTAAACGAAATTCCTTGTGTCAGTATTTTAATATGTCGGAATTTTATGTCATGGATATTATTAAATTCTAGCTTTGTGGATATATTTCTACATGTACAATTGCTAAGTTATATTTTTTTCACAGGAAAAATTTCCATAACCAGTAAATAATAACCGTACAGCTTGTAGTACATAAAATCAACAGATTTATCAGTTGTATTCACAATACCCTTGAATTTTTATGCAAACACTTAAAAGGGTGGCAAGCCCTTCTTTGGAAAGGCCTGTTATAAAATGTATTTGTTTGTTGTTGTTGTGTAAAGCTTTATTATGTTGTTGTTGGCACATGGCTTTGTGGTTAGGGTATTCAGCTGACAATCATAAGGTCATGAGTTCAATTCCCGGCAATTTCACATTGCTCCAGTCCACTCAGCTGGCGAAAATGAGTTGTACCTCTAATTTGAAGGGCTAGCCTTGTCACATTTTGTGCCACGCTGAATCTCCCTGAGAATTACGTTATGAATACAGATGTCTGTGGAATACTCAACCACTTGCATGTTAATTTTACGAGCAGACTGTTCTGTTGATTGGATCAACTGGAACACTCGTTGTAACAGACGGAGTTCCAGTCAGTCATGTTGTTGTAGTTGTTATTGTTTTGTTGTTGTTTAGTTGATAAAATAAAGTACCAGTCTAGGGGAAGTGGGTTGGTAGAATTATAATTATAATAATAATGAAATTATTGTGTACAGTGCTCAGGTGCACTACAAATCATCAAAGGTGCATGTATAGTATATAGAATAATATACAAATGTCAGGGAAGTGAATAGTGTATGAGTCATGATATACATGTGTGCGTGTGTATGGAGGGGGAATATTAGGTGTAGTGTTGGCGAATCTCAGGAAGCATGGAGATTTTAAAGGATGCAGTGTCTCGACAGCTAACAACTGATGCAGGGAGTTTGTTCCATGCTTCAGCAACTCTGAGCGTGAAAAAATGATTCCGAAAGTCATGGGAGCTGTGCTGTTTTCTGACTTTGTTGGCATGCCCACATGTGTTAGACACATGGAAATCAAAAAGGTACTCAGGGTTGTTGTTGGCAAGATGGTTAATAATTTTGTGGGTGTTTACCAAGTCAGTTGCCAGACATCGGAGCTTCAATGTATCCATGCCCAGGGAAGCAAGGCTTTCAGAGTATGGTAGATGCCTGATGGAGGGTATTCGTTTGGTTGCACGTCTCTGAACAGTTTCCAAGCGGTCAATGTTCTGAGCCAGATAGGGGTTCCAGACTGGTGTTGCAAATTCTAAGTGTGGCCGCATCATAGCTATATACAGCTTTAAATAGATAACTGGAGAGGGCTGACAAAGGTCTTGCTGAGTGATGCTAAGACACCCTTGGCCTTCTTGACAATTTTAGAGACGGGCTTCGTCCAATGCAAATTGTTAGAACATTGGAAGACATGCCTTGCTGTATTTGTTGAAGCTGTTTGTATCCTGGGTTCCAATCCTGCAGTGGCCAACTTTATCTGTTATGATATAATGAAAATTATTGTGTACAGTGTTCAGGTGCACTACATCTCATCAAAGGTGCATGTATAGTACATAGAATAATGTACAAATGTTAGGAAAGTGAACAGTGTGTGAGTCATGATATACACATAGACACATGGAAATTTTAAAGGGTGCAGTGCCCCGGCAGCTAACAACTGATGCAGGTACCTAACAAGAGTCAATAAAGAAGGAACTATACTGAAGAAAAACGTTGCACTTATTAAGATCTGGTCTATTGGCTGCACTTCATTGGAGTAAAGGTTGAACTTTGCTGAAATAAAAGTCTGCACTTCTCTGAATTAAAAGTGGAACTTTGCTCCAGTAAAGTTTGGACTTATTAAGATCTTTGCTGAAGTAAAGGTTGGCTTTATTAAGATCTGGTCTATAATTGCACATCATACCCCCACTTGCTCCTTGTGGCTTCTGAGGCAGACATCATGTCCGCCATCAGGTCCTTCCCAGCTAGCAGCTGCGGAGGTGTTGATGATCTCCGACCAGGCTACCTCAAGGAGTTGACATCCCCCTCTCCACTGAGGCCGGGCGCGTCTTCTGAGTGCAATTGTGGCACTCACCAATAGGCTCATCCATGGTGCCCTGGACCCTTATGCCCGAGGCTTCATTTTTTCGGCCAGCTTCACCGCTCTCAGGAAGAAAGAGGGTGGCATACACCCCATTGCTGTGGGAAATGTCTTCCGGAGGCTGGCTGCCAAGGTGATCTGCCAGTCCGTAACATACGAATTGGGTGAGGAGTTTAGTCCGGTGCAACTGGGTGTCGGCGTGTCCGGTGGCTGTGAAGGGGCCGCTCATGCAACCAGGCACTTCTTCACAGCTGCCCATCGGAACCGGCATCCAGGGACTCCAGGCACCTCATTGTCAAGCTTGACATGAGGAATGCCTTCAACTCTTTACGCCGGGATCATCTGCTCGAGGCCTGCCTCAGCCGAGCCCCCTCTGCCTACCCACTGGCCTACCTGTCATATGGAGCCCCGAGCATGCTCCTAGCTGCTGATACAGTCATACCCTCGGCTACTGGGGTCCAACAGGGCGACCCTTTGGGGCCCCTCCTGTTCGCCCTTTTTATTGACCACATTGCCTGGGGTATCACGGCCCCTCTCAACGTTTGGTATCTGGATGATGCTACGTTGGGCGGGCCCGTACGGACGGTCTGCCAAGACCTTTAATTGGTGATTCCTGCCCTGGCGGGAATCGGCCTCCAGGTCAACCCGGCCAAGTCGGAGGTGGTGAATGTCAGCCTCAATGCTGCGAGCTTTGCAGCTTCCGTCTTGGACGTGCGGTCCATTCTCCGCCAGGTTCAGGTGACCCCCCAAAGAGGATGTCCGCCAGCTATCCGCTCCACCATCAGGTCCAGGCTTCAACAGCTCCAGACTCTCACAAGCCGACTGGGCTTGATTGACGGCCACCCAGCTCTCTTTCTGCTGAGGAACTGCTTCGCCATGCCGAAGCTTCTCTATACACTCCGCAGCGCTCCATGCTACACCCAGACATCTCTCCTTGCTGACCTCGATACTTGTATCCGAGCAGCAGCCGAAGGGATATGCAACGTCAAGTTTGACGACATAGGGTGGCAACAGGCCACTTTACCTGTCAGATATGGTGGCCTTGGCCTCTGGTCCCTGATCTCACTAGCTTTGCTGGCGTATCTTTCGTCGGTAACCTCGTGCCGTGTCCTCGTCAGCAGGGTTCTTCAAAATGCAACAGAACCCTCTGTATTCAGAGAACGTGAGGCCGCCTGTGAGACGTGGGACCAGCTGGGACTTAGCCCAGTAGACGTCCCTCCTCCTTCTCCCCTTGTTGACGTCAAGTCCCCCCAACGCACTTGGGATGCCATCCAGTGCAGCCTGGCCTCAGACAGGCTTACACGCCAGCTCGACCAGCATCACCTTGCTAGTTTTTGTGCGGTCTCCAAACTCCACAGTGGTGCCTGGCACCATGTCCTGCCCTCCTTCTTCACTGGCACGCAGCTAGACAACCATAGCCTGCGCATCGGCATTTCACTGTGGCTCAGCCTCCAGATCTCCCAGCCACACCAATGTCGCTGCGGATCCACCGTGGACTCTTTTGGCTTCCACCCGCTTTGGAGTGGCTTTTCCAGCGCGTCTCCCTTGCCCCCTCCGGGGAAACGCCTTCTCCATTCTGTCCACCGGGGCTGTGGGTGGGCCCCATTGCGTACCGTTGTAGTTGTTGTATACAGATATTAACTCATCAATCCCATTGTCCTAATCCAAAAGTTCTTATTTTTTTTCATCTAGTGAAGACGTCTGTAGACCTACTACAATATATATTCTATTTTGGAATAAATATTGAACTTTGCTGAAATAAAGCCTGAACTTCCTTGAATTAAAAGTTGGACTTTGCTGCAGTAAAGTTTGGACTTAGGAGCCCAAAAGGAATGTACTTTACTGGTAAAATCCGTTTTGGGGCTCAGTAAAATAAAGTACCAATCAAGGGTAATAGATTGATAGATTTGTTGGAGCTTCAGAGAGAGATGTTTTCAGGTATTTGTTCTGAATCATTACATTCTGAGTTCAGATTCCACTCTGGCCTACATGGGTATGAGACATAATGTGTCACCAAATTTATCACCATCAATGGGCCTTTGGATGTCTTTCACAGAGTCTACTCTGTTGCAAGCATTTGTACTAGGCTTCCAGTTTGAAGATACCTTAATAATAATAATAATTGTTTCTACTTTTGGCACAAGGCCAGCAATTACCCAGTACATTACTGGTACTTTATTTTATCGACCTCGTAAGGATGAAAGGCAAAGTTAACCTCGGCGGGATTTGAACTCAGATCGTAAAGGGACGTAACTATGCTGGAAAGTATGTCTGACCCTCTACCGATACTGCCAATTCACCGCACTAATAATAATATAATAATTGTTTCTACTTTAGGCACAAGGCCAGCAATTACCCAGTGCATTACTGGTACTTTATTTTATCGACCCCGTAAGGATGAAAGGCAAAGTTAACCTAGGCGGGATTTGAACTCAGAATGGCAAGGGCCGTAACTCTATGCATCAAAGCATGGCGTCCAACCCTCTAATAATGATGATTTCTACTATAGGCACAAGGCCAGTAATTTTGGGGGAGGAGTAAGTTGATTTAATCAACTCCAGTGCATAAGGATGGACGGCAAAGTTAACCTCGGTAGGATTTGAATTCAGATAGTAAAGGGCCATAACTCTATACCACGAAGCATGGTGTCAGACGCTCTACCGATACTGTCAATCCATCACACATCACGTGCACTACAACTCATCAAAGTTGCATGTATAGTACCTCATACTCTCCCACCAATCTCAGAGGCCCTGAAATGAGTTATAAGCACTGCTCTTTGACTAAACAGTAGATAAAAAAGGACACCCATGATTTTATGAAAGACGTTCTAACCATGACCACCCCATCTTTTTTCTTCTTTCCAGCCATAGTATACCTCAGACTATATTATCTTTCAAGATGTTTTATAGGAATTGACCCTTAGTATTTTACTGATACATACATATATATGTGTGAGTGTATGTATGTATATATATATATATCATCATCGTCGGTTAACGTCCATCTTCCACGCTAGCATGGGTTAGACGGTTTTGTTCCATTTGATGCGGAGACCATGTCTCGCTCACATGGAAGCGTCTCTGGCAGGTTTTTTACAGCTGGATGCCCTTCCTAACACCAACCACATTTACAGTATTGACTGGGAGCCTATTCATCGTGTCTCCTACACGGCCACCTTACAGTGTGGACTTTTGTGTTATCGAGACAGTGGACGGGACGGAAGAGGGGTAGGGTGTGTACATTGAGTTAAGAGGTGCCTACTGACTGTGGGTTAAGAGGTGCCTACTGACTGTAGGTTTGTATGGAATGGTAGTCAGGTCTTCTGTACAACTGTATGGTGCCAAAGGTCTCGATCCAGTGTCGTTGTCTTAGAGAGGTGAAGGTGGGCAAGGTCAGTTTTTATCACCTCGTCCCAGGTTTTTCTTGGTCTACCCACTCCACAGCTTCCATCAATTTTCATTGCCCTGCACTTTTTTATACAGCTGTCATCCCTCATATGCATCACATGTCCATACCAATGCAATCTCCTCTCCAGAACACAATATTTGATACCTCTTATGCTTAGTCTCCCTCTTAGTTCATTTATGCTTCGCCTTTCGCGCACGTTACTATTACACATCAATCGGAGCATGCAAGCTTTATTTCTTTCTAATCTACGCAGGTCTTCAGCACACAATGCCCAAGTCTCACTAACATGTAATATCGCCGTTTGTATACATTTAACGAAGGGTTAAAAAAATGAAATTTTAGAAAGTTATATGTTATATTTGAAATGATTATAACAAGAATAATAAGAATATATGTAATAATAGGAATATAAAGAATATAAAAATATAAGAATATTAAGAATACTAGGAATAAATGATTTGGTTATATATTGTTTACTTCACGTGAATCATTTAATAAGTACAAATAAAAACAGTTACCAATGGTTGTTAAAGTTGTTATTGTTTCTGATGTGAGGCTGTTGTAGTCTGTTGTTGTTGGAGTTTGTCGTAATAGTTGAGACCATAGTGAGTGAGAAAGAGTAATGATTTGTATACCTCTTAATGGTCTGTAGTAACTGTGAACTACCGTGGCTTGTAGATGGTCTGTAGTAATAGAGGTTCCAATCTCTGTGTGTGTATCTGTAGGCCTCATGGGTCTGTTGGTAGACCACTGGGATTTGTTGATAGCAGTAATCCTTACATAGTTAGTTGCATATCCTATCGCTTCGATGTCTCTGTTCAGAATTGCCTGGTACAGGCCCTATATATAGCTGTCACTTCCTATTCCCCACCTTGAGGGACAGTCAAAACATCAACCTGTTAACACAATAAATGTGGTTGACCTAGAATTTGATCTTTAGGTATCACCCAAAGTTCAAGGCGCGGATGTATTTCGCTACATACATGCATCATACAATCTGCCTTTCATTTTTAGAGAGAAACCCCTTGTGACCAACAGTGGTATTAGCTCTCTGAACTTTTTCCATCCCGTTCCAACTCTGGCTACTACACTTTCAGAGCACCCTCCTCCACTGCTGATTTTGTCACCCAGGAACGGAAGGTGTCTACTATAGAACCATCTGGGCAGTTGAAGGAGATATCATCCAGTGGGTCCTTGCTACTTACTGCACCTGAGCATCAGCCACATATAAAATCTACATTCTTAGATAGCTTAACTCTGATCCCACTACATCCTTTATATACCCATATTTTGCATTTGGGACATAGAATGGAGTTTCTGCCTACTCCTTTCTTACATACTGAGCATGGCCATTTCCCAGAGGGTACCTGTGCCCTATTCACCTTCTGCATACTAGAACCTCAGTCTTAGACAAATTGACTCTAAGGCCTTTTGATTCAAGGCCATGCTTCCATGTTTGGAACTTCCTCTCTAGTTCAGCCATAGATTCAGCTATGAGAGTTAGATCATCTGCATATAGAAGTTCCCATGGACAGCCAGTCATAAACCCCCTCTGTTATAGCCTGTAGGACAATAATATTCTTCGTTAATTCTAACCTTGCTGACTGTTCCTCTATACATGGCTTGTATAGCTCTCACAAGCCATTCTTCCACACCTAGTTTTCTAAGAGCCCACCAGATTAAGGTATGTGGGACTCTGTCAAAGGCGTTCTCCAGGTCAACTAAAGCTAAGTAGAGAGATTTACTGTTAGCCAGGTACTTCTCCTGCAATTGCCGTACAAGGAAAAGAGCATCCATGGTACTTTTACCTGGCACAAACCAAAACTGCATTTCATCTAGATCAATTTGGTCTCTGATCAGTTGAGTAATAACTCTTTCTGTGACTTTCATGACCTGGTCAACTAATTTAATGCCCTTATAGTTTCCTGTATCCAGGGCGTCTCCTTTGCCCTTGTAACAATTGATGATGATGCTTCTATGCCAGTCATCTGGTATGATCCCATTCTGTATTACTTGGTTCACTATCCGGGTGACCATAGTATGTCCCACCATTCCAGACACCTTCAACATTTCAGCAACTATCCCCAAATGCCCAGCTGCCTTGCCTGTCTTCATAGTTTTGATTGCCTTACTTACTACACTACCATCAACTTGCACAGCTGGTCCTTCTATTGGATCGATACGGGGCAGACTATCTTTATTCTGTTCATTCTCCTCATTTAGTAGTCTCTCGTAGTGACACTTCCAAGCTACCTTCTTATCACTATTAGTGAGGGCACGTACACCATCGGCATTACGGACACACGTCTCCCCAACAATATCATTGTTCTTGACACATTGCCTTGCAATCCTGAAGATCTCACGTCTTTGGTCCGCCCGTTGTAGAATATGCTTGAACTTACTATCCTCTGCTTCCCTTTTTGCAAGGTATACTTGCTGTCTAGCTTCTCTCCTAGCTACCTGATAGTGTTCTCTACTACCCCCGTCCTGCCATTCTTTCCACGCCTACATTTTGCCCCTGATGGACTCCTCCACCTCACTGTTCCACCACCATGTGACTCTCCTCCTGCCTGAAGGTCTGCTTCAGCCACAGATTTTATATATATATATATTTTTTTTTGAGTATATGTTGGTTGTATACCAACACCTCAGTATTCCAGTTCCTCAGTGAAATAACAACCCAACCAGGAACTGGGCATATCAGAGTATTGACAAAGTTAAACACCTCAACAACATGTGTACTCGTCTCTACCCCACTAATTCGGACTGTCTGAAGAGGTCACAGCCAAAGATAGCTGTCACCGAAATATAAACGAAGCCAAATTTTAAACATTTGACTTATTTATTTTATTTTATTTTATATATATATATATATATAAAACTTAAAATATATAAATAAAGGATCTTGCCATCCACCTATAGTTTTTAAAAACCTTATCCCTAATATTAGCCGTAGGATCTCCACCCTCTCTTCCTCAGAAGCTATTTTTAATAAGGCATCCCCTACTATAATAAAGCCCTCCAAAATAGCGGTTTTAGTGAACCGATTAAATACATACCTAACTACACTAACTCTATTAAACATAAAAATAGGAATAGAAAAATAATCTGGTTCACACCCCCCTACTCTCTAGCAGTTAAAACTAATGTAGGCAAAACATTCCTTGAGCTCCTAGATAAACATTTCCCTAGAACACATAGATACTATAAGATCTTTAACAGAAACTGTGTTAAAATTAGCTATTCCTGCGGTCCCCCTATTAAGTCCTATATCCTCAACAAAATATCACCTAGAGAGAATCAAACTTGCTCCTGTAGAATCAAAAGTGAATGCCCATTACAAGGTAAATGCAACACCAAAGCCATTGTATATGCGGCTAAAGTGACAACCATCAGCAACAACCATCCAGCCACCAGTGAACGATATGTGGGTATGACGCAAGACAAATTCAAAACGCGTTATTACTCACATGTCGCATCCTTTCGACATCCAGAAAAAAGATTTACAACAGCTCTGGCTAGCAGAATTTGGGATTTGAAAGACCAAGGCATCCAATATAAATTAGATTGGTCAATTTTGAACCAATCTAAAGAATATGCTAGAGGAACAAGAAAATGCACGCTCTGCATAAATGAAAAATATTGGATATTGCAAAATCTAAAATCACCAAAGACCTGCCTGAACACAAAGACGGAAATTTTCACCAGTTGCCCACACATGAAATCACACCTGCTTTCCAGCTCATATAAACTTAACACACTTTCAGATACTTATCCTCCATAAACTCTTATTATTCTCTTTTTAATTACCCTTTCTGACTTACTTTCATTTTTATCCTTGTCAATAATTTCATTTATTTTTATTCTTATTTTTTTATTTTTACTTCACATCCACCAAACCCCCCCACCCCCTTTATTCTCCGATTCACTTTCCATTTTTTACTTCCCCTTTTTTTTTACTTCCCTTTTTCCTCCACTAACTGATTACACATGTCTTTTGTGTTTTTCAATCCAGATATATTTTTCATTTTTATTTTTATTTTTTATTTTTGCGCAGCCAATCTTACAATTTTATATTTGTACTTACTTATCCACAAGTTTTTTACATCCTGTATCAATATGGCTGAACGCCTTAATGTGTGTATACTTTTATATATGTACATGAGTGACTACGTATGTGCGCGCGCGTGCGTGTATGTATATATATATATATATATATATATATATATATATATATATATATATATATATATATATATGTGTGTGTGTGTATATGTATGTGTGTGTGTGTATGTATATATTATGCGTATGTGTATCTGTCTTTATATCCGTGTTTTTTGACATCTCGGTTTTATGTTTTGTTTTCTTCCCCCCCCCCTTTTTTTACTTACTCATTTTTATGCGTGTGCATGCATACAGGTCAATATGCGTGAGTGTAAGTATGTTGTGTGTGTGTGTGTGTATGTACGTATCGAACGTATGGATGTGTAAGTGCGCGTGTGTATATAAGCATATATATTTTTGCGTTTCTTTTGTGAGACATGCGTGTCCGTGTATGTATGTAACCCTTTTTTTGTCTTCTTTTCTTTAATTTTTCTTTCTAAAATTTTTTCTTTCTAATTTATTGTTACATTTTTATAAATATATCGAGATTGATACTTTCCTTTAATTATTACACTCCCTTACCTCTTTTACTTCCGCATCTAAGTGTACGAGTGTGTAGGCGTTTTATGCGCGCGCCTTCATATTCATATACTTATGATGTACATACAGATACATTTGCCCTAAATTTTAGATTTACGCACACTTTTTCACTATACGTATACATATGTGAATATACATATATGCACATCTGTGAGCGTATATACATACATATACACACACCTAACTATATTTCTTGATAGATTTTTATATATTTCAATTTCTAATTCATTTGTCTATATCTTTTTTTGATTTTCTTGATGAGTTTTTCTAAGTATTTACCCATGTTTTATATTGCCTCGTCTGACGAACGAATGAAGACGTTTCTTTCGTATTCGCCTCATTCGGGAAACCTCTGGTAATGAAGTAATTATATTGTATTGATTTTTATACATTATATATATATATATATATATATATATATATATAGAGAGAGAGAGAGAGAGAGAGAGAGAGAGAGAGAGAGAGATAGATAGAGAGAGAGAGAGAGAGAGAGAGAGAGAGAGAGAACGAAAGAGACTCTATTTTAAATGCTAGTCACACAGTATAGCATCAGCAATGTTCGTATTTTCAGTCATAAGCTTGGTTATAGCAGCCCATCTACCTCTAGGGGAAATAACTCGATTCTAAAGATAAACGCGCTTAACTCCCTTGCATCACGAATCAAATATTCAAGGCGATTTCGCATAATTCTGCATCATCTCAGTCTCACAGACCTGAGACTTTGAAGTTATGAAACATATATAGAATGGGCTAGACGTGTAAACATCGGACTATATTAACACACACACATGTATAGTTAGTAGTGTATTTGTAAGGGAGATCACATGCCTCCTACCCACTACCAACAACCAAAGTGTATCTACCACTGTCCTTCCACATCTCAAATGAAGACAGCAAAGAGTGGAGCAGTCTCTTTAGTGTTAGTGGACAAGGCAATGTCTTTAGTGTTGGTGCCATGATAAAATACACCCAGTACACTCTGTAAAGTAGTTGACAATTGAACAGAAACAACATGGATTAGATAGGACTCTTTAGTCTTATTGAGAACATGACAGCCTCTCTAGAGTTGGTGCCATAATAAAATCCACCTAGTACACTCTGTAAAGTGGTATGTGTGGTTAAGGAGTTCTACAGGTTCTGTCCCACTACATGGAACCTTTGGCAAATGACTTCTACTCTAGCTTCAGGGTAGGTGAAATTTGGTAGATGGAAAATTTATGTAAGCCTGTTGTCTGTGTGTGTATATATATATGTATATATATATTTATATAAACAATTAAGTTAAAGTGTACATCTACATATGTATACGGAAGTATTAGTATGCATATAAATACACACATGTATACATCTGTACATGTACTCAGTTTTTTCACTAGACACTTTACAGTGAGTGTCAGCTAGTCTGTATGTAACCACACAGACGGACCGGGTTTTAGAGTCATACGAGGTTTCAAGGAAACACATTTCCTCTATTCTCCAGAGGGCCCGATAGAGTGCTCTGATCAGAGCAAACAGCACGGACACTCTATCTCAAAATTATTTTTGAAAAGCATTTAGAAATGCGGAACCGGTAAAAACTTAAAAACTTAAAACCACAACTGAATACTAACCCATACAATCACTAATACTCTTTTATTCCTAATTAAACCATTTTTCAACTGTGAACAATTTGTCAGCATTTTCTATTCCGTTTACCAATATATATATATATATATATATATATATATAAGGGAAAGCGGACGTAAAATGATGATGATGATGATGATGATGATGATATATATATATATATATATATATATATATATATCATTCAGAAGATCTCGTTAAGGCTGAAAGCAGCGGTTCTTTGTTTAAATTTTTATCTGTTCTTATAATAAATATCATTGTATATATATACATATCAGGATAGAACTAGTTTAAAATTAGTTAGACCATTACTTAACAGAGTACCCTAAACTTGGAGTAGTAGTGTATGGAAATATTATATTTCTTGAACATTTTCAACTTGGTGGAGCCCATCAAACCCCTAGCTCTGAATACAGCCAATTTCTTCCAGAGATGGAGTGAGAGTAATAGAGAGGAAGCGAGGAAAAGAAACAGGAGAAGAATCAACCCCAGTACTGGACTGGTACTTTTCTTATCAAACTCAAAAGGATGAAAGGCAAAGTAGACTTCCAGATTTGAAAACTCAGAGTACAGAGATCCAAAATGATTATTGCAAAGCATTCTGTTCAACATTCTAATGACTGTCAATTTGGTGTTTGTGGTTTAGTATCAAAAGATTGGCAGGTCTTTTCATACTGAAACCTAGGAAAGCATGGAGCTGCAGCCAAAATCTAAACTCTGTATTTACCAACCTATATTTTATGTTTATATTATATATATTAGACCCACAACGCATGGGGGAAGCTTAGGAGCTCCATTTTGGGTATTTAAACCTGGCAGAGCCCATCCTTCTCTAAATTGGAAGACAGCTGATTTCTTTCAGAGAGAGAGTAATTATTTTTAGCCCCAGGACAATCCTGGGTATAGTTTATGAGATTCGAGTGTAGATGCAGTGTTAAGATTATTTAAATTCTTGTTTCAGAACTAGAAATTGTTGAAAAGCGAGGTTGACTTTGCCTTTCATCCTTACGGGGTCGATAAAATAAAGTACCAGTAATGCACTGGGTAATTTGCTGGCCTTGTGCCTAAAGTAGAAACAATTATATATGCTATTACATTGTTGTTACTGTTGTTGTTTAGTCAGCAGGTCACCTCTGAGTAAGGCAGACCTATGTTGTTTGATTTCTTTTTATATAAGGCAATGTTATATCATTTTCTTAGTGATGGTGGACTGGCAGATTCATCAAAGCATTGGAAAAAATACATTGCAGAATTTGTTTTGGCTCTTTAAATTCTGAGTTCCCACAAATGTTAACTTGGTTGGTCTTGTTGAGGAATCCAGCTGGATTGTTTGGAGACAGTTGCTTTTGGTAGGACCTTCTGGAAGGCATGTATGAGAACTCTGCCTCCATGGCTCTCCTGGGAATGAGTGGGAAAAGAAGAAGATGAAGTAGGAAGAGGAGGAGGAGGAGGAGGAGGAGGAGGAGGAGGAGGAGGAGGAGGAGGAGGAGGAGATCAGTAGCAGTTCTTGACTGGTACTTTATTTATTGCCCTTGAAATGAGGAAAAGCAAAGTTGACCTTGATGGGATTTGAACTCAGAGAGCAAAGAGCTGGAATGAATACCGCAAACCAATTCTATTCACCATTTTCACAACTCTGCTAGTTCAATTCTGTAATCAGTGAAAACTCTATCATCATCATCATCATCATCATCATCTTATGTCCGCTTTTCCCTGCTTGCAAGGGTGGGATGGGTCCTATTCAGCACAGCATCTCTCCACTTATCACGGTCCCTCGTCGCATGTATAGTACATAGAATAATATACAAATGTCAAGAAAGTGAACAGTGTATGAATAATGATAAACGCACACACGTGTGTATGGAGGGGGAATATCAGGTGTAGTGTTGGCGAATTTCGGGAAGTATTGAAGTTTCGAAGGAAGCAGTGTCCCGATAGCTAACAACTGATGCAGGTGGTGGTTTGTTCCATACTTCAGGAACTCTGAACATGAAGAAACGTTTCTGAAAGTCATGGGAGCTGTGCTGTTTTCTGACTTTGTGGGCATGTCCATTGTGTTAGACACATAGAATTCAAAAAGGTGCCCACAGTTGTTATTGGAAAGATTGTTAATAATCTTATGGGTGTATATGAACTCAGTTGCCAGATGTTGGAGCTTTAATAACAAATACTTCACAATGATGTCATATGGATAACAATAGTAAATATTATTACATAGCTTAACATAGATTTTTATCACAATTTCTATCTGTTTGTTTTTATAGTAATTTCTGTACAAAGGAGACTTCGATAATTGACCACTGAATTATTGATAACTAGACAGAAGAAATGTCAATATAGTTCCAGATATGATGTTAATTTTTAATGAAAATACTAACAAAAAATTAAGTAATACGTAATGAAGAGACTTTGAGGATTTGAAATAAGTGAAAAGAATTTACAGGAAAATGTCATTGGTATAGTTCAAAGGTTTCCAAAAGAATTTGTCGCATCACTTTACTGTGTCTTGGTCATAATCTGTAGACATATCGCGACACTTTTGTGCACCTTATCAATAATCTATAGATATTAGATGTGTTGTGAAATTATGTCAAATCTGATCAATTTTTTTATGGATCTTCATTATCATCATCATCATTATCATGATATTTATGCCAGCTTTCTATGTTGGCATGGGTTGTACAGGTCGTTAAAAATTGAATAGTTCTTATTTTGATAACTATCCTTTTAAATGATAGGCGGTGAATTGGCAGAGTTGTTAGAACGTCAAATAGATTGCTTTGCAGTATTCACTCCATTCTCTACTCTCTGAGTTCAACTTTGCCTTTCATCCATTTGAGGTCAATAAAAAAAACGTACCAGTCTAGTACTGGGGTCAATTCTTCCTCTATAGATATAGAGGAAGAACTGACCCCAGTACTTCTTCTCTGACCCCAGTAACTTCTTCTCTGACCTCAGTAACTGACCCCAGTAACTTCTTCTCTCTCTTACTCTCTATCATTCTTTGGAAGAAATCTGTTGTATTCAGATCTGGAGAGGAGATGGGGTCTACCAGGTTTAAAAGCGCCCTAAAAACGCTGTATGTCAATTAAGGCACACCTACGATTCCCTCTGGAGTTATGAGGCCATACCATGCATCTTTTTAAACAGGTAGGAGAACCACACCTCTCTTATATGTACCATTTTTGGCATGGTTTCTACAGATGGATGTCCTTCTTAACACCAACCACCTTACAGAGTGTCTCGTGTGTGTTTTATCATAATACTAGTACTAGAATATTTGTCATGTCTTCAAAAATATTCTGAAGGAGTCTTCTCAACATTTTGTTATTTTGTTTGATTGCTAACTACCTTTTAAAGTGTACAGGGTATATTTTCTCATAGCATCAATGCTAGAGAGAGTGTAATGTCCCAAACAAGATTCAGGTACCCTTCTTTAATATACATTGTCTCTGTTCTTACTTGATTATATTGATTCCAGTAATTTCTTTTTTAAAGCCTGGTAATTATTTTATCAATCTCTATTTGTTGAACTGCTGGGTTACAGGATAGAAACATACAGTAGATAAAAACACGAACATGGATACACACATAAACACGGATACACACACATACACATACACACATACACACACACATATATAGTGATAAAAGAATGGTAGGTTATATCCTCCACTACAGCAATGGAGAGGCGGATTTTCAGGTCTCTACGAAGGTCCGACTTCCACACCGATCTCAAGCTGTGGCACGCCGCCCAGGCCTTGCTCTTCCTCTCAACCACATCATCTTCCGTACCCCCAATCTTTGCTCCCAAATACAGGAAGCCCTCAACCAATTCTAGCGGCTTCCCGCCTACATTAGTGATCCCCTCTGGCTTCTCAACATTCTCTACCAGATATTTTGTGCTGCTGTACGGGTCTGAGACTTGGACACTGACCAAGAAACTCACTCAGATGGTGGATGGGTGCTACACGAGAATGCTGAGGATGGCTCTGAACATTAATCAGTATACACTGAGGATGAAAAACTCAGAGCTGTATGGGAGCATCCCAAAAGTCAGCTCAAAAGTGACACAGAGGAGACTGAGGTTTGCTGGACATGCTCCCCGACATCCAGAGTTGACATTGCACTCAGTGCTCCTTTGGGAGCCCCTACATGGACACACTAGAAGAGGAAGACCAAGGTTAACGTATGTTGATGCCCTAAAGACAGACACTGGTCTGTTGGAGATGCAGGACATGGCAGCGATAATGAGGGACAGAGACCGCTGGAGAGAACTCGTTCATGGATCTCGGGAATTTTACCCGCTTTAGATAGATAGATAGGTTATATCCGTAGTAAGTAGGGCACTCAGTTCTGAGGACAAGTTTGGTATAGTGTCTGTTCTACAACAAATTAGCAAACCATACTTGATGATTCACCATGGATTGAAAATCCACAAGCTGAAACGAGAGTCCTCAAGTATGGTTTGATAATTTGTTGTGGAATTAACTTTCTCTCTCTCTCTTATACATATACTAGCTGCTCCCCTGCCATCAAAAATGACGGCTAAAGGGTAGATGTGATTTTGTATATACCTTTCAACTTCAGTCGTTTTATATTCTTGATAATTCTAACTTATTTAGATATGGCTAGGAACTTGGCTCCTTGAACAACCCTTACATACAAACACTTACGCACACATTCACTCACACACACATACACTCAAGTGTAGCCAATCTAAGAACGCTAGTTAAAAATAATTATTAAATACTCACACATCTACACAAACATACACATAAACAGACTCAGAGAAAATAATTATTACATGCACACACATATATGTGTGTGAGTATGTGTGTGTGTGTGTGCATATGTATACACTTATATGTATGAGTAACACAGATGTAGCGAACATTGTTCTCTGTTTTCTATAGTATGTCACAGCCCCCTTCATTTCACACTCATCGCATAGAGTTCAAATCCCGCCGAGGTTAACTTTGCCTTTCATCCTTACGGGGTCGATAAAATAAAGTACCAGTAATGTAACTGGTTAATTGCTGGCCTTGTGCCAAAAAGTAGAAACAATTATTTTGTATAATGTACCGTATTTCCCGGCGCCGAAGAAACTCCGTCCTCTAAAACGCACCCTAATTTTGACAACCAAAAATTGAAAAAAAATAATAAACAACCTTCGGCCTCCAGGTCGCATGGTAGATTTTTAAAGACTTATTTTAGGTAAAATGTAGGGTCTTCGACGCCGGGAAATATGGTATATATATGTATTTATATTTACACACTGAAACATAGATGAGTTACTTCCCTTTGGTGACGTACAAAAACGCAAAAGCATTATATATTAGTAGATGAATCAAATAGTGGTTGATACAAATGAAACAAACAAACGATTTCTGATCTTCAGCCATCCATTCTAAGAGTGAAAATCCAAGGATATCATGGATATCAAAGGAAAGTGTATCACATATTCCATAGAAGAATATGTACACAGGTGTATACAATATACTGTGTTTCCTATATGATACATGGTTCTTTCTCTCTCTATATATAAACATATATATTTTTTATTTGGTTTATTATGGCTCTGGATAAAGTCTATTGAGCTTACTTATTGAGAAATACAAAATTCTAACATCATCATCATTTTACGTCCGCTTTTCCCTGCTTGCAAGGGTGGGACGGGTCTTATTCAGCACAGCATCTCTCCATTTGTCACGGTCCTTCGTCATCTCCACCGTGAGCTTCAGCGATCTGAGGTCTGTTCTCACCACCTCCGCCCATGTTTTTTGTGGTCTACCTCTACCATGTCTTCTTTCAACTGGCATTTCCTGGCACTTCTTCACCCATTGGTCATCCTCCATGCGCATCACATGTCCATACCATCGCAGTCTCCTCCCTCGCACACTATATTCTCCATAAGTGAGCTCATTTGTATATATATATATATATATGTATATATATATAGGAAAATGTTTAACCCCGACGGCAGAGCTCAAGCTGTTTCGACGGCTATTTCTGGACTAAATTGTTCAGAAATAGCCGTCGAAATGGCTTGAGCTCTGCCGTCGGGGTTAACATTTACCTGTTACCCACTCTACTACCCTAAGTATTGAGTATTCTGGTGCCTTATGGTCCATCTGGTTCGTTACCACACCTTCTTCGTTATATATATATATATATATATATATATATATATATATATATATATATATATATATATATATATATATATATATATATATATAGTAATAATAATAAATTTGAAGACTAAAATCCAAAGAGGGCTCGATAAGGATAAATATATATCAAATATATAAGAACCATAGAGCAAATATTTATTAAACTTTAATCTGTTATTTTAATAAATATATATATATATATATATATTCATTTTATTAAGGCTAAATAGTGATCACAGGGCCATCATACAAGAATATTAAAATTCTACTTCGGTATTGAGTACTCTTTTCTCTCAGCCATCAACCACATATGTACACACATATATATATATATATATATATATATATATATATATATATATATATATATATATATATATATATATATATATATATATCGTTTCTGAATTTGTTTAGCAAGATTCTTTATCTGAAATCGTGTGTTGAAAGAAAGTATGCACATATTGGCTATCGGTCGAAGAAAACAATGCGTGTAAATGACGCTCCACCGATAACCGAAAATAGACAATCACTAAATGCGGTGAGTACAGTTATTGCAACATCTTTGTCCGCCGCTGAGCGTAGGTTAGTTCGGCGAACCAATAATGCTAAAGCAACTGCTGCAGCACGAGCTGCAGAGACTACAGAGCTACGTGAAACACGCCTTGCTATGGATGCTACAGATACTGCTGCAGCAAGATCTGCAGAGACAGTACAAAAATATGAAAGACGTCGTGCGCGTAATGCTTCAGCTAATGTGCAGCAAGAGCAATTGAGACTGAGCAAGAACGTCAAAGTCGACATTTGAGAAATGCTTCAGCTACTCCTACGGCACGAGCTGTAGAGACTGTAACAAGTCGAGCTATTCGGCTGGAGGGTAACGCTCAACGTAGAGCTTTATCGCGGGCTATTCACGATGATACCTTAAGGCAGTTAATTATGACCCTAATGTAAACTATCAAATCCATCCTGATATTCAAATATATGCCATGCCAAATACTTGCCAACATTGTAAAGCTAAAAAGTGTGTGTGTGTGGGAGAGGGGGGGGGGATTCAGCTGGAATGTGCTGCTCCAACGGTAAGGTTAATTTGCCCACCCTTAGGGAACCACCGCAACCTCTCCAGATGCTTCTAACAGATAAGCATTCACAATCACGTGATTTTCTGAAGCATATCCGACAGTACAACATTGGTTTCAAATGACCTCTTTCGGTGCAAAACGTCTGCTCACGAGTTGGCAGTCGAGATAATCTCTTTGCGTTTGTACAGCCACCGGAAATAATAGCTGTGAAATATACAGCGCCATCTACCGTTAGCTAGCTACTTCAACGTGAAACAAAAGAACCCTTAGAACCTACCAGAATTAGAACCTACCAGAATAAGAACCTACCAGAATAAACGCCTATACATCGATTAACCAACAAAGGATTGTTCCTGTATAAATGGAGTGGTTTCCAACACTTCGCCAGTCGACTTTTGGCAGAGTCAGCTAGCGCATCGTTGTTCCTCGCCTCTGCCACGCTTTGTCACTCACACGCCTTGTACCTCGTATCGTCGCTTCATGTGAAAATAAATAGCTGATCGAATTTACATCTCACCTTGCTTCGTCCTTTCAACTTGTGCTTTCGTCTATCCATCCTCAACAGTTCTTTTAAGGGCTATATGCGACAACAGTCCTTTTAAGGGCTATCTTCATATCTGATCAGACCGTATGCGATAACAGTCCTTCTAAGGACTATTCTCGCATCTGATCAGAAGTAGGGACTAGACTGACTAACCACGTCGCCACAATTGGTGACCCGAATGTGAGTCGAACGCGCAACCAGACAGCACCTAAGAAAATACCAACATGGACATGCAACCAACGACAGAGGTCGACATTTCAGAGCTGCGGGCTATGATCAGAGAGCGGGCTGGTCAAATTAAAACCCTCTCAAATCAAGTAGAGAACCTGACCTTTCAAACACACCGGCGACGCAGCAACAATCGATCCAGGCCTTTTCACAGTCAAAGATCCAGTAGTCCCAGTCAAAATCGTGTGCCTGGCAACCTCTGCTGGTATCACACAAATTTCGGCGCACAGGCATCTAAGTGCAAAGCCCCGTGCTCTTTCCGGAATGCCACCCAGGGCCTGGCGACGACGTTCACCCCTGGTACTGAAAAGAAAAGTCGTCTATTTTTTATTAACGACCAGGCGACAGGCATCCGATACCTCGTGGATACAGGAGCCCAGGTCAGTGTTATTCCGGTTTCACTGATCTCGGGCAAAAGACACCCAACCCCGTCCTTTTTGCACGCAGTGAATCAATCGTCACTTCCGACTTTCGGGGAGAAGTCTCTGACCCTCAATTTAGGCCTGAGGCGGTTTTTTCAATGGGTGTTCGTCGTGGCAGATCTGCCGACCCCGATCCTAGGAGCCGATTTTCTCCCTTACTTCAACCGGAGGCTTATTGACACCACCACAAACCTCACTGTGAGAGGTATATTTACCACGCAATCCACAGTGAGCCTTGTAATGTGCCAGTCAGAGCCTTCGCGGTACAACGGCATTCTCCAGAAATACCCAGACATCACTCGCCCGGTATTTAAGGATGGTCCCATTAAGCATAGTGTGACGCACCACATCGAGACAAAGAGACCACCCACAGCTGCCCGACCAAGGAGACTGCCTCCAGACCGATTGAGAATCGCCAAGCAGGAGTTCCAACACATGCTGGACCTCGGAATCATTCGCCCTTCCTCCAGCAACTGGTCTGCACCCCTACACCACCTTGTTCCAAAAAAAAAAAACGAGAATGATTGGCGACCACGTGGGGATTATCGTGCACTTAACAATTCTACAGTGCCCGATAATTACCCTGTACCTCACCTGCACGATTTTTCTGCCTCTCTGCAAAGCGCACGCATCTTTTCCAAGGTAGATTTGGTGCGTGCATATAACCAGATACCTATGGAGCCTGCAGACATTCCGAAGACCGCAATCACAACACCGTTCGGTTTATTCGAATTCCTGCGAATGCCGTTCGGTCTGCGCAACGCTGCACAAACTTTTCAGCGGTTTATTGACACCGTGTTACGCGATCTACCCTTCGTATACGCGTATATTGACGACGTACTGGTAGCAAGTGCTTCCGAGAATGAACACGAGAAGCACTTAGATCTCCTTTTCCGACGTTTGGCCGAGTACGGTATCATTATCAACCCCAGCAAGTGCCTTCTCGACGTTCCTTCACTGTCCTTTCTCGGGCACATCATCGATAAAGACGGCATTCGTCCACTTCCCGAGAAAGTAGAAGCTATCCGCAGTTTTCCTGCACCTACATCACTTCGGAAACTGCGTGAATTCCTCGGTCTGGTGAATTTTTATAGGCGGTTCATCCCTCATTGTTCCGACGCAGCCAGACTCCTCACGGACCTTCTTCGTAACCGGACTCACAAAAACGAAGAGACCACTCTGAACGAGGAAGAATTAACATCTTTTAACCGCCTGAAGGAAATGTTGGCAAACGCTTCCATGCTCGTTTTCCCCAGGTCTGGCGCCCCTCTTTCGCTGCTAGTGGACGCATCAGACACGGGGGTTGGAGGCGATCTACAACAACATGTCGACGGCGTGTGGCAACCCTTATCCTTCTTTTCTAAGCGGTTGCAACCGGCAGAAACGAAATGCAGTACCTTTGGCCGCGAACTTTTGGCAACCTATCTTTCGGTTAAGCATTTTCGGCACATGCTCGAAGGATCAGATTTCGTGATCTACACGGACCATAAACCACTAGTTTATGCGTTCCGTACCAAACCTGATCGACATTCACCGAGAGAACTCCGACACCTGGATTTTGTCTCCCAATATTCAACTGATATTCGGCATATCAAGGGATCAGACAACGTAGCAGCCGACGCCCTGTCCCGAATCCAGCTGAACGCAATACATGTGCATTCAGGCATGGACCTTCAACAGATCGCAGCTGACCAAGAGACTGACGAAGAGTTTATCAAGCTCCGAGATTCGCCATCCCTCAAGTTTCAGCAAGTTCCCATTCCTTCTTCTCCGGGACAAATTTGGTGCGACCTTTCTACCGGTCATGAACGACCGTACGTACCACAGATGCATCGTCGACAAGTTTTTTCTGCTTTACACTGCTTGTCTCACCCGGAAACCCGGGCTACACAGAATCTCATCTCTGCTCGTTTTGTGTAGACTAACATTAACAAGGACGTGCGCGACTGGTCCAGGAGCTGCATTGCCTGCCAGAAAGCCAAAGTCCACAGACACATCAAAACTCCACTCGGCACATTCGCGCAACCTGATGCACGTTTTCATCATGTGCATATCGACATCGTCGGACCTCTACCACCATCACAGAACTACACACACTTGCTCACCTGCATAGATCGATTTTCTCGTTGGCCTGAGGTTTTTTCCATAAATGATACTTCAGCGGAAACAGTCGCTAAAACTTTGATTTTACACTGGGTATCACGTTATGGCGCCCCAGCGAAGATAACAACGGACAGAGGACGCCAATTTGACTCCCACCTCTTCAGGGAACTGACTCGCCTGTTAGGATGTAAACACATACGCACGGCAGCTTATCACCCTCAAGCTTATGGTCTCGTGGAAAGATTCCATCGCCAATTGAAAGCTGCAATAAAAGCATATCCAGACAAGACCCACTGGTTTGAATACCTACCACTCATCTTTCTGGGCATTCGATCCACCGTTAAAGAGGAATTCGGACACACACCTGCAGAATTATTGTACGGCACCACCCTGGTTCTACCTGGTCAGATGGTTGCTCCCATCTCTCCTCAGACCCAGGATCATACGTACACCGTCTTCGACAATATATGTCTCACCTTGCTCCTGCAAGCACCCGTCAACAGAACACGGCCACACACGTACCTTCAGGCATTAAAGATTGGACACACGTTTTCGTTCGAAACGACACCATCTCTGCTCATCTTCGACCTCCATATTCTGGCCCTTATCGTGTTCTAAAAAGATATCCGAAATATTTTATTCTCGATCTAGATGGTAAACAGAATTCTGTCAGCGTGGACAGATTAAAAAAAGCCATCATGGATACTGTTATAGTCTCTACACCAGAAACTCCAACAGATTGCTGTCCCAGCGAGCCACCTGTTTCATCTCCAGTCACGAGAAGCGGACGACGCGTCCACTGGCCCGCAAAGTTGGCACAATATTTGAATTACCGTTAACCTCAAGTGAGTTTCTTAATCATTCTTCGTGCAAAATATTTCCATTTTTCTTGTGTTTACTATTTCCAGTTTCAAATACAATGAACTTTCTGCTTGAACAATTGCAATTTTTAGTGACCATGAGCTCATGTCACGAAGAACATTATTTATTACAAACTCTATTTAAGAACAAACATTGTGTATATCATTGTGTATAACATTTTTTTGTTCTTTTTTCCTCTCTCTTGTTTTGCAAAATTTGAATTTTTCTTGTTCTGTAACATTGATTTTGTAATTGCCATAATTTTTAAATACATACAAGGCGTGTACATATTCTGTTTTTCATGCACACTACAAAACTACGTTTGTTTCACCTTTTAGTTCATACACTGAGCAATAGATATTTGTGTCCCTCTAACTCTTACACTAAAAAATGTTTTCTCTTTGATCACGCATTTCACAAATCGCATCCTCAAAACACTGCCCTTCTTTTTTCACGTACACATTCACTCAATAGCTCGAGAATGCCTCGCTATTTTTTTTTTACCACATGCATTCGCTCAAGTCATATGCTGTGGAGCAAACTGTTACTTTTAGGCAGCATGCTTACGGCCATTCAGTTCACACATTACGGTTATCTTCACTGCCCAGTTAGACTTTTTGTCACGCAATTCACAGGCAGCTCAACCCAAATTGCAACAGGCTCATTCATCACGCCTGCATAAATCTGGTCAAAGTCATTTTATAGTTTATTTCTTTTTTCTCTTCCTGACACACACATCTTGCCATATCATCTCTACATCGACTCTGTCCTGTACTCGATGATCACAAAATTTCACAACGTGTTGGACACCCCTTGGTCTATTGTCATGACAAATGCACCACTGGCCCATTACTATACGATATTTCGCTCTTTTGTTGTACAAAAGAACTGGCAGGGGGCTAATGTACAGCCACCGGAAATAACAGCTGTGAAATATACAGCGCCATCTACCGTTAGCTAGCTACTTCAACGTGAAACAAAAGAATCCTTAAAACCTACCAGAATAAACGCCTACACATCGACTAAACAACAAAGGATTGTTCCTGTATAAATAGAGTGGTTTCCAACACTTCGCCAGTCGACTTTTGGCAGAGTCAGCTAGCGCATCGTTGTTCCTCGCCTCTGCCACGCTTTGTCACTCACACGCCTTGTACCCCGTATCGTCGCTTCATGTGAAAATAAATAGCTGATCGAATTTACATCTCGCCTTGCTTCGTCCTTTCAACTTGTGCTTTCGTCTGTCCATCCTCAACAGTTCTTTTAAGGGCTATATGCGACAACAGTCCTTTTAAGGGCTATCTTCATATCTGATCAGACCGTATGCGATAACAGTCCTTCTAAGGACTATTCTCGCATCTGATCAGAAGTAGTGACTAGACTGACTAACCACGTCGCTACACGTTTGTTCCGAAAAGAAAAACAAAGAATATCGTCTATCCTGAAGTGCTTTAGTGTTAACAAAAAAACTTATTACAGCTCTGCCTTGACTTCACCTTACTCATTACAAAACATACCAATCAATATGTCATGCAGGATATTTTGGATTATAAGTTAAAAATTTAACCATACACAGCAAAGGATGTTCTCAAAGAATAGATTTTCTCTTATTCTACTCTCATTGTTTTTTTGTTTGTATACAACTCTGCTTTCATTACAACTTTTTGTACTTTAGCAAAACTGCCTGTTTTTTTACAGATCTGCAACGTGTATTGTCTTTAATCATTCGTATAACTACACCCTGTTCAGTGTTTTCCTTCATTATCAACATAGTTTTATGTGTACAAAGATTGCACTAAATATTCGTTTGCATTAATTATTGAAGACTTCTGCTTATTTTGACAGGTTGGGACAAATAATTGTTTCTACTTTAGGCACAAGGCCAGCAATTACCCAGTGCATTACTGAATGTTCTTCTTTTACTTCCTTGCTGTATATTCTTAGCATCATTTCAAACCCCGAGCAACGCCGGGTAAATCTGCTAGTATATATATATATATATATATACATATGTATTTTTCATTTTGTTCATGACAATATGTCAGTAACAAGTGACCTTTCGAAACCAATTTGTCAAAATCTAGGAATCTTTCCGTTTTGGTAATCACATGTTATTTCACAAGACAAATAGTTACATCACACAGTCTTTTACCTATATATTTATTTATGTTTGTTGTTGTTGTCGTTGTTGTCTTTTTTTTTCATTGTAAATATCAGTACCTTTTTCTAAAAGTACACAAGATCCTGGTCCAGATAGTATATAGCAGAGGTTACCTACATTTTTTACTTGCTTTTAAATTCAGAACTAGAATTAGTTGAAAAACATTTAACACAGATTACAAATTGACATTATATAATGTTATATATAATCTATGACGATGATGATGTTGTTGTTTAACCCCAGGTCAATCCTAAATAAAGTTTACAAGAGTCTTGCCTAGATACAATGATAACCTTTTCATTACCATATTTCCAATGAAGGATGGTTTATATACTTCAACTTTAGTAACTTTTCCATGATCAAATTGATGTTTGGAACATAACTTAACACTGAACAAGTTCGTCGTCGTCGTCGTCGTCGTCTTCTTCTTCTTCTCACACTAATTCCTAGGAGAGCCATGGAGACAGAGTTCTCATACATGCCTTCCAGAAGGTCCTACCAAAAGCAACTGTCTCCAAACAATCCAGCTTAACTTTCATGGGATTTGAACTCAGAATTTAAAGAGCCAAAACAAATTCTGCAATGTATTTTTTCCAATGCTTTGATGAATCTGCCAGACCACCATCCCTAAGAAAATGATATAACATTGCCTTATATAAAAAGAAATCAAACAAAAGAGTATTTGTGACCTAATATGTGTTTCATTACAACATAGGTCTGCCTTACTCAGAGGTGACCTGCTGACTAAACAACAACAGTAACAACAATGTAATAGCATATATAATGTTATATATTGTCAATAGAACATAATTTTGTAATCTGTGTTAAATACTTTTCAACAATTTCTAGTTCTGAAACAAGAATTTAAATAATCTTAACACTGCATCTACACTCGAATCTCATAAACTATACCCAGGATTGTCCTGGGGCTAAACAACAACTACAACAACACACTAGCATATATAATCTATATATAAATTTGAGTGACTTCCGTCTGTCATACAATGTGTGTGTTTGTGTGAATGTATGTGTGTGTAAAAGGAAGGAAGGGAATGGTGGAAAAAGCTATAGCAAAATAGCAGCTGGTGTTCCATTTGCTACTTTGTGTGTGAGTGTAAGTGTATGTTTGTGTAAATGTATGTATGTGTGTGTTTGTGTGAATGTATGTCTGTGAGTGTGCATTTTTGTATATGTGTCTGTGTTTGTGTGTTTATATATATATATAAACATACATATAAATGTATGTATATGCACATACACACATGCACAAACGTGTCAACATGTTGAAAAAAGTTCTAGTGTTATATAATGTTATATAATGTCAAAACAAAACAATTTTGTAATCTGTGTTTAAATGCTTCTCAACAAATTCTAGTTCTGAAACAAGAGTTTAGATAACATTGTATCTAGACCAGAATCTCAAAAACTATTTTCAGGATTGAGTTGGGACTAAACAACAACATCAATAACAATAGCAACAATGCCACAGTACATATACTATGTTATAAATATCAGAACTGAATAATTTATAATCTATATTAACCCTTTCATTTCTGTATTTCTTATAAAAGACACTACCTAAAATTTTCAAACTATCTTGAAAAATATAATCAAGAATTTGGTGGGATTTAGTAGTAAAGTTTCTCATTATTAAGCTGGTGTAAGGGTGGTGGATTGGCAGTATCGGTAGAGCATCAGACACCATGATTTATGGCTAGAGTTATGGCCATTTACGTTCTGATTTAAAATCCCGCTGAAGTTAGCTTTGCCTTTCATCTTTATGCACTGGGGTCGATTTAATTGACTTTCCCCTCCCCCAAAATTGCTGGCCTTGTGCCTATATTTGAAACAATTATTAAGCTGGTGTTTAGGATGGTGGAATGTCAGTATCAGTAGAACGTTGGACAATATTTTGTGGCATATAGTTATGTCCCTTTACGTTCTGAGTTCAAAATCTATAAGTGGTGTGGGGCACAACGATGACGCATTATTTGAGACCTGAGGGGCGGTGGATTGGCAGTATCGGTAGAGGGTCGGACGCCATGCTTTGCAGCATAGTTACGTCCCTTTACGATCTGAGTTCAAATCCCGCCGAGGTTGACTTTGCCTTTCATCCTTACGGGGTCGATAAAATAAAGTACCAGTAATGCACTGGCTAATTGCTGGCCTTGTGCCTAAAGTAGAAACAATTATTTGAGACCTGAGAGTAATTGCTTAATCTTTGTGTTGAGATGTCTCCTGGTGTCATTTTGACAGATTTTCCTCCACCTATTATGATCAGCAGCACATTCCTCAAATTCTGATGGTTGTATTCCAATATGCTTGATGTTATTCTTCAGTATATCCTTTGACATCTCTCCAGGAAGCAGCCGCCTTCGTTGGCCTTCATCTCAACAAGGGTAAACCAGAGTACATATGTTGTACAGGCAACAACATCAAAGCAATTAACAGCAGTGATATCCAGCAAGTTGAGGATTTCAAGTATCTTGAGTCCTGGATCATGGACTCTGAGAAAGATTTTGCCACCAGAAAGGCCCAAGCATGGTCAGCTTGCAACAAGATGGATCGAGTTTGGCGCTCAAATCTTTCCAACCACACCAAAATCAGACTCTTCCAACTAACAATTCAACCAATCTTACTGTATGGAACTGAAACATGGACATTTTCATCCAAACAACAAAAGCGTCTTGATGGCACCTACACTCGGCTACTTCGACCCATTCAGAACATAAGCTGGTGGCATCTAACTTTGAGAGAGATATATGCTGGCCTCCCACGCATATCTGTTGTTGTACGTAAGAGGAGAGTAAGATTTGCTGGCCACTGCCATCGTGCCACCTATGAGGCTGTGTCCCCATCACTGCTTTGGAAACCACAAGCAGTCACTAATAACAGGGGGCGCAAGCTCTCCTCTCCCGATGTCATCTCCAGAGATTCTGGTATTGAAATCCAGGATTTGGCATATATCAACAGACCCATGTGGAAATCAATTGTTGAGTCGATTTTGGCTGAGGCCACCAGATGCTGATGCTGATATCCTTGTATCTAAGAAGGGTTCTTCCTACATTTTGTGCTCCTGCTTGAATTTAGCCATGAGTGATGGCTTTAGATAGTCTTTCATCGTTCATCCTAGCAACATGGCCAGTCCATCTTAATTCAGACTTTATTAAGAAGGCCTCTATGCTTTGAATATGAAATTTATGAAACAACTGTTCATTAGAGACTTTGTCCTTCCATGTAAAACCACAGATATTTCTGAGACATCTCTTGTGGAAAGTATCTAGCTGTATGATATATTTTCTATATGGTGCTCTCGATTCAGACCCAAACAGCAATGTTGAGATGACAACTACACGATAAACTAAGATTTGGGTTTTTAAACTCAATCCACTCTAATTCCATACCCTTGCTCACAGCTTTCCAAAGGCATCATGATTCTATTCACTATTTCATCATCTAGAGAAGTGCTAGAATTGGTTTTACTTCCTAAGTATGTGAAGGACTTCACATACTTTAGAGGCTTGTTGTGGTGAACAGAGCCCAGTGTGTTGTGGTGAAAGGAATACATTAAGCTCAACTTAAGCTGGAATACCCACACAAACAGCAGAGTTGACATGGCTCATAGAGGTGTGTTCCTGGATTCTTAAATTCACACCATTATCCTTCTCTTCTCTACCTTTGCCCAGCCCCACCTTGAATACTGTTGTCCACTGTGGTTTCCTCACATAAAACAAAGTATTATGAAAATTAAAGTACTCAGATATTAATTACAAAAAAGATAGATGGCATGACAGGCCTTGACTATTTGGGTCGACTAGAAAATCTCAAACTCTACTTTCTCTGATGCTGGCTTGAGTGCTACAACATATGTATGTTGTAGAAAATATTCCATCAACATTGCCGAAATGATGTTAACATCAATTTTCAAATCCACCCAAGACATAGTCCCATGCTATCTGCTCAGTATAAAAATCAACCTCACATTCCATAACATTACAACACAACTATTTCATCTGAACTAGTCTTGCTTTCTTTAGTATCATACCAAAATACATTAAAACAGAAACAGATCCCATCAAATTTAAAAAGGTTCCCGGACAAATTTCTCCAAGAAATTCTGGATAAACCTCCAACACTTGAATATATCTCCAGAAACAATAAATCTTTACTGGAGTGGGCTATGGTGTCCAAAACACGACTGACATGTGAATGACTCCTCAAATGGTGCTATTATGGGGCGGTGAATTGGCAGTATCGGTAGAGAGTCGGATGCCATGCTTTGCAGCATAGTTACGTCCCTTTACGATCTGAGCTCAAATCCCGCCGAGGTTGACTTTGCCTTTCATCCTTACCGGGTCGATAAAATAAAGTACCAGTAATGTACTGGGTATTTGCTGGCCTTGTGCCAAAAGTAGAAACAATTATGTTAGATATGGCTTGAGTCTATACTGGCTGAAATCTAAGTTATATATATATATATATATTTATTAAAATAACAGATTAAAGTTTAAGCAAAGAATCGCTGCTTTCACCCTTAACTATATGTTGTATTACTTGTGGTTAGAAAAAGCTATCTCACCGCTTTTCATAGGCGCCGCTAACTCCACTGCAGGTTACTCCTCTTCCACGTGCGTCCAACTGCTTAACACCGGGAGCTGCCAAAACTCGCGTCCACACCGCTGCTGGTCACCACTAGAGAGGCCCTCTGCTGGCCCTTCCGGTCGAGCATCCTTCCGGCCAAGCACCCTTCCGGTCGAGCACTCTCCCGCTTCCGGCCACCGCACGCCACTCCATACCCACACGCCCCCCTGATATCAAGGATCAATTTCCCCCTCGTCCTTCTGCATATGAAAGTCTGCTGTCCAGGTTGGTGGTTTACGACTTCTTTGCGATCTCCGCAGTGTTGGGGCAGCACTTTGGGTTTCCTCTTCCTCGGAGTCCGTTGACACAGTGATTCTACGGACATCCAGGACATGACGTGGTACTCCGTCCACGGACACATTGTTCTGGGAATTTACGGCCGTCACCGTTCCCTTTCCCCATTGAGATGTGCAACGTGCATCTGGGGGCTTAACCCAGACTTCTTCACCCACCTGCACGAAGTGCGGGGACGCTGGTATGTTCCCAAATCACAGAGCGGGACTGTATGGTGCGATGCCAGCAGCATAGCGCTGGGTGTCACGTTGGAGATAGGAGGTGTTGAGGTCGAGGATGCAGCCTGGCTTAGGAAGAAGGACGACTGCAACCACATCAATGTGGCCGAGTTGGACGCAGTGTTGAGAGGGGTGAACCTCGCCCTGAGGTGGGGACTGCGCACCATCGAGATACGCACCGACTCGGCTACTGTACTCGGATGGGTGAGATCAGTGCTCACCAGTGAGAAGAGAGTGCGAACGAGAGGGGCGGCGGAGATGCTGATAAAGCGCCGCCTGGGAACTTTAGGAGAGCTGGCCACCGAGTTCGACCTGAGGCTGAGCGTAGTTTTCGTGCCCTCAGAGAAAAATAGGGCGGACATCTTAACTAGGGTGAAGAAAGCCTGGATGGAAGCGCCGGAGGAGGTAGAAGATGAGATAGCTGCCGTGTGTCGGCTGACCGAGTCGGATCTGAAAGGGTTGCATGACATGCACCACATGGGAGTGGATAGGAGCCTGTTCCTAGCCAGGAGAATCGACTCGGACGTTAACAGACACAGTGTTCAAAGGGTGGTTAGAGGCTGCATCCGATGTCAGTCCATTGATCCCGCTCCGGGTGTACACGAAACGGGAAGCCTGCCGGTGGATCGCGACTGGAAGCGATTGGTGGTGGATGTAACGCACTACCAACAGGGAACGTACCTCTCGATGGTCGACTGTGGACCAGGTCGAATGACGATATGGAGGGAGATGAAGACTGGAACGGCCGAGGAAATCGTGCGGACGTTGAGAGAGGTGTTCTTGGAGCGGGACCCTGTGGACGAACTGCTGATGGACAACAGCGCAGTGTTCCGCTCGGAGGCGCTGAGGGAGATGCTCGATGGATGGAAGGTGGACCGTTTCTTCAGAGCAGCGCACAGGCCGAGCGGGAATGGAATTGTGGTGCGACACCACCGGACGATCAAGGCAATGGCGGAGCGGGGCCATATCTCACCAATGGAGGCAGTGTTCTGGTACAACATGTCCCCTCAGGTGGGACAGGTCGAGGAATCGGTGCCACACAGAGCAGTATTCAGATACGAGTGGTGGAACCCGTGCACGCCACCACAACGGCCAGTGGGGAGAGAGAGTGCATTCGTGCAGGTGGGCGAAGAAGTCTGGGTTAAGCCCCCAGACGCACGTTGCACATCTCAATGGGGAAAGGGAACGGTGACGGCCGTAAATTCCCAGAACAATGTGTCCGTGGACGGAGTACCACGTCATGTCCTGGATGTCCGTAGAATTACTGTGTCAACGGACTCCGAGGAAGAGGAAACCCAAAGTGCTTCCCCAACACGGCGGAGATCGCAAAGAAGTCGTAAACCACCAACCTGGACAGCAGACTTTCATATGCAGAAGGACGAGGGGGAAATTGATCCTTGAGATCAGGGGGGCGTGTGGGTATGGTGTGGCGTGTGGTGGCCGGAAGCGGGGGAGTGCTTGACCGGAAGGGTGCTTGGCCGGAAGGATGCTCGACCGGAAGGGCCAGCAGATGGCTCTCTCTAGTGGTGACTAACAACGGTGTGGACGCGAGTTTTGGCAGCTCCCGGTGTTAAGCAGTTGGACACACGTGGAAGAGGAGAGACCAGCAGTGGAATTTAGCGGCGCCTATGAAAAGCGGTAAGTGAGATAGCTTTTTCTAACCACATATAGAATTGTGGTTTACATTCACGGTATATTTTGCAATTGGAGATAACTTCTCTTATTTCATTAATAGGATATGCCAAGTTCATTGATTTACAATAATGTAGAAGTCTGGTGACCTCCGGATGACATAGACGTGAGTGAATATTGTATAATTCGTGTTCCATCTTAGTAGAGAAGCAGCGCGATAGGGCATCTGCGGCTTGGTTTATTGAACCAGGTCTATATGAGAAGGTAAGGTTAAGATCGCTTAGCTCCAGTTGCCAGCGGGCTACCTTCTCGTGTTTAATCTTGGAAGTGTGTTTTTTGTTGAATGCAAATGCAACCGATCGTTGGTCTGTTATGATATTACAATGTGGAACAGCGCTGATCATATGCCTCCATTTTCTACAACATTCTATAATTGCGCAAGCTTCCTTTTCGATGATGGAATGTCCTCTTTCTGACTTATTTAGAGTTCTACTAAGAAAAGCAATTGGACAACCATTTTGTGATAGAGTTCTGCCAATGGCAATATTTGATGCGTCGGTTTCGATTATAAATGGTGTAGTGAAATCGGGTGAACACAGTGATGCCTTTATGAGTTCTTCCTTCATCTTATTAATAGTAGATTTTTCTTCGTTTGATAGACCTTGTTTATCAATGGTGTTTCTTGCCTTTGTAAGAACGACTGAGAGGTTAGAAGAGCCCTTAATCCATTTAGCATAGTATGCAAAAAGACCGATTACCCGGTTCAACTCATTTAACGTCTTTGGGAACGGCATGTCAATAAGGGCTTTATACCTTTCAGGGTCCGGTCTTAATTTTTCTATGACATGTCCAAGGAAATGTATTCTATTTTGATTAAAGCTGCATTTGTCTCGATTCAATTGCATACCTGCATTGTTAGCTGCCTTCATGAATTGCTTTAGGTTATAGTTATGTTCTTCGACTGTGTCTCCTCCTATAATAATGTCGGCAAGGTATGAGTAGGTATTTTGTAAGTTGTAATTGTCTATGAAAGTGTCCATTATTCGTTGGAAAATTGGAACGGCATTTGTGCATCCAAATGGAAGACGGGTAAATTTGTATAGTCGGCCACAGGCTTCGAATGCAGTCAACTTAAAGTCGGAAGATTTGATGGGTATTTGGTGATAAGCCGCCTTTAAATCTATTTTCGAGAAATACGTGTGTTTTGAAATTTTGTTGAGTAGGTCTTCGATTATGGCATTAGGGTATGAATCTAATGGTGTGTAACGATTTATAGTGCCTGAGTAGTCTATGACAAGACGTTTTTTTGTTTTCTTGATCTATTACGAAGCACTGCGCTCTCCATGGGCTTCTGCTCTGTTGAATTATTCCAGCTTTAAGTATTCTGTCGATTTCCGTTTTAATGAATTGCTGATCTTTATTGTATTTTCGAGGAGGTATAGATAATGGTTTTAATTTTGTAGGCATTAAATCATATTCTTCGCAATTCAGAGTTTGCATTGACATACATATCGTGACTGGTCTCATGTCCCCCGCATATTTTATTGTTAAAGACTTATGCCTTTTAAGTATATCAAGACCCATAACTTCTGGAGCAATGAGTTTGTCAATCACCATTAGATCGATGTGGTATTCCCTCCCATTCTAATGTTGTTTCAAACGTACCTCGTATTATGAGTTTACTGTTGTCGGCTAAAATTACACTCTTATTCTTAGTTTTCTTGAATTTACTTTGACATTTCGACAAGAGGTTCATGTCAATGGAAGACTTGTCTGAGCCTGTGTCAAGCAAACCTTCTGTTTTATGTGAATTGACATAAATTGTTAAAAGGTTTGTATTATGATTCACAGAAGCAAGTTTATAGCAGGCAGCAAGATTACTGCCATCATAGGCTTCATTGGAGCCCTCGTTATTATTCAAGACTGCTGTGTGTTTTATCTTCTTTAGTACCTTCTTATTTTTAACAAAACATACTGTTGCCTAGTGGCCTTTCTTGTGGCAGAAATTGCAAGTTGAATTTTTTGCAGGGCACTCTGATTTTTGGTGATATGAACCACCACACCAGAAACATTTTGATGAAGAAGCAGCGAATACGGGTTGCGACAGCAGTGGTATTGTTGTTGTTGACAGATTTTGTGCGTCTTCTATTGCTAGTTCTAATGTGAGAGCGGTTTGGAATATTTTATCTAGATTTTCGTCAGGTGATTCCAGAAGTCGTTGTTTTATGGTGGCGAATTTAACACCCGACACGAACGCATCAGAAATCAACAATTGTCTATGTTGTTCCCCTGTAAGGGGTTTAGTGGGGCATTTCTTTGCGAGGGCTTTTAATTCAGTCATATAGGCCTCCAAAGATTACCCTTCTTGTTGACGATGGTTGCGTAGTTTATGTCGGGTCATTATTGCTGAGCCTTTCTTTTGAAATTTATTATCAAGAATGGATAACGCCTCATCGAATTATGTTGTTTCTTCAATGAGAGTATAATCATTGGCTCCGCAAAGAACCAGAAGGACTGACAGCTTACTTTCGACAGGAACAGACAAGTTTTCCAAATAGATCGCCAACATTCTCAACAATTCAACAATACAACAAACAAGAACAGAACAAATACAACGAATAAGAATAAAAAGGAATCAAATCAAAGAGAAGAAAGTGATGCTATAAAACAAATCATATCATCACACTATATATATATATGGAATGTAGAAAAGTAATACGCAAATTGATATATATAAAGAAATAGTAAAAAGGAAAAAATTCAGAAGAAAATGCTGAAGGGATTTTTTCAGTATAATAACAAATCATTTATTTATAAAGTGGGTATTCCTATTAAATGCGGAAATACCCACTTTATAAATAAATGTTTTGATATTATAATGAAAAAATCCGTCCATTATTTTCTACTGAATTTTTTCCATTTTACTATTTATTTATATATATATATATATATATATATATATATAAGCGTCAGTCATACAAAAGTGAGTTACAAACGAAACGAAATTTAATTTCGTTTCGTTATTTGTTTTTATCGTCTCCGCTGAACCGGTACGTACTCACGCTCTATGCAAATTAGTCTGCCCACTACTAATTTTCATAGAAAAAGCATATAACGATATGTGCTTTTACGATTCTCTAGAAAGGCCGGAAGATAGGTAAATATTGCTGATGAGATGTAACAACATCGAAACTAGTCCAATATTCCTTGTCTGGCTTTCTGGAGAATAGAGGAAAGGTGTTTCCTCGAAAACCAGTATGACTCTAAAAACCGGTTTGTCTGTGTGTTTACATACAGAATAGCTGGACACTCACAGTAAAGTGTCCAGTGAAAAACTCGGTACATCTACATATGTACACGTGTGTGTATTCATATGCATACTAGTATTTCAGTATACATATGTGGATGTACATTTTTAATTTAATTGTTTAAGCGTCAGTCATACAAAAGTGAGTTACAAACGAAACGAAATTTAATTTCGTTTCGTTATTTGTTTTTATCGTCTCCGCTGAACCGGTACGTACTCACGCTCTATGCAAATTAGTCTGCCCACTACTAATTTTCATAGAAAAAGCATATAACGATATGTGCTTTTACGATTCTCTAGAAAGGCCGGAAGATAGGTAAATATTGCTGATGAGATGTAACAACATCGAAACTAGTCCAATATTCCTTGTCTGGCTTTCTGGAGAATAGAGGAAAGGTGTTTCCTCGAAAACCAGTATGACTCTAAAAACCGGTTTGTCTGTGTGTTTACATACAGAATAGCTGGACACTCACAGTAAAGTATATATATATATATATATATATATTCACAACTCTTCTTAATAGGAAGGTGGACAATGATAATGATGATATATATATAATTAAGGATGGTTTTCTGAAGAAGACTGAGAAAAAAACCCATAGTTGAATAAAGTACTCAATACAGAGAAGGTACACTTTTAAGGACTATATTTTCCTGTGTATCTTGTTGTATCTTGTGTTTATTTTGATGTCACTAATAATTAACTTGTGTTGGGTGGTGCATTCTTCCCCATTACAGTCCTTTTATCTCATTGTCTTACAAGTAAGTAATCAATTTGGTTTCTGTGTTAACCTGTTTGATATGAAATCAGGTGGCTGGCTGGTTTCCTAAAATTTATGTTGTAGATGGTTAATTCATTCACGTCACAGAGCCTCAATCTCTCTTCATTTTTTTACCCATAACCATAACCACTGTGAACGTCACAGAATACGTCCTGGTACTGTCCCACATTTCCATTGAAGTAATCTGCCAGGATGATATTGTCTCTTTCATCAGTCCCTGAAGTTGTCTGTAAAGGTTCCTTATAGAACCTGTCCCTTTGGTCTTTACTTAATCCTGCCTGTGGTCCATAGGTAGATGTAATTGTTACCATTCTATTTCCTACAGATATTTTAAGCTTGATGTTTCTGTCACTTTCTCTAATTACCTCTATTACCTTATCTACCCACTTTTCAGCTGATGCCTACGCCTCCTACCTCATCATCATTTCCTATCCAGCGTTCATAATTCTGTTGTTTGCCTGTGATTAATCTCACAGAGCCATCCCTCTATTTCACTTGTTGTATACAACATACATCTACTTCTCTTCTCTCTAATAGTTCTACAATTTCACCTGATTTACCTTTCAGGGAGCCAACATTGAGGGTGACAATCCTGAGATTTTTACCTTGACAGTTGCTGTTATTTCTTTGGGTAGAGGTTTTATGTATCTGAAAGGGAAGAAGGCTGTGCAATTGCTTGATTACAGTCGAGGGGTTCTCACACAGGGCTACTCTAGCCACTCCTCTACCATGCACAGTACTATCATGATTAGTGTTAGCCCTGTATACCTAATTAATTGTTTCTACTTTTGGCACAAGGCCAGCAATTATCCCAGTGTATTACTGGTACTTTATTTTATCGACCCCGTAAGGATGAAAGGCAAAGTTAACCTCGGCGGGATTTGAACTCAGACCGTAAAGGGACGTAACTGTACTGCAAAGCATGGCGTCCGACCCTCTAACGATACTGCCATACCTAATTAATGAAAATCATATTTGTGCTTGTCATATTTTTGGCAGAGTTTTTCTGGCTGGATGCTCTTCCTATTAACAACCACTTTACAGCATGGCCTGAGTGCATTATTCATGCCACCAGCACTAGAGAGGTTGTCTTATTGGACTCAAGAGTCCTCTCTCCCCTATGTCAGTTTTTTTTTAAATGGAGTATCTACACTCCTAGATGGGTTACCTTTACTACAACTTATGGAGTCCCTGTCTGCCCTATGCAGTCATTATTTATCGGAGTCACTGCCCTCATAGATGGGTTGCCTTCACTATGGTTTACGGAGTCCCTACTTGCTCCATGCAGTTGTTTTTAATTGGAGTCACTGCTCTCCTAGACAGGTTGACTTTACTATGGCTTATGGAATCCACATCTGCCCCATGCAGTCATTTTTAGTTGGAGTTCGTGCCATTCTAGACGTGTTCCTTCACTCCAGTTTGTGGAATCCATGTCTGCCACATGCAGTATTTTCCAACTTTCCTGATGTAGCAGGGCGAGGAAAGCAATGGCCGGGATGGTTGAGTAAATTGGGGTGAGGGTATCAGGTAATGGCAGCTAAAACAGCTAACTGGAAGGTGGTGGATAGTGGGCAGTGCAGTCTTTTCTATCCTTGCTCTAACAGGGTAGGTGAGGAAACCGATGGGCAGGACAGTTGAGGAGATGGTGGAGGGAGGGGGGGGGGGCAATGTCAATTAACCAGAAGATAGTTGATAGGGGGCAGGTGGGTGGAATGCAGAAATGATAGAGCCATAGACTGGGTTTTACTTCAAGAGAGACAGAAAAGAAGTGTCGTGGGTTTCTTTTACTTGTATAGAATGAATTGGGACCAGGGAGGGGAAGGAGATAGTTTCGAAAGGACCATGAAATTAGTTGAAGAAGAAGAAGGAAAAGAAGAAGAAGAAGCATTTAAAAATCATTGAACATTGAAATTGAAATAAGCGAATGGGGAACCTCAAAAAGAGAAAGAGAAAATGCGAAAAATTAATTCAAAATATAGCTTAAATAGTCATATCTTTTCATGGCTGGGTTTATTTACTTTATGGGTTTTACTGTGACATAGACAGGACAGGAGCACTGCTATATTACTAAATCCCTCCCAGTTTTTTTTATTATTTTCAAAATAATTTGAAAAGCATATGTTGCCTTTTTCATTGGGAATATGGTAAATAGTATAGCTGTTTTTCAGACAGCAAATAGTTAGAGTTGTATTAATTCTCTTACGACTATAACAATATATACAAGGAGTAGAAGGGAAAAATGTCGACCATACTTAAATAGGGAATGATACGTGGTGTGCCCCCCCCCCCCAGCCCCGGCAGTCAGAATGGAGAAAGCATTTCCCCGGGGGACGGCAAGGGGGGACGTGCTGGAAAAGCCACTCCAACTCGCGGGGCTCATACCTGTGGCTGGCCAGCTCAGCGCCTATCGTGGTGAGTAGGGAGGTAGCCCTAGGGCTGAGGACACCAGAAGTCTCCACTGCCAGGGGTACAACCGCAAACCTGTCGGAGAGCGACTGGTATTTGAGGAGTTTGGCCTCCTCAGCCTGGCGTGCAGCAGAATCTGGGTTAGTTGCAGATTGCACAAGGTTGCGGCTGCAGAAAGTGTCGGTGCAAGTGGCACCCCAGAGGAGGGGTTTGCCACCGCGGAACAGGAGGATGGTCATGCCATCTGGCCTTTTGCCGTCCCCTCGGTCCAGCCCCACCGGCTCGAGCTGCGAAGGGAAGCCTGCAGCGTCCAAGCCATGCTTAATGACCTTGTTGAGGGCAGCATGGCGTGGAAGGTGGCCGGCACTGTGGCGACAGGAAAGCGGATGGAGGCCGAAAGAATCCACGGTGGATCCGCAGCGACATTGGTGTGGCTGGCAGATCTGGAGCCGAGCCTCAAGGAAACGCCGATGCGCAGGCTATTGATGTCTAGCTGCGTGCCAGTGGAAAAGGAGGGCAGGGCATGGTGCCAAGCACTACTGTGGGGTTTGGAGGCCGCATGAAAACAGGCAAGGCAGTGCTGGTTGAGCTGGCGCATGAGCCTGTCTGAGGTCAGGCTGCACTGGATGGCATCCAAGTGCTTGGGGGGGGGGGGGCATGACGTCAACAGGGGAGAAGGAGGAGGGACGTCTACTGGGCTAAGTCCCAGCCGGTCCTACGTCTCACAGGCGGCCTCACGTTCTCTGAACACAGAGGGTTCTATAGTGTTTAGAAGATCCCTGCTGACGAAGACGCGGCACGAGGTTACCGACGAAAGATACGCCGGCAAAGCTAGTAAGATCGGGGACTGGAGGCAAAGGCCGCCATACCTGACAGGTAAAGTGGCCTGTTACCATCCAATGTCGTCAAACTTGACGTTGCATATCTCCTCGGCTGCTGCTAGGATACAAGTATCGAGGTCAGCTCGGAGACATGTGTGAGTGTAGCACGGAGCACTGCGAAGGGTATAGAGGGGCTTCGGCATGGAGAAGTAGTTCCTCAACAGAAAGAGGGTTGGGTGACCATCGATCAAGCCCAGTCGGCTTGTGAGAGTCTGGAGTTGTTGAAGCCTGGACCTGATGGTGGGGCGGATGGCCGGCGGGTGGATCGGTGACCCGAGGATGAGGACATCCTCTTTGCGGGTCACCTGTACCTGGTGGAGAATGGACCGCACGTCCGAGACGGAGGCTACAGAGTTCTCAGCATCGTGGCTGACATTCACCACCTCCGACTTGGCGGAGATGACCTGGAGGCCGATTCCTGCCAGGGTAGGAACCACCGATTGTAGGTCATGGCAGACAGTCTCTACGGGCCTGCCCAACGTAGCATCGTCCAGATACCAAACATTGAGAGGGGCCCTGATACTCCAGGCAATGTTGTCTATACCAAGGGCACGCAGGAGGGGTCCCAAAGGGTCGCCCTGTTGAACCCCAATGGCCGAAGGTATGACCATATTAGCAGCAAGGAGCATATGACAGGTAGGCCTGCGGGTAAGCAGAGGGGGCTTGGCTGAGGCAGGCATCGAGCAGATGGTCCCGGCGTAAGCAGTTGAAGGCACTCCTCATGTCAAGCTTGACGATGAGGTTCCTGGAGTCCCTGGGTGCCGGTTCCGGTGGGCAGCTGTTGAAGAACTGCCTGGTTGCATGTGCGGATCCCTCACAGCCACAGGACACGCTGATATCCAGTTGCACCGGACTGAACTCCTCACCTAGTTCGGGTGTTATGGACCTGCAGACCAGCTTTGCAGCCAGCCTCCGGAAGACATTGCCCACAGCGATGCCACCCTCTTTCTTCCGGAGAGTGGTGAGGCTAGCTGAAAAAAAGAGGCCTTGGGTGTGAGGGTCAAGGGTGCCATGGATGAGCCTATTGGTGAGCGCCACAAATGCACTCAGATGGCGCTGTCCGGCCTCAGTGGAGAGGGGGGATAGCAGCTCCTTGAGGTAGCCTGGTTGGAGACCATCAGCACCTCCGCTGCTGCTAGCTGGGAAGGACTTGATAGCGGACATGATGTCTGCATCAGAAGCCACAAGGAGCAAGTGGGGGTCGGGTTGGGATATGGGTCTGAGATCAGCGGGTGGCTCTGGGTGCTTGAGTCGCAGGGCAGCCAGGACCTCCTCGGTGGGTTGGAGGACAGTGTCCTCTGAGGCAACCACTCTGACTGCGGCCGAGACATCACCCATGATTAATTTAGCATTTACGCAGTCGCGTAAATGCTTGGCGCTGGCCTCAGGGGTGGAGGATTGGGGGTACCCAAGGGTGGGGTGTGTGGCCTCCCTAGGCACGCTTGGAATGGGCGCTTGCCCAAAGGACGAAACATTGGCCTTGACGAAGGCTGCTGTCAACCGGCCGCCCCGGTCAGCGCCAGAGTTGGGGAGGCCGAGAGCGAGTGGGGCGAAATAAAAGAGTCGCTCCCAGTCGATGACTTGATTGGAGTCCAGGGCGCTCTCAATCGAGGAGGCGAGGGCATCGGCTACCGGCACCTGGGCCGCTCTCAGGATCCTGAGTGAGTGGGATCTTCCAGAGCCGCCTGAGCCGAGCGATGTTGACCAGCGAGGCTTGAGCGTCAGACAAGCTCGCTGTCTCATCTGGTGGTGTGCCAGGTGGCCATGGCTGGGCAGAAGAGGGGAAGAAGCAGTTCCTGGATCTCCGTGCTGCGAGGGCACTGGAAGGGTGACGTGTCAAGCCAATACAGGTGAGGTGGTGGAAGCAGCCGCACCCCGAACAGTTCCGTCCCCTCGTCCGTCTGTTAGTGGTGCTGCAAGTGCTGCAGGTGTCGGCTTGGGGGATGGGGGATGGGGCGTGAGGCTGAGGACTGGGGCACCGAGTGTCATCGGGGGCGAGTGGCAGGCATGTGAGGGTGGAAGGTAAGAGGTCCTCATAGCTCACCTACATCAGATATAGAGGCGTCAGAAGACAAGAGAGAAAAGAAGGGGGTGCATGGAGGGAGACACACAAGAAGGTAGAATGTTAGCAAATGAATGAGTGAATGGATGAATGTACAAAAAAAAAACCCAAGGGGGGGGGGGACAGGGGGTTCAACTGTTGACTTTCGAAAGAGTTTGTATAAGGAGTTTGTATAATTGAAGCCGTGTGTTACTGTTCAGTATTATTATAATAATTGTTTTACAGCATACAGCTACGGCCCTCCATGCTCCTGGCCCAAATCCCGCCGAGGTCAACCCTTTCCTTTATCCCCACGGAGCTGACAAAACAAGGCACCAGCAATGCGTTGGGACAATCGCTGCCCCGTGCCAAGAACAGAATAATTACTATTATTATAGTTGTTGTTTTCTTAAGGCCTGATAGCTGGTGATGGTGATGGTGGTGGTGGTGGTGGTGGTGGATGGTGGCAGTGATGGTGGTGGCAGTTGATGTTGTTGTTGTTGTTGTTCCTCTTGATGTTTATTTCATTCTGCTGCTGCTGCTGCTGCAGACAATGGTGTTGTTGTTGTAGTTGCTTCGACTGAGTGATAAATATCTCTATCTATATAAAACAGAAGATGTCTGCATGTGTGTGTGTATGATTTTTATGCATTTCCACATTTCTCTACCGATTTTGATGATTTTTTTCCAATGTGCTCCAAATTTACCAATGATGGTCAACGCGTAATAAACTTTGCCAAACATGTCCTGCTTCTATGAAAAAAATCGATAAAACATGCTGTAACCCTCTCTCTTACACACTTAATCACTACTACCCAACAGCAACAAAACTTCGTTCAAGGACGCGACATAAACTTTGAAAACTAAGCAACACATCATTTTATACAACAACAAACATAATCATAACGCTCTCTCTGTCGCTCTTCCCTCTCTCTATAATAAATCATTCCTCCTCTCTATAATTTAACTGCTTTACTCTCTTCATGCTTTGAGGTTTAACACACCTCCCTATAGTTTCTTAGCTTTACTCTCTCCGTCGCTCTTCCCTATCTCTATAATAGATTATTCCCCCTCTCTATAATTTAACTGCTTTACTCTCTCTGTCGCTCTTCACTCTCTATATGACAACATAGTTTTACACACTTCCCTATAGTTTCTTAGCATTACTCTCTCCATCGCTCTTCCCTCTCTCTATAATAGATTATTCCCCCGCTCTATAATTTAACTGCTGGGGGAGTCATTGGATTTCCGTATTGACATACGGCTTTTCTGGGGTATTTTAAATCGGCTTATTGCAAATAACAACCCGCAAAATAACGGATTAATGCTATAGACATATAAATCGGAATGCTTAAATTATTTATTTATTACGACTTTAATTGGTTAAATATTAATATGACAACACCCATAGTGTTGTACTTCTGGCAATTCTGCCGAATACACTGCCAAGGATGAACCTTTTCCCCTCGGCGTCAGATATCCCGTTTGATTTCCGGCGATCCCAATTCCCGGTGAGACCATGTTTTGCCGTGTCCATTAACAAGTCACAAGGGCAAACATTGTCGGTGGCGGGCATCCATTTGGGGGAGCCATGCTTCTCCCATGGCCAACTTTATGTTGCCTGTTCCTGCGTAGGGAGCAGGAATGGACTTTTTGCTTACACTCCTCAAGGGATGACACGCAATATCGTCTACAAAGATGTGCTATAGATGTTGGTGCAGGTGTTGGAGCTATGCCGTCTGGAAAACTATTTCCTGGTAGGGTCACCCATGGCAGACAGATCTGACACCCAGTGCCATCAGGGGCACCATCTTGCAACTTTGGTCTGCTAAATTCGCTATTGGAAGATTATTAACCCATCATTGATTGACCAAAATGCTAATTGGTTCGTAACTTTTAATAACCAGTTCAACTGCTTTATGCACTTAATTGATAAGCTTATTCGCTTTCAAGCCACGTTTACCTGTATGTAACTTTTCATAGCAAATGAACAAACCCGAGCAACGCCGAGTTAAACTGCTAGTATATTTATATACACACACATTCAACACAGAGTAGAGAGTTTGGCAACAGGTCAGTCACCTTAGTCTAGATAGGGTAATGACTTGTGTAAATGTGGTGGTGGTGGTAGGGAGCGAGTGTAGACGTTATTGTGGTGGCAGGGGTGCAGTGAGATGTATCTAGTTCATAGTTCATTTGTCCGTTTTCCTCTCTTTTCAAAATTTTGAATTTATTGCCATTTGCATTGGGAGTCAAGTAAACGTAAAATGTAAAATGTAAATAAAGATTGCTCTGGGGAAAATATATATATATGGAATATTTGTGTAGCTTCCACAGCTTGTGTCAGGACATTTCCCGAGTCCAGTGAGCACAAATTTTTGTTGTATTGTGATGTTTCAGAATGCAAAAATTAATCAAAACTTACCCCCATGAAAAACAGCGTGTGTTGTCCGATAAATTATTGTAACTTGGGTCTCGATTTTCATGGATTTAAGATTATCAAATTTACAAATGGAAATCCAATTTGGTTGAGCAATCCATTTGGGGGCAAATTTTCATTACAATTGACAAACGATCAAGTCACTTGAAATCAGGGTTATAGTTCAGTTTCTTGTCTTAGATATCCTGGACATTTAGCTATTATGGACATACATATGTATGTGTGGTTCTATATTTAAACATGTAAATAGATAGATCATTGTCGATGAATGACCAATATAATCAATATAGAATCACAGCTGCTGCTAATAACTGGTACATGATATAGAAAATAATTGTAATATATATATACTCTTACATTTTGTGTGTGTATATATGTTCTTATATTTTATTTGTGTGTGTGTATATATATATATATATATATATATATATATATATATATATATATATATATATATATATATATATATATATATATAGAGAGAGAGAGAGAGAGAGACTCATAAAATATAAGTACATACACACATACATGAAGTATAAGTGTCAGTGTGAGTTGTTAAAGCATAGGACAAAATGCCATGTTTTGGCTGTCTGTACTTTCTTAAGTTTTCAACTGAAAGTAATCAAAGAAAAAGAAAGAACATGAGAATGGAATATGAAGCAATTTCCATATGGGAAGAAGATGAGCAATACACTTTTTAATATGAATACCAGATAATTTGGATTTGAGTAGTAAGCATTTTGGTACTTTATTTTATCAACCCCAATTAGCATGATTTGAACATGAAAGACTGAAGCAAATATTACAAGGCATTTTGTCCTATGCCTTATAATGACTCTGATTGTTACATAAATACCAGTCATATAGCAAGGTCAATTCTATAAACTCTTCACCTTTGTTATATATATATGTGAGAACTCTGGCCAACAAAAGAAATGAATCATATTTCAGCTTTAAAAAGGTAACTAATAATTCCTGATACAGTTGAAGGTGGGCCGCTGTTCTGACAAACAGCATGTCTTGGGCATCTTAAACTTGGCAGACTTCATCCTTCTCTAGGTCTGAACAAAACAGATTGGATTGGATTGGATTCGACAGGGTCGATTCAGACTGGATCAGATTTGGTCAAATTAGATTAAATTAGACCAGATCAGACCAGACCAGACCAGATTGGATCAGACTGGACTGGATTGGATTAGATAAGACCAGATCAGATCGAACCAGACTGGATCAGATCTGACTGGATTGGATCAGATTAGATTGGATCAAACCAGATAGGACTGGATCAGAGCAGACCAGACCACATCAGACCAAATTGGATCAGACTGGATTGACCAGACTGGATCAGACTGGATCGGATCAGACCAGATCAGATCAAAATGGTCTGGATCGAATCAAAATGATTTGGGTAGATTGGATTGAATCAGACTGGATCAGATTAGACCAGATCGGACCAGATCAGACCAGACCAGACCAGACTGGTTTGGGTCAGACCAGATCAGATCAGATGCAATCGAATCTGAGCAGATTAGATCAGACCAGATCGGATCAGACAGAACCGGATCAGTCCAGATCAGATTGAATCAAATTGGATTGGATCAAACTGGATCAGATCAAATTGATTCGGATAAAATCAACTGGATCAGACCAGATCAGATCAGAATGTACCAGATCAGTCCAGACCGAATTGGTATCAGATCAGCTCGGATCAGATCAACATGGAATGGATCAGATCAGATTGTGTCAGATCAGATGGGATTGGGCCGGGTCTGAATTGGACAGATTAATATCCAATCCGATCGAATCCAGTCTGATCTGACTCGACTCAATCTATTAGATAAAGAGATAGAGAGAGAGAGAGATGAAGAGATAAAGAGAGAGAATGCTAAACATGAAATTCACACCTAAAAATGTATCTAAACTATAATAAAGTAAGGAGTGCGGGACTGCATCCAGAATATATTTTTTTATCCCATTTGTAAAATAAGTTGGATTACTTTGAATAAATAATGAATGAATATTACACAATTTATCTACTAAATTTTGTGGCTGTTCATTAAATATATTTTATTACTTATTTAAAGATACACTTCTTTAAAATTTTCAAATGTCAACACTTCCGGTTAGCGATCGCATATTTCTGTCACTAATTTTCTCCTTATTCAGTTTATATATAATACCATGGATTACGTTACTGATTACATAAGTGAATTATGATTTTATTTGATGTATCATATCTACATGCATATATACTTGCGTATAATATCAATATGCACATTACACATGCTAGCAGAAAAGCACCTAAAGGGTGTTTTTTCTGCTAGTATATATAATTTAGGTTGTTCACTATATATATATATATATATATATATATATATGTATATATATATATGTATATGTATGTATATGTATACACATATATATACACACTCACATACACACACTCACATACACACACACACACACATATATGTGTATATATATATATATTTATATATATATATATATATATATATATATATATATATATATATATATATATATATATATATATATATATATATACACACATATATACATTCTCTTTTACTCTTTTACCTGTTCCAGCCAGTTGGCTGAGGCCATGCTGGGGCACCGTGATGGAAGCCATGGATGGGGAGACCCAAGACGACCTGGCATGAGGTGATAAAAGCGGATCTTGTACAACTGCACCTCTCAATGGCGATGACACAGGTCTGTGACCTCTGGCGTCACGCAGTAATACAGAAGACCCGACTTCCCATGGGAACAAGCCAAAGCTATATAGACAATAATCCCCCATCTCCTCCCACTGCAAAGTGGAGGTGTCACGAAAAAAAAGGCACCCAGCACTCACTGTAAATGAGGTTGGTCTTAGGAAGGGCATCCAGCTGTAGAAATCAAACCAAAATCAGTTACCGTATGAGCAAGACAAGGTCAGCCGACCTAACATCGCCCACAATAGGATAACCTTTCTAACCCATGCTCGCGTGGAAGAATGGACGTAAATGGTGATGACGATGATGATATAGGCAGCAAATTGGCAGAGTGATTAAGACGTCGGATAGTTTGCTTTACAGTATTTGTCCCACCTCATTGTGTGCTCTGAGTTCAAATCCCACTTTGGTCAACTTTGCCTTTCATCGTTTCAAGGTCGATAAAAAATGTACCAGTTTAGTACTGGGGTTGATTCTTCCTCTATAGAAAAAATCAGCTGTGTTCAGACCTGGTAAGGGTTGGGCTCCACTGGGTTTAAATGTGCCCTAGTCACGTTGTATGATGGTGCCTCTACAACTCCACAAGGAGTTATGGGATCTTTATCCTTATCCTTACATCCATATATATATATATATATATATATATATATATATATATACATATATACACTCACACACATGCACATATATATATATGTATATATTCCTCTACTGCTATCACTTCGCCCTGCCTTGACCCTCTGACCACTTCCTGTTGCGCGCGCACCCCACCTCTCTCTACTTCCGACCACCACAACTTATGGATTTCCCACCACCGGTCATCGTTCCAGCTATCCACTCCGTAACACGAAAAGTATCCAACATCTCATCGCACACTCCACGGAACTACCTTAGGAACTTACCCACTAACAAACACTCACAATTTTTTTTCGAACCACGCTACCCACACCCACACCACGTATAAACACCAACACACACGTGCGCACACCCACATATACACACTCAGCCTCTGAAATATACACCCCTCCCTAATCCCTCTGACCCCCCCCCCCCCATCCACACGCACGCACACACCGACCTACACCCCACCCCATACACACACCTTTTCCTGAACATGGAACCTCGTTCTTCCCCCAACTCTCACATTCACATACACACGCACACACACACACGTACACCTACACACATACACTAATACCACCTTCAGCCCTCCCAGCTCGGACCCCCCACCTCCCTCTCCCTACTCCACCCGCCACCACCCTTATACACCTCACACCCTTCCACCACTTGTTTATGTTTATGTTTATTTTTATTTTTATTTTTATTTGTACCCCTTCCACCGTTTTTCCTCCCTTTCCTCCCCCTCCCCCTTTTTTCTAAATGTCTCTCCACCACTCGCCCACACATTCTAGGAACTCTCTTCCTACCCACTTTTCTCCTGATGAAGGGCTTATGCCCAAAACGCCCCCCCCCCCCCACTCCCAAGAGCGTGAACCTAATAAACTTTTATTTGTACTGCCTCTCTGTTTTTGTTCCCGTCCAACTTTTCACTATATATACATGTATATATATATATATATATACATGTGTGTGTGTGTGTGTACATACACATACATATATATATATGCATAACAAATAGATGTTAAACGTTGATGATGTTGATGTAATATATATATATTTATATATATATATTTTTATTGTTGTTATTCCTAAATCTCCTATGATGATATATGTGTACTGGCTGCTCCCTTAACCCATCACATCTCGTTCTCTCTCTCTCATTCATTCACTCCGGTGGTACGAAGCCAGACACAGATTTCTGATTTCTGAAAGGCTACATGGATTCCTAAATATTTTCAGTCGTCTCCAGTTCATCCGTTTCTCACAATTTCAATCCCACCCGCCCCCACTCACCGCCGTAGGCTATTCGACCAATCAAACCTCAACCCATTATCAGCCCCAACAAACACTGCCACTACTACTACTACTACTGCCCTCCTAGCCCTTACCAGCCCCAACAAACTCTGCCATTAATACTACTGTCCTAGCCCTGCACTAAATAATAATAATTCCTTTACTGATATCTATGGATGAGCTGGGGATAAATGGAATAACCCCAAATTAATAAATGAATATGAATCCGCGAGTTACCAAGCACCAATGCAAAGCTTTAATCCAGAGACAGGAAGCATACCCCACCGCAAAAATTCACTCTATCCTACGAGTGATGGCAAATGTCCAAAACTCTGAGTTGGAACCATCAATGTAAGCACAATGAAAGGAAGAGCAGGAGAAATCATAGAGATGCTAGAGCGAAAGGAAATTGATGTATGCTGTGTGCAAGAGACTAGATGGAGAGGAGAGTCTGCTAGAGTCCTCGTAGGCAAAAGTCAATGCTACAAATTTTTCTGGGTGGGAAATGACAACAGGATGGGAGGGGTAGGTATACTATTAGCTGACAAATGCGTTGATAAGGTAATCTCAGTGAACAGGATGAATGCAAGAATCCTCAAACTCAGACTAGTCCTGAATAAAACAATTGCCACAATAGTATCAGCTTATGCACCCCAATCGAGGTTGCCAGATGAGCTTAAGGATAGGTTTTACGAGTCCCTAATGCACACTACTGCCCTAACAAGCGACAACGACTTCTTAATCATTGCAGGAGATTTTAACGGACACGTTGGTAAACACCGTGACGGTTTCTATGGAGGCCACGGGTTTGGCACAAGAAATGAAGAAGGCTTCAGGCTTCTGGAATTCTGCAACACCAATGACATGTCGATATGTAACACAAACTTCAAAAAACCCGACAACCATCTGATCATCTATAGATCAGGGGAGCATTCTAGTCAGATAGACTTTATCCTCATCAAAGGGCGTGATAGATAGACGGTTGTAAACACAAAAGCCTTCCCTGGTGAGGAATGTACCCCCCAACATAACTTAGTTGTCAGCGAACTCGCTGTCAAAACTAGACCAACTTGGAAACAGAAGGCAACCTGGAGAAGAAAGATCTGGAAGTTGAAAGACCCCTCAGTCAGTAACAGGTTTAAAGATATTCTACTCGACGGCTATGACAGTAAAGAAGAACAGATAGAGACATCCAATGTAGAAGAGCACTGAGAGTTCCTAAAAAATAACTTACTAGAGGCGACGGACGAGATCTATAGTTGGAGCAAGTCCACAGGGAGGAGGAGAGTGACTTGGTGGTGGAACAATAAGGTAGATGAGGCAGTTAAGGCTAAGAGACAGGCATGGAAAGAATGGAAGAACGGAGGTAACAGGGTACATTACATAGAGACCAGGAGGGAAGCTAAGCGACAAGTATACTTAGCTAGGAGGGAAGCAGAGGCTAGAAAATTCAAGCATGTTTTGCAAAGTGAGGACCAGAGACAGGAGGTGTTCAAGATTACGAGGCAGTGAGTCAGATAGAATTATGATGTCATTGGAGAGAAGTGTATCCGGAATGATAATGGTGAGCTTGCCTTCACAAGTGCCGAGAAGAAAGCTGCGTGGAAGAGCCATTATGAAAGATTACTAAATGAGGAGAATGCACGGGAAAAAGAGACCCTACTCCAAGCGGACCATATAGAAGGGCCAGCAATACAAGTCAGCAGCAGCGTAGTAAGTAAGGCAATGAAAGATATGAAGAGAGGGAAGGCAACCGGTCCATTGGGTATAGCTGCCGAGATGCTGAAGGCATCTGGGTCGGTAGGTCACACCATAACCACACAAATTGTTAACCAGGTAATACTAGAGGGTATAATACCAAAGGATTGGTACAGCAGCATCATTGTCAACTGCTACAAAGGTAAAGGTGATGCACTAGATAGAGGAAACTATAGCGGTATAAAGCTGATGGACCAGGTCATGAAAGTAACGGAAAGAGTTATAGCACAGTTTATTAGGGACCGGGTGAAACTAGATGAGATGCAATTTGGTTTTGTACCAGGAAAAGGCACCACTGATGCGCTCTTCCTTGTGAGGCAGTTACAGGAAAAGTACCTAGCTAAAAGTAAGCCACTCTACCTGCCATTCGTCGATCTTGAGAAAGCCTTAGACAGAGTTCCACGTGCTGTAATCTGGTGGTCTCTTAGAAAACTAGATGAATGGCTTGTGAAAGCTGTACAAGCCATGTATAGGGGAGCAGTCAGCAAAGTTAGGATTAGCAATGAGTATAGCGAGGAATTTAGCGTACAGGTTGGGGTCCACCAGGGCTCTGTTCTTAGCCCTCTCCTGTTCATCATAGTCCTGCAGGCAATAACGGAGGAGTTTAAGACCGGATGCCCATGGGAACTCCTGTATGCTGATGACCTCGCACTTATAGCTGAATCTATAGTAGAACTAGAGAAGAAATTCCAAACTTGGAAGCAGGGACTAGAAAGAAAGGGTCTCAAAGTCAACATGACAAAGACTAAGGTCCTTGTAAGTAGACGAGAAGACAGAACCCAGATCCCCTCAGGGAAATGGCCTTGCTCAGTATGTAGGAAAGGTGTAGGTAGGAACTCCATCCTCTGCCCCAAATGCAAACAATGGGTACACAAGAGATGTAGTGGGATCTCAGGAAGTTTAACTACGAATGTAGGCTTCATATGTAGCAGCTGCGCTGGGACAGCAAGCGGCAAACGACCACAGGAAACAAACACCACCAAAATCTGAGAGGGCTCTGTAGAAACAGTAGACATCTTCTGCTACCTAGGTGACCGAATTAGCAGCAGAGGTGGGTGTTTGGAAAGTACAATAACTAGGGTAAGAATGGGATGGAAGATTCAGGGAGCTACTGCCACTGCTAGCTGCAAAAGGCTTTCCCCTCAAAATGAAAGGCAGACTGTATGATGCATGTATACGAACAGCAATGTTACATGGTAGTGAAACTTGGGCGCTGTCTGTAGAAGACTTGCGCAGATTAGAAAGAAACGAAACTTGCATGCTCCGATGGCAAAGCATAAATGAATTGAGAGAGAGACTGAGCATAATAGGAATCAAATGCTGTGTGCAGGAGAGGAGGTTACGTTGGTAAGAAGACCTGGGATGAGGTGATAAAGGCTAACCTTACCCAATTGCCCCTCTTAAGCGCAATGGCACACGACCGTGACCTCTGGCGTCACGCAGTAATACAGAAGACCCAACCCCCCCATGGGTACAAGCCGAAACTGAAGCATATAGACAATATGCCCCCACACCCTCCCACTGCAAAGTGGTCGTGGAGGTGCTACGGGAAAAAAGCACCCAGCCCACACTGTAAAGTGGACGTGTAGGCGCCATGGAAAAAAAGCACCTAGCACTCATGGTAAATGAGGTTGGTGTTAGGTAGGGCATCCAGCTGTAGAAAATATAGCCAGAATCAGTTCCTGTATGAGCAAGACATGGTCAGCCGACTGGACACTGCCCACAACACGACAACCCATCTAACCCATGCTAGCGTGGAAGAACGGACGTAAAACGGTGATGATGATGATGATGATATATATATATATATATACATATATATATATACAGATATATATATATATATATATATATATATATATATATATATATATATATATATATATATATATACACACGGGTGTGTATGATTGTGTATAGAAGATTATATTAATAAAAGGAATTCCAACTTTGTCTGAGTTACTCATTTTATTTACAATCCTTTAAAATGTATAATGGTATTAGAATGAAATAGTATGGTAGAATATTATACGTTAAGTGTTAATTGAACAAGTACTTTCATGCTTTCGCAATTTTCAGGTTCATATTCTGTGGTGACAGTCAAGTTGAAAATTGCAAAGTTGACTGTCACCACAGAATATGAACCTGAAGATTGCGAAAGCATGAAAGTACTTGTTCAATTAACACTTAACATTTAATATTCTACCATACTATTTCATTCTAATACCATTATACATGTTAAAGGATTGTAAATAAAACGAGTAAATCAGACAAAGTTGGAATTCTTTTTATTAATATATATGCATATATATATATAGTTAGGGAAGCAGAAAATTGCTTATTGTAATCCAATTTATAACAATAACAATACAATTACCATTGAACACAACAGAATATCTAATACACAACCACCCACTAATAGGCAAACAAGACGTAACACACTTGTACAAGCATCGCAGCCCACTAATAATGCCAAAGTTGCCCATGACAAGAATTGTAATTGCCACCTACCTGAAACCTGTCCATTACATAACGAATGTATGCAGTCTAACCTGGTTTACCAATGCACAGTGGAATCAGACAACCAGAAATGGTATTACATCGGAGCGACTGGGAATACATTTAAATTCCCAGCATCGTTATGTAACTACCCTTGCGAACAAGACCTGGCAACTGACCATCAATGGAAAGTAACCATCAATACACCCTGAAATGGAAAAAAATTATCGAACGCACCCCCATATCGGAGTGGTATGAGAAGCTGTCGATTATGTGACCTTGAGCTGTTCCACATTTTGAGTTCGAAGAATAAGTTACTCAACAATAAAATCGAAAGATCGATTTATTGTAACCATAGACTTAAAGAAAAGTTTTCGCACTACAAGTGCAAATCGAACCCTTAACGTTTTACTACCACCTGACAAACTGCCTATACTTAGACTTTCTACCCTCTTATTGTATACAACCCCTTTAATTACCCACAAAAACCAATACGTATATGCCTCCCTTCTCCTTCATTCCTTTTCTATTTCTTTTCGTTTTCTTCCTTTCTTCTCTCTTTTTTTTGTCTTTTCTTTTCTTCTCCCCCCTCTTTATTTTTTATTTTTTTATTTTTTTTATTTATATATATATTTATCTCTCTATCTCTCCCCCTCTCTCTCTTCTCTCTCTCTCTCTCTCTCTCTCTCTCTCTCTCTCTCTCTCTCTCTCTCTCTCTCTCTCCATCCCTCCCACTATAAACAATTTAATTCTATTTAACTCATTACACTCTAAATCTACGACATCATGTCTACATATATCAAAACTGATCAAAGATTCCTTCCACCTCTACCCCTCCCTCCATCTCAATTTGTCACCCTACTTCCTAATTCTTCTCCCCCTTCCTCTCTCTCTATACTACTCCCTTTGACCCCTCACTTTCTAATTCCTCTTCCTCTCTCTCTATACTAGCAAATACAATTCGAAAAAATGTTTTTCTATATATTAAGAACTTGTTAAGAGTAACTTATTCACTATTTTAAAAATTTGGATGTGTGCAACAATTATTATTGAGTGGCTGCTATTTGCAGTATAGCAATATAAGGTTGCACTTAACAATGAAACGGTTGTAAATACCTGGATAAAACCCTTTTTTTAATGCTTACCTGTGTTTTCTCTTTTATCCTATATATATATATATATATATATATATATATATATATATATATATATATATATATATATATATATCATCATCATCATCATCATCATCATCATTTTACGTCCACTTTTCCCTGCTTGCAAGGGTGGGACGGGTCTTATTTAGCACAGCATCTCTCCACTTGTCATGGTCCTTCGTCATCTCCACCGTGAGCTTCAGTGATCTGAGATCTGTTCTCACCACCTCCGCCCATGTTTTTCGTGGTCTACCTCTACCACGTCTTCCTTCAATTGGCATTTCCTGGCACTTCTTCACCCATCGGTCATCCTCCATGCGCATCACATGTCCATACTACCTCAGTCTCCTCTCTCGCACACTACATTCTTTCCCTCTCAGACACAGTTTCTCTCTCAACACATGCATGCTAGGTTGTTCACGCACATTGATATTGCACATCCAACGGAGCATGCTTGCCTCATTTCTCTCCAGCCATCGCATATCCTCTGCAGTTGCTGCCCATGTCTCACTACCATGCAGCATCGCGCTCCTCACACAGGCATCATATAACCGGCCTTTCGTACGCAGAGAGAAACCCTTCTTCGTCAGCAGAGGAAGCAGCTCCCTAAACTTCTTCCAACCCGTCCTTATTCTAGATACTATGGCCTCGGAACACCCCCTCCCATGCTAATCTGATCTCCTAGGTACCGGAAGCTATCCACCACTTCTATAGCACCCGCCTGGATTTGAAAAATGCGACTTGTACTGTCTAATTTCCCTGTACATCTACTGCATACATATTTCTCCCTACCTGTTAGTTTGCCTGCTATCCCACTACATCTATTGAGTACCCAGGATCTGCATTGTGTACATTTTATAGAATTTATGCCAGTTCCTTTTCTGCATATCAAACAAAGCCATTTCCCTGACGGAATCAGAGTTTTGTCCTCTTTTCTACTCATCAACACTTTTGTCTTAGCTAGGTTCACTCTCAGTCCTCTTGCTTCTAACTGCTGTTTCCATAGCCAGAATTTATTCTCTAGCTCCTCTACTGATTCTGCTATAAAAACCAGATCGTTAGCATAGAGAAGTTCCCATGGACAGCCAGTCTTAAACTCCTCTGTTATGGCTCGGAGGACTATAATGAACAAGAGTGAGCTGAGGACCGAACCTTGATGTACTCCTACTTGTATCTGGAATTCCTCACTAAACTCCATTCCTACCCTGACTTTACTGACAGTACCTCTGTACAAAGTTTGCACTGTCTTCACAAGCCATTCCTTAGGGCCCACCAGATGACAGATCGGGCTTACCCTATCAAAGGCCTTCTCTAGGTCAACAAAGGCTAAATATAGTGGTTTATTTTTCACTAAGAACCTCTCTTGTAATTGTCTCACCAAGAAGAGGGCATCTGTTGTACTCTTCCCAGGCACAAAACCAAACTGCATCTCATCTAGTTTGACCCTTTCTCTAATTAGTTGTGCTAATATCTTTTCTGCCACTTTCATAACTTGATCCATCAGTTTTATACCCCTATAATTGCTCCTCTCCAGAGCATCCCCTTTACCTTTGTAGCAATTTATGAGAAAACTGCTGCACCAATCTTTTGGTATGACACCACCACAAATAGCCTGATTGATGATGCGTGCAACCAGCTTAGTGCCTACATCCCCTGATGCCTTCAGCAACTCATCAACTATCCCCGATGGTCCAGCAGCCTTACCATTTTTAATTTCCTTAATTGCCTCTTCGACCCTATATTCGTCAATCTCAATAGCTGGTCCCTCTGTCGGATCTACAGAGGGTAATTTCTCTCTCTCCCATTCGTTCTCCACATTCATCAGTCTCTCATAATGACATTTCCAGGCCTCCTTTTTCTGATCATTCGTGACACTAAGTACACCGGCATCATTCCGGACACATTTATCTCCAACAACATCCTGATTTGCATTGACACACTGCATTGCAATGTGGAACACCGCACGCCTCTGATCTTCCCGTTGCAGAACATTGGCAAACCTCCTACTCTCAGCCTCCCTGTGTGCTAAGTACACCTAATGTCTAGCTTCTCTCTTAGCGGCTGTATATCCTTCTCTACTCCCACCCTTTTTCCAAGCCTTCCATGCTAGTCTTTTGTCTCTAATGGCCTTATCTACTGTGCTGTTCCACCACCAGGTCACTCGCTGTCTGGTTGGAGCTCTGCTCCAGCCACAAGTTTCATCAGTAGTCTGCAGTAAGTTGTCACGTAAGAAATTACAGTTATTATCTATGTCATACGTCTCTAAATCGTCTTCTTTTTCGTCATACACATTTTGAAGGGCTTTCCTAAATTTGTATTTTAGTGAAAGGTCTTTTAGCTTCCAGACCTTTCTTCTCCACACCTTCCTGTATGTCTCATTCCATCTCTTGCTTACTGAGATATCACTAACGACTAACCTATGCTGTGGGGTACATTCTTCCCCAGGGTATGCCTTGGTATTAGACACTATCTGCCTGTCCCGCTGCCTAACTAGTAAAAAGTCAAACTGGCTTATGTGCTCGCCAGATTTGTAGGTTATTAGGTGGTTGGCAGGTTTCTAGAAGTTAGTGTTGCAAATAGTCAGTGTACTTACAAATAGTCAGTGTACTATATATATACACACACTGGTGGTTTTTTCCCTGCTTTATTGATAGCGCACTGTATATCTCTCTCTGGTGTGTTACCTTTTCAACATATTGTATTTTAAAGAGCTCAGGATTTCTTCTCCTTTGAGCACATTATTTACAGGGAATGGCGAGCGCCTATGGCTCCGTCAATTTATTGTGGTATATATATATATATATATATATATATACATATATATATATATACATATATATATATCACCCCACAATCCTTTGTTTGGACATGTTGGACATAGTGGTACTATCTTGCATACTTCACAATTTCTGGAACCTTCTAAGTGGTAAAAATTAAAGCTGCAATAAAACAATGTTATATATTATATTATATTGTTGATATATTTCTGTAATAGCAGTATGGTAGCTGGGGAGTGGTAGGGGGGGGGGGGGGAGAGAGCAAAAAACAAAAACTCAAACTCAAGAAAATCAAACAACAAAACAGAAATAAAAGAAAGAAGGAAAGAAACAAAAGCCGTAAATTAATTACCAATAATAGAAACTTGTCTTTTGAAAATTTCTAATTTCCATTTTATTTTATGATCATTATTATTACGTCAGTAATGGCGGTGCATTGGCAGTATCGGTAGAGGGTCGGACGCCATGCTTTGACGCATAGAGTTACGGCCCTCGCCATTCTGAGTTCAAATCCCGCTGAGGTTAACTTTGCCTTTCATCCTTACGAGGTCGATAAAATAAAGTACCAGTAATGCACTGGGATAATTGCTGGCCTTGTGCCAAAAGTAGAAACAATTATTATTATGTCAGTAAGAGTGGCAGCAAAGATTGGCAGAATCATTAGAATGTCAGACAAATGCTTAGTTGTATTTGTTCCATTGTTCTGGCTCTTTCCATGCTGAGTTCAAATTCTGCTGGTGTTAAATTTGGCCTGTGATTCTTCCAGGGTCAATAAAATAAGTACAAATCAAATACTAGGATTGATATAATCAATGGATTCTTTTCGTTCTGAGTTCAAAACATGCTGATGTTAACTTTGCCTGTCAGTTTTCTAGGGTCCATAAAATACAGAGCATCATCATTGATTAACATCTATCTTCCCTGTTAGCATGGGTTAGACAGGTTTGTCCCATTTAGAGGCAAGTTGGGTCGGATGACTGTGTCTCGCTCATATAGGAGAGTTTTGGGCTGGTTTTCTACGGCTGGATGCCCTTCTTAATGCCATCCACATTTACAGTGTCTGCTGGGTACTTTTTGTCGTGACATCTACACGATCACTTTACAGTGTGGGATGGATGTTCTTTACAGTGGGGACTGGGCACCTTTGTTGTGTCACTGACACAACAAAGGTGGGACTAGGGATGGTGGAGGGGCTTAGGGGAAAAAGATGCGGTCAGAGTAGTAGGGGAGGTAGGGTTACCTCTAAAGGAGGTGGATGAGAGAGGATAGCAGGTTCAGGAAGGTGTTGCCCACTAGATATAAGCCTCATCCTGAGAACAATAGAGGGCGGGTCTTTCGTAAAAGTGAAGAGCGCCAGAGGTTGCGGTCCTGAGTCATTGCCTTTGAGAAGTGTAATTGCGCAAGGTCAGCTTTTATTACCTCATCCCAAGTCTTCCTAGGCCTGCCCACACCAGCTTTCATTGACTTTGCACCTTATTATACAGCTGCCATTTTCATTGGGAATATAGTAAAAAGTATAGCTGTCTTTCAGACTGTAAATTGGCAGAGTTGTTAAAGCATTGGATAAATTGCCATGTATAAAGCAAGTACTGGAATTGATATAATCAATGGGCTCTTTCCATTCTAAGTTCAAATCTTGCTGATGTTAACTTTACCTGCCATTTTCTGGGGTCAATAAAATAAAGTACAAATCAGCTACTGGGATTGTTTTATTTCAATGGGATCTTTCTATTTTGAGTTCAAATCCTGCTGATCTTAACTTGGCCTGTCATTCTTCCAGGGTCAATAAAATAAATTAGAAATCAGAATTGATGTAATCAACTTTTCCTTGCCCCGAAGATTGCTGGCCTTGTGCCAAAATTAGAAACAATTATTATTAACCCCGTATATTTGTTGGAAGGTGGTGGGTGACATTTTCAAACTTGTCCCAATTGAATAGGCCTACCCCGAGCATGTTTTGCCTGCATGCCGAGGAAACAATAACTAAGGGAAGGCTCTTGTCCAAAACCACCCATGGTTATATTAAACAAAAACCACCAGCATCTGTCACCTGATATAATACCACCAACATTCTTGTCTGGTGGTCCTGCAAGTACACAGGTGAAACTTCAGAGCAACAAGACATATCACTTAGCTTTAATAAAGAATATTATTTAACGCTACTTTAATATTGATTACTGAGTATTGAGTACTCATTCTTGTGTCCGTCAGTATCACACATATATATATCTAATATATATTTGTGAAATGGGTGGTGGTTGAAATTCAGATGTGCACGGTTAAATGGTAGTAGACGTTGTTGGACTGACATGAAAATTTACACACCTATGTAAAAAGTGCCAAGGAAGCAAATAGACGAGGTTTCAAATCTCTAACTTAAAAAATGTGGTCCCTGGGGCCCCAAAACTATCGCGTTCGGTGAGTTATTTCCCCCTGTTCTAATACTTTTGTTTTATTTACAATTTCATACAAATAAAGCAGTAAATAAAGGATTATGAGTTCATGCAATTGACTTATGTTTCGTCACTATATATATATATATATATATATATATATATATATATATATATATATATATATATATATAATATGAAAACGCTTTAATAAAAAAAAATATCAACTGTAATGTATGTATGCATGTATTTATGTGTTTATATGAGCGGGGATATGCAAGTAAATCTTATTTTGTGGACAGCTTATCCTTAGCATAATATTCATGCTAGGATAGCATATATTTGAAAGTTTTCAGGGAGTTGAATTACTGATTTTGGATCGGCAGCTTTAGCTTTGAAAAAATGAAATGTGCAGTGTAAACATTTTTTATTATTCCTCTGGGGATGAATCTTCTCTGCATTTTTCCATCTCTTTCTTTCTCTCTGGAAGAAATCAGCCGTAGTAAGACCTAAAAAAATGGTTAGATACACCATGACGCACCGTGCATCACGGTGGAGTTGAAAAGCAGACTCAGAACATGGCGTTGTGTGGGGGTGGCTTGCAGCCCAATGTTCCAGGGGGAGCAAAAGAAGAAGAAGAAGAAGAAGAAGAAGTGAGATGGAGTCCTATCAAATATGTAGGTTGTGTCTTAAATTGAAGGTTTAGTAGAAACAATTCACGTATAGTTTTGTACTTTTCTTTTTGTCATTCATATATAAACAAATCTACTATATAAATTGGAAGTGGTCGGACGTTGTATATGTAGGTGTAGTCGGATAAACGTCGAAACGGCTTGGTGGAATGCAGCGAAAATTTACACAGTTATACAGAATGACCCGAGGAGGCGTTGGGTCGACTTTCAAGCTACAATCTTCCATGGTTACGGAAAAAATCGATGAAACTGGAATTTCCCATTCAAATTGAACTGAGAGTAATCTGTGAACGCAGAAGTAATTATTTCGAGAAACGTTGCAACCGAACGAAAACAGGAAGACGATATTTTGGTTTGTGAAGACGTTCCCTGGCAATGAACGGGAAAAAAGCGAGGATAATACGTCGTTATGTGGTGCGTGAAGAACAATATCATGCAAAGTCAAGACCAAGTTTATGGTATAAATGGAGTCGTTAGACTAATATTCTATTTAAAATAACAAAATGATTTCCAGCCCCGGAGTTTAAGAATGATGTAAATAAAATTGAAAACGAGAATGACAGACGTTATTAAAATAGTAAAAATAGTGAAGATTTAGGCTCGTACATACGTATGCCCCGACGGACATACACATACATACGCACACACAAATACATACCCCCTCCCCCACACACACATACAAACAAACACACACACACACACGAACGCACGCGCGTATGTATAAACCTTATGCATTTCTACAGTATTTTCACCAAACTTAATTCATAGGTTACTTATGTACTCCGGATGGTCATGGGCACTGTCATTTTCCCAGATATTGATTATAGGGCCTCCCGGCAGATAACCACCTTTAACGACTTCCTTGGAGTCGACTGAAGCACTGCAGTGCAATGCAACAAAACGTCATAACTTCTGGAGTTCGCAACCGATTTTCACAAAACTTGACACATGGGCTACGTTTGTCCTACAGATGAATGTGAACTCTCAGAATTGGCACATATTGGGTAGGGGACCCCTGGGGGCAGGAACCCCCTTTTGGAAAAAGTCGATGATTTTGTAAAAGTATAGTTTTCTAAGCAGCACTGAAGTATTGACAAAAATGGTATACACAACTGGTATTTAATACCCGAGCAATGCCGGATATATATATTTATACATATACCATTATCATCATTGTTTAACGTCCGCTTTCCCTGAGAGCAAGGTTTGGACAGGTCTACATAGACCATATCAGTACTGAAGTGGGGCTACTGATTTCCCAGTCCAGCTGGTGTGTCTGTATCTTGTTTTTGTTCTGCTGAGTGCACAGAAGGTGCCATGTCTTTTGACATAAATAAAGGTTCCTCCCAACCCCTTGTTTGGCAAGCTTTCTACAGTTGGATGTCCTTCCTAACACCAACCACCTTCGGTGTGTTCTGGATTCTTTTATCATGTAGATTACCAGTATATATATATATATATATATATATATATAAACGGAAAAAATGAAACGATATTTCATTTCCCACTCTTAGTACGGCTGTTACTTAAATATAAGTATGTACACGTACATACATATATGTATACCGACGTACAGTAGTATGTATATATATATATACATACATGCACACATATATATATATGCACGTATGGATTCACCGAACATTTATGTATATATATATATACATACTACTGTACGTCGGTATACATATATGTATGTACGTCTACATACTTATATTTAAGTAACAGCCGTACTAAGAGTGTGAAATGAAATATCGTTTCATTTTTTCCGTTTATCGTTTTCGGTGCACCCGGCCGATTAACCTACTCGATATGCAAATTGGGCTACTCAGCCGTTAATATGCATAAGGTAAGTATATACGTTCAACAATCTGGCAGGAAGGTATACGTTGCTGACGATAGCTAACAAGCTTGAAACTAGTACAGCGTTCCTTTGTCAGTGTTGAACAAACGAGCAACGGTGGTTGCTAGACACTACGGCTTAATACGGGATGTTTGTTTACAAACACACCAAGCATTATAATAAATGTTCGGTGAATCCATACGTGCATATATATATATGTGTGCATGTATGTATATATATATACATACTACTGTACGTCGGTATACATATATGTATGTACGTGTACATACTTATATATATATATATATATATATATATATATATATATATATATATATATATATATATATATATATATATCTAGGGCGGGTAAAACTCCCGAGATCCATGGACGACTTCTCTCCAGCGGTCTCTGTCCCTCATTTTCGCTGCCATGTCCCGCGTCTCCAACAGACCAGTATCTGTCCTTAGGGCATCAACATACGTTAACCTTGGTCTTTCTCTTCCAGTGTGTCCATGTAGGGGCTCCCAAAGGAGCACTGAGTGCAATGTCAACTCTGGATGTCGGTGAGCATGTCCAGACAACCTCAGTCTCCTCTGTGTCACTTTTGAGCTGACTTTTAGGAGGCTCCCCTACAGCTCTGAGTTTTTCATCCTCAGTGTATATTGATTAATGTTCAGAGCCATCCTCAGCCTTCTCGTGTAGCACCCATCCACCATCTGAGTGAGTTTCTTGGTAAGTGTCCAAGTCTCAGACCCGTAAAGTAGCATAGACTCCACTACAGCAATGAAGAGGCGGATCTTCAGGTTTTTACGAAGGTCCGACTTCCACACCGATCTCAAGCTGTGGCACGCCGCCCAGGCTTTGCTCTTCCTCTCAACTACATCATCTTCTGCATTCCCAATCTTTGCTCCCAAATACAGGAAGCCCACAACCAACTCTAGCGGCTTCCCGCCTACATCAGTGATCCCCTCTGGCTTCTCAACATTCTCTACCAGATATTTTGTTTTAGCCTCATTCATTCTCAGCCCCACACTCATCGACACAATCTCAACCTCCCGCATCAAATCCTCTGCCTCCTTCACTGTATTTGTCACCAAAACTATGTGGTCGGCAAATTCAGCATCTGATACCTTTTTCGCCTTAATTCTCCTGCTCTGAGCCGGTGCTACAGTAAAGCCAGAGTCCTGGTGTTTCTCCAGTGCAAGGCGCATACAATAGTCCACTACGATGATAAAAAGGTAGGGAGCCAATGTATCTCCCTGGAGCACTCCAGCCAGTATCTCAAAGAACTCTGTCGTCCCATCAGGTGTAATGACTTGGGCTTTGGTGTTGGTGTAGAGCAGTGATATCAGGTCCACTCTCTTCTTGGGGATTCCATAAGCCTGTAAGATCTTCATCAGGCAGTGACGGTCCACAGAATCAAAGGCCTTCCTAAAGTCAATGAAAACCATGACCACAGGAAGGCACTTTGCTCTAGCTCCCTCTAATATCCTCCTCAGCATCAGGATGTGACGGGTGGTTGATCTTCCCTCTCTGAAGCCGTTCTGGTTGTCCCTGAACTTCTTCTCCATCTCAGGCTGGATCCTGTTAAGAATCATTCTGTTGAGGGTCTTTGCCACAAGTGACGTCAGTGAGATCAGTTGTGAGAACAGTTGTTGGTGTTTGAGAGATCTCCCTTCTTTGGCACTGGGACGATGTTACTGATCCTCCACTGATTCGGGGCAACTCCTTTCTCCAGTGTCTGGTTACACAACCCCAGGATGATATCATCAAAATCACACCACTTCATCACCTCTGATGCTACTCCATCTTCTCCATGAGCCTTGCCCTCCTTGATCCTCTTCTTGGCTCTCTGAAGCTCCTCTCTGGTGAAGGGTTCTGTCTCAATATCCAGTTCCTCAAACAGCCGCCTGATCTCCCCAGTGCTCTGGGCTGTGGAGGATGGCTCTCCTAGTAGGGTCCTAAAATGGTCTAGTCATTTCCTCTTCCTATCCTCGGGCCCCATTCCCTGGATCTGACTCGAACACCTTCTCTTCCTCCCTGTGATCTCGTTGATGATCATCCAGCTCTCCTTACATCCAGATCTGTCAACCGCTCTCTCCACACTTCTGATATTATCTATCAGTGCCTCCTCTCTGGCCTCAGTGTAAGCGGTACAGAGTTCTTCCCTCATCACCTCCAGTCTCCATCCTCTCCTCCGTAGGATCAGCATAGAATTGGTCCTTGGCAGCTTTCAGGTGTTCTCTGGCTACACACACTTTTGGGTTTGCAGAGCTGACGTGCTTCCTTTTGTTCTTTTTCCTCGGCACCAGGGTTTCACTTGCTCTCACCACTGCATTGGTGAAGTGCCCGTACCTCCTCGTCACACTCTCCTCAGTCCATCCAATCTCTCTCTGTCTCTCCACACAGTGCACTGAACCTGTTCCTCACTTCCACTGTGAACCTCTCCTGTAGCTTATCATCTTCCTTGAAATTTCCCCAGTCATAGATTGCTCTCCGGGGCTGAGCCTTGCTCTTTCTTAAGCTCACCCGGACCTCACTCATAACAAGCCGGTGGTCACTACCCAGTGTACTGAAATAGTTGTATGGTTCTGTGTTCAGAACACTATTCCACCACTTTTTCCTCACCAGAATGAAATCAATCTGGGACTTGGACAGGTGCATATCTGAGATGTAGGTCCACATCTTCCCCGGATTCTTCCTAAACCTTAGGTTGGTCGCTATCAAGTTCGCCTCCAGCAGGGTGTCTCTCAGTAGTCTTCCATTTCGGTTGGTGTTGTTATGGAAGTACCAGCAAGGATCTTCACTGCCCTCTTTACTCAGATGTGCAATGAAGTCCCCCAAAACAAGCAGGATGTTGTGTGCTTGAGTGGTGTTGACAGCTCTATACACCTCCTCATGGAACTCTTCCGCACTCCCATCACTCTCCCCCTCAGTTGGACTATAGGCTGAGATGACTGTCAGTCTTGGGTTTCCATTGAAGGTCACCCTCAACACTCGCGGGGAGACAGGCATTATTTCCCTCACCAATAGACTGGTTTTTGTGCTGAAAACAAAACCCACTCCTCCCACTGCAGCATTGGTCATGTTCCTCACTGCCGATGTGGTGATGAGCTGACTCCTCTTACCAATCAGCAAACTCCTCACGGGCTCTTCGTGTAGGATCCTGTGTTCTTGGATCGCAAGTATCTGTATACCACTCTCCTCGAACAGATGTCCCAACTCCTCTCTCTTCTCCAGCGTCGGAATAGTCCTGACATTCAAAGTGCCCATTTTGATGGCTCTTCTGCAGGACAAAACTGCATTCTTTATATTTGTCTCAGAGACAGCTGATCCATCATCCACTGGCCCTCTCTGTGGCTCTAAGCCAGCAGAGTCATAACGACCAGACTGCTCCTTGATATTATAATTAGGGGCTCTAACTCTAGTGCTGTTAGATCGACTCTCCATATTTCTTTTCAATGGCTGACAATACCTTACCGGCGCCACTCGAATAAGGTAGTTATTTAACCCATAAATGGGGCACTAACAGGTACTACTACTCCGGGCCAGAGCAGACCTGGGAGTTATGACAACTAAGGGGTAACTCCACATTCCCCACAGCTCCTGAACTCCCAAACTGGAGCCTTGCCACTGGATGTAGTTTAATGTCATAGCCAGGACATAAATATATACGTAAATATATATAGTTTAGGTGGTGATGTATTTGTTTTGCAAGGTTTTTGATATGAAATCGTGTGTTGAAACAGATATTGTTATTTTTTTTTTGTATTTCCATAAATAATTTAGCTGGCAATCATTGATTGACCAAGAGTTAAAAATATAAATATAATTTCTAAAAGTTCTTTCATCACAACATTTCTGTGACAATCACTGTGTTTCTTCCTGAGAAATGATAAACATTGATTGCCAGATAAATTATTTATGGAAATTATTTATGGAAATTTATTTATTTTTAAAATACTGAAACTGAAGCGAAAACCAAACAAAACAGAGTGTGTTTTACTATTTTTGGGGCAATATTAGGGCAACATGACCCTCCCCAAATATATATATATATATATATATATATATATATATATATATATATATATATATATATATATATATATATATATATATATATATATATGTATATATATATATATATATATATATATATATATATATATATATATGTATATATATATATATGTATATATATATATATATATATATATATATATATATATATATATATATATATATATATATATATATATATATATATATATATATATATGTATATATATATATATATATATATATATATATATGTATATATATATATATGTATATATATATATATATATATATATATATATGTATATATATATATATATATATATATATATATATATATATATATATATATATATATATATATATGTATATGTATATATATATATATATATATATATGTATATATATATATGTATATATATATATATATATATATATATATATATATATATATATATATATATATATGGAGGCACATGGCTTAGTGGTTAGAGCATTGGCCTTGCAATCGAAAGGTTGTGAGTTCAATTCTCAGACCGGGTGATGTGTTGTTTCCTTGAGCAAGACACTTTATTTCACATTGCTCCAGTTTACTCAGCTGTAGAAATGAGATGATAGGACTGGGGTCCCTATCATTCCACTGCAAAGTGGTCGTGGAGGTGCCACGGCAAAAAAGCACCCAGCACTCACTGTAAAGTGGACATGTAGGCGCCACGGAAAAAAAGCACCCAGCTTTTATGAGGTTGGTGTTAGGAAGGGCATCCAGCTGTAGAAATCAAGCCAGAATCAGTTCCTATCCCACCCTTGCAAGCAGGGAAAAGCGGACGTAAAAATGATGATGATGATGATGATGATCTCAATCTACCTAAGTACCTCCTCTCTCTGTCTCTCTCTCTCTCTCTCTCTCTCTCTCTCTATATATATATATATATATATATATATATTATTGCCCTTCAGGCTATAACAGAGGAGTTCAAGACCGGCTGCCCAAGGGAACTCCTATATGCAGATGATCTAACGCTCATAGCTGAATCTATGGCTAAACTAGAGAAGAAATTCCAAACATGGAAGCATGGCCTAGGATCAAAAGGCCTTAAAGTTAACTTGTCTAAGACTAAAGTTCTAGTGTGTAGAAGGGAAAATAGGGCACAGGTACCCTCTGGGAAATGGCCATGCTCAGTGTGTAGGAAAGGAGTAGGTAGAAATTCCATTTTATGTCCCAAATGCAAACTATGGGTACATAAAAGATGTAGTGGGATCACAGTCAAGCTATCTAAGAACGTAGATTTTATATGTGGCCGATGCTCAGGTGCAATAAGTAACAAGTGCCCACAGGATACTAGATCCTTCTATTGCCCAGATGGCTCTATAGAAATAGTGGACACTTTCCGTTACCTGGGTGACAAAATCAGCAGTGGTGGAGGGTGCTCTGAAAGTACAGTAGCCAGAGTTAGAACGGGATGGAAAAAGTTCAGAGAGCTTATACCGTTGTCGGCCACAAAAGGTTTCTCTCTAAAAATGAAAAGCAGATTGTATGATGCTTGTATACGAACAGAAATGTTATATGGCAGTGAGACATGGGCATTGTGTGCAGAGGACCTGTGCAGACAGGAAAGGAACGAAGCATGCATGCTCTGTTGGATGTGTAATAGTAATATACATGAACGGCAAAACATAAATGAACTAAATGAGAAATTAGGAATAAGAGGGATCAGATGCTGTTGACTTGAGAGAAGATTACGTTGGTATGGTCACGATAAAAAAAACACAGTCCATGCTGTAATGTGGTCGTTGTAGGTAACATAGTAAAAAGCTCCCAGTCCACACTGTAAATGTGGTTGGTGTTAGGAAGGGCATCCAACCGTAGAAAACCTTCCAGATAGTTCTATACGAGCGAAACACAGTCACCCGACCAATCTTGCCTCAAGTGGGACAACTCCCATCTATATATATATATTTATATATATATATATTTATATATTAAACATATATATATACAGAGAGAGAGAGAGAGAGAGAGAGAGAGAGAGAGAGAGAGAGAGAGAGAGAGAGAGGGGAGAGAGAGAGGGAGAGAGACAGAGATATGTATGTTTAATGTTTAGCAAGATAAAGATGGCTGCTTGTTTATCTGTTTAGTTCATTTGTGGTTTGGTAGTTGTGAAATGAAGCTGATGAAGTAGTTGAGTGAGTGGTTTGTTGGTCAACTCCTTGGCAAGTAAGTGAAGCGTGTCCTAGTGAGTCCAGAGAACTGTTGCTTTGAAGTCTGGCCGTAATTAAGATAACCAATAATTGTAGTCGCATGTTGTGGTGGTGTGATATTGCTATGGGGAAAACAACTTCCCCCAATTTCATGGATATGAATTTACAAATGAATAAGATAGTGCCTCTACTTGTTTTCATGTTTTTATTGGTTGCATGATTTACTTTGAAATCATAGGCAGTTATAATGAACAACAGAAAAAGGTACACATACAACTGTAGCGTATTGATTGTGTGTGTGAATTGTATCACTGTAGAATTTCATAGTAGTGAATTATTAACCATTTGGTTGATGTTGCTAGTCATCCCTCTTAGCCAGCAGCACTGGCTAGCAGTGTGTCTGTGTGTGTATGCGGCTGCATCATGAACTGTACTGTCTGTATGTTGCAGAGCAAAGAAACTAACTGTGCTCTATGGCAGAGCGAAGAAATAAACTCTGCTATCCTGGGGTCAAAATTTCTTGTATGTATAAGGATTGTGAACCCAGAAAACATTAAACACATAGCCCTTGATAATTTCCTTTTAAACAAAGGTAATAAATCTGAATGGCGACATTGTTAGCTCAAATAAAAGAACGGGTGTTTCAGGTAGTTTGACGGAGGTTAAATATCAGTGAGTGTTGATAAAGTGACCACCTGAGAACATGGGAATAGTTTTGCTACATATATATCTATATGTATGTATATATACCATCATCATCACTGTTTCATGTCCAGTTTTCCACACTAATATGGGTTAGACGAGTTTTGCAGATGTGAGCCAAGCCAGAGCAGATGACCGTCTCCAGCTCACACTGTTTATGTTGGATGGTTTAACTAATGCGTAGAAATGTCATTCCCATTAGCAGACCGTGATGCAATGAGAAAAAGTCCTCAACGTTGTATGTAACATCCATCATAGATTTGGTATATTGTGGTCGGTGCAGGAACGGAGTTAAATACTTTAATAAAAAAAAAAAAAAAAGGAGGCTGGATTCCAGTATATTCCTTTAATGTTTCATAAAAATACGATAGATATTTCTATGGCCAGTAACTTACGTCATCATATCATGATGCAGGACATCTGGCAGTGTCATCAAGCGTAAAGAACAATAAAGATTTAGTAATCAACTTCTGAGTTACGGTAAAATATAAACAGAGAATTGATATGGAGGTGGTCATTCAATTGATTTAAATGCTGTGGCATATGACGGACTGCTTCCACATCAATTCTCTGTTTATATTTTACCGTAACCCAGAAGTTGATTACTAAATCTTTATTGCTTTTTTACACCTGACGATGTCACGGGATGTCTTGCATCATGATATGATGATTTAAGCCACTGGCCATAGAAATACGTATTATGTTTTATGAAACATTAAAGGAAAATATTGGAATCTGGCCTCCTTTTTTTTTTATTGAAGTATTTATTTATGTTCATATATATATATATATATATATATATATATATATATATATATATATATATATATATATATGTATTCATCATTTTACGTCCGCTTTTCCCTGCTTGCAAGGGTGGGACTCATAATTTTTGGCATTAATATATACTGGTTGGATGCCCTTCCTAACACCAGCACTACTTTACAGCATAGATTGGGTGCTTTTATTCGTGCCACCAGCACTAGGGAAGTTGTCTTACTGGACTTAGGGGACTTCTCTACTCCGCACCAATTTATTCGGAGAGGTAGCTCTCCTAGACGGGTTGCCTACTCTACGGCTTACGGACCCTCAGTCCGCCCCATATATTTATATCTATGATGGAATCTGCATGAATGGCTCTAATAATCAATGAGAGTGTGTTGAGTATATCTGGGTAGTCTTCTTGGCATAACTATTGTTTAAGGACCCCACCCAACTTTATTTCCTATTAACTCTATAGTTCAAAATTAAATTTTGCAGAAATACATTTTCCAAGATGTAGAAAAGATTATGCTGGTACAATTAAATATTAAAATTAATGATAATAATAATTTAATTTAAAAAAAAATAGTTTTATGATTTCATATAGTTCTGTTCACTACTGCTTTAATTAGTAAATACTTATGATCTGTGTTTGCTGTAGGTTAAACTTAAACTGGGAAATTTTTTCATCATATTTTCTAATTTCATGTTGATAATAAATCATATACATAAGAATATCAAACAGGATAATGATAATTGTTTCTACTTTTGGCACAAAGCCAGCAACTATCCCAGTGCATTACTGGTACTTTATTTTATGACCCCATAAGAACGAAAGGCTTCAAACAGGACCATCATCATCATCATCATCATCACCGTTTAACGTTCATTTTTCCACGCTATCATGGGTTAGACGAGTTGTCACATTGTGAGATAAGCCAGGTCAGATGACCATATCATGCTCATACAGAAGTGATTTTGACTTGGTTTTTATGGGTGGATGCCCTTCCTAAAACCAACCACATTTACAGTGTGTACTGGGCGCTTTTTGTTGTGTCACCTACATGACCACTTTACAGTTTGGGCTTTGTTCTGTCACCTTCATGACCAGTTTACAATGAGGGTTGGGTGATTTTTGTCGTGACACCTACACAACCACGTTACAGTGTGGACTGGGTGCTTTTTGTCATGACACCTACATGATCACTTTACAGAGTGTACTGGGTGCTTTTTGTCATGACACCTACACGACCACTTTACAGTGTATACTGGGTGCTTTTTGTCATGACACCTACACGGCCAAGATACAGAGTATACTGGGTGCTTTTTGTCATAACACCTACATTACCATTTTACAGTGAGGGCTGGTTGTTTTATATCATGACACCAACATGAACAATTTATAGTGTGGACTGGATACTATAGTGTGGACTGGGTGATTTTTGTCGTAACACCTAAATGTCATAAATGTTATTCATGAACACAATATCATTTCTACAATTATAACATGCTAAAATTAGAAACACTTTTATTCATATATTCCTAACCTATACACTTGCAAACATATATCTGCAAAATTTCATTTAAAAATATGCATTAACCCATTATTCTATATTTATTATTGTATCTTCATGGTTATCTCACATAATATTGAATCTATGAGATTTTGATATTATTTATTTTGAGAACAATACCTTAACGTAAGTATGAATGGCCAAATGCTAAAGGGTTAAGAAAGTTATGAGAAACTAAAGTCGGTTTTGAAGTTTGGGGGAAGATTAATTAGATTGTGTTGTCGATAATAGGCAATATAACCGAACACTAATAGACTTACTCACGTATATATATGTATATATATATATAAATATGTATATATATATATATATAAATGTATATATAAATGTATATATATATATATATGTATATATATATAAATATGTATATATATATAAACGTATATATAAATGTATATATATATATGTATATATATATACAATATGTTGAAAAGATAACACACTAGAGAGAGTGCGCCATCAATCAAACAAGGAAAAACCACCAGTGTATGGAATCTATAGCCAATGGAAGGCAGAGTATACACACAATAATTAAAAGTATAAATTAAAGTGTAAATACATACCTCGATAATTATCTAACACACATGTACAAATCCAAAGAGATCTGTTTCGCCAAATAAGTTGTTGACAGAAATGATTAGCCCATGGTTCATCAGCGTGTGTAAGGCTATACATTTCAGACAACTCTAAGAGAATCTAAAGCGACCGTCCAGCCACACGTGGGAGATAGAATTAACAGCGTGCTTAGGGCAGTAACGAGTGGCCTCTCTCTCTAGTGTGTTATCTTTTCAACATATTGTATTATAAAGAGCTCGGGATTCCTTCTCCTTTGAGCACATTACTGACAGGGAATAGCGAGAGACTATGGCTCCGTTAATTTATCGTGATATGTGTATATATATATATATATATATATATATATATATATATATATATATATATATATATAAATCAGGAAAGAAGAGTGACACGGTTTGCTATACAAAAAAGGTTTTTAATCTCATTGCTGACAATTGTTTCTCTGAACCGGTAGGTCTAGAGATCGCTATCCGCTTATTTTCGCGTTACTCGATCGCCAATACAAAATTATAACCAGTCAGTTCATCGGAGCTTGCGAGAATGAAGAGAATATACAGGCATGAAAAGAATATACAGGCTACTATATGTAGTAGTAATGGCATTCAGTTAGAACAATAACAACAATATCAACAATGCTAGCAATAAATTATTTGAAATAATCACATCAATCTAGGTGGGAAGTATTGTATATCTATGATTTTAGCGTGTAAAACTAGCTGACATGAGGCAGATGTATAAAATTGACATGTAAAGACTGTCGTAGGGTGCATTATATCAAGTGTAAAGATAAGCTGGTGTGTTTAAACAATGTAGGTCAGGTGGCCGTAATAGTCGGTTTTTATCTGACCGATGAAGTATTTATCACTGTAGTAGAATTTGTGTGGTCTATATTAGATGAGAGTTCTGTCTATCTTTTCCATCCTCAATAACATACATATATAAGACAACACTAACAAAGCTAAATAATGGGCAAGTTAATACAGAGGTTATGGAGGTAATATATATATATATATATACACATATATATACACACACACATGCACACAAACATATACATATACACACACACTCATACAAATACATACATACATACATACAGAGAGAAAACATGC
>OZ024742.1:198859681-198862181 GCA_964016885.1 Eledone cirrhosa | reverse complement strand
ACATACACAACACACACATACACATACACATATACATATACATATCTTTTTCAAAAAATTGCACAGAATATATTAACTAGGTATATATCCAAAACACATCCCATTCTATGATTACATGACATTCTGCAATTCGTCTGTATAAGGATACTAATTTTAAGCAAATTAAAATTAAAATTTTTAGGTTGATTAAAACTAAAACCAAATAATAAATATATTTCCAAAATGTATATTAATTAGGTCTATAATACTAAAAATTATTTCTCTGTCATTGGATACATGATATTATTTTGTTATATTTTATCTGTAAAAGAATTATAATAAAAGGTTTAAATAAATTAAAATTAATCTATAAATTAAATTACTAAGTATATATTAGTAATATTTAAAGGTTTTTCACAATTTATGATTACATAATATTTTCTCATCTGTAATAAAATATTAATTAAATTAAATTTATAGGTTAACTAACATTTAAATTAAATTAATTTCTAGAATAATGTTATTAATTAGGTTTATAATATTTAAATGTTTTTTTTAGTTTATGATTACACGATATAATTAATTCCTGTCGTTTATTTAATAAGATATCCTTAGACTTCATTATTTCAAATAGTTCTTGGGAACATAATCTACATTCCTTTCTATTATTTTGATAAGGGGTGGCTCTTTTGAGCACACTCCAGGTCAAATCATATTTTATATTCTTATTTTTATAACTATTGATTTTTTCTGCTAGAGATGTTGTATTAGCCAGTGCGGCATTTTTAAAACTATGCTTGTGGGTATTAAACCTTGTCTTAAAATTGTTAGAGGTAGCTCCTATATATGAGCAAATAGAATCTTTAGTTTTAACATTACATTTATAGACTATGTTGTTAACAAGACAATTCCCTTTTAATGGGCAGTTTGTTTTGTTTCTACAGTTACATCCTTTCGTTAATTCTGTATTTGAGGAGATATTATGGTTAATTTGATGTACTGGTGGTATACTTATGGTTTTCTTACATTTATATGCATTATATGCACTTATATTTTGTTTTATGTTATTTGTTGTAGAGTATGAGAATTTAACTGTAGACCTATTTAAGATTTGATGGTATTTGTGGTTTGGCGGGAAGTTTTTCTCAAGGATATAAAAAAATTTTTTAGCAATATTATCCTTAACTTGTAAATTAAAAGGAGCATTATACCAAGTAACTCGTCTATTACGGTTTCTATGTTGTTTATTATTTTTATTATTTTTATAGGTTGTATCATGATTTTTACTAGGAGGATTAATGTTAATGATCTCACCACAACTATTTTTAGTTATATTTGTAGATTTAGGTGTTTTATCTTTTTTATTAGGAGTTTTATTATTAATATTTATTATAGTTGTATGATGAGTAGTTATTTGAGGGTTACTATACTTTATATTAGAAGATTTAGTATTTTGGGGTATATTGTGGGTGGCATTTAGGTGTGTACTTTTCATTTGGTGTTTGTTGGTAATATTATGCTGTATGCTTTCAGTATTTTTAGTAGAAGGTATATACTCTAATCTATTTTTGTGGCCACTTCTATCTAGAGCTTCATTATAAAAGGTCGCATTTTTATCAAATACATCTTGGTTAGAAGAAAGGTTAGAAATTCTAAGTGATATATTATATGGAGAGCCTACCACTTCGATAGAAAATCTAAACAAGCAGATCGGAAATATATGTATGATTTCAATACTTACAAGAATCCACCACACAACTTTTTACTTGAAGACTTCGAGAAAGACCTTTTTAATTTAATTAAACACCTCAAATTTAAAAAGTATAAATCCGTCTTTCAAAAGGACCTTGATTCTACCCTATTGGACCTAAAAAAGTCTAAAAAAATCCATGTCCACTCGGACAAAACTGGTAACTTGTATCATATGGATATTGAACATTATAATGAGTTCATATATAAAGAACTCAGAAAAAATTATAAAAAATCTAATAATGCGTCACTCACCAACATCAACAACAAAACACACAACATAGTAAAAAAACTAAACATTGAAGATAGAACTGAACCTTTGGCATTGAAAAGACCACACTTCAACCTGAAAGATCACAAATCTAACTTTAACTCTAATCCTTCTATTAGACTTATATGTCCCTCCAAATCAGATATTGGAATAATTAGCAAAAAAATTTTAGATAGAGTCATCCCACAAATAAGAAAACACGTTATTTTACCACTCTGGGAAAACACCTCCCAGGTAATTAACTGGTTTAAAAATATTAGGTGTAAATCTTCTGCTTCTTTCCTACAATTTGATATAGATAATTACTATTCTTCTATATCACCTATACTCCTGAACAAAGCATTAATATTTGCTAAAAATAGATCTAATTTAACTTCGGATGACATTAACATTATTACACATGCTAGACTAACACTTATTGAATTTCAGAATGAATACTGGACCAGAAACACATACAGTAATCTTTTTGATATTACTATGGGTTCAAGCGATTCCGCCCAA
>OZ024742.1:198847181-198854681 GCA_964016885.1 Eledone cirrhosa | reverse complement strand
ACACACCGAACTGCTTTTAACCCTTTGTGTTTTCATTGGTCAATTTTGAACTGATATTTTGAATTGTTGTTATTATCAATAAATATACTTCATTATTTCTGAAGACGGCGTATATATGTGTTAGGTATGTATATTTAATCTTGATAATTTGTATAATTTTGTATAATTTTGTACATAGATCTGTTGAATATGCATACCAATTATAACACATATATACCCTAGAAACGATCGTTAAATAATGAACTTTTTTTGTTTAATATAAGGAATTGTTTATTCATTATTTGTTTAATATTTTATATATATATATATATATATATAGGGAAGCTAGGCGAGAAGTCTACTTAGCTAGGAGGGAAGCAGAGGATAGAAAATTCAAGCATGTTTTGCAACGTGAGGACCAGAAACAGGAGGTGTTCAAGATTGCGAGGCAGTGTGTCAGAGAGAATTGTGATGTCATTGGAGAGAAGTGTATCCGGAATGATAAAGGTGAGCTTGCCCTCACAAGTGCTGAGAAGAAAGATGCATGGAAGAGTCATTATGATAGATTACAAGGGCGGTGCCCCAGCATGGCCTCAGCCGGATGGCTGAAACAGGTAAAAGAGTAAAAGAGTACTAAATGAGGAGAATGCATGGGAAGAAGAGACCCTACCCCAAGTAGACCCTATAGAGGGGCCAGCAGTACAAGTCAGCAGCAGCGTAGTAAGTAAGGCAATCAAAGATATGAAGATGGGGAAGACAACCGGTCCATCGGGTATAGCTGCCGAGATGCTGAAGGCATCTGGGTCTGTAGGTCACACTATAACCACACAAATTGTTAACCAGGTAATACTAGAAGGTGTCATACCAAAAGATTGGTGCAGTAGCATCATTGTCAACTGCTACAAAGGTAAAGGTGATGCACTCGATAGAGGAAACTATAGAGGTATAAAGCTGATGGACCAGGTCATGAAAGTAACAGAAAGAGTTATAGCACAGTTGATTAGGGACCGGGTGAAACTAGATGAGATGCAATTTGGGTTTGTACCAGGAAGAGGCACCACTGATGCCCTCTTCCTTGTGAGGCAGTTACAGGAAAAGTACCTAGCTAAAAGTAAGCCACTCTACCTGCCATTCGTCGATCTTGAGAAAGCCTTAGACAGAGTTCCACGTGCTGTAATCTGGTGGTCTCTTAGAAAACTAGATGAATGGCTTGTGAAAGCTGTACAAGCCATGTATAGGGGAGCAGTCAGCAAAGTTAGGATTAGCAATGAGTATAGCGAGGAATTTAGCGTACAGGTTGGGGTCCACCAGGGCTCTGTTCTTAGCCCTCTCCTGTTCATCATAGTCCTGCAGGCAATAACGGAGGAGTTTAAGACCGGATGCCCATGGGAACTCCTGTATGCTGATGACCTCGCACTTATAGCTGAATCTATAGTAGAACTAGAGAAGAAATTCCAAACTTGGAAGCAGGGACTAGAAAGAAAGGGTCTCAAAGTCAACATGACAAAGACTAAGGTCCTTGTAAGTAGACGAGAAGACAACCCAGATCCCCTCAGGGAAATGGCCTTGCTCAGTATGTAGGAAAGGTGTAGGTAGGAACTCCATTCTCTGCCCGAAATGCAAACAATGGGTACACAAGACATGTAGCGGGATCTCAGGAAGCTTAATTAAGAATGTAGGCTTCACATGCAGCAGCTGCGCTGGGACGGCAAGCAACAAACAGCCACAGGAAACAAGTACCACCAATCTCTGGGAGGGCTCTGTAGAAACAGTAGACAGCTTCTGCTACCTAGGTGACCGAATTAGCAGCGGAGGTGGGTGTTCAGAAAGTACAATAACTAGGCTAAGAACGGGATGCAAGAAGTTTAGGGAACTACTACCACTGCTAGCTGCAAAAGGCTTCTCCCTCAAAATGAAAGGCAGACTGTATGATGCGTGTATCCGAACAGCAATGTTACGTGGTAGTGAGACCTGGGCGCTGAAGGTGGAAGATTTACGTAGATTAGAGAGAAACGAAGCCTGCATGCTCCGATGGATGTGTAATAGTAATATACACGACCGTCAAAGCATAAATGAATTGAGAGAGACTGAGCATAAGAGGAATCAAATGCTGTGTGCAGGAGAGGCGGTTGCGTTGGTATTGACATGTGATGCGTATGAAGGATGACAGCTGCATAAAAAGGTGCAGAGCACTAGAAGTCGATGGAAACCGCGGAGTGGGGAGACCCAAGATGACCTGGGATGAGGTGATAAAAGCCGACCTTACCCAATTACACCTCTCAAAGGCGATGACACACGACCGTGACCTCTGGTGTCACGCAGTAATACAGAGTACCCGACCTCCCATGGGTACAAGCTGAAGCATATAGACAATATGCCCCCACACCCCCACTGCAAGGTGGTCGTGGAGGTGCCACGGCAAAAAAGCACCCAGCCCACACTGTAAAGTGGACGTGTAGGCGCCACGAAAAAGCACCCAGCACTCACTGTAAATGAGGTTGGTATTAGGAAGGGTATCCAGCTGTAGAAATCAAGCCACCAAATCAGTTCCTGTATGAGCAAGGTATGGTCAGCCGACCAGACTCTGCCTACAACAGGACAACCCGTCTAACCCATGCTAGCGTGGAAGAACGGACGTAAAACGGTGATGATGATGATGATGATGATATATATAAATATATATATATATATATATATATATATATATATATATATATATAATAAATACATTATCGGAGAAAGCTTTTTTGCGATACTCCGGCCAAATTCCAACTCACTCAACAAACATTAGGAAATAAGTGAGTATATTCCTAATTAAGCGTTCGGGGTGCTAACTAAATGTATTATGTGTAAAATTTGCTGTATTATTTCATATGAGACATATCGAATATATCTCTTCCCAGACGGACGTCTCGTTTCATTATAAGATTCCTACAATTTGGGTGAAATTATACCATAGGAGCTTGTATAAGATCAACAGATATCTATTCAAGTGGGCTCCTATAATTCATCAGTGGGTGCCCAATAATACTAATATTGATAATCTAACCAACATCAGTATTTACCGATAATCACCATCAGTGCCTGAGGTATCTGTTAGGTTGCTACTCCAGCAGTTCTAAAGAAATACTCAAACTGATTCAAAAATGAGGAAGTAGATTACCGCCAAAAAAACAATACATGCGCAGGACAATGAATTCTAAAAGGAATTCAGGCCACGTGCTAGAACTCAATTGGAACTTGAAAAAATATCTATGTGTGTACAACGTTTGATGACACACAGATATTTTCTCGGGCAAAATAACAGAATGAGATACAAGAAACAATCAATATTCATATATAAAAAAATAAACAAAGAGAGTTTAAACCTTATATCGGGAATTTCATATCTGTTGCACCAAGAGTAAATAAATAAATACATTATCGGAGAAAAAACTGAGGATGTCTGTCTGTGTGTGTGTGAGTTCGAATCCCTAAAACTCGAGAACCACCCAACCGACTGTTTTCAAACTTTACACATGTAATACTTATCTTTCAGGGAGTGTTCTGAGCAAAAAAAATTTTTTAATTTTCTATGCCCCAAGGACCACATTAGGCGATTTAGCGATCTCGCTCTATAATTCTTAGTCTTTCTCTTTTTAGAAAGATACATACTTATAACGTCGCGCCCTTATAATATATGTCTGTATATCTGACTCTCTGCACTACGTCACTTCCTTGATGATGATGTGTGTGTGTGTGTGTGTGTGTGTGTGTGTGTGTGTGTGTGTGTGTGTGTGTGTGTGTGTGTGTGTGTGTGTGTGAGTTTGAATCCCTAAAACTCGAGAAGTACCCAACCGATTTTTTTCAAACTTTTCATGTGTATTACTTATGTTTCAGGGAGTGTTATGCACATAAAAATATTCAACTTTTTTTATCTCCTAGAGCCCGCATTAGGTGAAAAACTGTGTTGTTTAACATTTTAAGGTTTTTTTTAGGCGTTACGTCAGACCGATTTCCTTGAAATTGTAACTATGTATTAGTCAGTCTCTTCTTCATACCGTAAGCATTCCAGGGATGAAGCAGGAAGCTTAGGTCTCAATATCAGTGCTAAGAAGACCAAAAGCATGTTATCTGGGACACACCCATCACCAACTAGTGTTTTCAATGAACAGGGGGAGGTGGAGATAGTGGACAACTTCACCTACCTAGGAAGCTCCATTGACAATGGGGGCACCATGGACAGTGAATTGCAATGTAGAATGGGAAAGGCTTCAGCAGCATTTAACCAGCTTTTCAAGATCTGGAAGAGCAGGAAGTTCACCCTCAAAACAAAGATGAGATTCTACAACCGCAACGTGCTGTCCACACTCTTGTACGGAAGTGAAACATGGCACCTTAAGACCAGCCAAGAGAAGAAGTTGGACGTATTCGATTCCAGGTGTCTGCGAAAGATCCTGGGGATTAAATGGAGTGACCATGTAACAAACCAGGAAGTCAGGAACCGCACCAACCAGCAGCTAGTCTCTTCTGCCATCTGCAAGCGACGCCTGGGCTGGTTTGGACACGCTTTGAGACTTCCCCCGGAGAGACTGGTGAACCAAGTACTTAAATGGAACCCACAGGGAAGCAGACGGAGAGGGCGACCCAAAATGAACTGGCGCCAGAGAGTTGAGAGGGACCTGCGAGCGACAAACAGACAATGGCGGGACGCTGTGCAATTGGCTGTTGACCGAACGCGGTGGAACACTATGATTGCCTCTTGCGTCGCAAGACGCGGGAGCTTCTGAGTCTGAGTCTGAGTTGCCTTTTTCTCCGGGACAAACTTTTTGCATATAGTGTGTATCGTTGTCATGAAGTGTTGAAATTGTGTGTTAGTGTCTTGTGTGGCGGTGTTTTCACTCCATGTTTGCTTCCGGATTTCTCTCTTAATCTTTTTCCAGTTAGCCTTGTAGAAGTTAAGGCTGGATAACGCCCCGGAGCTTCTTGGTGGGTTTGTCTCTGTTGGTTCTCTCGGACCACATATCATTAGCTCTACTAAGTTATGATCCGAGAGAATTGTTGGTGTCACCTTTACATTGTGGATGAGTACTTCGTTGTTTGTAAAACAGAGGTCCAGGACATTTTCGCCTCTTGTTGGGAGGAGCATTGCTTGCTCCATGAACAGCCTGTGTGTGAGGGCCAGCAGGGATTCCGTCTGTCTCTGTTCCATTGACGTCATTCCAGGGAGGAGGTGGCCTTCAGGCCATTTGACCTTTGGTAGGTTGAAGTCTCCCAGCAGTAGAATGTTGAGACCAGTTTGTCAAGGACCTCTTCTATCCTACTTAGGCTATCCTCAAATTTACCCTCATGACTGGGGGCATTGGGCGGCCGATATGTGACACATATTACTGTCTGTAGTTGCTTCATATGTACTATCAGTGTGTCACAGACTGAGTTTGAATGTGTCAACAGTACAATTGGTGTGACATCTTCACGGATATACAGAGCAACCCCACCATGAGTTCTCTCCTTCCTGTCCGAACGAAATACAGTATATTTCGGTATATGTATTTCTGCATCTGCTATACTGCTTGTCAGGTGCGTTTCGGTTAGTGCCATGCATAATGCTTGATTGCTTATGGCTAAGTCTCCCAGGTAGGAAATTTTACTCATGTTACTGAGTTTCACCAGGCCTCTGACATTCAGCAGCAGCACTGGTGTGACTTTTGGGATGCCAGTAATGGCTGACGGTATGACACCTGGTCTGGTGTCAGCGGCGGCCACTCTGGGTCCCTTAGCTGTGGTGGTCTCGAGTGCTGGTGTGGGTGACCCTGGCTCTGGAAACGATGCAGCCAGGTCAGCTGTCCCACAATCTTCTCTGCCATCACTAAAAAAATTTTCTGCTCTGCTGCTGCTATCTGTATCTCGTCGGCATGTGCGTGCCTTCTCCTTGTTGGCGCGGCACGCGCGACATCAGCATACTTCTGGAGCGGTTTATTTCGGCTTTGGCTGGGGCATGTTGCGCGAGTAGCATGGACATAGTTCGTTTGAGACCTAGGGTGGGCGAATCTGCATCCCATCCCTGTCTCTCCATGCCAGCAGGTCCCGTTCCTGAAAAACTTGCACATTACTTGGGTTTTTTTGCTCCCAGTGTCTCGGTGCTTTCTGTTCTTCCTTTGAACAGTTGTCCACTGATCCCTCTGCGCTTGGTTCTCCTTCGGAAGGTGATTTCGCTTTTCACCTTTACCTTTTGCTTGTTGGTTTCCCGGGCTGCCCTCCCTGACTGTGGCGACGGGTATCTCATTTTATTTCAGGTCCGTGCTTGTGCTCTCCTCCTTTTCTTTTTCCCTCTCCTCTCCTTTCTTTTCGGTTTTCTCCTCCTTGAGGACACGGCTTAGCATCGCCACATGTGACGCTATGAGGACATAGGCCTTCTCAATTTCTTTTCTCTTTCTCTCTATCTGTGCCAGGGTCTTCAGAAACCCATGGCTTTTCAGGTTCTCCGCCATCTTTTTGCTTGGTGGAGACCCATCAGCCATGGTCCAGCCCTTGATCAAAACCGCTAGTTCCAACTTTGACCAGTTTCGCTGACTCCTAATTTCACCTTTTTCCTGTATGCAGTCCATTTCGCTGAGAGATAGTGGGAAGTGTAGGGTAGAGGTTAGAGAGGGACAGAGGGAGATATAAGTCCAGTGAGAAATTTAAGGAGCGATTTAGATGAAAATAGAGAGAGAGAGAGAGAGAGAGAGCTTGTGCGATCTAGAGAGAGAGAAAAAGAAAAAGAAACAGAAGAAAAGAAAGGGGAGGGAGACATAAGAGAGGAGCGAGAGAGATAGCGGGAAGAGTGGGAAGAGAGAGAGGAGATAGATAAGTCCGGTGAGAAATTCAATGTGCGATTTAGAGAGAGAGAGAGAGGGGGAGAGAGCTCGTGTGATCTAGAGAGAGAGAGAGGAAGGAATAAGGAGAGAAACAGAGACAGCGTGAGAAATAGCAATTCAGAAAGAGAGAGAGAGAGCGGTCAAAGAGAACTATAAATATTAGTAATAAATATCGTTCAAAGAATATTTCGCGATTAAAACACCGAAACAAAGTGAACATCAAATGATATCCACATGAAATATAAAGGAGACAGAATAAATTAAGATAAAATAAAATAAAATAAGATAAATCTAAAACAAATTAAATGAATGAAACCCAAAAAGTTGTAGCGGTTGTCTCCCTTGTTTGGATTAACATCTAGACGGGAAGTAGAACCCTTTCTGTAACTTCCGGCAGAGCCCTATAAAACGAATAGCTCTCGGCTCTCTGCCTCTCATTTGCCTTCCGGCGCCTGGCCTTAGCCAGGCGTCTTCTGCCAGCCGCGTTTGCCTGGCAATCAAAACGGTAACGACTAACTTTGTTTCATTCTTTCATCTATTTCTTTGACATGCAACTATACTATCTACCATTGTTAATTAAATATTATCTACACAAACAATGTATTACTTGTTACATTCATACAACCCAGTACTCTCGCTATATTGGTAACCCTGACGTGATACGAACACGCAGCCGTTCATC
>OZ024742.1:198842181-198844681 GCA_964016885.1 Eledone cirrhosa | reverse complement strand
ATGTATATATATATATATATATATATATATACGCTACTTGGCAAATAACTATATGTATCACCTATCTCCCCTTTTTTCTCTTTCTCGATACGTAAATACTATATTACCGTGCTCCTTTTGTAGAGCATCTCACCTTATTTGCCATTATGTTGGAGAACCAGCCGTTACCCATGTCTCTCAAGTGTATTCCCTTACCCAGCAGAAAAACCTACCTTAAACTGCTTATAGACGCTACTAATTCGTTTATACGGAGAGTTAGATGGAAGGCCTACCACCTGGATAAGAACACCCGTAACCTTCCTGAACCCAAAGAGAGGTATGGCTTCAAAACATACCGAAACCCACCGCACAACACCTTACTGGACTCCTTTGAAGAGGACCTGCTGAAAATGATCAAAAACGTTAAGCTCAGAAAGAAACACCAATGCAGCAATCCATTCTTAACGTCCCTTGATATACTAATAACTAAGATCAAGAATGACCCGCACCTCTTCGTCACCTCCGACAAAACCAAAAAGCTGTACAAGATGGACGCGAGTGAGTATAAAAAATTCATCTATAAGGAACTACACAAAGACTACAAAAAGACACCCTCTATACCCTAAATGACATAAATAGAGTAGGGAAGGATATAGTCACCAGCTTAGAAATAGAAAAGTACACTAACCCGTACGTCCCTCTGACGTCTAAATTCTCTCTTAAGGATCACAAATATGACTTTAATGAAAGCCCCTCTATTAGACTAATATGCCCCTCTACATCAGATATAGGTAAGATTAGTAAAGTGATCCTCGACAGAGTACTACTGGAGCTTAATAGAAAGGCTAAAGTCTGCCTCTGGGGCAACACCGACCAGGTCATAAATTGGTTCACCGAGTAGTCGGATAAAGCCACCCTGAAATTCATCCAGTTTGATATAGATAGTTACTACGCCTCTATCTCCCCCATACTCTTAAATAAGGCACTTATCTTAGCTAGATCTAACACTAGCCTCACTAAAAAAGAAATAGACATAATTCTAGCGGCACGTAGAACCATTATCCAGTTCGAAGGCTCCCACTGGACCAGAACCAACCGTCCTGATAACTTCGATGTCACGATGGGGTCCAGTGACTCAGCGCAAGCAACTGACCTGGTCGGGATATACCTCCTACATAAGCTTAGGGAAGAAATACCGGCCCTACAAGGAGGTGTATATAGGGACGACGCCCTGTTTACCGTTAGGAACCATAGCCCCCGTAGGATAGAGAACCTTAACAAACATATACACAGGTTCTTTAAGTCATACGGCCTATCCGTAACTATGGACCTCAACCACAGGGTTGTCAACTTCCTGGACGTGACCCTGGAGTTGAGTACGGGCTTATACAAGCCATACCATAAGCCTGTAGAATGCCTCTCTTATATTAATTATGCCTCCAACCACCCTAAGCAGACTCTCAACTCCATAGTCTATAGTATCTCACATAGAATCTCGAGGCTATCCACCAATGAGGATATCTTCAACCAAGCGGCAGATTACTACAATAGGGCCCTGATAAGCGCCGGCTTTAACCGAGGAATTTCCTACATCCCTAACGCTAGCTCTAGAAACCACCCCCCTCATAAAACTAACGTTATAGTAAGCCATACCTATAACCGATCACGCGGCGACCTCGTTGAAGTCAGATATAATAGAATAAATAACCGCACCAAAGATCACGACCCCGGCGACGGTGAACACTGTAGATTACTCAAACTATTCCCCTATTACAAAACCAACAAAGGCGACGGCCTACTACCAACGCCTTCCAACCAACATCTTCGTGTACATAAACATGGAAGAGGTAGAAAGAGTGCACCCGAGCACAAAGTGAAAGGGGCACCGAACGGACGACTGCGCATTAACACACATAAGAGCGGTCACTTAGATAGAACCACCCGTAGCAAAAGTACAAGGACACGTAATCGCCACCGTAACGTCCTATGGTTCCACCCCCCTACTCTCGGAGTGTGGCCTCCAACATACCCCGGATGTTCTTCGAAGCCTTAGAGAAGAACTTCCCGCCCAACCATAGGTATAGAAAAATTCTTAATAGGAACAATATAAAAATATCCTTCTCTACTACTCCTAACCTAGCAGACATCATAGGAACAACGAACCACAGTAAGATCACCAAGACACAGCACCTCAACACAGACGCACCTACACCTGACAATAACTATATCGGCCTTAACAACTCCCTGGCAGCATCCAATAGTGTTGGCAACGGCATCCGCAGACGCAACCAGAATAACCGCGAAATGACTGGGGAACATGCAGAACATGACGTGCGGAATAACAATCGCACCATCCCGCGTGCTGTGGGTTGTAATGGTGCTAACAACAACTGCGGTAGCGTGGGTAACAACGTAGGCAGCAACAATGATAGCCTTACCGTGGGAAATAGACGGAACCGCGACAGAAATTGCAACTGCCGCGACAGAAGACGCAGCCCCCTTAGAGGATACTGCTTGACTG
>OZ024742.1:198759681-198839681 GCA_964016885.1 Eledone cirrhosa | reverse complement strand
ACGTATATATATATACATATATATATATGTGTATATATATATATGTATATATATATATATATGTATATATATATATATATATGTGTATATATATGTATGTATATATATATGTATATATATGTATATATATATATATATATATGTATGTATATATATGCATGTGTGTGTACGTATACATATGTATATATGTGTTTGTATGTACATATACATGTGTATATATATATATATATATGCATGTATATGTACATACAAACACATGTGTGTGTGTATATATATATGTATATATATATATATATACACACACACATATACATACACACACACACGATTTTGAAGAACGTGTTTTACTATGTCTTGTGCAGTATGTGTCTGATGAGTGGGTTGAATGTAGATTTATGGTTTATGTTTGCTTGAGTTCACGGATAGCTTTAGTGTAGATTTGTTTATGTTCAAGTTAAGCCAATTAGTGGCCTTAGTTACACACACAAATTAAGAAAGAGAAATCGAGTTTACAGTTTAACTTTAATCACACCTCTACACGTGTTTCACAAATGACCAGCTTGGAGCCTTAATCAATTACAATCAGTTTTGAATCAGTTCAAAGAGGAACATATTCCGATTCTGATCTCCACTGCTATCTAATGATCAAGTTGATCTCAGAGTTAAAGCTGGTTGTAATCAATTAAGGCTCTGAGCTGGTTATTTGTGAAACATGAATAAAATATGTTAAACTGAAACTTCAGCCTCTCTTTCTTAATATACTTTGTGTATTATGCCAATACACACTTTTAACACATAATATCCAACTTACATAAAAGCATAGTTCTCAAACAGGTGCCACCTAGCTCTCTCTCTCTCTCTCTCTCGCTCTCTCTCTCTCTCTCTCTCTCTCTCTCTCTCTCTCTCTCTCTATATATATATATATATATATATATATATATATATATATGTATGAAAATAAAATTATAATTTTATTTCTTGGTATGCAAATGAGGCTACTCAATCAATGTGTACTTAAGAAAATACTATAGATTTTCAACCGTTCGACAGACTGGCAGAGGTATACAGTCCTGATGAAGCGTAATCACCCAGAAACATGTTGATTGTTCTTCAAATCCAGTGTTGAACAAACAGGTGATGATTAGTCACCGGCACGGTGCAGCTTCAAATTGGGCCGTTTATTTACAAACGAATCAAACATTATTATTAATGTTCGATATAACCCATACGTACATATGTATATGTACATATGTGTGTGTATGTATATATATATATATATATATATATATATATATATATATATATATATATATGTGTGTGTGTGTGTGTGTGTGTGTGTGTGTGTGTGCGTACTTACATCTATCTATCAGCTGTGCTAGGGCGAGAAATAAAATTCTAATTTTATTTTTATATATATAAACATAAATATATATATATATGTATATATATATATATATATATATATATATATATATATATATATATATATATATATATTGCGCGCGCACCCCACATCTCCCCTCTTCCGACCAATCTCTTCACGGATTACTCGTATGTGGACCTTGACCGCGGAATCAACTAGCATCCTAGGATTTTACCAACCTTTCCACCACATCTTCTTACGGAATCACCTTTACGACTCACCCCCCCCCCCCCAAACATTTTTTTCCCCACTCGCCACCTACACCCACAACACGCTTAAATACCACACACACGTGCATTCCACCACATATTTACACATTCAGCCTCCGGATTCCTCCCCCACCCCTCTATCCACACACGCACACACACTCCGACCTACACCCCACCCCACACACACTTCTTCCTGAACATGCAACCCCGTTCTTCCCGAACCCTTGCTTTCACATACACACACACACACACGTACACACACGTACAGCATGAATGAACAGGAATAAATCAGCTCAATGAACCTCCTACCAAATGTGGTTGCAAGTCACTTGCAAGAACAGTTTTTCACTCTGCAATTGTGTGCTCTTACTCCGTTAGTTCCTTTTGAAATGAGTAAATTATTTTCTTTTTTACTGTGCACGAACAAAAACTTGTTTTCCGTTGCTCAATACATTAGCCCATCAATTGTTTGTGCTCTATAACTTAGCTTTTCTAAAGAATTTCTTCATACGTGAAATCCAAACCCACAAAATATGACTAACTGCTGATTTATTCTCAAAATGAACTCTTTTTTTCGGAAACCAAGAAAAAATATGGAATCGCTTTGTTCCTTGAATTAACGGTCTTGATTTAAGTGAACAACTTATGAATGCATTACATAAATCATGTAGACTTTGGTATTGACTTATGCAATAAGTCAATACCAAAGTTTTAAACAATCTTCCTACCAGAATATAACAGTTTGTTTGTCTTACTGCAACAACAGTGCCTTGTGGTCACTATAGCCAATCTCTTCATTAAGATACTAGCATAGTTCTTTTGTAGTTAAAACTGTCGTTCTGAAAATGCATTCATTTGTTGTTTTGTAGGAGTTTTGTATAATCATGAAGCGGACAGTCATCAATAAAGAAAGTGGAGCCGAAGGACGGAAAAGGCGGAAGTTGCAGAAAGAAAAAGCCGTGAAATCTAGCCAAGTTATCTTGTCTTTTTTTACTCAACCTAGCACATCCTGTCCCCCCCTTCCTACTCATCCAACTGCTGATGAGCATCCAAGCTGCGAGGCTTCATCAAGTTCATCTTCCTCAGAAGGCATCGATGAGTCGCAGCATTGTGTCTTAAAACCCGAGCCCTGTAAATCAGATGACCCTGTAAATTATTGACGTCATTCAACAGCACGACATAGGACTTCTTCAGTTTGACAAAGTAACCGGACGACCACTTGTACCTGATTCATTAAGAGTGCAGTTAGTGCGACTTGGTTGGAAGTACTTCCAGAATTCCGATGGTCCATTTGCACCAAGTAGCAATCGCTCGATGACAAGAAGTTGGTTTGATCGCAAGTTGTGCAACGGCCAGGGCGAAGAAATCACGCGATCGTGGCTTCTGTACTCCCAATACAAAAAGTCGGCATTCTGCTTTTGCTGCCTTCTTTTCTCCGGTTAGAGTTTCAAATCCGCACTTGAACAAGAAAATGGCTTCAGCAACTGGAAGAAGCCAGAGAAAATGGAGTTGCATGAGAACAGTCTTCATCATCGGCGCTGTTTCACTCAGTGGAAAGAGATGGAACGCAGTTTGACAGAAGAGCAAGGAATTATCGATGCACAGCTTCAATCACTAATAACAACCGAGAAGCAACGTTGGCGCGATATCCTCTCTCGACTTCTACAATGCATCAAGTTTCTTGCGACCCATAATCTTGCATTAAGGGGACATCGCGAATCGCTCCAGCAAAACGAAACGACCAACGCTGGGAACTTCATCAGTTTATTGAAGTTGCTGTCATGTTTTGATCCTGTGACAAAGGAGTTTCTAAGTAATGCGGAAACTCATCCAGGTTCCACGTCGTACCTCTCTCCCACAATCCCAAATGAATTCATTCATCTACTTGCTTTCAACGTCAAGAAGAATGTTCTTCGACGCGTAAAAAATGCTCGTCGTTATGCGCTGATGGTGGACTCATCTCCTGATCAAGCTCATCGAGACCAGCTGTCACGAGTGGTGAGGTATGTCGATGTTGATTTCGACAAAAGGACCGTTCGCATCCGAGAGTCCTTTCTGGAGATCACCCTACTGGTAGAGAAAGATGCAACCAGTATTGTAGAACTTATTTTAAAAGAATTGAAAGATGATGGCCTTGCGCTGGGTTATTGCAAGGCACAATGTTACGACAACGCTGCGGTTATGGCCAGACACACCAGTGGGGTTCAACAACGCATAACGAATTTGAACGAAAAGGCGATATTTGTTAACTGTGACAACCATTCACTTAACCTCATTGGTTTGATCGCAGCGAAGAGTAGCTTCAAAGTTATGTCATTTTTCAACGTCATCGAGTCATTGTTTGCGTTCTTTTCGCAATCAACACGGCGTTGGGAAAAGTTAAAGCAAGCAATCCCTTTTGTTCTGAAATTTCCATCGGACACCAGGTGGAGCGCAAGAGCAGATGCTGTAAAGCATCTTGCAAACTTACTGAATGAAATCCTCGAGCTTCTGCAAAAGTTGGTAGAGGATAATGAGGAGAGATCCGACACACGAAGTGATGCAGAACATCTTTTAAGCCAAATGCTTGTCTTCCACTTCTCCCTGTTGCTTAGATTTTGGAATAGGATTCTGGCTCGAATCGATCGGGTTCAGAAACGCCTTCAAGATCCAACAATGAACTTCCGTGATGCCGCTGATGACATCAAAGCCCTCCAGCAGTATTTCGCGGATAATGGAAGTACTCTTGCCCAGCAATCACTTAATAAAGGCATTGAGTTAAGTCAACGCTGGAACATTGACATCAGCAAACGTAGCGGAAGGCCAAGACGGCAGCTTTCAGATAATTCTGAAGATGAATACTATCACCAGCCAGTGAAGTAAAAACAGTCATACAAACTGTTGTCCTTCGAATTCAATCAGAAATGCAGCTACGATTCGCCCGTCTCAACGATATTGACGCGAGATTTGGCTTCCTCCTCGATATCCGCTCTCTGTGCTATCCACCTTTTCCAGACGACCTCGCGCTTCGATCAAAGTGCTCTTCATTAGCTGATCACTACAATGCTGACATTGACGGCAAGGAGCTTTTTGAAGAAACCGTTGACTGTCGGGCGTTGTTGTCAACCCGCGCTAATGTTTCAGTCTCAAGACCAGAACACCTCCTGAATTTTATTGTTCAATACGGAGACAACAGTCTATATCCGAATCGGATACTGCTAACAATGGCCGTTTCCGTCGCAAGCTGTGAGAGATCCTTCAGCAAGCTCAACCTCATCTTATCATATTTGCGGACATCAATGTCTCAAAGCCGTCTGCGCGATCTTTCCATCCTCAGCATAGAAAGCGAAGAAACAAACGCAACCGATTTTGATGAAAAAATCGATCAATTTGCATCAGCTAAAGCTAGAAAGATCCCTTTGTAAATATTTTTTTACTCTTTTTTCCATATTAATTTTATAAAAGTAATTTTAGATCATATATTCATAATTTTTCATGTCATTTAAATAACAGGATGGGGGGGGGGGGTCGAGCTTGCCCCCGGACGCAAATTCCCTAGTGACGCCACTGATATATATATATATATATATATATATATATATATATATATATATATATATATATATATATATATTAAGCTTTTATCTTTTCAAAGAAAATGAAAAACTAAATCAGCTTTTCATTTTTATTGAAATGGTAAGAGTTTAACCATAAGACAGAAAATGTTTATGATATTTATACTCTACCTTTCATGAGTATAAAGTACTAATATCGAAAATGTCATTATGTTGACATTTTGAAGGCATTTCTATCGAAAATCTCATTATGTTGACATTTTGGCGGCATTTCTATTATAAAAAACGCATTATGTTGAAATTTTGACGACATATCTATCGAAAATCTCATTATGTTGACATTTTGACGGCATTTCTATCGAAAATCTCATTATATTGACATTTTGACGACATTTCTATCAAAAATTTCATTATGTTGACATTTTCACGGCATTCTATCTAAAATTTCATTATCTTGACATTTTCAGGGCATTTCTATCAAACTTCTCATTATGTTGATATTTTGACAGCATTTCTATCAAATATCTCATTATGTTGAGATTTTGACGGCATTTCTATAGAAAATGTCATTATGTTGACATTTTGAAGACATTTCTATCGAAAATCTCATTATGTGACGGCATTTCTATCGAAAATTTCATTATGTTGACATTGTGACGGCATTTCTATCCAAAATCTCAGTATATTGACATTTTAACGGCATTTCTATCGAAAATCTTATGTTGACATTTTGACGGTATTTCTATCATTAATGTCATTATGTTCAAATTTTGACGGCATTTCTATAAAAAATCTCATTATGTTGACAATTTGACTGCATATCTATGAAAAATGTTATTATGTAGACATTTTGACGGCATTTATATAAAGAAAATGTCAATATGTTGACATTTTGAGGGAATTTCTATCGAAAATGTCAATGTGGTGACATTTTGACGGCATTTCTATCGAAAATCACATTATATTGACATTTTACCTGCATTTCTATCGAAAATCTCATTATATTGATATTTTGGACTGCATTTCTAACCAAAATCACATTATGTTGACATTTTGACTGCATTTCTATGAAAAATATCATTATGTTGACATTTTGACGACATATGTATAAAACAATCTGATTATGTTGAGATTTTGACGGCATTTCTCTGAAAAATGCCATTATGTTGACATTTTGACGGCATTTCTATCGAAAATCTCATGTTGACATTTTGACGGCATTTCTATAAAAAATGTCATGATGTTAACATTTTAACAGCATTTCTATAAAAGATGTCATTAGGTTGACATTTTGAGGGCATTTCAATAAAAAATCTCATTATGCTGACATTTAGACGGCATTTTTATCGAAAATCTGATTGTTGACATTTTGATGACACTTCTATTAACAGGGCCATTATGTTGAAATTTTGACGGCATTTCTATCGAAAATCTCATTATGTGGAGATTTTTACGGCATTTCCATTAAAAAAGTCATTATGTTGACATTTTGACGTCATTTCTATCGAAAATCTCATTGTGTTGACATTGTGACCGCATTTCTATCAAAAATCTCATTATGTTGACATTTTGACGGCGTTTCTATCCAAAATCTCAGTATGTTAACATTTTGACGGCTTTTTTTATCGAAAATCTCTTTATGTTAACATTTTGATGTAATTTTTATCGATAATCTCATTATATTGACATTTTGACGGCATTTCTATCGAATATCTCATTATGTTGACATTTTTACGGCATTTCTATGAAAATTATCATTATGTTGACATTTTTAGGGCATTTCTATAAAACATTTCATTATGTTGACGTTTTGAAGGCATTTCTATCATAAATCTGATTATTTTGACATTTTGACGGCATTTCTATCAAAAATGTCATTATGTTGACATTTTGTCGTCATATCTATCAAAAATCTTCATATGCTGATATTTACACGTTATTTTTATCAGAAATGTCATTATGTTGACATTTTGACGGAATTTCTGTCGAAAATCTCATGATGTTGACATTTTGACGGCGTTTCTATAAAAAATGTCATTATGTTGACATTTTGAGGGCAATTCTATAAAAAAAAGTTCAACATGTTGACGTTTTGAAGGCATTTCTATCATAGATCTCATTATTTTGACATTTTGACGGCATTTCTATAAAAAATGTCATTATGTTGACATTTTGTTGGCATATCTATCAAAATCTTAATATGCTGATGTTTTGACGGCATTTCTATCAGAAATATCATTATGTGGACATTTTATCGGCATTTCTATCGAAAATCTCATTATGTTGACTATTTGACGGCATTTATATCGAAAATCTCCTTATGTTGACATTTTGACGGCATATCTATAAAAAATTTGATTATGTTCAGATTTTGACGGCATTTCTATAATAAATGTCATTATGTTGATATTTTGACTCCATTTCTATCGAATATCATATTATATTGACATTTTCACGACATTTCTCTCGAAAATTTCATTTTGTTTTCGTTTTATCAGCATTTTTATCAAAACTCTTATTATGGTGATATTTTGAGCGGATTTCTATAAAAGAAACTCATTATGTTGACATTTCGATTGCATTTCTATCGAAATTATCATTATGTTGACATTTAGACGGAATTTCTATAAAAAATATCATTATATTGACATTGTGACGGCATTTCGATCGAAAATTACATTATGTTGACATTTAAACGGCATTTCTATCCATCCAAAATCTCAGTATGTTGACATTTTGACGGCATTTCTATCGAAAATCTTATGTTGACATTTTGACGGTATTTCTATCGAAAATCTCATTATGTTGACATTTTGACTGCATTTCTATCAAAAATGTTATTATGTTGACATTTTGACGGCACTTATATAAAAAAATGTCATTATGTTGACATTTTGACGACATATGTATAAAAAATCTGATTATGTTGAGATTTTGACGGCATTTCTCTAAAAAATGTCATTATGATGACATTTTGACGGCATTTCTCTCAAAAATGTCATTATGTTTTACAAAAATGATATATCGTCCATGTGTGTGAACGACATCTCATCTCTCTAAGATTATTAATTAAAACAGAAGGGCTTTAACGATAACAAGGCTAATCTTTTATTAAATGATTCATTTAATAAAACACAACATAATAATTACATTCATAGGACATACCCTGCAAGCTAAACGGCAATGGCTTAATTCTTACTTTCAAGAAGAGATATGAAAATCTCTTGGTCAAAAACAGACGTTGTTACAAAGTACGTCCACGTGGCAGGACAAAGGCGAGTGGAATTGAAAACCAAATCTCTTGAGTTTTACATTGTCGTCTCTTCTTTTAGAGAACGCCGAGATAAGGGAAGTAATTCGCTATTTTTTTGTGTTACCCACAGGTGGCGACACTGCGTTGCTATAGTCAACACACTGTCGCCATAGTTACTACAATCACCTCCGATCAGATTTTTAATAAAAATCGTAAAACAAACGATAGCATGGAGGAACTAGAAGTTGTAAATTGGTGCAAGAAAAATTCCTGTAGTATATAACAATGAAGCCAAAGCCTTACAAGGTACTCTTTACAAGTTGTTGAAACCGGTTTCAAAACGAACAATATAGAGGTGAAATATGTTAAATCAAAATAGCATTCAAGCTGCAAAAACCATAACTTGATGTCGCCTGCGGAAGTCGATACAGATTATTGAATCAGCAAGAACAATGCTGAAAGAGCACATCAGTGAAAAAATAATTGAGCAGAAGGATGCATGCAAGAAAAAAAATGAGGCGCTAAGGGCCGCGTTGAGCCGCTGTGTCAAATGACTAGCTGTTTTGTAGTTTATACGTGACCACCAAAGGTCTAACAGAAAACGGATAAAGTCTGACATGGGCGAAGTTGCTGTTCTTGCATTAAATGTTAATGGTAAGTGCTGTACCAGTAGCTGTGGATGAACCTATTATGGTAGTTTACTAGTGCTGGCAAGAAGATGATAGGTAGGCGAGAAAATGTTGGCCTCCCAGATGTATTGCCGAATGTGCTAGGGAGCCAGGAAAAAATGGATGGTTGCTTTGAAAAGAAAAAAAAGCAAGTTGAATCTGTAGGTGGGTTGCAGTTCCATAATTCAGGCGAATCCACAGAAGTGGTGGAAATGCTGACAAGTTCAGTTCTATTTGTTGTTTTCCCAGTGAGTTGGGTAAGGTAACAACATAGAGGTTGTTATGGACGATGGGTGTGCAACGAGATGCGAAACTGTTTGAGTTCAGCTGCAATTAGCATTCTCGTGTTGCGGTGCCTGTTTGAATCCAGGTGAATTAAGCTCTATGAGTCGCTAGCATGTGACGGCACCTCAACCAGGTGAAAAGGGATCTCGCAGAATATTGCGTTTGAAGAATATATACCAAGAACAACATGTTGGTGTGTGATAAAGAAATGTGTGCTTATGCAGGCATGTAAAACAGCAAAGAATGTGAATGAACAAAAACCATGAGCAAGCAAATAGCAAAAAAGCACAAAACAAGTAAATGCATTTTACAAAGAAATATGTGAATGTAACAAACTGATAATTCAAAGTCAATATAAGGGAGCAGAGAAATTAATGCTAAATGATAAGTTCAAAGTTTTTCAAAGTCAAATAGTTCACACATCACCAGTGTACAGACTTTCTGACACTAGTTCTATCTGAAAACTGAAAAAGAAGTTTGTTAATGCCACTAGGGATTAGATGTATATTGTTTTTGAGAGTTTTCGTGGCCATTTTACCGTCCTGCCACCTTGTGTGACATAAGGTTGTGTTGCTTGTTTGTATTGCAGGAAGCCGTATCGGAAGAAAAAAAATGTCTAAAATAAATGCCTGAAAAAAAAGGAAGAAAGAAAGAATTGTTTCTTTTCTTTTAACAAAAAGTTCGCTTTTCTTTTCTTTGGGATCGCCCTTACTAGGGAGCTAGTAGAGTTGTTGTTGCTGTTAAGACAAAGTCACAATGAATCTTCTGTAGAGTCGAAGTCTAGCGTTGAAGAACCTAGAGTCACCAATATGGCAGCCACGTCTGACGCCATAATGGTGAGAAGACTAATGTCTTAATTTCTCGAGTCCTTGTGGTAACGAGACAGAAGGTATGGTGGTTGCGTCGGTAAAGTTATAAGCCATTCCCTGGTGTTGGTTAATAGTTAGCCATGTGTTGTCGCTGCTGTTGTTGATTGTAGACAGGACTTGTCGGTAGCCATTTTGAAATTTCCTCGTGGCGAAAAGTTTTTGAAATACTGCTAATTTTTTTTTAAATTTTAAAAGGAATATTTTGTATTTTCGTAAGTTGCGAAAAGGTTGGCAACGTGGTAATAATAGTGAAGTTCAACTGAATAAAAAGGCTGCGTAAAATTCTTACGTCGGTCACCAGTTTACAAAAATGATATATCGTCCAGGTGTGTGAACGACATCTCATCTCTCTAAGATTATTAATTAAAACAGAAGGGCTTTAACGATAACAAGGCTAATCTTTTATTAAATGATTCATTTAATAAAACACAACATAATAATTACATTCATAGGACATACCCTGCAAGCTAAACGGCAATGGCTTAATTCTTACATTCAAGAAGAGATATCAAAATCTCTTGGTCAAAAACAGGCGTTGTTACAAAGTACGTCCACGTGGCAGGACAAAGGCGACTGGAATTGAAACCCAAATCTCTTGAGTTTTACATTGGCGTCTCTTCTTTTAGAGAACGCCGAGATAAGGGAAGTAATTCGCTATTTTTTTGTGTTACCCACAGGTGGCGACACTGTGTTGCTATAGTCAACACACTGTCGCCATAGTTACTACAATGTTAACATTTTGGCAGCATTTCTATAAAAAATCTCAGTATGTTGACATTTTGTCGGCATTTCTATCGAAAATCTCTTTATGTTAACATTTTGATGTAATTTTTATCGATAATCTCATTATATTGACATTTTGACGGCATTTCTATCGAAAATCTCATTATGTTGACATTTTTACGGCATTTCTATAAAAAATATCATTATGTTGACATTTTGACGGCATTTATCTCAAAAATGTCATTATGTTGACATTTTTACCGCATTTCTATAAAAAATGTCATTATGTTCACACTTTGATGGCATTTCTATCAAAAAGATCATTATGTTGACATTTTGACGGCATACCTATCGAAAATCTTATTATGTTGGGACTTTGACGGCATTTCTATCAAATATGTCATTATGTTGACATTTTGAGGGCATTTCTATCAAAAATGTCATTATGTTGACATTGCGACGGCATTTTTGTCGAAAATCTCATTATGTTGACATTTTGACTTCATTTCTATTATAAATCTCAGTATGTTGACATTTTGACGGCATTTCAATCGAAAATCTTATGTTAACATTTTGACGGTATTTCTTTCGAAAATCTCATTATGTTGGCATTTTGACTGCATTTATATCATAAATGTCATTATGTTGACTTTTTGGCGGCATTTCTATAAAAAATATCATTATGTTGACATTTTGAGGGCATTTCTATAAAAAATTTCATGTTGACGTTTTGAAGGCATTTCTATCGTAGATCTCACTATTTTGACATTTTGACGGCATTTCTATCAAAAATGTCATTATGTTGACATTTTGTCGGCATATCTATCAAAATCTTAATATGCTGATATTTTGACGGCATTTCTATCAGAAATATCATTATGTTGACATTTTAACGGCATTTCTATCGAAAATCTTAATTTGATATTTTGACGCTATTTCTATCAAAAATCTCATTATGTTGACATTTTGACTTCATTTCTATTATAAATGTCATTATGTTGACATTTTAACGGCATTTCTATCGAAAATCTCATTATGTTGACATTTTGACTGCATATCTATCAAAAATCTTATTATGTTGACATTTTGACGACATATGTATAAAAAATCTAATTATGTTGAGAGTTTGAGGGCATTTCTCTAAAACATGTCATTATGTTGATATTTTGAGGGCATTTCTATAAAAAAATTTCATCATGTTAACGTTTTGAAAACATTTCTATCGTAGATCTCATTATTTTAACATTTTGACGGCATTTCTATCAAAAATGTCATTATGTTGACATTTTGTCGGCATATCTATCAAAATCTTAATATGCTGATATTTTGACGGCATTTCTATCAGAAATATCATTATGTTGACATTTTAACGGCATTTCTATCGAAAATCTTAATTTGACATTTTGACGCTTTTTCTATCGAAAATCTCATTATGTTGACATTTTGACTTCATTTCTATTATAAATGTCATTATGTTGACATTTTAACGGCATTTCTATCGAAAATCTCATTATGTTGACATTTTGACTGTATATCTATCAAAAATCTTATTATGTTGACATTTTGACGACATATGTATAAAAAATCTAATTATGTTGAGAGTTTGACGGCATTTCTCTAAAAAATGTCATTATGTTGACATTTTGACGGCATTTCTCTCAAAAATATCATTATGTTAACATTTTGGGAGCATTTCTATCAAAAATCTCATTATGGTGACATTTTGACGGCATTTCTATCAAAATAGTCATTATGTTGACATTTTGTCGGCATATCTATCAAAATCTTAATATGCTGATATTTTGACGGCATTTCTATCAGAAATATCATTATGTTGACATTTTAACGGCATTTCTATCGAAAATCTTAATTTGTCATTTTGACGCTATTTCTATCGAAAATCTCATTATGTTGACATTTTGACTTCATTTCTATTATAAATGTCATTATGTTGACATTTTAACGGCATTTCTATCGAAAATCTCATTTGTTGACATTTTGACTGCATATCTATCAAAAATCTTATTAGGTTGACATTTTGACGACATATGTATAAAAAATCTAATTATGTTGAGAGTTTGACGGCATTTCTCTAAAAAATGTCATTATGTTGACATTTTAACGGCATTTCTATAAAAAATGTCATTATGTTAACATTTTGGGAGCATTTCTTATCAAAAATCTCATTATGGTGTCATTTTGACGGCATATCTATCAAAAATCTCATTATCTATTCATTTGCACGGCATTTCTATGAAAAGGGCCATTATGTTGACATTTTGACGGCATTTCTATGAAAAGGGCCATTATGTTGACATTTTGACGGCATTTCTCTCGAAAATCTCATTATGTTGACATTTTTACCGCATTTCTATAAAAAATGTCATTATGTTAACACTTTGATGGCATTTCTATCAAAAAGATCATTATGTTGACATTTTGACGGCATATCTATCGAAAATCTTATTATGTTGCAACTTTGACGGCATTTCTATCAAATATGTCATTATGTTGACATTTTGAGGGCATTTCTATCAAAAATGTTTTAGCAGTATTAGTTATAGATGTTATCGCCACTTTAGCGGGGTGGTAGAATCAGTGGTCGTTAGTTGCCAGTGTGGTAAGTGTGGCAATATCTCACTATTACATTATGCGTGTTGCTGGCTTGAAGTTTCCGGTACAAGAGCGAGATTCTTCAAATCTTCGCGGTGAATTTCTTCCTCAGGGCGCGTAGGGATACATCCTCTTCTACTGGCGCTGATTGGCTGAACTGAGCCAAATCACGCACAGAGAATGTATGTGAGCCCGCGGAATGTAGGTCACTACATCACCTCCAACCAGATTTTCAGCCGAAAATCGATAACGAAGAAACCAAGGACTCACATATTAAATCAACAAGAACAAATGCTGAAAGAGCACATCAGTGAAAAAAATAATTGAGCAGAAGGTCGCATGCAAGAACAAAAATGAGGCGCTACGGGCCGTGTTGAGCCGCTGTGTCAAATGACCAGTTGTTTTGTTGTTTATACGTGACCGCCAAAGGTCTAACAAAAAACGGATAAAGTCTGACATGGGCGAAGTTGCTGTTCTTGCATTAAATGTTAATGGTAAGCGTTGTACCAGTAGCTGTGAACGAAGCTATTATGGTAGTTTACCAGTGCTGGCGAGAAAATGATGGCCCCCAGATGTATTGTCGAATGTGCTGTGGAGCCAGGAAAAAATGGCTGGTTGCTTTGTAAAGAACAAAAGGCAAGTTTAATTTGTAGGTGGGTTGCAGTGTAAATTCCATAATTTGGGCGAATCCACAGAAGTGGCCGAAATGTTGACAAGTCCAGTTCAACTTGTTGCTTTCCCAGCGAGTCGGGCAAAAACAACAATACGGATGGCCGTTATGGACGATCAGTGTGCAACGAGATGCGAAGCTGTTTGAGTTCAGCGGCAATTAGTATTCTCGTGTTGCGGTGACCGTTTGAATCCAGTGGATTAAGCTCTGTGAGCTGCCAGCATCTCAACCAGGTGAAAAGGGACTCGCAGAATATTACGTTTGAAGAACATATACCAAGAACAACATGTTGGTGTGTGATAAAAAAAAATGTGTGCATATGCAGGCATGTAAAACAGCAAAGAATGTGAATGAACAAAAACCATGAGCAAGCAAATAGCAAAAGAGCACAAAACAAGTAAATGCATTCTACAAAGAAATATGTGAATGTAACAAACTGATAATTCAAAGTCAATCTAGGGGAGCAGAGAAATTGCTCAATAAGTTCAAAGTTTTTCAAAGTCAAATAGTTCACACATCACCAGTGTACAGACACTAGTTCGATCTGAAAACTGAAAAAGAAGTTTGTTAATGCCGTTAGGGGTTAGATGTATGGTGTTTTTGTGAGATTTCGTGGCCATTTTCCCGTCCCGCCACACGGTTGTGTTTCTTATTGTTAAAGCAAAGTCAAAGAATCTTCTGTAGATTAGGAGTCACCAAATATGGCAGTCACGTCTGACGGCATAATAGTGAGAAAACTACTGTCTCAATTTCTCGCGTCCCTGTGGTAACGAGACAGAAGGTATGGTGGTTGCGTCGGTAAAGTTACAAGCCGTTTTGAAATTTCCGATGTGTGGTGGTTGGCGTTGGTAAGGTTATGAAGCTGCCACTCACTGTTCCCTGTATTGGTCAGTGGTTAAACAACGCTGTCGCTACTGCTGTCATTGTTGTTGTCAAGCGTAGCCATGACATGTCGGTAGCCATCTTGAAATTTTTTCGTAGCGAAAAAGTTTTTGAAATACTGCCAATTTTTCAAAAATCTTAAAAGGAATATTCTGGATTTTCGCAAGTTGCGACGTGGCAATAAAAGTTAAACTGAATGAATAAGAAGGGCTGCGTGATATTCTTACGTCGGTCACCACTTTAGCAGTATTGGTTATAGATGTTATCGCCACTTTAGCGGGGTGGTAGAATCAGTGGTCGTTAGTTGCCAGTGTGGTAAGTGATAGTATCCTCGTTGGATTATCTTGTTGACATAGACGTGAGGGAAGGTCCCTCGATCTATTTACCATCTATTTACAATATTCCTTTCGTCAGGTCGCCAATTCCAGCAGCATGGATTAAAGATGTCATTGAGACACGAGTAAACATAATAACGACTTCAACCGCAGTAATTAGAGATGCAATGTTTGTTTATTTATATGGTTGAAGTTACAGATAAAAAGAGGTTACAAAATGGAATGTGCCATTGCGCCGTTAAGCCGGCGAGGCTAGTGGTACAATATCTCACTATTACATTATGCGTGTTGCTGGCTTGAAGTTTCGGTACAAGAGCGAGATTCTTCAAATCTTCGCGGTGAATTTCTTCCTCAGGGCGCGTAGGGATACATCCTCTTCTACTGGCGCTGATTGGCTGAACTGAACCAAATCACGCACAGAGAATGTATGTGAGCCCGCGGAATGTAGGTCACATTTCTATCAAATATGTCATTATGTTGACATTTTGAGGGCATTTCTATCAAAAATGTCATTATGTTGACATTACGACGGCATTTTTTTCGAAAATCTCATTATGTTGACATTTTGACGGCATTTCTATCCAAAATCTCAGTATGTTGACATTTTGACGGCATTTCTATCGAAAATCTTATGTTAACATTTTGACGGTATTTCTTTCTAAAATCTCATTATGTTGACATTTTGACTGCATTTCTATCATAAATGTCATTATGTTGACTTTTTGACGGTATTTCTATAAAAAATATCATTATGTTGATATTTTGAGGGCATTTCTATAAAAAATTTTGAAGGCATTTCTATCATAGATCTCAATATTTTGACATTTTGACGGCATTTCTATCAGAATTATCATTGTTGAGATTTTGCCTGCATTTCTATAGAAAAACTCATTAGGTTAACATTTCGATGGCATTTCTATAATAAACTCATTATGTTGACATTTCGACGGCATTTCTATCGAAATCGAAATGTCATTATGTTGACATTTTGACGGCATTTCTATCGAAAATCTCATTATGTTGACGTTTTGTCGGCATTTCTATTATAACTCTCACTATGTTGACATTTTGACGGCATTTCTTTCAAAAATGTCAGTATGTTGACATTTTGAGAGCATTTTTATAACAAATGTCATTATGTTGACATTTTGACGGCATTTCTATCAAAAATCTCATTATGATGAGATTTTGACGGCATTTCTATGAAAAAAAGTCATTATGTTGACATTTTGACGTCATTTCTATCGAAAATCTCATGTTGACATTGTGACTGCATTTCGATCGAAAATCTCATTATGTTGACATTTTGACGGCGTTTCTATCGAAAATCTCTTTATGTTAACATTTTGATGTAATTATTATCGATAATCTCATTATATTGACATTTTGACGGCATTTCTATCGAAAATCTCATTATGTTGACATTTTTACGGCATTTCTAAGAAAAATATCATTATGTTGACGTTTTGAAGCCAGTTCGATCATAGATCTCATTATTTTGACATTTTGACGGCATTTCTATAAAAAATGTCATTATGTTGATATTTTGACTCCATTTCTATCGAATATCATATTATATTGACATTTTCACGGCATTTCTCCCGAAAATTTCATTTTGTTTCCGTTTTTTCGGCATTTTTATCAAAACTCTCATTATGGTGATATTTTGAGCCCATTTCTATAAATAAAAAACTCATTATGTTGACATTTCGATTCCATTTCTATCGAAATTATCATTATGTTGACATTTTGACGGAATTTCTATAAAAAATATCATTATATTGACATTTTGAGGGCATTTCTATCGAAAATTACATTATGTTGACATTTCAACGGCATTTCTATCCATCCAAAATCTCAGTATGTTGACATTTTGACGGCATTTCTATCGAAAAACTTATGTTGACATTTTGACGGTATTTCCATCGAAATTCTCATTATGTTGACATTTTTACTGAATTTCTATCATAAATGTCATTATGTTGACATTTTAACAGCATTTCTATCGAAAATCTCATTATGTTGACATTTTTAGCGAATTTCTATGAAATATGTCATTATTTTGACATTTTGAGGGCATTTCTACCAAAAATGTCATTATGTTGACAATGTGACGGCATTTTTGTCGAATATCTCCATATGTTGACATTTTGACGGTATTTCTATCGACAATCCTATGTTGACATTTTGACGATATTTCTTTCGAAAATCTCATTATGTGGACATTTTGACTGCATTTCTATCATAAATCTCATTATGTTGACTTTTTGACGGCATTTCTATCGAAAATCTCATTATGTTGACATTTTGAAGGCATTTCTATAAAAAATGTCATTATGTTAACATAGTGTCGGCATTTTTGTCGAAAACCTCATTATGTTGACATTTTGGCGGCATTTCTCTCGAAAATCTCATTATGTTGACATTTTTACCGCATTTCTATAAAAATGTCATTATGTTAACACTTTGATGGCATTTCTATCAAAAAGATCATTATGTTGACATTTTGACGGCATATCTATCAAAAATCTTATTATGTTGCAACTTTGACGGCATTTCTATCAAATATGTCATTATGTTGACATTTTGATGGCATTTCTCTCGAAAATTTCATTTTGTTTCCGTTTTTTCGGCATTTTTATCAAAACTCTCATTATGGTGATATTTTGAGCGCATTTCTATAAAGAAAAACTCATTATGTTGACATTTTGATTCCATTTCTATCGAAATTATCATTATGTTGACATTTTGACGGCATTTCTATCGAAAATTACATTATGTTGATATTTCAACGGCATTTCTATCCATCCAAAATCTCAGTATGTTGACATTTTAACGGCATTTCTATCGAAAAACTTACGTTGACATTTTGACGGTATTTCCATCGAAATTCTCATTATGTTGACAATTTTACTGCATTTCTATCATAAATGTCATTATGTTGACATTTTAACGGCATTTCTATCGAAAATCTCATTATGTTGACATTTTGACTGCATATCTATCAAAAATGTTATTATGTTGACATTTTAACAGCATTTCTATCGAAAATCTCATTATGTTGACATTTTTAGCGAATTTCTATAAAATATGTCATTATGTTCACATTTTCAGGGCATTTCTATTAAAAAAATCATTATGTTGACAATGTGACGGCATTTTTGTCGAATATCTCAATATGTTGACATTTTGACGGTATTTCTATCGACAATCTTATGTTGACATTTTGACGGTATTTCTTTCGAAAATCACATTATGTGGACATTTTGACTGCATTTCTATCATAAATCTCATTATGTTGACTTTTTGACGGCATTTCTATCGAAAATCTCATTATGTTGACATTTTGAAGGCATTTCTATAAAAAATGTCATTATGTTAACATAGTGACGGCATTTTTGTCGAAAATTTCATTATGTTGACATTTTTACGGCATTTCTATCATAAATCTCATTATGTTGATATTTTGACAGCATTTCTAGGAAAAGTGCCATTATGTTGACATTTTGACGGCATTTCTATCGATAATCTCATTATGTTGATATTTTGCCTACACTTCTATCGAAAATCTCATTATGTTGACATTTTGACGGCATTTCTATCCAAAATCTCATTATGTTGACATTGTGACCGCATTTCTATCAAAAATCTCATTATGTTGACATTTTGACGGCGTTTCTATCCAAAATCTCAGTATGTTAACATTTTGACGGCTTTTTTTATCGAAAATCTCTTTATGTTAACATTTTGATGTAATTTTTATCGATAATCTCATTATATTGACATTTTGACGGCATTTCTATCGAATATCTCATTATGTTGACATTTTTACGGCATTTCTATGAAAATTATCATTATATTGACATTTTTAGGGCATTTCTATAAAACATTTCATTATGTTGACGTTTTGAAGGCATTTCTATCATAAATCTGATTATTTTGACATTTTGACGGCATTTCTATCAAAAATGTCATTATGTTGACATTTTGTCGTCATATCTATCAAAAATCTTCATATGCTGATATTTACACGTTATTTTTATCAGAAATGTCATTATGTTGACATTTTGACGGAATATCTGTCGAAAATCTCATGATGTTGACATTTTGACGGCGTTTCTATAAAAAATGTCATTATGTTGACATTTTGAGGGCAATTCTATAAAAAAAAGTTCAACATGTTGACGTTTTGAAGGCATTTCTATCATAGATCTCATTATTTTGACATTTTGACGGCATTTCTATAAAAAATGTCATTATGTTGACATTTTGTTGGCATATCTATCAAAATCTTAATATGCTGATGTTTTGACGGCATTTCTATCAGAAATATCATTATGTGGACATTTTAACGGCATTTCTATCGAAAATCTCATTATGTTGACTATTTGACGGCATTTATATCGAAAATCTCCTTATGTTGACATTTTGACGGCATATCTATAAAAAATTTGATTATGTTCAGATTTTGACGGCATTTCTATAATAAATGTTATTATGTTGATATTTTGACTCCATTTCTATCGAATATCATATTATATTGACATTTTCACGACATTTCTCTCGAAAATTTCATTTTGTTTTCGTTTTATCAGCATTTTTATCAAAACTCTTATTATGGTGATATTTTGAGCGGATTTCTATAAAAGAAACTCATTATGTTGACATTTCGATTGCATTTCTATCGAAATTATCATTATGTTGACATTTAGACGGAATTTCTATAAAAAATATCATTATATTGACATTGTGACGGCATTTCGATCGAAAATTACATTATGTTGACATTTAAACGGCATTTCTATCCATCCAAAATCTCAGTATGTTGACATTTTGACGGCATTTCTATCGAAAATCTTATGTTGACATTTTGACGGTATTTCTATCGAAAATCTCATTATGTTGACATTTTGACTGCATTTCTATCAAAAATGTTATTATGTTGACATTTTGACGGCACTTATATAAAAAAATGTCATTATGTTGACATTTTGACGACATATGTATAAAAAATCTGATTATGTTGAGATTTTGACGGCATTTCTCTAAAAAATGTCATTATGATGACATTTTGACGGCATTTCTCTCAAAAATGTCATTATGTTTTACAAAAATGATATATCGTCCATGTGTGTGAACGACATCTCATCTCTCTAAGATTATTAATTAAAACAGAAGGGCTTTAACGATAACAAGGCTAATCTTTTATTAAATGATTCATTTAATAAAACACAACATAATAATTACATTCATAGGACATACCCTGCAAGCTAAACGGCAATGGCTTAATTCTTACTTTCAAGAAGAGATATGAAAATCTCTTGGTCAAAAACAGACGTTGTTACAAAGTACGTCCACGTGGCAGGACAAAGGCGAGTGGAATTGAAAACCAAATCTCTTGAGTTTTACATTGTCGTCTCTTCTTTTAGAGAACGCCGAGATAAGGGAAGTAATTCGCTATTTTTTTGTGTTACCCACAGGTGGCGACACTGCGTTGCTATAGTCAACACACTGTCGCCATAGTTACTACAATCACCTCCGATCAGATTTTTAATAAAAATCGTAAAACAAACGATAGCATGGAGGAACTAGAAGTTGTAAATTGGTGCAAGAAAAATTCCTGTAGTATATAACAATGAAGCCAAAGCCTTACAAGGTACTCTTTACAAGTTGTTGAAACCGGTTTCAAAACGAACAATATAGAGGTGAAATATGTTAAATCAAAATAGCATTCAAGCTGCAAAAACCATAACTTGATGTCGCCTGCGGAAGTCGATACAGATTATTGAATCAGCAAGAACAATGCTGAAAGAGCACATCAGTGAAAAAATAATTGAGCAGAAGGATGCATGCAAGAAAAAAAATGAGGCGCTAAGGGCCGCGTTGAGCCGCTGTGTCAAATGACTAGCTGTTTTGTAGTTTATACGTGACCACCAAAGGTCTAACAGAAAACGGATAAAGTCTGACATGGGCGAAGTTGCTGTTCTTGCATTAAATGTTAATGGTAAGTGCTGTACCAGTAGCTGTGGATGAACCTATTATGGTAGTTTACTAGTGCTGGCAAGAAGATGATAGGTAGGCGAGAAAATGTTGGCCTCCCAGATGTATTGCCGAATGTGCTAGGGAGCCAGGAAAAAATGGATGGTTGCTTTGAAAAGAAAAAAAAGCAAGTTGAATCTGTAGGTGGGTTGCAGTTCCATAATTCAGGCGAATCCACAGAAGTGGTGGAAATGCTGACAAGTTCAGTTCTATTTGTTGTTTTCCCAGTGAGTTGGGTAAGGTAACAACATAGAGGTTGTTATGGACGATGGGTGTGCAACGAGATGCGAAACTGTTTGAGTTCAGCTGCAATTAGCATTCTCGTGTTGCGGTGCCTGTTTGAATCCAGGTGAATTAAGCTCTATGAGTCGCTAGCATGTGACGGCACCTCAACCAGGTGAAAAGGGATCTCGCAGAATATTGCGTTTGAAGAATATATACCAAGAACAACATGTTGGTGTGTGATAAAGAAATGTGTGCTTATGCAGGCATGTAAAACAGCAAAGAATGTGAATGAACAAAAACCATGAGCAAGCAAATAGCAAAAGAGCACAAAACAAGTAAATGCATTTTACAAAGAAATATGTGAATGTAACAAACTGATAATTCAAAGTCAATATAAGGGAGCAGAGAAATTAATGCTAAATGATAAGTTCAAAGTTTTTCAAAGTCAAATAGTTCACACATCACCAGTGTACAGACTTTCTGACACTAGTTCTATCTGAAAACTGAAAAAGAAGTTTGTTAATGCCACTAGGGATTAGATGTATATTGTTTTTGAGAGTTTTCGTGGCCATTTTACCGTCCTGCCACCTTGTGTGACATAAGGTTGTGTTGCTTGTTTGTATTGCAGGAAGCCGTATCGGAAGAAAAAAAAATGTCTAAAATAAATGCCTGAAAAAAAAGGAAGAAAGAAAGAATTGTTTCTTTTCTTTTAACAAAAAGTTCGCTTTTCTTTTCTTTGGGATCGCCCTTACTAGGGAGCTAGTAGAGTTGTTGTTGCTGTTAAGACAAAGTCACAATGAATCTTCTGTAGAGTCGAAGTCTAGCGTTGAAGAACCTAGAGTCACCAATATGGCAGCCACGTCTGACGCCATAATGGTGAGAAGACTAATGTCTTAATTTCTCGAGTCCTTGTGGTAACGAGACAGAAGGTATGGTGGTTGCGTCGGTAAAGTTATAAGCCATTCCCTGGTGTTGGTTAATAGTTAGCCATGTGTTGTCGCTGCTGTTGTTGATTGTAGACAGGACTTGTCGGTAGCCATTTTGAAATTTCCTCGTGGCGAAAAGTTTTTGAAATACTGCTAATTTTTTTTTAAATTTTAAAAGGAATATTTTGTATTTTCGTAAGTTGCGAAAAGGTTGGCAACGTGGTAATAATAGTGAAGTTCAACTGAATAAAAAGGCTGCGTAAAATTCTTACGTCGGTCACCAGTTTACAAAAATGATATATCGTCCAGGTGTGTGAACGACATCTCATCTCTCTAAGATTATTAATTAAAACAGAAGGGCTTTAACGATAACAAGGCTAATCTTTTATTAAATGATTCATTTAATAAAACACAACATAATAATTACATTCATAGGACATACCCTGCAAGCTAAACGGCAATGGCTTAATTCTTACATTCAAGAAGAGATATCAAAATCTCTTGGTCAAAAACAGGCGTTGTTACAAAGTACGTCCACGTGGCAGGACAAAGGCGACTGGAATTGAAACCCAAATCTCTTGAGTTTTACATTGTCGTCTCTTCTTTTAGAGAACGCCGAGATAAGGGAAGTAATTCGCTATTTTTTTGTGTTACCCACAGGTGGCGACACTGTGTTGCTATAGTCAACACACTGTCGCCATAGTTACTACAATGTTAACATTTTGGCAGCATTTCTATAAAAAATCTCAGTATGTTGACATTTTGTCGGCATTTCTATCGAAAATCTCTTTATGTTAACATTTTGATGTAATTTTTATCGATAATCTCATTATATTGACATTTTGACGGCATTTCTATCGAAAATCTCATTATGTTGACATTTTTACGGCATTTCTATAAAAAATATCATTATGTTGACATTTTGACGGCATTTATCTCAAAAATGTCATTATGTTGACATTTTTACCGCATTTCTATAAAAAATGTCATTATGTTCACACTTTGATGGCATTTCTATCAAAAAGATCATTATGTTGACATTTTGACGGCATACCTATCGAAAATCTTATTATGTTGGGACTTTGACGGCATTTCTATCAAATATGTCATTATGTTGACATTTTGAGGGCATTTCTATCAAAAATGTCATTATGTTGACATTGCGACGGCATTTTTGTCGAAAATCTCATTATGTTGACATTTTGACTTCATTTCTATTATAAATCTCAGTATGTTGACATTTTGACGGCATTTCAATCGAAAATCTTATGTTAACATTTTGACGGTATTTCTTTCGAAAATCTCATTATGTTGGCATTTTGACTGCATTTATATCATAAATGTCATTATGTTGACTTTTTGGCGGCATTTCTATAAAAAATATCATTATGTTGACATTTTGAGGGCATTTCTATAAAAAATTTCATGTTGACGCTTTGAAGGCATTTCTATCGTAGATCTCACTATTTTGACATTTTGACGGCATTTCTATCAAAAATGTCATTATGTTGACATTTTGTCGGCATATCTATCAAAATCTTAATATGCTGATATTTTGACGGCATTTCTATCAGAAATATCATTATGTTGACATTTTAACGGCATTTCTATCGAAAATCTTAATTTGATATTTTGACGCTATTTCTATCAAAAATCTCATTATGTTGACATTTTGACTTCATTTCTATTATAAATATCATTATGTTGACATTTTAACGGCATTTCTATCGAAAATCTCATTATGTTGACATTTTGACTGCATATCTATCAAAAATCTTATTATGTTGACATTTTGACGACATATGTATAAAAAATCTAATTATGTTGAGAGTTTGAGGGCATTTCTCTAAAACATGTCATTATGTTGATATTTTGAGGGCATTTCTATAAAAAAATTTCATCATGTTAACGTTTTGAAAACATTTCTATCGTAGATCTCATTATTTTAACATTTTGACGGCATTTCTATCAAAAATGTCATTATGTTGACATTTTGTCGGCATATCTATCAAAATCTTAATATGCTGATATTTTGACGGCATTTCTATCAGAAATATCATTATGTTGACATTTTAACGGCATTTCTATCGAAAATCTTAATTTGACATTTTGACGCTTTTTCTATCGAAAATCTCATTATGTTGACATTTTGACTTCATTTCTATTATAAATGTCATTATGTTGACATTTTAACGGCATTTCTATCGAAAATCTCATTATGTTGACATTTTGACTGTATATCTATCAAAAATCTTATTATGTTGACATTTTGACGACATATGTATAAAAAATCTAATTATGTTGAGAGTTTGACGGCATTTCTCTAAAAAATGTCATTATGTTGACATTTTGACGGCATTTCTCTCAAAAATATCATTATGTTAACATTTTGGGAGCATTTCTATCAACAATCTCATTATGGTGACATTTTGACGGCATTTCTATCAAAATAGTCATTATGTTGACATTTTGTCGGCATATCTATCAAAATCTTAATATGCTGATATTTTGACGGCATTTCTATCAGAAATATCATTATGTTGACATTTTAACGGCATTTCTATCGAAAATCTCATTATGTTGACATTTTGACTGCATATCTATCAAAAATCTTATTATGTTGACATTTTGACGACATATGTATAAAAAATCTAATTATGTTGAGAGTTTGAGGGCATTTCTCTAAAACATGTCATTATGTTGATATTTTGAGGGCATTTCTATAAAAAAATTTCATCATGTCAACGTTTTGAAAACATTTCTATCGTAGATCTCATTATTTTAACATTTTGACGGCATTTCTATCAAAAATGTCATTATGTTGACATTTTGTCGGCATATCTATCAAAATCTTAATATGCTGATATTTTGACGGCATTTCTATCAGAAATATCATTATGTTGACATTTTAACGGCATTTCTATCGAAAATCTTAATTTGACATTTTGACGCTTTTTCTATCGAAAATCTCATTATGTTGACATTTTGACTTCATTTCTATTATAAATGTCATTATGTTGACATTTTAACGGCATTTCTATCGAAAATCTCATTATGTTGACATTTTGACTGTATATCTATCAAAAATCTTATTATGTTGACATTTTGACGACATATGTATAAAAAATCTAATTATGTTGAGAGTTTGACGGCATTTCTCTAAAAAATGTCATTATGTTGACATTTTGACGGCATTTCTCTCAAAAATATCATTATGTTAACATTTTGGGAGCATTTCTATCAAAAATCTCATTATGGTGACATTTTGACGGCATTTCTATCAAAATAGTCATTATGTTGACATTTTGTCGGCATATCTATCAAAATCTTAATATGCTGATATTTTGACGGCATTTCTATCAGAAATATCATTATGTTGACATTTTAACGGCATTTCTATCGAAAATCTTAATTTGTCATTTTGACGCTATTTCTATCGAAAATCTCATTATGTTGACATTTTGACTTCATTTCTATTATAAATGTCATTATGTTGACATTTTAACGGCATTTCTATCGAAAATCTCATTTGTTGACATTTTGACTGCATATCTATCAAAAATCTTATTAGGTTGACATTTTGACGACATATGTATAAAAAATCTAATTATGTTGAGAGTTTGAGGGCATTTCTCTAAAACATGTCATTATGTTGAGAGTTTGACGGCATTTCTCTAAAAAATGTCATTATGTTGACATTTTAACGGCATTTCTATAAAAAATGTCATTATGTTAACATTTTGGGAGCATTTCTTATCAAAAATCTCATTATGGTGTCATTTTGACGGCATATCTATCAAAAATCTCATTATCTATTTATTTGCACGGCATTTCTATGAAAAGGGCCATTATGTTGACATTTTGACGGCATTTCTATGAAAAGGGCCATTATGTTGACATTTTGACGGCATTTCTCTCGAAAATCTCATTATGTTGACATTTTTACCGCATTTCTATAAAAAATGTCATTATGTTAACACTTTGATGGCATTTCTATCAAAAAGATCATTATGTTGACATTTTGACGGCATATCTATCGAAAATCTTATTATGTTGCAACTTTGACGGCATTTCTATCAAATATGTCATTATGTTGACATTTTGAGGGCATTTCTATCAAAAATGTTTTAGCAGTATTAGTTATAGATGTTATCGCCACTTTAGCGGGGTGGTAGAATCAGTGGTCGTTAGTTGCCAGTGTGTTAAGTGTGGCAATATCTCACTATTACATTATGCGTGTTGCTGGCTTGAAGTTTCCGGTACAAGAGCGAGATTCTTCAAATCTTCGCGGTGAATTTCTTCCTCAGGGCGCGTAGGGATACATCCTCTTCTACTGGCGCTGATTGGCTGAACTGAGCCAAATCACGCACAGAGAATGTATGTGAGCCCGCGGAATGTAGGTCACTACATCACCTCCAACCAGATTTTCAGCCGAAAATCGATAACGAAGAAACCAAGGACTCACATATTAAATCAACAAGAACAAATGCTGAAAGAGCACATCAGTGAAAAAAATAATTGAGCAGAAGGTCGCATGCAAGAACAAAAATGAGGCGCTACGGGCCGTGTTGAGCCGCTGTGTCAAATGACCAGTTGTTTTGTTGTTTATACGTGACCGCCAAAGGTCTAACAAAAAACGGATAAAGTCTGACATGGGCGAAGTTGCTGTTCTTGCATTAAATGTTAATGGTAAGCGTTGTACCAGTAGCTGTGAACGAAGCTATTATGGTAGTTTACCAGTGCTGGCGAGAAAATGATGGCCCCCAGATGTATTGTCGAATGTGCTGTGGAGCCAGGAAAAAATGGCTGGTTGCTTTGTAAAGAACAAAAGGCAAGTTTAATTTGTAGGTGGGTTGCAGTGTAAATTCCATAATTTGGGCGAATCCACAGAAGTGGCCGAAATGTTGACAAGTCCAGTTCAACTTGTTGCTTTCCCAGCGAGTCGGGCAAAAACAACAATACGGATGGCCGTTATGGACGATCAGTGTGCAACGAGATGCGAAGCTGTTTGAGTTCAGCGGCAATTAGTATTCTCGTGTTGCGGTGACCGTTTGAATCCAGTGGATTAAGCTCTGTGAGCTGCCAGCATCTCAACCAGGTGAAAAGGGACTCGCAGAATATTACGTTTGAAGAACATATACCAAGAACAACATGTTGGTGTGTGATAAAAAAAAATGTGTGCATATGCAGGCATGTAAAACAGCAAAGAATGTGAATGAACAAAAACCATGAGCAAGCAAATAGCAAAAGAGCACAAAACAAGTAAATGCATTCTACAAAGAAATATGTGAATGTAACAAACTGATAATTCAAAGTCAATCTAGGGGAGCAGAGAAATTGCTCAATAAGTTCAAAGTTTTTCAAAGTCAAATAGTTCACACATCACCAGTGTACAGACACTAGTTCGATCTGAAAACTGAAAAAGAAGTTTGTTAATGCCGTTAGGGGTTAGATGTATGGTGTTTTTGTGAGATTTCGTGGCCATTTTCCCGTCCCGCCACACGGTTGTGTTTCTTATTGTTAAAGCAAAGTCAAAGAATCTTCTGTAGATTAGGAGTCACCAAATATGGCAGTCACGTCTGACGGCATAATGGTGAGAAAACTACTGTCTCAATTTCTCGCGTCCCTGTGGTAACGAGACAGAAGGTATGGTGGTTGCGTCGGTAAAGTTACAAGCCGTTTTGAAATTTCCGATGTGTGGTGGTTGGCGTTGGTAAGGTTATGAAGCTGCCACTCACTGTTCCCTGTATTGGTCAGTGGTTAAACAACGCTGTCGCTACTGCTGTCATTGTTGTTGTCAAGCGTAGCCATGACATGTCGGTAGCCATCTTGAAATTTTTTCGTAGCGAAAAAGTTTTTGAAATACTGCCAATTTTTCAAAAATCTTAAAAGGAATATTCTGGATTTTCGCAAGTTGCGACGTGGCAATAAAAGTTAAACTGAATGAATAAGAAGGGCTGCGTGATATTCTTACGTCGGTCACCACTTTAGCAGTATTGGTTATAGATGTTATCGCCACTTTAGCGGGGTGGTAGAATCAGTGGTCGTTAGTTGCCAGTGTGGTAAGTGATAGTATCCTCGTTGGATTATCTTGTTGACATAGACGTGAGGGAAGGTCCCTCGATCTATTTACCATCTATTTACAATATTCCTTTCGTCAGGTCGCCAATTCCAGCAGCATGGATTAAAGATGTCATTGAGACACGAGTAAACATAATAACGACTTCAACCGCAGTAATTAGAGATGCAATGTTTGTTTATTTATATGGTTGAAGTTACAGATAAAAAGAGGTTACAAAATGGAATGTGCCATTGCGCCGTTAAGCCGGCGAGGCTAGTGGTACAATATCTCACTATTACATTATGCGTGTTGCTGGCTTGAAGTTTCGGTACAAGAGCGAGATTCTTCAAATCTTCGCGGTGAATTTCTTCCTCAGGGCGCGTAGGGATACATCCTCTTCTACTGGCGCTGATTGGCTGAACTGAACCAAATCACGCACAGAGAATGTATGTGAGCCCGCGGAATGTAGGTCACATTTCTATCAAATATGTCATTATGTTGACATTTTGAGGGCATTTCTATCAAAAATGTCATTATGTTGACATTACGACGGCATTTTTTTCGAAAATCTCATTATGTTGACATTTTGACGGCATTTCTATCCAAAATCTCAGTATGTTGACATTTTGACGGCATTTCTATCGAAAATCTTATGTTAACATTTTGACGGTATTTCTTTCTAAAATCTCATTATGTTGACATTTTGACTGCATTTCTATCATAAATGTCATTATGTTGACTTTTTGACGGTATTTCTATAAAAAATATCATTATGTTGATATTTTGAGGGCATTTCTATAAAAAATTTCATCATGTTGACGTTTTGAAGGCATTTCTATCATAGATCTCAATATTTTGACATTTTGACGGCATTTCTATCAGAATTATCATTGTTGAGATTTTGCCTGCATTTCTATAGAAAAACTCATTAGGTTAACATTTCGATGGCATTTCTATAATAAACTCATTATGTTGACATTTCGACGGCATTTCTATCGAAATCGAAATGTCATTATGTTGACATTTTGACGGCATTTCTACCGAAAATCTCATTATGTTGACGTTTTGTCGGCATTTCTATTATAACTCTCACTATGTTGACATTTTGACGGCATTTCTTTCAAAAATGTCAGTATGTTGACATTTTGAGAGCATTTCTATAACAAATGTCATTATGTTGACATTTTGACGGCATTTCTATCAAAAATCTCATTATGATGAGATTTTGACGGCATTTCTATGAAAAAAAGTCATTATGTTGACATTTTGACGTCATTTCTATCGAAAATCTCATGTTGACATTGTGACTGCATTTCGATCGAAAATCTCATTATGTTGACATTTTGACGGCGTTTCTATCGAAAATCTCTTTATGTTAACATTTTGATGTAATTATTATCGATAATCTCATTATATTGACATTTTGACGGCATTTCTATCGAAAATCTCATTATGTTGACATTTTTACGGCATTTCTAAGAAAAATATCATTATGTTGACGTTTTGAAGCCATTTCGATCATAGATCTCATTATTTTGACATTTTGACGGCATTTCTATAAAAAATGTCATTATGTTGATATTTTGACTCCATTTCTATCGAATATCATATTATATTGACATTTTCACGGCATTTCTCCCGAAAATTTCATTTTGTTTCCGTTTTTTCGGCATTTTTATCAAAACTCTCATTATGGTGATATTTTGAGCCCATTTCTATAAATAAAAAACTCATTATGTTGACATTTCGATTCCATTTCTATCGAAATTATCATTATGTTGACATTTTGACGGAATTTCTATAAAAAATATCATTATATTGACATTTTGAGGGCATTTCTATCGAAAATTACATTATGTTGACATTTCAACGGCATTTCTATCCATCCAAAATCTCAGTATGTTGACATTTTGACGGCATTTCTATCGAAAAACTTATGTTGACATTTTGACGGTATTTCCATCGAAATTCTCATTATGTTGACATTTTTACTGAATTTCTATCATAAATGTCATTATGTTGACATTTTAACAGCATTTCTATCGAAAATCTCATTATGTTGACATTTTTAGCGAATTTCTATGAAATATGTCATTATTTTGACATTTTGAGGGCATTTCTACCAAAAATGTCATTATGTTGACAATGTGACGGCATTTTTGTCGAATATCTCCATATGTTGACATTTTGACGGTATTTCTATCGACAATCCTATGTTGACATTTTGACGATATTTCTTTCGAAAATCTCATTATGTGGACATTTTGACTGCATTTCTATCATAAATCTCATTATGTTGACTTTTTGACGGCATTTCTATCGAAAATCTCATTATGTTGACATTTTGAAGGCATTTCTATAAAAAATGTCATTATGTTAACATAGTGTCGGCATTTTTGTCGAAAACCTCATTATGTTGACATTTTGGCGGCATTTCTCTCGAAAATCTCATTATGTTGACATTTTTACCGCATTTCTATAAAAATGTCATTATGTTAACACTTTGATGGCATTTCTATCAAAAAGATCATTATGTTGACATTTTGACGGCATATCTATCAAAAATCTTATTATGTTGCAACTTTGACGGCATTTCTATCAAATATGTCATTATGTTGACATTTTGAGGGCATTTCTCTCGAAAATTTCATTTTGTTTCCGTTTTTTCAGCATTTTTATCAAAACTCTCATTATGGTGATATTTTGAGCGCATTTCTATAAAGAAAAACTCATTATGTTGACATTTTGATTCCATTTCTATCGAAATTATCATTATGTTGACATTTTGACGGCATTTCTATCGAAAATTACATTATGTTGATATTTCAACGGCATTTCTATCCATCCAAAATCTCAGTATGTTGACATTTTAACGGCATTTCTATCGAAAAACTTACGTTGACATTTTGACGGTATTTCCATCGAAATTCTCATTATGTTGACAATTTTACTGCATTTCTATCATAAATGTCATTATGTTGACATTTTAACGGCATTTCTATCGAAAATCTCATTATGTTGACATTTTGACTGCATATCTATCAAAAATGTTATTATGTTGACATTTTAACAGCATTTCTATCGAAAATCTCATTATGTTGACATTTTTAGCGAATTTCTATAAAATATGTCATTATGTTCACATTTTCAGGGCATTTCTATCAAAAAAATCATTATGTTGACAATGTGACGGCATTTTTGTCGAATATCTCAATATGTTGACATTTTGACGGTATTTCTATCGACAATCTTATGTTGACATTTTGACGGTATTTCTTTCGAAAATCACATTATGTGGACATTTTGACTGCATTTCTATCATAAATCTCATTATGTTGACTTTTTGACGGCATTTCTATCGAAAATCTCATTATGTTGACATTTTGAAGGCATTTCTATAAAAAATGTCATTATGTTAACATAGTGACGGCATTTTTGTCGAAAATTTCATTATGTTGACATTTTTACGGCATTTCTATCATAAATCTCATTATGTTGATATTTTGACAGCATTTCTAGGAAAAGTGCCATTATGTTGACATTTTGACGGCATTTCTATCGATAATCTCATTATGTTGATATTTTGCCTACACTTCTATCGAAAATCTCATTATGTTGACATTTTGACGGCATTTCTATCCAAAATCTCATTATGTTGACATTTTGACTCCATTTCTATCAAGAATGTCATTATATTGACATTTTGACGGCATTTATCTAAAATGCTAATATTTTGAGAGCATATCTATAAAACATTTGATAATGTTGAGATTTTGACGGCATTTCTATCAAAAATGTCATTATGTTGACATTTTGCCTGCAATTCTATAGAAAATCTCATTATGTTGACATTTCGATAGCATTTCTATCAAAAATCTCATTATGTTGATGTTTTGACGGCATTTCTAGGAAAAGTGCCATTAAGTTGACATTTCTATCGAAAATCTCATTATGTTGACATGTTGTCGTAATTTTTATCGAAAATCTCATTATATTGACATTTGGACGGCATTTCTATCTAAAATCTCATTATATTGATATTTTGACGGCATTTCTCTAAAGTTATGACATTTTGACTGCATATCTATAAAATATTTGATTATGTTGAGATTTTGACGGTATTTCTATAAAAAATGTCATTATGTTGTAATTTTGACGAGATTTCTATCTAAAATCTCATTATGTTTTCGTTTTGTTGGCTTTTCTATATAAAATCTCATTATGTTGACATTTTGACGGCATATCTATCAAAAATATCATTATATTGACATTTTGACGGCATCTCTATCAAAAACTCATTATAGTGATATTTTGACGGCATTTTTATCGAAAATCTCATTATGTTGACATTTTGAAGTAATTCTTATCGAAAATCTCATTATATTGACATTTTTACAGCATTTCTATCGAAATTCTCATTATATTGACATTTCGTTGGCATTTCTATAAAAAATGTCATTGCGTTGATATTTAGACCGCATTTCTATAAAAGAATCTCAGTATGTTGACATTTTTACGGCATTTCTATAGGAAATGTCACTGTGTTGACATTTTCACGGCATTTGTATCGAAAATCTCATAATGTTGTCATTTTGACTGCATTTCTATTCAAAATCTCATTATGTTGATATTTTGATGGCATTTATATCGAAAATCTTATTATGTTGACATTTTGACAGCATTTCTATCGAAAATCTCATTATGTTGAGATGTTGACTTAATTTGTATCGAAAATATGATTATATTGACATTTTGAAGCCTTTTCTATCGAAATTCTCATTATGTTTACATTTCGATGGCATATCTATCGAAAATCTCATTATGGTGACATTTTGCCGGCATTTATATCGAAAATCTCATTATGTTGTCATTGATGTCATTTCTGTCCAAAATCTCATTGTGTTGACATTTTGACGGCATTTCTATCAAAAATATCATTATGTTGATATTTTGCTTGCATTTCTATAGAAAATCTTATGTTGATATTTCGATAGCATTTCTATCAAAAATCTCATTATGTTCATATGTTGACGGCATTTCTAGGAAAAGTGCCATTATGTTGACATTTTGACGGCATTTCTATGGAAAATCTTATTATCTTGATATGTTGACGTAATTTTTATCGAAAATATGATTGTATTGACATTTTGACGGCATTTCTATCGAAAATCTCATTATGTTAACATTTCGATGGCATTTCTATTTTCAAAAATGTCATTATGTTGACATTTTGAAAGCATTTCTGTCCAAAATCCCATTGTGTTGACATTTTGACGGCATTTCTATCAAAAATGACACTATGTTGACATTTTAACGGCATTTATATTATAAATGTTAATATGTTGACATTTCGACGGCATTTCTATCGAAAATCTCATTATGTTGACATTAGGACGGCATTTCTATCAAAAATCTCATTATGTGGACATTTTGACTCCATTTCTATCAAGAATGTAATTTTATTTATATGTTGACGGGGTATCTATCAAAAATATGATTATGTAGATATTTTGACGGCATTTCTATAAAAAATGTCTTTATGTTGACATTTTGACAGCATTTCAATAAAAAAAATCTCATTACCTTGATATTTTGATTGTATTTCTATGAAAAATCTCATTATGGTGACATTTTGGAGGCATTTCCATAAAAATCTCATTATGTTGATATTTTGATGGCATTTCTATTAAAAGTGCCATTATGTTGACATTTTGACGGCATTTCTATCTAAAATCTCATTATGGTGACATTTTGACGGCATTTATATCCAAAATCTCATTATGTTGACATTTTGACGGCATTTCTATCGAAATTCTTATTATGTTGAGATTTTGACGGTAATTCCATCGAAAATATCATTATGTTGACATTTTGACGGCATTTCTATAAAAAATGTCATTATGTTGATATTTTGCCTGCATTTCTATAGAAAATCTCATGTTGACATTTCGATAGCATTTCTATCAAAAATCTCATTATGGTGATATTTTGACGGCATTTCTAGGAAAAGTGCCATTATGTTGACATTTTGACTGCATATCTATCAAAATTGTCACTAAGTTGACATTTTGAGGGAATTTCTATCAAAAATCTCATTATGGTGACACTTTGAGGGCATTTCTATAAAAAATCTCATTATCTTGACATTTTCACGGCATTTCTATGAAAAGGGCCATTATGTTGACATTTTGACGGCATTTCTATCGAAAATCTCATTATCTTTTCGTTTTGTCGGTATTTCTATATAAAATCTCATTATGTTGACATTTTGCGGCATATCTATCAAAAATGTCATTACGTTGACATTTTGATGGCATTTCTATCAAAAATTCATTATATTGACATTTTGACGGCATTTTTATCATAAATCTCATTATGTTGATATTTTGACAGCATTTCTAGGAAAAGTGCCATTATGTTGACATTTTGACGGCATTTCTATCGATAATCTCATTATGTTGATATTTTGCCTACACTTCTATCGAAAATCTCATTATGTTGACATTTTGACGGCATTTCTATCCAAAATCTCATTATGTTGACATTTTGACTCCATTTCTATCAAGAATGTCATTATATTGACATTTTGACGGCATTTATCTAAAATGATAATATTTTGAGGGCATATCTATAAAACATTTGATAATGTTGAGATTTTGACGGCATTTCTATCAAAAATGTCATTATGTTGACATTTTGCCTGCAATTCTATAGAAAATCTCATTATGTTGACATTTCGATAGCATTTCTATCAAAAATCTCATTATGTTGATGTTTTGACGGCATTTCTAGGAAAAGTGCCATTAAGTTGACATTTCTATCGAAAATCTCATTATGTTGACATGTTGTCGTAATTTTTATCGAAAATCTCATTATATTGACATTTGGACGGCATTTCTATCTAAAATCTCATTATATTGATATTTTGACGGCATTTCTCTAAAGTTATGACATTTTGACTGCATATCTATAAAATATTTGATTATGTTGAGATTTTGACGGTATTTCTATAAAAAATGTCATTATGTTGTAATTTTGACGAGATTTCTATCTAAAATCTCATTATGTTTTCGTTTTGTTGGCTTTTCTATATAAAATCTCATTATGTTGACATTTTGACGGCATATCTATCAAAAATATCATTATATTGACATTTTGACGGCATCTCTATCAAAAACTCATTATAGTGATATTTTGACGGCATTTTTATCGAAAATCTCATTATGTTGACATTTTGAAGTAATTCTTATCGAAAATCTCATTATATTGACATTTTTACAGCATTTCTATCGAAATTCTCATTATATTGACATTTCGTTGGCATTTCTATAAAAAATGTCATTGCGTTGATATTTAGACCGCATTTCTATAAAAGAATCTCAGTATGTTGACATTTTTACGGCATTTCTATAGGAAATGTCACTGTGTTGACATTTTCACGGCATTTGTATCGAAAATCTCATAATGTTGTCATTTTGACTGCATTTCTATTCAAAATCTCATTATGTTGATATTTTGATGGCATTTATATCGAAAATCTTATTATGTTGACATTTTGACAGCATTTCTATCGAAAATCTCATTATGTTCAGTTGTTGACTTAATTTGTATCGAAAATATGATTATATTGACATTTTGAAGCCTTTTCTATCGAAATTCTCATTATGTTTACATTTCGATGGCATATCTATCGAAAATCTCATTATGGTGACATTTTGCCGGCATTTATATAGAAAATCTCATTATGTTGTCATTGATGTCATTTCTGTCCAAAATCTCATTGTGTTGACATTTTGACGGCATTTCTATCGAAAATATCATTATGTTGACATATTGACAGCATTTCTATAAAAAATATCATTGTGTTGACATTTTGACGGCATATCTATCAAAAATCTCATTATCTTGACATTTTGACGGCATATCTATCAAAAATGTCATTATGTCGACATTTTGATTGCATTTCTATGAAAAATCTCATTATGTTGATATTTTGACGGCATTTCTATGAAAAGTGCCAATATGTTGACATTCTGACGGCATTTCTATCGAAAATGTAATTTTGTTGACATATTGATAGTATTTCTATGAAAAATGTCATTGTGTTGACATTTCTATCAACAATGTCATTATGTTGACAATTTGACGACATTTCTATCGAAATTCTTATTAAGATTAGATTTTGACGGTATTTCTATCAAATATGTCATTATGTTGACATTTTGATGGCATTTCTATCAAAAATGTCATTATGTTGACATGTTGACGTAATTTTTTATCGAAAATTTGATTATTTTTATATTTTGACGTCATTTCTATCGGAATTCTCATTATGTTAACATTTCGATGGTATTTCTATAAAAAAATATAATTATGTTGACATTTTGACGGCATTTCTATCGAAAATCTCATTATGGTGACATTTTATCGGCATTTCTATTAAAAATGTCATTATGTTGACCTTTTAACGGCATTTCTATCGCAAATCTCATTATATTGAAATTTTGACGTCATTTCCGTCCAAAATCTTATTGTCTTGACATTTTGACGGTATTTCTATCTTAAAATGTCATTATGTTGACATATTGACAGCATTTCTATAAAAAATGTCATTGTGTTGACATTTTTACGGCATTTCTATCAACAATGTCATTATGTTGACAATTTGACGGCATATCAATCGAAAATCTTATTATGTTGCGACTTTGACGGCATTTCTATCAAATATGTCATTATGTTGACATTTTGATGGCATTTCTATCAAAAATGTCATTATGTTGACATTTTGCCTGCATTTCGATAGAAAATCTCATTACGTTGACATTTCGATGGCATTTATACGGGAACCAAGGGCGGTGCCCCAGCATGGCCTCAGCCGGATGGCTGAAACAGGTAAAAGAGTAAAAGAGAAGTGCCATTATGTTGACATTTTGACCGCATTTCTATCGAAAATCTCATTATGTTGACATGTTGACGTAATTTTTTATCGAAAATTTGATTATTTTGATATTTTGACATCATTTCTATCGGAATTCTCATTATGTTAACATTTCGATGGTATTTCTATAAAAAAATATAATTATGTTGATATTTTGACGGCATTTCTATCGGAAATCTCATTATGGTGACATTTTATCGGCATTTCTATTAAAAATGTCATTATGTTGACCTTTTAACGGTATTTCTGTCGCAAATCTCATTATATTGAAATTTTGACGTCATTTCCGTCCAAAATCTCATTGTCTTGACATTTTGACGGTATTTCTATCTTAAAATATCATTATGTTGACATATTGACAGCATTTCTATAAAAAATGTCATTGTGTTGACAATTTTACGGCATTTCTATAAAAAAATTTCATTATGTTGACATTTTTACGGCATTTCTATAAAAAAAATGTCATTGTGTTGACATTTTGACGGCTTTTCTATCAAAAATGTCATTATGTTTACATTTTGACGGTATATCTCTCGAAAATCTCATTATGTTGCGATTTTGACGGCATTTTTATCAAATATGTCATTATGTTGACATTTTGACTGCATTTCTATCGAAAATATCATTATGTTGATATTTTGACGGCATTTCTATCATAAATGTCATTATGTTGACATTTTGCCTGCATTCCTATCGAAAATCTCATTATGGTGACTTTTGGACGGCATTTCTATCCCAAATCTCACTATGTTGACATTCTGACTGCATTTCTATCAGAAATGTCATTAAATTGAGATTTTGACGGCATATCTATCAAAAATCTGATTATGTTGAGATTTTGACGGAATTTCTATAAAAAAATATCATTATGTTGAGATTTTGGCCGCATTTGTATCGAAAATCTCATTACGTTGACATTTTGACGGAATTCCTATTGAAAATCTCATTGTGTTGACATTTTGACGGCATTTCTATCAAAAATCTCATTATGTTAACATTTTGACAGCATTTCTATAAAAAATGTCATTGTGTTGACATTTCGACGGCATTTCAATAAAAAATCTCATTATCTTGACATTTTGACGACATTTCTATGTAAAATGTAAAATCAACATCCTTCGTAACTCATATGAGAAATATAAACAATTAATACTTGTGGTTTATTTCTATAAAATCACCAATAATACTTATACTTGCACAATTATTAATCTATATAGATATTTATATACTTACAACCCGTTGTAATGTAATAAGATAAAATGTACTTACAACCATAATTCTTCATATAATCTAATTGATTATATATATAATATTATAACTCACAATATAGCTAAATAATTTTTTAAAATTCTGGAATCATATTCCACCATTCCTACAAACTGTTAATTCTTTTTAAATTAACGTAAATACAAGCTCTTCTTTCTTTCTCTTTCTTCTTCCTACACATACATACATGTATCCTAATAATTATTTAAATCTACCTAGTGTCTAAAAATAACGTTTTTTTTTCAGCCCTATACCTCAACCTCATTTGCATACTCAACATAATAATTTGAAATATTTGACTTTCCTTCTCTTTCCTTTCTTTCCTTTTACTATCCAGAAAAAACTTGAACCGTTAAGAACTTCTTCCTGGATATGTCAATATTTATAAAACAAACTTTGTATTTTATCTGATGAGTGCGTACCAAAGTTTAGGTACCCTTGAAATCTAAACTATAATAAAGTAAGGAGCGCGGGACTGCGTACGGTTTATAATTTTTTTATCCCATTAGTAAAATAAGTTGGATTACTTTGAATAAATAATGAATGAATATTACATAATTTATCTACTAAATTTCGTGGTTGTTGATTAAATATATTTTGATTATTTAAAGATTCACTTCTTTAAAATTTCTGAAATGTCAACACTTCCGGTTGGCCATCGCTTAAATAAACATACTAATTTTCTGTCACTAATTTTCTCCTAATGCAGTTTATATATAACTAGCAGCTGAGCCCGGTTGCACCCGGGGCCACTTTTTATTAAGTTAATAATTTGAAAAATATTATTGAAAGTTTATTATAAAGAAGCAGTTTCAGGAAAAAAATAGAAATATGCACTTGGGACTGGACGGCGTACAATGAGAAGTGGAGCGACGTGAAAAGCGTTGTTTATTACCAGCGAAATAGCAATGTCGATGATATGCAATTTGAAAAATACTACTTACTGTTAGTGATGGTTAACATGTATTAGAATTAAAATAAAAACACGCGTCCCTTCTTCGCATGTTAAGGGTTTGGCGATACTTGGTTTTAGTGTCCTAAATTATCATCATCGACATTCAATTATTAGCTCCACCCACTACACGATACGTCACGACACGTCATCAGCTGCTGCTGCGGCTTGATTTTTACATGTTCATTTTCTTACATGAAAAAACATTGAATTTTTAGAATAAATATTTATTAAAATATTAACAGAGAAAATTAGATTTTTTATTTATTTTTTGAACAAAATAAATATTTCACAGAAAAACTATGCTTCATTTTTACATGAATATTTATTTACAGTTTTTAAGTTTTTAACCGAAACACTATGCTTCATTTTTACATGAATATTTATTTACAGTTTTTAACAGAAAAAAAATTGCTGCGAAATACATTTTTTTAAAACAGATTTACAATTTTTAACAACAGAAAAAAAAATTCTTTAAACAATATATTGTTGCGATATACAGTTTAAAATTTTTTCGAAACATTTACTTTCGTGACGTATCGTGTAGTGGATGGAGCTAATAATTGAATGTCGGTGATGATAATTTAGGACACTAAAACCAAGTATCGTCAAGGGTTTTATTTTTTTTTATGGAAAACAGTGACCGTACTGCAGAATCGATTTCATAAAACGGTACTGTATGATCGTTAAATGTAGAAGGATGATGAAATTGTAAATTAGACAAAAGTATTAGAACAGGGGGAAATAACTCACTAAACGCGATAGTTTTGGGGCCCCAGGGACTACATTTTTCAAGTTAGAAATTTGAAACCTTGTCTATTTGCTTCCTTGGCACCTTTTACATAGGTGTGTAAATTTTCATGTCAGTCCGACCACCTCTACTACCATTTAACCGTGCACATTTGAATTTCAACCACCGCCCATTTCACAAATATATATTAGATATCGTCTTTTTTAATGTATCATGGATTACGTTACTGATTAAATAAGACAGTGTAACGCAGTCTTTGTTCAATTTCTATGAATTATATATTGTCAATTACGATTTTATTTAATGTATCATATCTACCTGCGTATAATATCAATATACACACTACACATGCTAGCAGAAAACCACTCGAAGGGTGGTTTTTCTGCTAGTATATATAATAGAATAAATATCGTTTTATAAATATAGTTTCCATTTATTTAATATCATTGAATATTATACTCCAGAAAACTTGTCGATTGCTTCGAATCAGTTATAAACATTTATATTTATTGAATTACCAACAAATTAAATATCCCTTTTGCGTATATATATATATATATATATATATATATATATGTGTGTGTATGTGTGTGTGTTTGAGTGTGTGCATCTGTGTGTACACACACACACATATATATATAGTATATATAAACTACATACTTGCGCACATTGATATAAGTACATACGCACATAAGCACTTAAGATGCGCTAATATTTACAGACACACACACATAACTCCAATAAAACAGTTGTGGCCGGTATATTTTCCTTTTTATCACCTGTTATCATCATAAAAAGTATTATCTCTTCTATTTGTAGTTGTCATAATTGACGAGACTAGATATAAGATTAGAATTGTAATTAATTGTTTCTACTTTTGGCACAAGGCCAGCAATTATCCCAGTGTATTACTGGTACTTTATTTTATCGACCCCGTAAGGATGAAAGGCAAAGTTAACATTCGGCGGGATTTGAACTCAGATCATAAAGGGAGGTGACTCTATGCTTCAAAGCATGGCGTCCGACCCTCTGCCGATACTGCCAATCCACCGCCCCCATGAATTGGAATTAATTGTTTCTACTTTTGGCACAAGGCCAGCAATTAACCAGTGTATTACTGGTACTTTATTTTATCGACCCCGTAAGGATGAAAGGCAAAGTTAACCTCGGCGGGATTTGAACTCAGAATGGCAAGGACCGTAACTCAATGCGTCAAAGCATGGCGTCCGACCCTCTACCGATACTGCCAATTGTAATTAATGAGGCTTAGTTATATATTGTACTTCCCCTATGACGACTCCACCACCGACCACATCTATAATACTGAGCTAACGAAGGGAGCCTCTATATCAGGGGTCTCCAGAATGTTTGATATCGATCCCTAATGGTCGTTAGGAGTTTTCAGGAGGTCGATTGAACTTTTGAGGGACAGAGACCTGGTATTTGTATGAGAAATGAAAATACATAAAATCAAATAATAAAATACAACTTGCTTATACATGTTTCTGTTTTACATAGATATAATTAGTTTTTATTGTGTACTATACATAGTTATATCAGAGCAGCAAATTGGCAGAGTCGTTAGAACGTCGGATAGAATGCTTGGTAGTATTCGCTTCGGCTCTCTGAGTTCAAATCCCGCCGAGGTCAACTTTACTTTTCATCCATTTAAGGTCGATAAAATAATTGTTTCTATTCTACTTTTGGCACAAGGCCAGCAATTACTCAGTACATTACTGGTACTTTATTTTATCGACCGCGTAAGGATGAAAGACAAAGTTAACCTCGGCGGGATTGGTGCATTATTTTAAGGTCGATAAAATAATGCACCAATCTAGTATTCGGATCGATTCTTCCTCTACATCTGTTTCTCACTTCCACTCTCTCTATCTCTCTGTGGATGATTGTACGACAGGTCTTGTACATGCTTGAGTGGGGGGATGGGTCGATGGTCTACGACAGGAGCGTGCAACAGGCGCAGTCCGCGATGACCGTTTTTAATTTTTACCTTGTAGATTTATTTAGAATTTTTTTCGTAACTGTAATACAATTTTCTGTTAGTTGACCTATACTAAAGGACTTCACTGATAGGGTTATGTGTGTTATAATTTCCCAGTTCCATGTTATGGGAAGAAGTTGTGGTGAATCTTCGGAATAGTGCTTAATAAATATTAATGGCCCTAATAGTTGTTCCAATGTTCAAAAGTGGCCCGCCAATGGAATATGTTTCATACCACTGGTCTAAGATGTTTGGGGATTTGTGCACTACGCGGTCCCTTTAACCGTTAGAAACAGCAGTCAAATCTATTTCAAATTATACTATCACTGTCTTTAAAAAGAGCACACAGAACATGCGCCCCCTTCTAAAATAATAATTACTTACAATTTAGTAAACCAATGAGCCTGGTTTTTGACACTTCTAAAAAAATACTAAGCCTGCATTTTCTCTACACAGTCCACACTTACCCACGTCAAATCATGTGACAGGCAGAGCAGGATTTAATGAGGGCAATTGCCCCGGGCCTCTTTCATGGGGATACCAACAGCGACGGCTACAGCAATTTATTTGTGCCCTCAGCTGGCTTTTTAGTTTTAGGATGGTTTGAATTTTTTAATTTAATACCTGCATGTATAACTTTATAATTCCAATTACTTGCGCCAAGTTGATTTTGGTATGAAAAATGGGGGAGGGGAGCTATTTTTTTTATGTATGACACCCCCCCCCCCCTCTCCAAAAAAAACAAACACAAACCTGAAGTGCTTCGGGCCCCACAAGGTCTAAATCAGGCCCTGGTGATTGGCTATTACACCATACGACACTCTCCACCGCTTTGAATATTTCCACAACGCTGCTATGCGAGCGATTTTTTTTTTTATTATTGATTACAGGAAATTGTTATATATTTTATTTAATTATACAAATTTATACGAATCTGTAATCCTTTCAGTAATGCGCCTCTCTCATGTCTGCCCCTCAAATGGCTGCTAAGTTGGCTTCTATGGTAACACCAGCCCTGTTGGATCAGGACATCACCAGTGGCTTGAAGAGGGAAGACTTGCATGCATAGGCAACTGCTGGTCTTCCATTACAAAAGTACAAAAACAAAATAAAAACTTGCCCTGATCCAGATAAGATTGGGGAAACATTTCTTCTGGTATTAGAATAAACACAAATAAAACCACATATAACAAATGGAATTAACCATTGCTATGAACCTCACAAATATAACGCACCAAATTATATGACCAGAGCGAGAGAAAGAAAAAAAACAGGAGGGAAGAAAAAAAAAAAAAAAAACGAAAACGACCATCAATTTACCACCAAGTGTAACAATCGGTCGCACATCACATGGGTCAACAGAGTATTTTGAGGCAAGCCAATATCAGATCTGTCAACTCTCCACGTCCGACGCGGAGATCTCCCATCCACTGGGTGAGAAATGTCTTCGAGATCCGAGATTATATACATGTGTGTGTGCGTGTGCACGCGTATGTGTGTTAATGTCCTGTAATTCAGCAGTTCAATAAAAAGATATCGATAAAATAAGTACCAGACTTAAAAATATGTATTGGAGTCGACAAAATCGACTAAATCGGTGTGGTGTCCTTAGCCTGGTCGCTGTCTAATGACTGAAACCAGTAAAATGAATAAAATAATAATCCAAAAGATGGTGTGGGTGTGAGAAAGTTTTGAACAGAAAGCAAGTATCGTTTCCTTATTTAAAACAATAGAATGTGATTTGAGGGGAAATTTAGCTGCTACTTTTAGCAGGTCGAGATAAGAACAGAAAGAAGAAAAAAAAAAGAGTAGAATAATATAGAGCGGTAAAATATATAGTATAGATATTATTGTGAAAAATAACGGGTTAGCTATGATCGAGCAGGCCTATAATCAAACACGTTCCAGTTATGGCCATCTCATCCCCTTGGTCGTATGTATGACTACATTATACAACGTATTCTCTTTGTATATTTCAGGAAGTAAATTTGGCAGTTATTTATAGAAGGCCATGATTAAGATAGAAAGAAAGAAAGAAAGAAAGAAAGAAAAAAAGAAAAAAAGAAAAAAAGAAAAAAAGAAAAAAAGAAAAAAAGAAAAAGGAAATAAAGACAGAAGAGACGTAGAGTATTGTCTGTTGCAAGCTTATAATTATGACGAACCTCAAGAACCCGAAATAAAGATAACTAACCCTTAAACGAATCCCTAATAAGTTGTCACATGATCTAATTATAAATAAATGCCTATTTAGTTTTAGGACTCAAACAGACAAATGCAACGTCGCGAGGAGTACCGGGACACCTCTCTAATGATTTTTTAGGCAAACCAGCACACTCGCAGCATTGCCTCGGGTGATGGCGAGGCTAATGCGCTGGAACAACCAAGCACCCTCGCGAGATTCGCCAGTTACCTCTATTAGCGAGCCGCCAGTGAAGAGAGGAACCTCGCAGTCAGCGGCCCGACTCCCTCAAACGTCTCGAAAGCCACAGACTGAAAAATGTAGCTGGCCGACAGATCAGAGTTTTTGAGGGTCTTACTCCACTCGGCTGCGGAAGCTGTGGCCCTCGTCCTAACTGCAGCATCCAGGATGTGGGAAGAAGCAAAAGAGTCACTAACAGTGACGTCCCAGACAAGGCACCTGCCTCTCGACCAGGGGCACAGGGTAAGGCCGTCAGGTCTTTTGCCGTCACTTCTGGACAACCCAGATGGTTCTAAGATTGAGGGGATGTTCGCCCGGGCTAAAGCTCTCTTGAGAATGAGGTTTAGTTCCGTGTGACGCACGAAGCGGCCGGCATTCAGGCGGCAAGAAAGACCATGGAGGCCTGTGGAGTCGAGGAGTTTGCCGTATCGGCACCTCAAATCCATGTAGACGTCAGTTCCCACTCTGAGGGTGATGGAGACATGAAGTTCGTCCAGGCTGAGTAGGCCACCAACGTTGGCCACGGGTAGGGCATCAACCCAGTCCCCTGACTATTTGGTGCTGGCAGATAGTAAGCGGCACCTTGCAAACTGATCCGACTGGACGAAGAGGGAGTCGAAGGTGGCCTTCGAACTTATGCTGTCCCAAGTTCTCTGACTTCGACTGTCCTCCACCTTCTCAGGAAGAGACAAGCCCAACTCACTCCATTGCTGGAGAGCTTCACCCAACTCCCTGTTGGAACTAGTCCGAGAGGTTGCCCGGTACTCCTCGCGACGTTGCAGTCTTTTGCTCTGGTGTTGGCTCGGTTGTTCACCCCTTCCTTTACATTTTCTTTAATTTGTAACATTAAAAGAATATATCTTTCTGAAAGAATCGCGAGCAATCTATAATGTTATCTAAGCATTTGTAATGTTATTTATGTATATATCTAAAATATATTTGTTATGTTATTCTGCTGTAAATTTATTTATATGCTCTGTATAATAACAAATTTAATACATAAACTGACAAATTAGGAAACGGTTAAAAATTTGGGACACACACATATATATATCATTATTATTATATTACATTCAAAGTAAGGATGTCATTAATGATACAAAATCAAACATATGTCTTGTCTCATATATATATATATATGAATCATACATACACACATAAACTGAATCATACTGTTTCTCTTGACAACCGAGAGCACGTTGACAATAAGCAGATGATGTCCTCTAGAAACCTGTCCATCCACGACGACCCTAACTTCATGCGATACATCATAAAGAGGGTGGGGTCCTGATCAATTAAGGCAGTCTTCAAAGTAGCCGGCTTCAAACCCATTTAATACCATGCACTCGGTCCACCACGGTTTTCTCATCTCGATCCTTTTGTATGCATTGACTCTCGAACCATTACTACAAACATTGGAGACGTTGAGGGGCATCCTGTGCGAACTAGTATGTGGGAGATCCGTGTCAGATATGCCGATGTCGAACACGGGATGATCGGCACCGCTTCCAGGGAGTACGAAGCGGTAACAAGAGCAAACATTAACCAGGAAAAGTCGGTGGGCCTGCAGCTCGGCACATGGAAAAGCATGTCCATGCTGTCCAACATCATCGTCGGGTGCTGGACGGATGGGCCGGACCTCCAGATGGACAAAAACTGGGACGAGGTTCCGAGCAAGGTGGTCTGTCTCACCCAGAAATGGGCCGAGAGGAAGCTATCTTTGAAAGGTCGGGCAGAGGTGGCACTCGTACATTGCGCCCGTCATCTACTACCGCCTGACCGTCGTGCCTTGTCCTAGTCCATGTCTGACTGACCGTCGTGCCTTGTCCCAGTCCATGCCTGACTGCACTGGAACGTCTACGTTTTCGCTTTTTGTGGAATGGACAGGTTCCATTGGTCAGGCGATCCATCTGCTGTCAAAACCTGCTGCGTGGAGGATTGGGTATACCGCAGCTGATGATGGGCAAACATGCGCTGAGGCTACGCATCTCCTATTTTTCCTTAATGATGAACAGGTGTGGTCGCCGTTCGCTAGACACGTTTTTACCCAGCTCGTCTCCTTAACGGAGCTACAGTCCTGGGTCAAGCGAAAATCGAGATTCGCACAGGCCGACAAAACCGTCATGCACGCGCTCATCGAGTGTCCGAGTATCGCTGTGGGTTTATGTTCAGCACATGCTGTCATGTGTTTGACAGATCTGACTATCAATTGAGTCCATTATGAAGATCACCCACCGTCTTCCTTTAGAGGGCAAGGACAGGCAGTTTTTATATGCCTGGTGGACATGGCGAAAGAGGTCGTGTGGGGGACGCGTTTGAAAGGGTTGATAACAAGAACTTTCCTCTTCGGCGAAGCCCTGATTAACCTTTTCAGCTTTCACTTGATGAGGAAAATCAGGGTGGAGAGGGAAGTGCCGCCTTCCAACCAGTTTATTGAAAGGTGTGTGAGAGTGGCGAGCATGGTCCGTGTGAATGGCCTGCTTTGAGTATATGCCTGTAAATTAGAGGAGAACAACTGGGAGAGGATACTTTGCCCTAGCGGGCAGGGTTGACCGTGGCGTTTTGTAGGCTTTCTCCACGAGTGACCCTCAGAGTCTTTCTACCTTTGAGCAATTTTTTTTTTAATGTTATTTTTTTAGTCTCTGTTATAAATGTTATACTACACAAAAAAAACCCACACTGTATCTTTAATGTTTTCTTAATGTGGCCATTAAAGAAATCATTATTGTTATTATTATGTAAAAATCCCATCGAGGTTAACTTTGCCTTTCATCCTTACGGGGTCAATAAAATAAAGTATCAGTAACACACTGGGATAATTGTTGGCTTTGTGCCAAAAGTAGAAATAATTATTATTATGTAAAAATAGCAACAAAACAAACAGGCATTAATAGTAATAATAATAAATTAGTCAGAAAGAAGAAAAAAAACAGAAATGACACTTTCTTCCTCAGTTACTATGTTAGGAAATGTTAGTGTTTCCATCTAAAGATGATTTGAGGCGACCTAATACACTCATGACCATGACATTGCTGCGAGTGATAGCAGGGCTAAGGCGTTGGAATAGTCAAGTGCTCTCACGAACGTCACCTGATAGTTCAGTAATTCGGGCCCCAGAAACGGTAAAAAAAAAGAGCTCTTAATTGGCTGGACTTCTAACAACAAACTTTATATCGACGTTGACGGCTTGATTTATCAAAGTATCGGCCTGGTGATTGTGCTGGCTATTTAAACACATTACTTTCACTACTACCGGGATTTATTAATGTATTAGGTGATAGTCGTGAGTGTTTCGCTATTCCAGCACCATCAGACTCACTATCATCCATAGCAATACTGTGTCTTGGCTTGGCTCAAATATTTTTAGAGGGCAACATCAGTACTTTGTTTTATTATCTACACAATTGAGTGTGCATGCCTTCTCTTGCTTTTTTATTTTTTTTTTACGATCTCTTTTTTTTTATTGATTTGTTTCTTTTGTAAATAATTTATTAGTTTTTCATTATCCATCATATAAATAGTATTTATGTTCTATGCTATATCAGAATGATATATATAGATATTGCGTAAATTTTATAGGTAGGTGAACGGATTTTGACTCGGAATTTCATGTGGCTAACACCTGAATGATTAGACATGTTTCACGTAACGACACACACACATATATATAACCAAATAAAAAAAATACATGTTTATATATATATATAGAGAGAGAGAGAGAGAAAGAGCCATATATCGTAAAAGAAACACGGTATATTCTATATATACCAAATACATATTCTATAGAAGAATATGTATTTGGTATAAATAGAATATACCGTGTTTCTTTTACGATATATGGCTCTTTCTCTCTATATATATAAACATATATCTTTTCATTTGGTTATTATGGCTCTAGGCAGTGGCGTAACTAACGGGGGGGGGGGGGGGCCTTGGCTTTCCTGTCGGTCTAGGTGGGCCCCCTAGGCTATAATTCTAAACACATAACTTATTACAGATGTAATTACGAATCCTTAACTACAACAACGTAAAGAAAACGCTTAATCTCTAATAAGACTAGAAGTTAAGACCAATCTCTTGTTTATTTAAAAAATATAATATTTCGGATAAAATGGCAACTAAAAAGTGTAGACAATATTCCGTCGAATAAAAACGTTAAATTTTTTTTACTTGCTTTCCCCACATCTTATTTAGTTGAGTCAGGTTTCAGTCAGGTGGTGCATCTGCTTTCAAAAAGTCAAAATCGCCTTGATATAGAAAGAAGAGGTGATTTGGCTTTCACACCAAACATTGACAAATTCGTAGCCTTGTATCAATCACAGGGATCTCATTAAAAACCGATTATTATATTCTTTGATTTGTAAATATAAATAAATGATTTGATATCTAAATTCTATATTATTTTATTTGTTTGAAATGTTGTAATACATGTTTATGTTATTCTCGATACTCAGGTTTTTAACCTAATATTTAATTAAAAGTATAATTATGCATGAGTATATACACACAAATATTTATATCTATATGTTGTGTGTATATATATAATATATATAATATTTTTATTTATGTTGTTACTTTTTATCATTAGTCACATTTTAGAACAATTTGGTATTTGCGACATTTCCTGGACTTTTGCTCTATGTTTTGTTTTTCATCGATTATTTGACGTGTTTTACATTCTTCGGTGTTGAATATCAAATCAAGCAAATTGCATTATTCCAAGTGTGTCAATATAGTGCTCATTGTGGGTATGGTGTGGTGTGTAGTGGCCGGAGGCTGGGCGTGCTTGACCGGAAGCGTGCTCGACCGGAAGGGCGAGCAGATGTGACGTCAGCTTGAGAGACCCTTTTCTCTTCTACGGCGGTCATCGGACTGAGACAGACGTGCGATTTGAGGCTGCGATCGACGAGCTGAAGAGAGGAAAACCAGCCAACGACTTTGCCAGGACCAGAGTAATGCGGTAACACAAGCTATTTCGGCACTTAAAGACTTATAGAAAAAAAAAAAAGAAAAAGGAAAAAGGAAGAATTTTTTTTTAAGACAAAGCCACTGGAAAACAGTGTCAATATAGTGCTCATTAACAATGCTGCCTAAAAAAACTTACAAAACTGGAGCAACAAAGAGGAGAGAAGCTAGACAGGCTGCCACGGAAGAATCTGCAAAGAAATGTCATCTAATCACAAGTTTTCTGAAAAGTCAACAGTCTTCGTCAACAAGTAGTGACGCATCCCAAAGCAACGTAACTGCCGGAATTTCTGACGAGTCGGTCTGGTCAGATGAACTGGAGAAACAGAAAAGCACTGGAGAGTCACGAGAACCTGACGTCGAAGATGCCTCAGATCCATCGACTATCTCAACAACCGTCGTAGACACTGAAGATGTAGTTCCAACTGGGGATCCGAACTCAATAGAGGGAAAAATGGCTGTATCGGAATCTGAAAATGAAAATGATTCAGAGGAAACTACATTGGCAAAACAAATCCCAGAGTATGAGCCAGTAGAATGCATGTTGAATTTACAAGAGAAGTATCCAAGCGACCCGAAACATTTCGAGGACAGACCATTAACGACACCTCTAATTCGCGCCCTCATGGCCGTTGGTCCTTGTCAGCCAGGATTGAAAGATAATTTTGCTGATTTCCCTCTCTACTCGAACCACAGAAAATTCAACATCAGTTGGTACAAGAGAAAGTGTGCTGGAATTCATAAAGTTGACCGACACTGGTTAGTATACTCTCCTGAATCCAACAGACTATATTGCTTTTGTTGTTGGCTGTTTGCTGATAAAAATGCCGAATCTTAATCGAAGACTTGGGGTAATCCAGAGTGTGGGATGGCAAACTTCAAAAAGGGAATCGAAAAAATTGCCAAGCATGAGAAAAGTGCCATTCACATCAATGCACAAAAGTAATACTTCATGACAAAATATCGTTTGGACGCAGATAAAACAGTGATCGATAACCTCGTCCATGAAGAGAAGAAGTGAATTGAACGAAATCGCCAGATATTGAGGCGATTGCTTGATTGTACGTTATTTCTCGCAAAACAAGGCCTGGCCTTCAGAGGTCACAGGGAATATGCTGGACTTGGCGCCAAATCAGAAAATGAAGGAAACTTTATTGAATTGTTGAAATTGATGGCCAAATATGATACGATCTTGGAAAGCCATTTATTCTCGCCTGGGCGCACTAAAAGCCCATGTACTTAAGTCCAAAATTACAAAACGAATTCATAGAATGCCTGGCAAACGAATGTACTCAACAAATAATCACGGAAGTGAAAGCGGCAAAATACTATTCAGTCATCGTCGATTCCACAATAGACATTTCGCATCAGGATCAATGCTCTGTGTCACTGCGATATGTATTGAAAAGTGGCCACACACAGGAGCATTTCCTGTCGTTTTGTGAACTAGAATCAGCAGCCACTGAATCATTTTACGATACGCTTGTGAAAGTTTTTTTCCAGGATCTATCCTTGGATGCTCAATATATTAGAGGACAAGCTTACGACGGAGCGTCGAATATGTCCGGCCATATTTCTGGGCTTCAGGCTAGAGTTAAAGAGAGATGCTCTTCGAAAGCTGTTTACGTCCATTGTTGCGCTCATAACCTGAACCTGGTGTTAATCGATGCTAGCCAATCGTCAGTGGATGGTAAATTATTTTTTGGTATATTGGAGAGCCTGTATGTTTTCTTAACATCAAGCTTGCCAAGGCTGAACATCCTCGAAGAAGAACAAGAAAAACTATTGACTTCAACGGTATTAACATTAAAAAGACTCTCAGATACGCGCTGGTTTAGTCACATTCAGGCTGTAGAGGCTACCATTAACAACTTACCGGCAGTAATAAGTGCACTAGAGAGGATAATAAATGGGGATGTTCACAACACTGCTCCGAAAGTATTAGCCGAGGCCAGAAGTTTGCTACTAAATGTGAGCAAGTTTGAATTCATTTTCATGTTGAAGTTTTTTTCAGAATTTACTTAAAAAGCTGCATTCTGTTTCACAATATTTGCAGAAGGAGGCTATCGACTTATATTCAGCGGACGTCATGATTAAAAATGTAGTAAAAGAAATTGAAGACATCCCCTCAAATGAATATTTTGACCGAACATTATCAGACGCTAAAAATCTCGCCGAGCAATGTTAAGTTGAACCAGAGTTTACAACAGAAAAACGAAAAAGAAAAAAGAAGCGTTTTCATGACAAAAATGCCAGTGACGAACCTCATGAGACGATGAGTCAGCATTTTAAACGGGACGTTTATTTCACTATCTTAGATAGAATCATTAGTAGCTTTAACGAACGTTTTGCCGACTTGCACGATCTAGTGAAGGATTTTTCGTGCTTGATACCGGCGCACTTCGACGACGACGACACATGCAATAGAGAGAGAATCGATAATCTTGTGAAATTCTACGAGGGTGACATCGAAAATGACACTATCTTCGACGAGTATTATCATTCAAAGATTTTTACAAGGAAGTGTGTTTAGATAAATCCATATCGAGTTCTGAGATCGTTCCGTTTATGATTTCTAATGACTTAGATAGAGGCTATCCGAACGTGTTTGCCTTATACAAAATGTTCATAACTATTCCAGTTAGCTCGGCGCAGACTGAGCAAACCTTCAGCAGGCTCAAACTGATAAAGAATTATTTGCGTAGTACCATTAGTGAAGAGCGGTTGAATGCTGTGGCAATGATGTACATAGTGCGAGAACTGGCTGAAAAAATTGACTTCAGCATCGTGATTGAAAAATTTTCTAAAGTAAAACATCGCAAATTAGAACTGTAGAACAAGTGATGTGCTCGAATGTGAAAGTAAAGTTTTAGATGGACGATTTGTTGTACATACGATTTTTTGTTGGTGAATAATCGATTGCAAAACTAGTTTTATTGGATGTTGTTTTTTTTCTGAAGATAGACCACCGTCTTCGCAGTTAATAAAGTTTTCACGGAACATGCTAACTCTGTAATCTATGATGCTGTCTACTCTATTATAAATTATTATCTATTCTATATGCGTGTATGAACATGTAGCAAGAGTTGCCTCCCTTGTCATGACAATCTCATCACCGCTCTCTAGACAGGAAGTAGCTGGAGTTGCTTCCCTTTGGGATTGACAGACTCCCTGTTGGTCACTTCCGTTCACCTCCTATAAAAGGAACAGGTTACCACGATATCTAGCTCTTGCTTCCTGATTTCTGAAGTGGTAACACCTGCGACCTTAGCTTCTGATGATTCCTTCTTGATAATCCTTCGCTACCAAGAACAATGCAATTGCAGCCTGAGAGCCTAAGATGTCAATACCAGCTAGAAAAGATCTCTTTTCTCTACCAACTTGAGCCTCGAGTTATGACCATCGGGTAACAAATCCTTAATATTTAATACCTTTGACTTCCATGAAGTAAAAACATTATTATAACACACACACCGGTATTTACTGTCTTTTTTATGTTATATGTACACCGATACTAATCTCCTAAACTGGTGACCCCCGACGTGATTTAAAAAAAAAAAAAAAAAAGAATGGGAAATGGTATACGGTGTATATAATATTTAAAAAAAAGAAAGACAAGAAAAAGAGAAAAATATAACAATTTAATACAAAACGAACACCTACAATCATTGACACACAGACAAACAGCAATTGTATAAATGTTTTTGCCTTTTTTTTTTTTTTCTCTCCTTTTCTGCCCTTCTCTTCTCTGGCTAAACTTTTGAGGATGGCAAGATGGAGTCTCTCTTCTCCATCAATAGTGTTTTTGGCGCGAAATAGTCCGCCATGTTGGATTTTTTTTTTAGGTTCTTTGCCCTTACCTTAGTATAACAGCATTCACTTAATCGCTTGTTTGCATATTGTCCCGGATGCATTATTTTTCCGGCCAGTGGTTTGACGGAAAAATTTTGTTTTCCTTTTCTGTTATGTTAGAGACATTTTTCCAAACGGTAGATTGCCTGCGGTATACCAATGGCTTCCCACTCTGTTCTGCCAACGGACACGGGCGACGTGAGGCTATGGTTCTCACAGTTAGAAGCATTATTCAAGGCGAACAGAGTTGACGAGGAACTACAACATTCTGTGGTCTTTAGCGCAATTCCGCCGGCAATTCTCCCAGCGTTTAAGGACCTCGTGTTAGAGGCAACCACAGACTCGTCGTACACGTCTCTGAAGGCTGAAATACTCAGCCGGACAGAACAGTCTTCAGAAAAAAGATTTAGGGCTCTGGTCCATCTGGAGCATATAGGGGATGGCACCCCATCGAACCTCCTTAGGCGAATGAAGGACCTAACGGAGGGGTCTGCAGCGGAAACTGCCCTGCTGAAGCAGTTGTTCTTCTCGCGTTTGCCGACCAACGTACAGGCAATTTTGGCCCCCATGAGGGATACAAGCACGGTGGATCAGCTTGCCGCCTCTGCGGACAAAGTTTTCGAGGTGACGAATGCCGGAGGCAACGACCCCCCTGCCGCTGCTCACCACCCAGCTCGGGCCACACACGGCCATGCGATCTACGCGGCAGCGCCAACAGACAGCTCGACCATTATAGCGATGCAAAGGTCCATTCAGGAGCTCACCATAGAGCTCCACAAGATGAAGGCCTTGTGTGGTGCCCGTTCGCGCCCCCGCAGTCGCGGGAGATCGCAAAGTTTTAGACAGCGTTCTAAGTCACCAGCTTCATCTTTATGCTGGTACCACGAGCGATTTGCTGAGAACGCGAATCACTGCGTGCAACCTTGCTCCTTTCATAAGGCGGGAAACGCCTAAGAGGTCCGCTGATGGGGACAGTTGACCTCAACATAAAGCCACCAAACCGCCATTTCTTCATTAAGGACCTAATGTCCGGAAGAGGTTTCCTCGTGGATACAGGAGCCTCCTGTAGTATTTGGCCGGTCCATTGCCTGAAAGATACCCCCATAGAGTCATCTGTTACGCTGCAGGCAGTTAACCACTCGTCTATAAAGACGTACGGGCAAATCTCGCTCCCTCTTAAATTCCTAAATCTTCGAAGGGATTTTAAGTGGATTTTTACGGTTGCCGATTTGCCATACCCCATCTTAGGAGCGGATTTTCTCCACAACTTCTCCTTAACTGTGGACGTCCGTGGCCAACGCCTGGTGGATAACATCACCGGCTTTTCAATTCATGGCCAGGAAGCCAATGCTCCAATAGTCAGCCCCATATTCTTCATCGCTGCCGCTGGAGACGCCTACCATTCGTTGCTGGGTTCTTTCCCGGAGCTCACGGATGGAAATTTTCGAGTCACTGACCCAACACACTCGACCGAACATTTCGTTTCCACCACCGGTGCTCCAGTGTTTTCGCGTCCACGCCGCTTACCGACGGAAAAATTAAAGGCAGCACGGTCCGAGTTCGACCATATGCTGCAGCTGGGCATTATTCGCCCATCTACGAGTCATTGGGCTTCACCGTTACACATGGTGCCCAAGACTTCCGGCGACTGGAGACCCACTGGGGATTATAGGAGGTTAAATGCCATGACCGTCCCGGATAGGTATCCCATTCCCCATCTCCACGATTTTGCATCTTCACTGCAGGGGTGTAAGACTTTTTCTAAGTTAAATTTAGTGCGAGCCTACCACCAAATTCCGGTCAGGAAGGAGGATATTCCGAAAACGGCGATTATAACCCCTTTCGGATCATTCGAATTTTTTACCATGCCTTTCGGACTCAGGAACGCCGTTAGCACTTTTCAGCGGTTCATAGACGAGGTCACGCGTGGTCTGGACTTCGTTTATGCTTACATAGACGATATTCTCGTCGCTAGTTCCTCTCCGGAAGAGCATATGCGCCACATGCTTCTCTTACTTCGGCGACTTCAGGATTACCGCGTTTGCGTGAATCCTGCAAAGTGTGTTTTCGGTTCCACTTCCCTACATTTTTAGGCCACCTCATCGACGCCGAAGGTATTAGGCCGCTCCCTCAGCGAGTTCAAGCCATACAGGAGTTACCTCCGCCTACTACACTTCACCAGTTGCGTCACTTCTTAGACCTAATCAATTTCTATAGGCGTTTCATTCCTCATTGTGCTAATTGGCTATCTTCCCTTACTGACATTTTAAAAAATCGTCGTAAGAAGAATGAAGACATTTACTTGACACAAGGACAGCTTCAGGACTTCCAGTCTGCCAAGACAGCACTCGCTAGTTCTTCTTTGCTAGCCCACCCGGTACCAGAGGCCAAGCTTTCGCTTTGTGTTGATGCATCTGATACCGCTGTGGGAGCAGTTTTACAGCAGTCTTACGCTGAAAACCAACAACCTTTGGCATTTTTCTCGAGGAAGTTGAAACCAGCAGAAACGCGTTATAGCACGTTTGGGCGGGAATTATTAGCCATATATCTGTCGGTGAAACATTTCTCTCATATTCTTGAGGGGAGAAATTTTACGGTTTTTACCGACCACAAGCCGTTGACCTTCGCTTTGAGGGCCAAAGCCGACAGATATTCGCCCAGAGAGACAAGGCACCTGGACTACGTTTCACAATTTACAAACGATATCCAGCACATTGCCGGCTCGCACAACATAGTTGCAGACGCATTGTCACGTTTGCCAACTAGCTCCATCTCGTCATCCCAGGAGATCGACTTAGGTCGTTTAGCTGCAGACCAACCTGCACTCCAATCATTGGACACTCTTTCTACTGAATTTGCGACTTGCATTTTCAAATATCTGCCCTTGTCCACCACCGACAGGCAGCTTCTATGTGATGTATCTACTGATGCACCGCGACCACTTGTTCCTGAGACTCACCGTCGAATTGTGTTCCTGGCTTTGCACAACATTTCTCATCCAGGATCTGCTGCCACAGTTAAACTCATAACAGCCAGATTCTTCTGGCCAAATATGAGGCGCGACATTGCTGCTTGGTGCCGTTCCTGTATCACTTGCCAGAAATCGAAGATCCATAGACACATCCGGACTCCACTTGGTACTTTCAGTACTCCAGATGCTCGGTTCCAACACATCCACATTGACATCGTTGGACCTTGGCCATTCAGCAGTGGATATTCTTACATATTGACGTGTGTCGATCGTTTTTCAAGGTGGCCTGAAGCCATCCCTTTACAAGACATGACTGCTGAGACTGTAGCACGTGCCCTGGTATCAGGGTGGATTACCCGCTTTGGGGTACCAACTACACTCACCACAGACCGTGGTAGACAATTCGAGTCTCATCTATTCTCTGAGCTCACAAAAATAATTGGAGCTCAACGGATTCGGACCACAGCCTATCATCCTGCTTCAAATGGAATGGGGGAACGATTCCACCGCCAATTAAAGGCCGCTCTTCGCGCCTATCCAGACTCTCAACGTTGGAGCGAGTACCTTCCTATTGTGTTATTAGGAATTCGGTCATCAATAAAGGAGGACCTTGGGTTCTCCCCGGCCGAATTAATTTACAGTGCTCCTCTAGCGTTGCCTTGGCAAATGCTCGCCCCGGTTGATCTTGCTTTCCAAGATCCGCTTTCCTACGTATCCCGTCTGCGTTCTTATTTTCAGGACCTGCCGCCGATGGATACGAGGAAGCAAACTGTAAAACCTGCGGTCCCGAGGGACATTGCCTCGTGGACCCATGTGTTCGTAAGGAACGATGCTGTGAGACCACCCCTCACACAACCATACTCTGGACCCTACCGTATGTTAGCACGCACTGACAAACATTTCACTGTAGACGTTAAGGGGTTCATAGAGACAATCTCTCTTGTGCATACACCTGCTCCTTCTGCCCCACCTTCACCTACATACAAGACTACGACCCGTTCCGGTCGGAGAGTCCACTGGCCCAAAAAGTTCTGCCAAACTATTTTTATGTGAACTGGCCATTGGAGCCTTATATTTTTTTTTTGCTGTTCTTGTTATTTATTGATTTATTGTATTACAATGTACCTCTCATTACCATTTCACTGGATGTATATATATGTTTTTCGTTTCCTTTACAACGAACATTTTAAGCTATATTCTTCTATTTGCCGGTTTATAAATTTACCACGTAAATTTGCCGTTGAAAACCGCGCATTTATTAAGAATGCTTATTTCTCTGGTCACTGGCCTCTTGACCCTTCCAGGTCAACGCATTCACAACATCAACAACAACACAGCTTCATCAACAACTAAAACCAGCAGAACAAGCCAGACAATTTATTTCTGCAGCACTCTGCCTGTGAGAAATTCCCTTCGGAAGTTGGAAATTTCATGTTATACCACAGACCAGAAACCACCTGCATTCATTCTCTGGAACACATTCTTTACTGCTGTCATGTGATTGCACACATGTGAACTGTATTTTAGATATTTTAACTTTTGACCTCTTCTCTTACTTTTATTACTTTGTACCATAATTTTCATGCCTCTTACATGCTCGCCATCTTACTCCATGCATGCTTCTTTCGATTTTTATGTTTTAAAAATCTGGCGGGGGATAATGTAGCAAGAGTTGCCTCCCTTGTCACGACAATCTCATCACCGCTCTCTAGACAGGAAGTAGCTGGAGTTGCTTCCCTTTGGGATTGACAGACTCCCTGTTGGTCACTTCCGTTCACCTCCTATAAAAGGAACAGGTTACCACGATATCTAGCTCTTGCTTCCTGATTTCTGAAGTGGTAACACCTGCGACCTTAGCTTCTGATGATTCCTTCTTGATAATCCTTCGCTACCAAGAACAATGCAATTGCAGCCTGAGAGCCTAAGATGTCAATACCAGCTAGAAAAGATCTCTTTTCTCTACCAACTTGAGCCTCGAGTTATGACCATCGGGTAACAAATCCTTAATATTTAATACCTTTGACTTCCATGAAGTAAAAACATTATTATAACACACACACCGGTATTTACTGTCTTTTTTATGTTATATGTACACCGATACTAATCTCCTAAAAACATATTTCCTTGCAGCCGATGGAAATGAGCGTATGGAATTAGTGGGCCCCCTTTAGATCGAATCCCCCCCCCCCCGCTTTAAAAGCTAGTTACGCCACTGGCTCTAGGTAAAATCTATTGAGCTCACTTATTGAGAAACACAAAATTCTAAACATATTTGATATGTTTTGATTCATCATTTGTATATATATATATATATGAGTATTGACTGTACCTCAATACTCATCTTTTTCCATTTCTCCGAGGGTGCTTAACCCCACTATCAGGCTAAATAATTTCTTTAATTTCTTTAGTCAAAATACGGTGATAGCTTACATTTATAATAATTTCAAACTCGCTCGCTGATTCGAAAATATTATTACTATATATATATATATATATATATATATATATATATATATATATATATATATATATAGAGAGAGAGAGAGAGAGAGAGAGAGAGAGAGAGAGAGAGACTAAATAGAGATGGCGTAGAAATACAATGCAACGGTAGGAATCTATAGCACCACTGACGATGTTGCAGATGTGCAACGAAAGAACTTTGATAAACTATATATATGTGTTTGTGTCTATATTGTATCTGTATTATATTTTTGACCGTTGGTCAGTCAATGGCAACATTGAGGACCGAATAAATTAGATTACCGATATAAAAGACACAGAAGCGAAAACCAACCAAACAGTGAGTGTGTTCTGTTATTAATTCTGGGAATATTACACAAATATGACCCTCCCCATATATATATATATATATATATATATATATATAATCAACAAGGAGGAAAACAACACAGAAGAACGAGAACTCTAAAATACAATAATGGTATTTTAGTTTAATGATTGATATAGTTGGAAAAGAGTTATAACGTTTCGGAAGCTAGTCCTTCATCAGAAGATAGAGAAAGATAGAAGAGAAGATGATTGAGTGAGAAGAAGATAAAAGAGAGTGGAAAGTAAAAAAATAAAAGGGAGGAAATGGTAGCAAACATGATAGTGTTAGTCAGCCATCATCCACTGTGTGACGTGTATACCTAAAATGATTTAGGTAGATATTTTCCAAGAGGAGTCAGTCCATAAATACATTTTAAACCTCTTTATAAAGAGAAATAACTCCATATAAAACTGATGTGCCCACATCATTACTGATCGAACTGACATATAATCAAAGAGCATTCAAGCTAAGACTATCTCGTTTTTAAGGGGGCACACACACACACACATATATATATAATTTTAGAATGAAATAGTTCTAGTCCTGTAGAAGCCACTTCTAAAATAAATTTAGTATATACTCTACTAATGTATTGAGTACTTCACTTGAACCCGGGACTCACACACACAGATATATATATGTATGTAGGGACCTCATTTACGTACGTTTTCAATCAATGAAAGACATCAAAAAGTGCAGCACAACTTAATAGACTCAGACACACGGAAAACAAATCTTTCCAATAACCAATTATATGTTACATAACACTCTAGTTACGATAAGTTACATAACAACCCATCGTGTCAACATGGAAAGACATGAATTCCCATAATGTGCTCCCCTTCCCACTCATATCCACTCATATCGTCCCTGTCCAACCCATGCTAGCATTAAACACTGGACACACCGCCGCCCTCAAGATAAAAAGAACCCAGTCCAACCTGTAAGGTGTTAGAGCTTGTACCATGACAAAAAAAAACACCCAGTCCATCCTGTAAAGTGTTAGTGCTGATACTACGACAAAAAAATCACCCTGTACAGTGGTTTGCATTAAGGACATCCAAAAGTAGAAACCCAAACCAAAACGGAATGTCAAGAAATTGTCACCTGACCTGTCTAGCCATAGAACACGACAACCAGTGTAAGCTGACACCACATATATATACATAGCCAGGCCTGAGCTCTTCCCGTTTCAACAGCTAGTTCCAGGGTCTTTTCCTGGTGAGAATTCTGGACATATAGTATGATATAGTTGAGCATTGGTGCATTTGTCCATGTTCCCTAACCCTCAACAAGGAGGATAGGAAGAGACCATATATATATATATATTCTTTTTCCAGCCTGTCGGGTCAGAGACCATTTGTTAGAGGTGGGCCGCTGACAGCGAAGTTCTTGTCATCGTTAGCGGCTCGCCCGTAAGCGCGCCTGGTTGTTTCAGCGCCTTAGCCTCGCCATCACCTGTGGTAATGTTGCAAGCAAAAATTCCCGTTGACCCTTATGTGCGGCCGATTGTCACACTTGGTGGTGAATTGATGGTCGTTTTTGTTTTCCTTTTTTCTTCTCTCGCTTTGATCGTATGTTTTGGTGCGTTATATTTGCAGAGTGGGATTTACGTATAAGCTAAACAAGCTATAGCTTAGGGCCCCCACACAAAAAACAGCGACAATTTGTCGCTGACATAGGACATCTGGATATATAAAGGGCCCCATTATCTCAAATAGCTTAGGGCCTCATCAAATCTAAATCCGGCCCTGTGAGGTTCCTAGCAATAGTTAATTGTTGTATATGTTTATATTTTCATTCTGAAAGACTTGTGAACAATTTGTAATGTTATTTATACAACTGTGAATACAATTTACGACCATTATATAGGGTCGGACGCTATGCTTTGCAGCATAGTTACGTCCCTTTACGGACTGAGTTCAAATCCCGCCGACATTAACTTTGCTTTTCATCCTTACGGGGTCGATAAAATAAAGTACCAGTAATTGCTGGCCTTGTGCCAAAAGTAGAAACAATTATATATATGTATATAACTCGTATATTAATTGAACTCTTTTCAAAATAGATAATTTTGGGTATATACACTTTGATTCAACATTCACGAATGAAATAATTCTTCACTTACTCTCTGCCTCCCTAACAAACACCAATGCCTTAAACCTATACATATACTGAATAAGACTATGTCAGATATACACAGTACTTAAAAAAGAAAGAAGAAAAAAGTTGAGGGAGAAGACCTGCTGAGTCAATGACAGGCCGTAACAATGGGCGCTGGAGCTCCATGTGTTTGACGAAACTATATTTACTGTACTATACTTATATAGCGGCAAATTGGCTTAGAATGCGGTGAATTGGCAGAATCGTTAGAGCGCAGGATAAAATACCTTCCAATATTTGTTCCGGCTATCTAAGCTGTTAGTTCAAATCTCATTGCAACGTATTTTACCTTATATCCTTTCGGGTTCCAATAAAATAAAGTACCAGTCCGGGGACAGTGGATTGGTGATATTGTTAGGGATTATGATAAGATGATGCCTTGCAGTATTTGTTCCAGCTCTTTGCGCTCTGATTTCAAATCTCATTGCAGCTTATTTAGGTGGTGGACTTAATCTGTCGTCCAGTTTAACACCAACAACTGATACTTGGGTACCTTTAGCAAAGTCTACTCAATGGCAAGAATTCGTACTAGGGCTCATAGTCGAAGATACCTTGCTCCCTTCTATCAGTTTTAGAGGCTCTAAAGAGGATCACAACCACTTGCCTTCTTTTGCTGACTAATCACTAAAATTAAAAAAAGTTCACAACTACAATACCCGTAGAGCAGAGATGGGGTGGAGTTGAAGACTACACAATTTTAACCCGGTTCTGAGTACACTGTAGTATAAAATAAAGTATTTTGTCGTATGATGCAGCACGTACTGTCGTATGATATAGTATAGTGGTGAAAGTAATAACGTGTTGTTGTTTATAGGTAGAAGAGAACGGAGGAAATCGTCGTAGAAGCAAATCAGCGGTTCTTCTTACAAACCAAAAACAACACCGTCTATTTGTTTACTTGGTTGCTTCCTTGCGTCACCAGTAACGCACATACATACATACATACACACACACACACATATATATATATACTATATTATATATATATATACACACATACATACTTTCTCTATATATATTTATATTTATATATATATATATATATATGTGTGTGTGTATATATATATATACAAATTTATTATTATTACTATATATATATAATATACACACATATGCAAACACGCACATATACACCAATATTTTATGATAGTGAAAACATCCTACACGTACATAGGCACATCTCTGTGTGCGTATGTGTGTGTGAAGAGAGCGAGAGAGAGTGTGAGTGTGTGGGTGTATATGTATAAGGCCAGGTGTCGTGTGTGTTGTCAGAGAAAGAGAGACAGAAAGATAGTGAGGGAATGTGTGTAGATTAATTATTGTGTAGATTGACTGTCAGTGTTCTTGTTAAGATGGCGACCGAAGGTGGTGGTAATAACTTTGGATATGAACAGACACTGGTAAGTTGGAGAACTTTATTCACATACACTGTCCCTTTCTGTGTGTCTCTGTATATATGTCTTCTATACACGTATTTATATATATAATATTTATATATATGTTTAATAAACCAAGTGTTTCTGGAAGTGGGTTCCAAATATCTTTAGGGTTCTGTGAAATAAGGTGTCTATAAATAATTATATATATATATATATATATATATATATTATGTGAATAAATTTTAAGTTTTCTTTTTAAATAACTTTTTGTTTCGTTTAATGTCCGATTAAATTCCGGGTGGTGTGTATTTGCCTTAAAATAAAAATATAGGTATAGGTTCTACGATTTTTGGAAGATCGTTCAAGGGTTCCGTGATAAAATAACTTCTAGTGTAGAAAAATAAATATATATATTGTATAATTACACATGTATGTACATTTAAATATACATATATAAACACGTATATTTAAAATATTCTTTTCTTTGGTATATTTTTCGATAAAGTTTTGATAATCTATGATCAGTACAGAAAGTTTCATTTTTAATCAGTATTGGTTTTAAGCCTCTTGTCATCAAATAGTTATATATATATATATATATATAGGTTGTATTTAATGTTTATAGGTCCAGGTAAATGATAATCGAACCGCCTTATGATCAAGAATGTCCCAACGGTGACCAACGTTTTTTCTCAGATATTGTGTCTTGGCTACCTATGTAGTTCAATGAGTTCTTTGTTAAGTCAATCAGTGTGGTTCGAGAAAGATTTGTTTGACTGCTATATCTAGCCGGCGTACGACCGGGTAGAGACTCCCTTTCGTGTATGTATCTTACGAGCACATGAATATGTGTGTGTATATATATATATACGTATTCAATAGTGTTTATATATATATATAAATATATATATATATATATATATATATATATAGTGTGTGTGACGTATGTATGTGACTGTCTGTGTGTGTTTACTTTTACTGTTTGTTTATGTCTTGTAACTGGCCGGTTCGACAAAAGAGTACCAGACTTTAAACAAATAAGTACTGGAATCGATATGATCGACTAAATCCTTTCAAGCTGGTGTCCCAGTATGGCCGCTGTCTAATTACTGAAACCCGTAAAAGAATATATATATATCTATAGGTAGGTAGATAGGCGATCTTTCGGATATGGAGAAAATAGGAAAAGGTCGAATTTATTGTTTACATTCCGTCTAGCACTTACTAAAAAAATCACCCTGTTTCAATTGTCTCCTGTCACCGGTTGGCAGTTTCTTAGTTATTTGGTCGGACACATATTTCACCGAATTTTTCTAGGTGTCGTTTGTAAATGAGACAGCACAGCTACTTCCCTCATACTATAGCTGAAAAATAATAAACACTTTGTATGATGTGTGTTCTTGTACACAGTTCGTGTTGTATATAGTATATGTTGTTGTTTAGCCCCAGGTCACTTCTCTGATCAAGCAGATCTATGATCAAAGCCGTTCCAGTTATGACCATTCCATGATATTTTCAGAATCCAGGTTGTTCAGAAATTAGTGCACGTTGTTAAACATTAAGTTTAAAATGACATATCTCAGTCCAGAACAAACTTTATTAATCGAAATAAAAACCATTAGAATTTACACATTTTTGCCAACAAGTCACACATTTATCTATCCCTGTAACATAGAATACTGATGTTCTGGAGGCGATGAATTCTTCGAAGGGATTTTTTGCGACTGTTTGTTGAAGTCTTTTCTTTGCCAGAAGTTGTCAAAAGATCCGGTGTGTATGTTGGATGAGGCAGAGTTTCGTTGCCCAATTCGTTCAACTTCTGCAGCGTTGATTGTGCGCTGTCATGCAAGAAAATCGGATTTTTTCTATCGACCAATGCAGGACAACAACGCAACAATTTTTTAGGCATTTCATCGATTTCGGGACAATAAAATATACTGCAATTGTTTCGAGATGATTCAGGAAGCTGTAGTTGATTAATCTGGCCGTGGACCACCAAATAGTCGCCACAACATTCTTCTAGTGCAACTTATGTTTTGAGAAATGTTTAAGAGCTTCATCTATGCCCAACCACTTTGCTGAATGTCATCGGTTGTTATTTACGATCTATTTTTTCATTATATGCCACAATACGATCAAGGAATGGCTTGTTTTTGTTGCGCAAAAAAAAAAAAAAGAAATGTAAAGAGCAGACACAACGACAAATTATCTGGTTTTCGTTCAATTCGTGTAGCACCCATTTACCAAGCTTCTTTGACTTTCCAATTCGGTTCAAATGTTCAGAAATAGTCCTGATGTTTACATCTAGAAATCCTGCAAGCCCTTGAACAGTTGTGTGAGGATTTGCTTCTACTAAAGCCTTTAATTAATTGTTAATGGCAGAAGAACGTCTGTAACCTTTATCTTCAAAAGAAAATTCTCCACGGCGGAATTTTTGAAACTAACGTTGCACCATTAACACTTTGTTGGTGTTTCTAGCCGTATGAACGAAAATTCTGTTTTGACACCTTAACTTCAAAGATCTGAAAATTGACAAAAATGTAATTTATATTAAAAGAAAAAGCATAAAATAAAACAAAAAAATGATATATAATTTTACACACTTTGGTTGAAACAAACATAAAACCTGCCTTAATTTTTGAACAACCCAATATCATGCATTTTAAGTAGGCCTAGTTCAGATAAGATTCTTTGTATATATGTGTATATGGTCATTTTGTGTTATGTATGTATATACATGTGTGTTTTGTTATTGTTGCTGAATAAATAAAGGGATTCTCTGTCAGATTCGACGATGAGTGTTCCAGCTGTTCGATCAACTGACATGCCTGTTCGTTAAATTATTCTGTAAGTGATTGAGTATTCCACAGATCCTTGTCTTGTACTCTTATCATAACCCTCTAGCAGAATAAGCATGACAGAATATGTGACAACTCTGACTGTTTGAATTAGACACAGTCAATTCAACGGGCATCCAAACATTTTCTCGTTATCCAGTTTTCACTGACAAGATTTGGATCAACCCAAAGTTAGGTTTTTACATGCCAGAGAGTATTTTCCCACACTGTCCAGGCTTGTATCATTGGGATATGAATGGTATAGGTTACTGATTGAGATTTATACAAAAATTATCATTTGTGAAAGAAGAAAAATTAGTAGAAATTACTCAGAAAAAAAGTAACGGGAGAAGACATGCCCATCGAATTACACACTACAACAGGTGTTTCTTTCTAAAAAGTTTTAAGCCAAGTCAAGACACACCCAGTATTTCCATGAATGATAGTAAGACTAAGGTGCTGGAATAGCCAAGTGCTCTCATAAGCATCACCTCATACTTCAGTAAGGACAGGTAATAGCAAGGCTAAGTTGCTGGAATAGTTAAGTGCTGTCGCAAGTATCACGTGATAGCAAGGCTAAGGTGCTGGAATAGCCAAGTGCTGTCGCAAGTATCACCTGATACTTCAGTAATGTCAGGTGATAGCAAGGCTAAGGTGCTGGAATAGCCAAGTGCTGTCGCAAGTATCACCTGATACTTCAGTAATGTCAGGTGATAGCAAGGCTAAGGTGCTGGAATAGCCAAGTGCTCTCAAAAGCATCACTTGATACTTCAGTAAGGTCAGGTAATAGCAAGGCTAAGGTGCTGGAATAGCTAAGTGCTGTCACAAGCATCACCTCATACTTCAGTAAGGTCAGGTGATAGCAAGGCTAAGGTGCTGGAATAGCCAAGTGCTGTCGCAAGTATCACCTGATACTTCAGTAATGTCAGGTGATAGCAAGGCTAAGGTGCTGGAATAGCTAAGTGCTGTCACAAGCATCACCTCATACTTCAGTAAGGTCAGGTAATAGCAAGGCTAAGGTGCTGGAATAGCTAAGTGCTGTCACAAGCATCACCTCATACTTCAGTAAGGTCAGGTGATAGCAAGGCTAAGGTGCTGGAATAGCCAAGTGCTGTCGCAAGTATCACCTGATACTTCAGTAATGTCAGGTGATAGCAAGGCTAAGGTGCTGGAATAGCTAAGTGCTGTCACAAGCATCACCTCATACTTCAGTAAGGTCAGGTGATAGCAAGGCTAAGGTGCTGGAATAGCCAAGTGCTGTCGCAAGTATCACCTGATACTTCAGTAATGTCAGGTGATAGCAAGGCTAAGGTGCTGGAATAGCTAAGTGCTGTCACAAGCATCACCTCATACTTCAGTAATGTCAGGTGATAGCAAGGCTAAGGTGCTGGAATAGCTAAGTGCTGTCACAAGCATCACCTCATACTTCAGTAAGGTCAGGTAATAGCAAGGCTAAGGTGCTGGAATAGCTAAGTGCTGTCACAAGCATCACCTCATACTTCAGTAAGGTCAGGTGATAGCAAGGCTAAGGTGCTGGAATAGCCAAGTGCTGTCGCAAGTATCACCTGATACTTCAGTAATGTCAGGTGATAGCAAGGCTAAGGTGCTGGAATAGCTAAGTGCTGTCACAAGCATCACCTCATACTTCAGTAAGGTCAGGTGATAGCAAGGCTAAGGTGCTGGAATAGCCAAGTGCTGTCGCAAGTATCACCTGATACTTCAGTAATGTCAGGTGATAGCAAGGCTAAGGTGCTGGAATAGCTAAGTGCTGTCACAAGCATCACCTCATACTTCAGTAAGGTCAGGAGATAGCAAGGCTAAGGTGCTGGAATAGCCAAGTGCTGTCGCAAGTATCACCTGATACTTCAGTAATGTCAGGTGATAGCAAGGCTAAGGTGCTGGAATAGCCAAGTGCTGTCACAAGCATCACCTCATACTTCAGTAAGGTCAGGAGATAGCAAGGCTAAGGTGCTGGAATAGCCAAGTGCTGTCGCAAGTATCACCTGATACTTCAGTAATGTCAGGTGATAGCAAGGCTAAGGTGCTGGAATAGCCAAGTGCTGTCACAAGCATCACCTCATACTTCAGTAAGGTCAGGAGATAGCAAGGCTAAGGTGCTGGAATAGCCAAGTGCTGTCGCAAGTATCACCTGATACTTCAGTAATGTCAGGTGATAGCAAGGCTAAGGTGCTGGAATAGCCAAGTGCTGTCACAAGCATCACCTCATACTTCAGTAAGGTCAGGAGATAGCAAGGCTAAGGTGCTGGAATAGCCAAGTGCTGTCGCAAGTATCACCTGATACTTCAGTAATGTCAGGTGATAGCAAGGCTAAGGTGCTGGAATAGCCAAGTGCTGTCACAAGCATCACCTCATACTTCAGTAAGGTCAGGAGATAGCAAGGCTAAGGTGCTGGAATAGCCAAGTGCTGTCGCAAGTATCACCTGATACTTCAGTAATGTCAGGTGATAGCAAGGCTAAGGTGCTGGAATAGCCAAGTGCTGTCGCAAGTATCACCTGATACTTCAGTAATGTCAGGTGATAGCAAGGCTAAGGTGCTGGAATAGCCAAGTGCTCTCAAAAGCATCACTTGATACTTCAGTAAGGTCAGGAGATATCAGTGTTGAGTGGCTGGAATACCCAAACAACCTCATGAGCATCACTTGAAACTTCAAGTAAGGTGAGCCATCAGCAACGATAAAAATGTTGTCAGTGGCCCTGTTCAGCACCTCCGAAACGTTTTACATACTACAGACTTGAATGCCACTAACTGCCATACTTATGTGGTATGTGGTGGATATGTGGTGTATGTAGTTTTTGATTTTTCACTATTAGTTTGGTCGGGTTGCATTTTGGAGTGAAAGTGCATGACCTAGTGATTAAGGTGTTGAACTTACAATCATAAGATTGAACAGGCAACATATGTTCTTGAGCAAGACACTTCATTTTGTGTTGCCCATGTCATTAAAACACATGAGAAACTTATCTGTTGCAACTTCAGAGGAGGCCAGATAAACCTGCATAGATGTGAGCTGCAAATTTCATTTTCTGCATGTATGGCCAGCTCAACCTCTCTGAAACCAGCCATAATAATGTTCTTAATACTTTCCTTCTTTTGAACAGTCAGTTGCAAGTTGATGCCTGCAAGAAAAAAATATGGACAGTGAGGAAATTGTATATATGTATATGTGGTTGTCGTTATTGTGTGGTTGCTGTTGTTGCTATTTTGTGGTGGTGGTTGTTGTATGTATTTATGTGTGTATATGTTTGTATGTATGTGTGTATATTTGCAATAATTTTTGTATTTTGTCTGCACTGCTTGTGGGTTGGTATAGGTATTATATAACATTTAAAGAGTTCAGTGTAGATGATTAATTCATTTTATGTTAGATAAGCTACTGAAGTTAACTATTATTCATTATTCTTTATGCATTTTTTATAGGTTTTATGCTTATTAGCAGCTTAATATATGTTTGTGTGTGGAAAAAATGTTTTTTTTTTGTCTAGTGAAGTGGTAGAGGTTTTGAGTTTTTTGCCCCTGCTTTCAACTACTGATGTTGGGCAGTGTAGACATGTCTTTTAGCTTGAAGCAGCATAGTGGTTAGATGTTGGTGGATAACAGTATAACATTTTATTATTAATTTAGTTCTGTTTCTACATTTTAGTTTCCAATTCTAATCTACTTAGTCTAATTTTAAGTTCTTGGAACAAATGGTGAATTTTAATGTATACTGGGCAGGGTATTTGGATTCTAGCATTGTTTTGGTTAAATTCCTTTTATTGGTAGTTCTGAATTTAATGGTTTATTCTGAATTATGTTTTCTTTACTGGGTTTATTAAGTGATCATTAAAGGTTTTGGTTAATTTTAGTTCAACCCTTTAGCATTTACATTACTCTATATTTACTATTGTATTTTCATGGCAAACAATGTATTTCACATAATTATCTCACATAATATTGAATCTAAGAGATTTTGATATTATTTATTTTGAGAACAATACCTTAACATAAGTATGAGCAACTGGTTATGGCCATATTGAACAGAAAGAGGTGAGAGAATTCTGGCTGGATACGACTGGTTTAAATGCTAAAGGGTTAATGATATTTTCCTAGTGGACAGTGGGTTTTGGTATGTATGGATGACAGTAATCCAGTATGATGGTTGTGTGTTTATTGTTTGATAGTTTTATGGTTAAGTGCTCTGCAGAGTATATGGTGCTCATTTATCTGGTTCCCATCAACCTTTGATGGGAACCAGATATTGAGAGCAATTGTGGCCTGAAAGAACCCAGTTTCATTTTCTTCATTTAAGATCTTTTGTCAATGATAGCTGTTATTATTGTTCCAGTCAAAAGTATTTATCATATAATAATAATGATAATATTAATAGTTTCTACTTTTGGCACGAAGCCAGCAATTATCCCAGTTCATTACAGGTACTTTATTTTATCAACCCAGTAAGGATGAAAGGTAAAGTTAACCTTGGTAGGATTTGAACTCAGACTGTAAAGGGCCGTAACTCTATGCCGCAAAGCATGGCGTCTGACCCTCTATTGATATTGCCAAATAATAATAATAATACAAAAAACAACATGCAGCAATAGAAACCATGCCAAAACATGGAATAAAAATAAAATAATAATGAACATTATTGTGTACAGTGCTCAGGTGCATGACAACTCATCAAAGGTGCATGTATAGTACATAGAATAATGTACAAATATCAGGAAAGTGAACAGTGTATCAGTTATGATATACACACACACACATGCGTGTGTGTGTGTGTGTGTATAGAAGGGGAATATCAGACTGAATGTGTCAAAACCAGAGGATAAAGGGTTTGGTATATGGGATAGTATATTTATTTGTTGGTTTGTTACTATAACACTACTCTGAGTTTTTTGCTGTGTTGAGTCCTTTATATAACAAGATGAATCTTTGTGTTACCCAAAAGAACATATCGTCATCATTTTTATGTCTGTTTTGTATGTTGGCATGGGTTGGATGAGTTGTTATAGTCCAAGACAAGATAGGTTGGTGAATCAGGTGTTGCTCATATGTTCCATATTTTGGCATGAACTCTATTGCTAGATGCCCATCGTGATACCAACCTCTTTACAGTGGTAGTGCTGGTGCCACAATAAAATGTTTCCAGCACACACTGTAAAACAATTGGTATTAGGAAGGGCATCCAGCTGTAGAAACCATGCCAAATATGGGAGATGTGAGCAAGACTATATCAAGTCTCAGACTGTAATAATCCATCCAACCCATGCCAGCATGGAAAACAAATGCATAATGATGATGATATATCATCACTATTTTTATGTTTGCTTCTCCATGCTGACACATGTTAGACATGACTTTTGAGGCAGATTTTTTATGGCCAGATGCCCTTAGTGAAGATGCGTGGCTTAGTGGTTAGAGAGTTGGATTCGCATTTGTGAGGTTGCGAGTTCAATTCTCAGACTGGGTGATGCATTGTGTCCTTGAGCAAGATACTTTATTTCACTTGCTCCTTCTGCCAGGAGTTGCAACCGGTAGATAGTATCAACAATGGAAAGACCAATGGAAACATTGTTTTCTTGATCCGATTTGAGGAGGTCCACTCCACCCAGCAAGTGAATGAGGTCTAGGATCTTGTTGATCGATTAGAACAAGAGTGAGATGCTCTTCCTGAGGTCAACCTATATTTTATTTGTAAGAATGGCATATATACTGCTAATGTTCATTGAAGCAGTATATTGTAGTACATATTGTTTATGTGGTACATAAATGTCATTAGGGAGACATAAATGTCATTAGGGAGACATTCCCAGCAACTGGTGTATACAACAGTCTTCCTCAATATTTCCATCTATTTAATTCATTCACAATATATAATATCATCATCATCATTTTTACATTGACTTTCCATGCTGGCATGAGTTGAACAGGACTTTTTGAGAAACTATCTTACTGCAAGATGCCCTTCCTAACACCAACTCTTTTAGTCACTGCTTCTGACGCATGAATACAGTATACTTATTCTAAACCAGATACACAGAGCCAGTCACAATATATATATATATATCCCCCCACTCTCAAGCGTGAACCTAATACCTTTCGTAACTGTACTCCTTGGTGTTGTTATTTACTTTTTCAATATATATATATATATTATTAGAAATGTAAGCTATCACCGTATTTTGATTAAATAAATTAAATAAATTATTTAGCCTGATAGTGGGGTTAAGAACCCTCGGAGAAATGGAAAAAGATGAAGAATAGAGAAAATATTTGTTTCAGATATATATATATATTCATTGTACGACAACTACAGGAGAAGTACCTAGCTAAAAGTAAACCCCGATACTTAGCTTTTGTTGACTTGGATAAAGCCTTTGACAGAGTACCCCGCTCGATTATCTGGTGGGCCCTTAGAAAACTAGGTGTTGATGAATGGCTTGTGAGAGCTATACAAGCCATGTATAAAGAAACAGCCAGCAAGGTTAGAATTAACAACGAATATAGTGAAGAGTTTAGCGTAAAAGTTGGTGTTCATCAGGGCTCCGTCCTTAGCCCCCTACTATTTATTATTGCCCTTCAGGCTATAACAGAGGAGTTCAAGACCGGCTACCCATGGGAACTCCTATATGCAGATGATATAACGCTCATAGCTGAATCAATGGCTGAACTAGAGAAGAAATTCCAAACATGGAAGCATGGCCTAGAATCAAAAGGCCTTAAAGTTAACTTGTCTAAGACTAAAGTTCTAGTTTGTAGGAAGGAAAATAGGGCACCGGTCCCATCTGGGAAATGGCCTTGCTCAGTGTGTAGGAAAAGAGTAGGCAGAAATTCAATTTTATGTCCCAAATGCAAAGTATGGGTACATAAAAGATGTAGTGGGATCACAGGTAAACTATCTAAGAATATAGATTTTATATGTGGCCGGTGCTCTGGTGCAATAAGTAGCAGCAAGTGCCCACAGAATACTAACTCGTTCCATTGCACAGATGGTTCTATAGAAATAGTGGACAGCTTCCGTTACCTGGATGACAAAATCAGCAGTGGGGGAGGGTGCTCTGAAAGTACAGTAGCTAGGGTCAGAACGGGATGGAAAAAGTTCAGAGAGCTTATACCACTATTGGCCGCTAAAGGGTTCTCTCTAAAAATGAAAGGCAGGCTGTATGATGCCTGCATACGAACAGCAATGTTACATGGCAGTGAGACCTGGGCATTGTGTGCAGAGGATATACGCAGACTGGAGAGAAACAAAGCTTGCATGCTCCACTGGATGTGTAACATACGTGAACGGCAAAGCATAAACGTACTAAGGGAGAAATTAGAAATAAGAGGGATCAGATGTTGTTTACTCGAGAGAAGACTATGTTGGTATGGTCACGTGATGCGCATGAAAGTCAACAGCTGTATAACAAAGTGCAGGGCAATAAAAATAGACGGTAGCCACGGAGTAGGCAGACCCAGAAAAACCTGGGACGACTTGATAAATTCCGACCTCACACACTTACACCTCTCCAAGACAATGTCACTGGACCGAGAGCTTTGGCGCTACACAGTAATAGAGAAGACCCGCCTTACCTAAGTACAAAGTGAAACCTACTACAGTCAGTAGGCACCTCTAACAAAATACACCCCGTCCCACTACCCCCACCCCACCCACACCACCCCTTCAATGTAAAGTTATGTTTGTGTTACAACATCCAGCCCGAAACAAATGAGGTCGTGTAGGTGTCACGACAAAAAAAAACACAGTCCACGCTGTAATGTGGCCGTGTAGGCAACACGGTAAAAACCTCCCAGTTCCACACTGTAAATGTGGTTGGTGTTAGGAAGGGTATCCAGCTGTAGAAAACCCACCAGACAGTCCACGCTGTAATGTGGCCGTGTAGGTAACACAGTAAAAACCTCCCAGTTCCACACTGTAAATGTGGTTAGTGTTAGGAAGGGCATCCAGCCATAGAAAACCCGCCAGACAGTCCTGAGCAAGACAAACACTCTTGCTTCAAGTGGGAAAACCCCCGTCCAAACCCATGCAAGCGTGGAATATGGACGTTAAACGATGATGATGATGATGATGATATATATATAAATATCTGAAACAAATATTTTCTCTATTCTCTGTCTGTGTTTGCTGTAATTCCAATGTTGATTAACTAATTATGTAATCTGCAATGCCACCAGGACCTTACATAACCAGCACTGTATACAGCACTAACATAGTTAGTGTTACCTACCCCACTTCTGTATACAGTACTAACATGGATATGTTAGCCACCCCACTATATATAGCACTAACATGGATAGGTTAGCTGTGTATACACAATTTGTGTGTTTCTTATGTGTTGTGCTTTTCATCTCTCTCTCTCTCTCTCTCTCTCACTCACTCTCTCTCTCTCTCTCTCCCCCTCTCCCTCTCTCTCTCTCTCTATATATATATATATAATGCTCAGGTGGAATAAGTAGCAAGTGTCCACAAGATACTAGCTCCTTCTATTGCCCAGATGGTTCTATAGAAATAGTAGACACTTTCCGTTACCTGGGTGACAAAATCAGCAGTGGTGGAGGGTGTTCTGAAAGTACAGTAGCCAGTCAGAACGGGATGGAAAACGTTCAGAGAGCTTATACCGCTGTTGGCCACAAAAGGTTTCTCTCTAAAAATGAAAGGCAGATTGTATGATGCCTGTATACGAACAGCAATGCTACATGGCAGTGAGACATGGGCATTACGTGCAGAGGACCTGCGTAGACTGGAAAGGAACGAAGCATACATGCTCCGTTGGATGTGTAATAGTAATATACGTGAACGGCAAAGCATAAATGAACTAAGTGAGAAATTAGGAATAAGAGGGATTAGATGCTGTTTACTTGAGAGAAGACTATGTTGGTATGGTCACGTGATGCGCATGAAAGACGACAGCTGCATAAAAAAGTGCAGGGCGGTCAAAATTGATGGTAGTTACGGAGTAGGTAGACCCAGAAAAACCTGGGTTGATCTGATAAATTCCGACCTCACACACTTACATCTCTCTAAGACAATGTCTCTGGACCGAGATCTTTGGCGCTATGCAGTAATACAGAAGACCCACCTTACCTATGTACAAAGCGAAACCTACAGTCAGTAGGCACCTCTTAACCAAATATACATCCCAATCCACTACTCCTACCCTATCCTCCCACTCCCACCAACAACACGAGAAAATGAGATCGAGATCGTGTAGGTGTCACGACAAAAAACACACACAGTCCACACTGTAATGTGGTTGTGTAGGTAACACGGTAAAAAGTTCCCAGTTCCACACTGTAAATTTGGTTGGTGTTAGGAAGGGCATCCAGCCGTAGAAAACCTGCCAGATAGTCCTATATGAGCGAGACACGGTCACCCGACCGGCCTTGCCTCAAGTGGGACAACTCCCGTCTAACCCATGCTACTCTGGAAAATGGACGTTAAACGAAGATGATGATGATGATGATGATGATAGGCACATGGTTTAATGGTTAGAGCATTGGGCTTGCAATTGAAAGGTTGTGAGTTCAATTCTCAGACCAGAAATAGCCGTTGAAATGGCTTGAGCTCTGCCGTCGGGGTTAAACATTTTCATATATATATATACACACACATGTACATATATGTATATTTACACACACTGCAAATGTGGTTGGCATTAAGGAAGGGCATCCAGCCATAGAAACCTAGCCAGAAACAGTTCTATATGAACAAGACATGGTCACTCACCCAACTTGCCTCTAATGTGACAACCCATCTAACTTTTGCTCGCGTGGAAAATGGACGTTAAACAATGATGATGATATTCCCAGCGCTGAAGGCGCTTCGTCCTTGAGGACGCATGCTAATTTTGACAACCAAAAATTTGAAAAAGATAATAAACAACCTTTGGCCTCCAGGACGCATGGTAGATTTCTGAGACTTATTTTAGGAAAAAGTAGTGTCTTCAACGCCTAGAAATAATAATAATTGTTTCTTCTTTTGGCACAAGGCCAACAATTATCCCAGTGCATTACTGGTACTTTATTTTATCGACCTTGTAAGGATGAAAGGCAAAGTTAACCTCGGCGGGATTTGAACTCAGACCGTAAGGGCCGTAACTCTATGCTGCAAAGCATGGTATCTGATGTTCTACCGATACTGCCAAACGCGTTAACCTAATATACCCCTTCCATATACTGTACCGATTGTGTTGTTATTTCTGTTAACCTCTTGCATATATGTATACACACACACACACACACACACACACACACACACACACACACACACACACACACACACACACACACACACACACACACACACACACACACACACACACACACACACACACACACACACACACACACACACACACACACACACACACACACACACACACACACACACACACACACACACACACACACACACACACACACACACACACACACACACACACACACACACACACACACACACACACACACACACACACACACACACACACACACACACACACACACACACACACACACACACACACACACACACACACACACACACACACACACACACACACACACACACACACACACACACACACACACACACACACACACACACACACACACACACACACACACACACACACACACACACACACACACACACACACACACACACACACACACACACACACACACACACACACACACACACACACACACACACACACACACACACACACACACACACACACACACACACACACACACACACACACACACACACACACACACGTAAAATGGTGGTGGTGATAATGATGTGTTCAGTGGTCTGGTATACAACAGCTACATAATTCAATTCTTGTAGACATTTCCATCACATAATTCACATGTATAAATTTTAACCATTTATATTATGTAACTGCCCCACACATACATATTTGCATATATATATATATACACACACACACTACACACACATCTATATATATATAGGTGCCTATCTTGTGTCAGCTTTATCTTGTGTCAGCTTTATCAGATTAATAATAATCATAATTATACACATACACACACACACACACATATATATATATGTGTGTATATATGATTATGATGATATGTGTGTGTGTATGTGTGAGATGTTTATGAGAAGTAATCTAGGACAGAAAAAAGATAAGGCTCTTTTAACCATTAAGAAACAAACAAACACACACACATACACACACATACGCACACATACACACACATACGCACACATACACACACATATAATTGGTTTAATTAGTTTGTGTCGTGTCTTATTACACTTTGATTTATTAATATATAAAATGTACATTTTCTGTAAATGCTGTATATACTTGTATACAAAGTGCAGCAATAAAGTTTCACCCCCTCCTATCCTTTCTGTTTACATTAGATCACATGTTTTAATAATAATAATAATGATTTCTTTATTTATTTATTATTTTTAACAATGAAAAATATTGTGTACAGTGCTCAGGTGCACTTCAACTCATCAAAGGTGCTTGAATAGTACATATATTAATGATTTCTACTATAGGCACAAGGCCAAATTTTGATGGAGGGGAAAGTCGGTTAAATCGACCCCAGTGCATTACTGGTGCTTTATTTTATTGACCTCATAAGGATGAAAGGCAAAGCTAACCTCGACGGAATTTGAACTCAGAACTTAAAGGGCCGTAACTCTAGGCCGCAAAGTATGGTGTCCCGACGCTCTACTGATGTCAGGAAAGTGCATAGTGTACGAGTCATAATATACACACTTGATTGTTGTGTTTAAATAAAACAAATTGAAATAATCTCAGTCCTTGCCAGTATAGTCTAACAAAGCCTTGGAACCATAGATATCATATCAATTGTTTCTATGATCTCCGTTTGGAGCAAACATAATTAAATGCTGCTTTCTTGATGGACAATATATAGCATGGCCATTCGGATTCCAGCCAGTTGGGAGAGAACTGCAGATATATATATGGATATCATCATCATCATCATCATAGATTGTCTATTTTCCATGCTAATATGGGCTAGATGAGTTGTCCCATTTAAGGTTGTCAGGACAGGTGACCGTGTCTTGCTCATACAGAACTGTTTCTTGTTTGGTTTCTACAGCTGGATGCTCTTCCTAGCGGCAACTACATATATACATGCACACATAGTCCTGTAATTGCTATTGGAGTTGTAGGGTGCCATATTGAGATATAGTATTTCTAGGGCATTTTTTCAACCTGATGGAGCTCATCATCTCTCCAGGTCTGAATGCAGTAGATTTCTTCCAGAGAAGGATAGAGTGAGAGAATAGAAATGAGAAAGCGATGTAGAGGAACAATCCACCCCAGTACTTGACTGGTGCTTTTTATATATATTTATGATATGGTCTTTCAGATTCTACTGAAACAGTGGTTTTATGGGAGACGTCATCTATGTATATTTGTTTACAATGCAAATATTCATATCAATTTATAAGTAATGTGACAAGCCTGCCATATATTGTCAGCATTTACCAGTTTGTGTACATGTATGTAAGTAGATGGTGTGAATTTCAAGCTCAGAATAAGGTTTGGTAGTAAGTCATTTGGAGTTTTTTGCGTTTTTTTTTAAAATAAAAATCTATAACTTATATATATATATATATCATTTCATTCATCATTTCATTTTACGTCCACTTTTCCCTGCTTGCAAGGGTGGGACGGGAACTGATTCTGGCTTGATTTCTACAGCTGGATGCCCTTCCTAACACCAACCTCATTTACAGTGAGTGCTGGGTGCTTTTTTGCCGTGGCACCTCCACGACCACTTTGCAGTGGAATGATATGGACCCCAGTCCCTATCATCTCATTTCTACAGCTGAGTAAACTGGAGCAATGTGAAATAAAGTGTCTTGCTCAAGGAAACAACACATCACCCGGTCTGAGAATTGAACTCACAATCTTTCGATTGCAAGGCCAATGCTCTAACCACTAAGCCATGTGCCTCTCTCTCTCTCTCTCTCTCTCTCTCTCTCTCTCTCTCTCTCTCTCTCTCTCTACACACACACACACCTATATTAGCGAAGGTTCGCAATCATGAGGTTGTGAGTTCGATTCCCGGACCGAGCGATGCATTATATCCTTGGGCAAGACACTTTATTTCACGTTGCTCCTTCTACCTCCTAGGAAACATTGTTTCCTCGGTCTGATTTGACAAATGTTGATCGTTCCTAAAAAAAAAATATATATATTATGGATTCTTCTGTTGTATATTGACATATGAGGGTTCAATAATCTTTTCAGTTCAATTTGTTATGATTCTGCCTTAAATGGCCAGCTGCTGATTTACGCATAGAGCCACATTTAGAGCAGAGCAGGATGGAATGTATGATCGGATCTTGGTATTAGATCGTAGATCATGAAGATGGACCAGATGAGATTTTTCAAAGTACTATATACCTTCATGGTAAACAGTTCTCCATTTTCCAAGGTTAGCAGCTATGGCTTCAAAAGAAGTAATGGATGTTAAATGATGATGATGATGAATATATATAGAAATATAGGAATATAGGAGATATGTGAGCTGACCTGGGATTTGTCTTCCTCTCTCTCAGCATTACTCCACTCATCATCTGGAGCATTCTCATTTCTGTTCTTTCCAGCCTTCTCTGCTGCTCCATGTTCGCTCATGTTCTCATAAATGTAGCAAGCTAAAAGAGTTGGCTCCGTATTCAACCATAAAACAATGCCTCAAAAGGACCTTATGATGAGTATAGTTGGGTGTCACAATATCTTGCAGTAGTTGTTCTAGCTCTCAAACCATTCTGATGTCAACTTTGCTATTCATTCTTTTGAGGTTTGATAAATAAAGTCCCAGATTATGATGGTGGGTTAGCATCATACTATGCAGAGTGTACACAGTGCATTTTATCATGCACCAACACGAGAGAGGTTGTCAT
>OZ024742.1:198742181-198752181 GCA_964016885.1 Eledone cirrhosa | reverse complement strand
ATGTGCCCCTTTACTGCTAGGTTTTCTGCTGGTATTCATTTTTTAAACTAAGTGAACTGAAACAATGTACAATGAAATGCCTTGCTCAAGGACACATTGTGCCACTTAGTCTGGGATTTGAACACATGACTTTATGATCTTCCTTCACCCAACACTTTAATCACTAGGACACCTTTTCCTTATGACATTACTAATAACTACATTTCATGTCACATATAATAAATGCCAAAATTATGAGCACAGCATCATCATCATCATGATGTCCAACCCTTGCAAGCAGGGAAAAGCGGACATAATAATGATGGTGATGATGATAGTTAACCGTCCTCCATTCCTACAAACACACACACAGACACACACGCAGTTTTGATTTCCTTTGTAACCATCCTTGTTTTTTTTTTAAGTGTCTCATTAGGTTCTTGTGTTTGCCATCAAAATTTAAAACAATCAATGTTTACAACTTTATGTATCAGCATCGTCATCCCTTAATGTCAAGTTGTCCTTGCTTAGCAAGAGTTGGATAGGTTATCACAGATCAAGTCAGTTCTTAATAGGTGTTACTGACCTCTTAGATGGGCTGCACATTCATGAATCTTGCTTACATATGTTCCAGCACTCCACAGAGTGTACTAGGTGCATTATATCGTAGCACCAATACTAGGGAGTTTGTCATGCTCTGGGAATCATGTCATGGACCAGGTTGTAGATATATGAGATTTCTATTATGTAATTGTTGTGTATGTATGTGTGCGTATATATATATACATATATATAGAATAAGTAAAAGCGAAGTAGTTTCAGATGTTCAAGTCCTTTAATAATAATGCTGTGATATATATTTCAATGACGACACTGGCCACACTCTCTGTGTGCAAGTGTCGTGACATCATCAGACAGCTTGTTACATAATAAGGTTATGTTTCCGAGGCAATCCAAGTTGAATCGACATGGGAACGGACGAAGTGTGTGCTTTAGTGTTCTTCATCCGTTCCCCTGTGAGTACCAATTCACCCCCACCAGTCTGCGCAGGCGCATGTCCAAAGGAAGTTGACCATTAGCTACCGCAGATTTCAACGAAATTCGCTTAGTCAGTTCACCCTCTCAGCCAAACAATGACCCATTTAGGCCTGTACCATAGTTTACTGCTACCCGTCCCGTCTGTGGCAGTCAGCCGAAAGCCAGAGGGTCACAATACTACCTCTCACCAAGCATAGTTTTTGTTTCCGTGTATTTATCCTGCCGAAAGTTATATTATGTCCGTCCAGTGTCAGGGGTTTCCATCCCCATGGTGATGGTCACCAATGTACGGTACAATGAAGACGTCGAAGTGATGCCAGCAGTTCAACATTACAGCCACTCTCCCACCACAGTAGTAATTCTGATATATGAAGAAATTTTGATTGACAGATGGAGAAGGAGAAGAACCAAACAGTGGGCAACCATGAGTGGCTAGAAATACCGGTGACGTGTACAATTCTTGATCACTCATGGAATGACAATAGCAGGATCTAAATCAACAAACGAAGGAATTCGATGTTAAGACAATAGGAAAATCTACTTCGTAGAATCGAGACGTATCCAAGGACCGCGCGATTTCAGAATCAGGTTTGATCACCTCATCGATCGTGCCTCGAACTGGTTGCCCGAGAAACAATTGTAATATGTCCAATAAATTCCTTTCGTCGCAACACTGATTCTCTTCTTTCTGAGATATATATATATACATGTGTGTATATATATATATACATGTATGTATATATATACATATGTGTATCTCTCTGTGTGTGTGTGTATGTGTATATATATATATCTATATATCTATATAAAACGGAAGATGTCTGTCTGCGTGTATGATTTTTATGCATTTCCACATTTCTCTACCGATTTTGATGATTTTTTTCCACTGTGCTCCAAATTTACCAACAATGGTCAACGCGTAATAAACTTTGCCAAAAATTTCCTGCTTCTATGAAAAAAATTGATAAAACTAAATACATGCTGTAACCCTCTCTCTTACACATTTAATCCCTCTCTCTACTACCCTAAAAAATCGATGAAACTACATACATGTTGCAACTCTCTTTAAAAGGTTCATCCCTCCCTCTACTCCCCTCTCAATCTCCTCTGCAACTCTAACAGCGACAAAACTTCGTTCAGTAACGCGACATAAACTTTGAAAACTAAGCAACACATCAATTTATACAACAAACATAGTCATAACGACGCTCATACATCAAGTAACAAAACTTAAAAAGCCGATAAAACTAAATACATTTCTTTCAAAACATTTTCTAAGTGAGTTAATATCTGTATACAAGTACAACGGTATGCAATGGGGCCTACCTACAGCCCCAGCGGACAGAATGGAGAAGGTGTTTCCTCGGAGGACGGCAAGGGAGACGTGCTGGAAAATCCACTCCAACTTGCGGAGCTCACACCTGCGGCTGGCCAGCTCGGCACCTATGGTGGTGAGTAAGGAGCTAGCCCTGGCACCGAGGACACCAGAAGTCTCCACTACCAGGGGTTTGACCGCAAATCTGTCGGAGAGCGACCGGTATTTGACCATTTCATTTTACACCATTACATTTTACATCAAATAACAAATATTCAAAAGCAACAGATGAATTTATACAACAACAAACGTAGTCATAACGACGCTTAAGCATTTATTTACTTGAATCTCAACAAAGATATTATATTTTATTGTTGCCCTTTGTAATTTTTTTTCTTTGTTTTTAGCAATAAGACAAAAAAATAATGAGAAAACTTTTTTCAGGAACGTCCGATTTTGATGATTTTTTTCCAGTGTGCTCCAAATTACACGCTCTTTTGTGCTATAAACTCAGACGCGCTTGGCTTACAGGTTTGACCTACTATTTGACGTGCATTGTTCATACAACTTACTTAGTACTTACTTTCCATTTATTCACTGTTCAATTGAAATTTTTCGCTACCCCCCTTCCCCTTCCTTACCCGTATTTACTTTCTTTGCCTCAATAATCATAATTGAGTGGAATCATTACGAGTACTTTAAAGCAATTAAACTCAATTAAACTATATATATATATATATATATATACATATATGTATATGTGTATATATATATATATATATACATTTCTGTATATGTGTATATATATATATATATATATATATATATATATATACATGTGTATGTATATACATATATATTTGTGTATGTATATATATATTGTGTGTGTGCATATATATATATATATATATATATTTTGTGTATGTTTATACGTATATATGTGTGTGTATGTATATATATATATATATATATATATATATATATATATATATATCATCATTTCATTTTACGTCCACTTTTCCCTGCTTCCAAGGGTGGTACGGGAACTGATTCTGGCTTGATTTCTACAGCTGGATGCCCTTCCTAACACCAACCTCATTTACAGTGAGTGCTGGGTGCTTTTTTGCTGTGGCACCTCCACGACCACTTTGCAGTGGAATGATATGGACCCCCAGTCCTATCATCTCATTTATACAGCTGAGTAAACTGGAGTAATGTGAAATAAAGTGTCTTCCTCAAGGAAACAACACATCACCCGGTCTGAGAATTGAACTCACAAACTTTCGATTGCAAGGCCAATGCTCTAACCACTAAGCCATGTGCCTCCACATGTATATATGTATATATATTGTGTATGTATATACATATATATGTGTTTGTATATTTATATATATGTATATATATATTGTGTATGTATATTCATATATATGTATATATATATATATATATATATATATATATAATATAAGATCAAAAGATGGTTAAAAGAGTTCCAAGTATTTTATTATGCGCATTTCAAAAACAAATATCATCATGGGATGAAATCTGCGTTCTCGTCAGATAAAATAGGGATACATGATATGAAGCTTAAAAAACACTTGTGAATAGTGAAGTTTTAATCAACATATGAAAAATAAATTAAGATTGATATATGAGATTGGGAAAAAGTGAGGGGGGTGGGGGGAAGGTGAGGAAGAGATGAGAGTAAAGAATGGTGGGGGAGGAGGAGAGATGGGTGATAGAGAGAGAGAGATAGCCTTTACAACTGAGAAAAAAATATATATTGTCTCACAGAGAGAAATTAAAAAGCCGTTGGAAGATAATAGATAATTTAAAAGAATTTGAAATTAAAGTTAATGAGGTTTATGCATGAAGAAAAAGGAATTAAGAATAATATTAAATTAAGGTTTGTATATTGAAGGGTTTAATAATATGTGCGAGGAAAAGAAATTATTAATATGTATTATTAAAATAAAAATATTAATGTTATTAAGGATATAATGTGAAAAGGAGAAGAATGAATGAGTTATGAATTTAGAGGAATTAGTTAGGGTTTAAGTTTGTTTTTATGTAATGTAATATGTGTATGTAAATAGTTTGTTTAAAAATGAGCACAGAAGGCAAAGAAGAAAAGAATGTTTAAGGAAGAAAATATCTAACATCAGAAAATATATATGTTTACGAAATATTTTCTAATGGTAATAATATAATATATTAAAAGAAATTAGTGAGGGTTTAAGTTTGTTTTTATGTATTGTAATATGTAAAAGTCAAATTAAGTATTAGTTTAAATTGAGCATGAAAGGATGGAGGAGATAAGAGAAATTTAAGGAAGAAAAAATCTAACGTCAAAAAATTGTTTATGAAAATGTATTAAAAAAATAATTTTTATGGCCAATGATATGAGGAAAGATAAAAGAATGGATAATGTTATGGTGAGTAATAATAAGAATTGAGAAGTAGTTAGGAAGAAAAGGTACAGATTAGAGGTTAGAAATTAAAAAGAAAAGAGGAAGAAAGGAAAATGATATAGAATGAGTAAATTGTATTATATAATATATAATAAATAATATTGAAATGAGGTAGAAATATGGGTATATTTGTAAAAGATATATAAGCCTTTGAGAAAAAGGATTTTAAACTAGTATATATTCTTTTAAATATGTTTTGTTATGCTGGCTAAATTTTACGCCAAATTTGAGTGCTTTATTTAAACTCTTAACCTCTGCTCCGTCCTATCTCCCCCCCCCCCCATACATCATGCTGTCCCCCCCCTCCCTATACATATAAGATAAACCCTACCAAATACGAAAAAAAAATCAGAATCGTCAAATCCCTGTTCTGGTATGGCTGTTTCCTTGGTATAATGTAATGTACAAATATTTTCTCTCCGTTCTCCTCTCCATTTTAATTCATTAATCCATTCATTCGCCATTCTCTATCATTTTTTCCAATCTTTGTCTTTCTACTCGATACAGTCGTATTTTCCAAAACAAATCTTGTATTTTTGTTTATGCTTGTTAAATTATGCCCAAAATACGGGGATCTTATTTATAACCTTACCTTCTCGCTAACTAGCCAACCTTAATTCTGTCGTATTTTCAAAACAAAACAACTCCTTCTTATATATTCTTTTAAATATATTTTGTTATGCTGGCTAAATTTTACGCCAAATTTCGAGTGCTTTATTTAAACTCTTAACCTCTGCTCCGTCCTATCTTCTCCCCCCATACATCATGCTGGTTCGCGGAACCCCCCCGCCCCTTTCAATGTAAAGTTATGTTGGTGCCACAACATCCAGGCCGAAACAAATGAGATCGTGTAGGTGTCACGACAAAAAAACACACAGTCCACGCTGTAATGTGGCCGTGTAGGCAACACGGTAAAAACCTCCCAGCCCCACACTGTAAATGTGGTTGGTGTTAGGAAGGGCATCCAACTGTAGAAAACCCGCCAGACAGTCCTATGCGAGCAAGACAACCACTCTTGCCTCAAGTGGGAAAACTCCCGTCCAAACCCATGCAAGCGTAGAACATGGACGTTAAACGATGATGATGATAAGGTATTAGATATTAGCTGTATACTTTATGGAATTTTCTGTGGAATTTATGCAAGCAGAGAGAAAATAAATCAGTGCGTCTATTTATTATAGAATTGAAATTAGATATAATGGTAAATTTCTCAGCTAGGCAGAGAATACATGTTCTGGATAGGGAGGAATTCAAGTAAGGAAAGGCAGAACAGACTTTTCTCCAAGAGATGTTATAGTTAATATTTTTGTCTTTCAAGGACCATATGAGTTCCGAGAGTGCCGTGTTAGTTCTTTTAAGTTGGTATCTAAAAGACGAATTGTGATTATAAAATCTAGCTTAGGTGGAGGTGGAACCGAAATAGGTAAAGGAATTGGTTTCAGTTATAACCTTACATTCATAGACTAAGTTTTTATCAAGACAATGGTTATTAAGAGGACATTTAGTTCTAACAGGGCAATTACGATTAGAGAAATTAACAGCGTTATTAACAAGTGACCTAGTGTTATTTATAGGAGGAATGGATTGGAGAAGTTATTTACGATAGGAATAAAAGTTTCCTGATTTAGATTGGTATTATGAACATTCAACGAAGTTACGTTTGACGTCGTATTTAAGTTTACAGAATCTAGCCTAGAGTTAACAATGACGTCGAGAGTACTACTGCTATTATTATGGCGCTCAGTGTTGGAAGGATGTGATTTAATATTTTATTGTTGTGTTTAGAGACAATGTTAGAGATGTTGGAAGAGGTGGAATAAGAAAATTTTATTGTATGTTTGTTAAAGATTTTACTATAGATATGTGAGGGAGGGAAGCATTTATCTAAGGCCCTAAAGAATAATTTAGGAATATTATTATTAATAGAAATAGAGAAAGGAGCATTATACCAGATTATATTTTTGTATCTAGGTCTTTTATTTAAGTTATTGGAATGAACATAATTAATTATTTTACTCTAAGACCTTCTAGGATTGGTTTCTTAACTGTATTTAATTTTATCAAGATAACCGGCTTTAGAAAGTGCATTATTATAGTAATTGGCGTTAGCATCGAAGATATCTTTATTAGAGGATAGGTTTGATATTCTTTTTCCAATATTACTGACTATAGCATTTTTAATGTTAGTGGGGTGGTTAGATTTAAAATTAACATAATTTAGATTCTCATTGTTTTTATGGTAAGGGTCAAGATTAAGGGATATATCCAAGAAGTTAGCTAGTTTAACGTTGTTATCAAATTCAATTTTAAGGTTATGTTGCTTAAAGAGCTCACGTATATTGTTCTTAATAATATTAAGGTTAACTAAGTTGCAATTTAAGATAGTAAAAAGTCCATCATCACATGTTGATTTAAAACTTCACTATTCACAAGTGTTTTTTTAAGCTTCATATCATGTATCCCTATTTTATCTGATGAGAACGCAGATATTATCCCATGATATTTGTTTTTGAAATGCGCATAATAAAATCCTTGGAACTCTTTTAACCATCTTTGAATCTTATATTATTTATATTCCAGTCCTACAACTGTAGAGTGCTACTTATCCGATATTTGCATTGCTTTATTGTGCTACACTAAAACTCACCTCCTACATATATATATATATATATATTGTGTATGTATATACATATATGTCTGTGTGTGTATATATATATATATATATTGTGTATATATATATATATATGTATCTATATTGTGTATGTATATGCATATATATGTATCATCATCATCGTTTAACGTCCATGTTCCACGCTTGCATGCGTTTGGACGGGAGTTTTCCCACTTGAAGCAAGAGTGGTTGTCTTGCTCGCATAGGACTGTCTGGCGGGTTTTCTACAGTTGGATGCCCTTCCTAACACCAACCACATTTACAGTGTGGGGCTGGGAGGTTTTTACCATGTTGCCTACACGGCCACATTACAGCGTGGACTGTCTGGCGGGTTTTCTACAGCTGGATGCTCTTCCTAACACCAACCACATTTACAGTGTGGGGCTGGGAGGTTTTTACCGTGTTGCCTACACGGCCACATTACAGCGTGGACTGTGTGTTTTTTTTTGTCGTGACACCTACACGATCTCATTTGTTTCGGCCTGGATGTTGTGGCACCAACATAACTTTACATTGAAAGGGGCGGTGTGGATGGGGTGGGGGTGGTGGGACGGGGGTGTATTTTGTTAGAGATACCTACTGACTGTAGTAGGTTTTACTTTGTATTTAGGTAAGGCGGGTCTTCTCTATTACTGAGTACCGACAAAGGTCTCGGTCCAGTGACATTGTCTTGGAGAGGTGTAAGTGTGTGAGGTCAGAATTTATCAGCTCGTCCCAGGTGTTTCTGGGTCTGCCTACTCCGTGGCTACCATCTATCTTTATTGCCCTGCACTTTGCTATACAGCTGTCGTCTTTCATGCGCATCACGTGACCATACCAACGTAGCCTTCTTTCGAGTAAACAACATCTGATCCCTCTTATTTCTAATTTTTTCCTTAGTTCGTTTATGCTTTGCCGTTCACGTATATTACTACTACACATCCAGCGGAGCATGCAAGCTAGTTTCCTCTCTAGTCTGCGTATATCCTCTGCACACAATGCCCAGGTCTCACTGCCATTCAACATTGCTGTTCGTATGCAGGCATCATACAACCTCCCTTTCATTTTTAGGGAGAACCCTTTAGCGGCTAATAGTGGTATAAGCTCTCTGAACTTTTTCCATCCAGTTCTGACTCTAGCTACTGTACTTTCAGAGCACCCTCCCCCACTGCTGATTTTGTCACCCAGGTAACGGAAGCTGTCCACTATTTCTATAGAACCCTCTGCGCAATTGAAAGAGCTAGTATTTTATGGGCACTTGCTGCTACTTATTGCACCAGAGCACCGGCCACATATAAAATCTGTGTTCTTAGTTAGCTTACCTGTGATCCCAGTACATCTTTTATGCACCCATACTTTGCATTTGGGACATAAAATGGAGTTTCTACCTACGCCTTTCCTACACACTGAGCATGGCCACTTCCCGGAAGGGACCGCCGCCTTATTTTCTTTCCTACAAACTAGAACTTTAGTCTTAGCCAGGTTAATTTTAAGGCCTTTTGATTCTAGGCCATGCTTCCATGTTTGGAATTTCTTCTCTAGCTCGGCCATTGATTCAGCTATGAGCGTTAGATCATCTGCGTATAGGAGTTCCTATGGGCAGCCGGTCTTGAACTCCTCTGTTATAGCCTGAAGGGCAATAATAAATAGTAGGGGGCTAAGAACAGAGCCCTGATGGACACCAACTTTTACGCTAAACTCTTCACTATATTCGTTGTTAATTCTAACCTTGCTCACTGTTTCTTTATACATGGCTTGTATAGCTCTCACAAGCCATTCGTCAACACCCAGTTTTCTAAGAGCCCACCAGATAATGGAGCGGGGGACTCTGTCGAAGGCTTTCTCCAAGTCGACAAAGTCTAAGTATAGGGGTTTACTTTTAGCTAGGTACTTCTCCTGTAGTTGTCGTACAATGAAAAGAGCGTCTGTGGTACTTTTGCCTGACACAAACCCGAACTGCATTTCATCTAGATCGATTCTCTCTCTGATTAGTTGCACTATTACTTTTTCCGTGACCTTCATGACCTGGTCGATTAATTTAATGCCTCTATAGTTACTCCTATCTAGGGCGTCTCCTTTACCCTTGTAACAGTTAATGATGATGCTGCTACGCCAGTCCTTCGGAACAACCCCATTCTGTATGACTTGGTTCACTATCCGGGTGACCATGGTGTGTCCCACCGTTCCAGAGGCCTTCAGCATCTCAGCAACTATTTCCGAAGGCCCAGCCGCCTTACCCGTCTTCATATCTTTGATTGCCTTACTTATTATACTACCTTCGACTAACACTGCTGGTCCCTCTATTGGATCGATCTGGGGGAGACTATCCTCCCATTTATTATCCTCATTTAGTAGCCTCTCGTAGTGACACTTCCAAGCGACCTTCTTATCAGCGTCAGTGATGGCGAGTACGCCATCATCATTTAGTACACACTTCTCCCGACAATATCACGGTTTTCCTTGACACATTGCCTAGCAATCCTGAACACCTCACGTTTTTGGTCCTCGCGTTGTAGAACATGCTTGAACTTTCTTTTCTCTGCTTCC
>OZ024742.1:198727181-198729681 GCA_964016885.1 Eledone cirrhosa | reverse complement strand
TGGCGCGTAGGCCGTTGGCTTGGGGGATGACGGTGTAAAGTGACTTAATGTCTAGGGTGAAGAGGAGGGGGTGTAGGCCGGGTGAGAAAGTGAGGGAGTCGAACAGGCAAAGGGCGTGGTTGGTGTCAGAGATGTGGGAGGGGATGGGGCGAGGATGGAGTCAAGAAAGGCGGAGATGAGTTCGGTGGGGTAGTTGCAGGCGGAGACGATGGGGTGGCCTGGGTTGTCGGGTTTGTGGATCTTGGGGAGGAAGTAGATGCGGGGGGTGAGGACGATGAGGTGGGAGGGAGGAGGAGACAAGGTATTGGATAGTGGAGAAAACTTGTTGGTAGAGGGGGGTGGGGTCGGAAGGTAGAGGGCGGTAGAAGAGGTGGCTATGGAACTGCCTGAGGGCTTCGGCCGTGTAGAGGTCTGCGCGCCACACCACCACGGCGCCTCCCTTAACTGCCAGTTTGATGACAATGTTGTCGTGGCTAATATATATATATGTGTGTATATATATATATATATATATATATATATATATATATATATGTATCCTATACGAGCAAGACAACCAATCTTGTCTCAAGTAGGACAATTCCCGTCTAAACCCATGCTAGCGTAGAAGATAGACGTTAAACGATGATGATGATGATGATGATGTGTATGTATATATAAATAAATATATTAATATATATGGGATAACAAAATATCGTTATAGGTAATCCATATTGTGGATAGTTTTAGCGTACGGCATTGTTTGACTCAACAAGAGGTTTCCTTAGAGTGACACAACTTCAAGTGATTAGTAATTTTTAGACAACTTAATCAATGAAACAATTGTTAATACTGTAAATAAAACCCTTTTTGTACTGTTGACCATGTTATTCTTCACTCTTTCACTATATTAATATATATATATACTAGACCTGAAAAATGCGCAAGCTCTAAAGAGCCACAGAATGTTATAATAAACATTCAAAAGTGTGGGACTAGAGTTGTTGCTCAAAAATATTGTAATCATTATCTATCGTACACTCTGTAGCATCTCTTTTATAAAAAAGAGACTCATAACGAACTCAAGACAACGCGATAATTATTTAATATCTCATATTAGATGTTTAGTAATGATTAATACGAAATGTACTGAAACTGAATTCTATATTATAAATTCACTTAAATAATTATCGTGTCGTCTTGAGTTCGTTATGAGTCTCGTTTTTATAAAAGGATGTCACAGAGTGTACGATAGATAATGATTACAATATTTTTGAGCAACAACTGTAGTCCCACACTTTTGAAGGTTTATTATAACATTCTGTGGCTCTTTTGAGGCTTGCGCATTTTTCAGGTCTAGTTTAATGTTTTTTAAGGCAACGCTTGTAATAACTCTAGTTAAACATGATATATATTAATAATAAATTATTGTTGTAATGTAATTAGATTATATAATTGGTATTTTATAAATAATCTTATAAATATTATTGTAAGATGTATAAAAATATTTTCAGACTTTTAATATAAACAACTACAAAAAACAATTAATATTAAATAAATATATTTTACATAATAATTGTTATAGTTGAATTAATAAAAATTAAATATTACATACAAATAGTCTAACATAATAATAATAAAATAATCTAACATAATAATAATAATAAAATAATCTAACATAAAACGAACAAAAATATGGACAAATATACAAGTAAATATGATACAACCAATATTATAAGCATCTTATAACGAACTGAAAAAAAATAGTTAATATAAATTTAAAAAATCATATATAACAATATAACAATATAACTTACCAAAACGAGAAAAATATCTTGATGATAAAACAACGAAATACTAGAGGAAGATTCCAAAGTGAAACGATAAATAAACATGCAAATAAAATTGATTGATTAGCCAATAAGACGATGAAATTAGCCAATAAGACGATATGTTTGGCAGGGATCACCACGGCCAGCGATACCCCTTGAAATTTTTATTTACAAGCTACGCATATATGTCAGACATGCAGACTTAAAACATTCTGTTGTTAGTCACTGCGTGTCTAACAGATATGTATATGTATATAACCCATGCTAGCGTGGAAAGTGGACGTTAAACGAGGATGATGATGATGTGTATGTATATATATGTGTATCATCATCATCATTTTACGTCCGCTCTTCCCTGCTCAGAAGGGTGGAACGGGTCTGATTCAGCACAGCATCTCTACACTTGTCACAGTCCTTCGTCATCTCCACCGTGAGCTTCAACGATCTGAGGTCTGTTCTCACCACCTCCGCCCATGTTTTTCGTGGTCTACCTCTACCACGTCTTCCTTCAACTGGCATTTCCTGGCACTTCTTCACCCATCGGTCATCCTCCATGCGCATCACATGTCCATACCACCTCAGTCTCCTCTCCCGTACACTACATTCTATCCCTCTCAGACACAGTTTCTCTCTCAACACATTCATGCTGGGTCGTTCACGCACATTTACACTGCACATCCAATGGAGCA
>OZ024742.1:198697181-198722181 GCA_964016885.1 Eledone cirrhosa | reverse complement strand
TTGATGAGGTAAAGATGCAGTTGTTTATATATATATAAATGAATAAATCCTATCCCCATAGCTGATGGTGAGTGTCTGAAACTCAACCACCACTCTTCTCCACACATTCATTTCTAATTTATTCACAAGAACAGCAAATATTTTGTGGGGAAGGGAAAAGTTGATTAAATCAATCTTAGTATTTGACTGGTACTTTATTTTATCAACCCTGGAAAGTTTAAATACAAAGTTGACCCCAGTGAGATTTGAACACAAAATGTAAAGATCCAGAACAAATACTGCAATAGCATTTTACCCACTACTCTACTTTTTTCCACTCTAAGAATCGCTAGACAGATTTTATGGGCAAAACCAACTGGCAGGAGACCCAGGGGTAGACCCTGAGCAAGATGGTTGGATAACATCTATGAGCTTGGCTGGTCACGCTTGGAGATCCAGCCGGATCAGTTGGAGACAGTTGCTTCTGACAAGACCCATTGGAAGGAGTGTTTGAGGAATCTGCCCACAACCCTCTCAGGAATAAGTGGGCGAAGAACAAGAAGCTTTTGTATCATAGAACCAGAATCAGTTTCTAGTATCAACAAAGTTTAAAATGCATTAGTCACTGTGGTTTCACAACCTGCTAGAAAAAGCAGCCAAAATCTTCCTCAAAATAACACCGTACCATCAATAAAATAAAATAGAATGAAATAAAGACATATTTGGTAATGTAATCCCAAGTACCCCATCATCATTTAACACTGATTTTGCTTGCTACATGTAAAATAAAAGGTGAGATAGTCATGGCTGGAATGTCTTTGCCATAGGTCTACCTACCAGTTTTATTATGGCCAACTACTTGTTAAAAAAACATCTCAACATTTTCGTCATCATCATCATCACTGTTTAACATCCATTTTCCATGCTAGCATGGGTTAGACGAGCTGTCTCATTGTGAGACAAGCCAGATCGGATGACCATGTCTTGCTCATACAAAACTGTTTCTGGCTTGGTTTCTATAGTTGGATGCTCTTCCTAACGCCAATCACATTTACAGTGTGTACTGGGTGCTTTTTGACATGACATCTACACAACCACTTTACAGTGCAGACTGGGCACTTTTTGTCATGACTCCTACATGACCACTTTATAGTGTAGACTTGGCACTTTTTGTTGTGTCACCTACAGGACCACTTAACCGTGTGGACTGGGCACTTTTTGTCTTGTCACCTACAGGACCACTTAACAGTGTGGACTGGGCACTTTTTGTCATGTCACCTATAGGACTACTTTACAGTGTGGACTGGGCACTTTTTATCGTGTCACCTACAAGACCACTTAAAAGTGTGGACTGGGCACTTTTTGTCATGTCACCTATAGGACTACTTTACAGTATGGGCTAGGGACTTGGGTTGGAGAGATGCATAGGGATTGGGGAGGTAGATCTAGGGGCATGTGTGAGGGTGGGGTGTTAGGACGTGGGTGTGGTATATATTTTTATATTTATTATTGATATATTTGATTTCTTATTTTTCATTTTTTTTTCTGTTTTCTTTCTCTTTCAATTTTTTATTTTTTCCTTTATCATTTGTCTTCTTTGTCTTTCTTTTTGTTCTTTTTCTTTCTCTTTCTTCTAACAACTTCCCATTTTATAATCGTTATCTATTAGTACCCAGCAATGACCATCTAAAGGACTAAATACCAACTCCACTAACTCACCTTTTTCTTCTTCAATCTCTACCTTGTCTGGCATTCTTTTTCTTCCTCCTTGTTCTTCTTTCTTGTTGTTGTTCAATTTAATCATTTCCCCTCTAAAAACACAATTCCCAGTTCTCTTACATCATTGTTAATTACTTTGAAGTCTCAGCTTATATTATTTCTCCTTGCACTTCCTCACCTCACCCACCTCAATAAACCATACCTCCCCCTCATGCCTCCACACCCCTTTCCTCACCCACCTCTCTAACTTCACCCTCCTCAATAAACCATACCTCCCCTTCATACCTTCACACCCCTTCCTCACCCACCTCTCTCACCTCACCCTCACACTTTTGCTGTCCAATCAATGGCACCTCCTCATCCCACTCCTCCTCAATACCCCTCCTTCATAGTTCTGTTCTTCTAGGTTGGGACTCTCCAAACCATTTCTTCTTCCTCCTTCTCCCTCACTTGTCACCCATTTCATCATTTATTTAGTTGATGATGAAAGCAGCCCTTCAAACAATGATGATGATGTGTGGTATTAGTCATTGTTTCCTATTTTTGTTTCTTTTAAATATTTAATTTCTTCAAATACAGGTTGTCTTCTTTTGTTGGTATGTATGTATGCGTGTGTGTGTGTATGTATATATATATATATATATATATATATATGTATGTTCTTCTGGTTTTATAATTTCACAAATGTTTGCCAATAGAGAGAGAGTTGGTTTCTAACATAGACACAAGACTTTACACAGAATTTACATAGCATCAACTAGGTAGATATGAATGCATGTCTGCATACATGCATGTGTAGATATGGATGTTATTGTATGTGTGGATGTGAATGTTTTGAGTTGTATGTGTGCATATGTATATGCTTTGTATCTGTACATGTGTATATGTATGTAAAAGATAAGCAGAAATAACAATACAATCGGTACAGTATATGGAAGGAATATATTAGGTTAACGCTTGAAATAGCAGGAAGAGGGTCTTAACGTTTCAGACGCTAGTCCTTCATCAGAAGAAAGAATGAGAAAGTAGATAGATTAAAGGGACAGTTGGGGTGGAATTGGAATATATATAAGTCCATTTTTCCACGCTAACATGGATTAGACGAGTTGTCCTGTTGTGGGAAATGCTAGGTCAGGTGACCATGTCTTGCTCATACAGAACTGATTTTGGTCTGGTTTCTATGGCTGGATGTCCTTCCTAATGCCAACCACGTTTACAGTGAGTACTGGGTGCCTTTTCTCGTGATGCCTATGTGACCACCCTACAGTGTGGACTGGGTGCCCCTTGTGACACCTACATGACACTTTGCAATGTGGGCTGGGTGCTTTCCGTTGTGACATCATCATGACCACTTTACAGTATTGGCTGGGCATCCCATGCCGTGTCACCATCACGACCACTGTAAGGAGGTCGTGTGTGCATGTATATATATATATTGGGAGTTACCAGTTTAAACTAGTTAGACCATGTTCAGCCAAGTATACAATACCTGGGAATGTAGAGTGTATGTATTTTAAATAGTTAGTGCCTGATGGCTGAGCTCATGCCTTTTCACTGGCAAATGGATCACTATACATACATACATCATCATCATCATCATTCGTCGACTACTGTCGAGATGATGGATCTCACTCTCATGCCCCAGAATTCCCTGTCCCCCATTGCCGCCCCCAGGTCCTGTCTACTGATTCCCGTATCCCTAGAGATAATGTCAGGGAATGACAGCTTCCTACTCCTAGTCAGGCTGGAGTCAGGGTTCCAGAGCAAGAGAGCGGATATGATTTCATTGCTGGCACGGTGACATACATGCATACATACATACATACATACATATATATAAAAGGTAAAGAGAAATAAAAACACAATCGGTACAGTATATGGAAGGAATATATTAGGTTATATATATAAAGAGAATGATGTATAATGATCATGCAGCTCTATAATCGATCAATAAGAGAATTGAAGCTAAAAATCCAAGACTTCAGAGGCCTTGCACACTGCTAATATATGTATATATAATTACTACAGTGAAATAAACAGGTACTTAAATTTTGTTGGGTGCTGGACCCCAAATCATTCAGCGTCTAGAACCCAATGAAATTTAAGTACCTGTATATGTCACTGTTGTAATTATTTATACTAAACTCGTCCTATGGACTGAGTGCTCTTACCCTTGGATATTTCTACCAAACTTTTACTATAGTATATATATATATATATATATATATATATATATATACAATATTAAATAAATGGAAACTATATTTATAAAACCATATTTATTTCATTATATATATTTCAGGGATATCATATTAACAATATGCTATGCCTTCCTCAGACAAAATACAATATAAACAGTTTTATAGATAAATAGATTCGACATACCGTAACATCGACTTGTATTTGAAAAGGTTGATTTGGCAGTGAAAAAATTGTACACAGAGAGAAAGAAAGAGAGAAAAAAGGAAAGAAAGACAGAAAACGAAGAAAAAGAAGAAAAAGAAGAAATGCATGGAACAAAATAGAGAGATGGAAAGATAGATAAAGAGAAGAACTTCATGTAAAGAAACAGAAAGAGATATATATATATAGAGAGAGAGGAAATAGAGATAGATACATATATATAGAAAACTAGGTAGTGGGACGTCTGTTGAGTAAACGTATCAATGATATATTTATTTATTTATTTATTTATTTAGCTCTAGTATTAATGTAAGGGAGATATATGGAGAGAAACCAGCTGTTATATATAGAGAGAGAAAAAAAATATAGAGAGAGAAAAAATATAGAGAGAGAAAAAAATTTAAAAATAACCAGACACAGGCGAGGCGTAAAAAAACCCTCTGTTTTAATGTAGAGGTATTAGTATTTACAAAAACCAGCCATTATATTGTAAATATCAGTATTCCTGAATGAGACATGTATCCATAATGTGTGAAAATTAATGATCTTATGTTTAGTTTTTTAAAAAAATTCATATGTTTATGTGATAATTACAAACATCTATGTGAATCTACATGATCAACTCTGCAAACCCTAAGTTCACGGAAAACATTCTCAATGTGGTATAAAAATTTAAGTATACATATATGTGTATATATATACACACAAATATATATATAGTCAATATTACTATTCCTGTCTTTACTCTACAAGATTATCTATCAAGCAGAAATAGAGCAGATTTCAATATACTTATAAAAAATATATATCAGAAACAAAACTAAAAAATAACAATAATAATAATAAGTAATAATAAAATAGAAAACTAAAAAATATTACGAAAGAATATTACATATTAAAAATATTACATATTAAAAAATTTACATATTAAAAATATTAAAAATAAAAATATTAGAAAATACTACAATAATAAAAATAAAAATAAAAATAAACCAAAGATCAACCCTTCAAAATTAATTGACAATATATTGCCAAGTTCATTATAAGCATCAGAGTCGAAAAACAGATAAAGCCAAAAATTATCTATCAAATCGCATCTAGCAAAGATCATTTCAAAAAGTTTAGGATGCCCAATTTGGTCTACATGTGTTCTTATATTTAATATAGAAGTTTATCTAGTGTAACGTTTATTCGAAATATTTGGAGCATCAACTTTTAGGGTAGCTTAATTTTTCATGAAGAATGTTTAAATAAAAATAAAATAAAAATAAAAAGAATAAAAAGAAGGAATCAAAGATTTATCGGCTAGTTTCCCATATAATTATAAATCAAACTAAATATACTACATTTTAAATTTAAATTTATATTTAAACGTTGAGTTTAATCTATGTTTGCAACAACTGAATAAATTTGTCCGTAGATTAAGGGAATTTTTAGATTTTAGTATAAAGAATATCTCCTCTGCGCAGAGGTCACATGTCTCAGAGGATGAATTAAAAGGAATCCCTCTTGAGACTATATTCCAAGCCGTCGAATATCTAACGTTATCTAGCTTAAGTTGCCAGAGTACGCCTGATAGTGCCGTTGAAGATTTTTTGCTTGGATCTGTGAAAGAATTCTTGTGGTTATTATAGCGAAGTTTAAATTCCGTCGATGTGGAACCGACGTAGTTAAAAGAATTAGAGTCAGTATTAACATTACAATTGTATACTATATTTTTAACTAAGCAGTTGTTATTTAACGGACATTTAGATCTATCTCTACAGTTACATTTGTTAACTTGTATATTATTTATGCTATTATCACTAGGTTTTAAGTTCCTATTATTTATTCTATTGATATTTTGTGCTAAATTTTTGGTGGATGAGTAGGTTAATTTTATTGTATGTCTATTGAAAATTGAGTGATACCTATGTGTTCTAGGGAAGCAATTATCAAGAGCTTTAAAAAATAGTTTAGCGATGTGGGTTTTAATGTTTAGTGAGAAAGGGGGGGGGCAAACCAAATTATGTTCCTAGTTCTATTTCTTTTTTGGCCTTTGGAATTATTGTAATGCTTTCTATTATAGTTGTTAAGGTTGTTGCCGTAATTAAAAAAGTTGTTACTTGTTTAGTTTGTCTATCATTATCTATGTACACAATCTTATCAGCATATCCTGCTCTAGCTAATGCTTCATTGTAGTATTGGGCTTTTTCGTCGAAAATCTTTCTATTCGACGAGATCCTAGAGATACGCTTTTGAACAGAGTTTACTATAGTGTTTTTGACAGATCTGGGGTGGTTAGAGTTAAAGTTTACATAGTTTAAGTTTTCATTCAACTTGTGAAAAGGATAGTGAAGACATGTGTTGAGATTTAATGTTATATCTAGGAAATTGGATATTCTATGGTTGTTCTCAATTTCTATTTTAAGATTAAAGTAATTAAAAAATTGTATAATTTGTTTACATTTTCTATTTAGTTCAGAGTTATTATTATCAATAAGTAAAAGCATGTCATCTCTATATAAACCTCCGGTAGTACCGGGTATTTTCCTATGTAGCAAATTGTAATTGTAATTATCACATAAACATATGAATTTTTTTAAAAAACTAAACATAAGATCATTAATTTTCACACATTATGGATACATGTTTCATTCAGGAATACTGATATTTACAATATAATGGCTGGTTTTTGTAAATACTAATACCTCTACATTAAAACAGAGGGTTTTTTTACGCCTCGCCTGTGTCTGGTTATTTTTAAATTTTTTTCTCTCTCTATATTTTTTCTCTCTCTATATTTTTTTTCTCTCTATATATATAACAGCTGGTTTCTCTCCATATATCTCCCTTACATTAATACTAGAGCTAAATAAATAAATAAATAAATAAATATATCATTGATACGTTTACTCAACAGACGTCCCACTACCTAGTTTTCTATATATATGTATCTATCTCTATTTCCTCTCTCTCTCTATATATATATATATATCTCTTTCTGTTTCTTTACATGAAGTTCTTCTCTTTATCTATCTTTCCATCTCTCTATTTTGTTCCATGCATTTCTTCTTTTTCTTCGTTTTCTGTCTTTCTTTCCTTTTTTCTCTCTTTCTTTCTCTCTGTGTACAATTTTTTCACTGCCAAATCAACCTTTTCAAATACAAGTCGATGTTGTTACGGTATGTCGAATTTATTTATCTATAAAACTGTTTATATTGTATTTTGTCTGAGGAAGGCATAGCATATTGTTAATATGATATCCCTGAAATATATATAATGAAATAAATATGGTTTTATAAATATAGTTTCCATTTATTTAATATTGTAAATATACTCCAAATATTTGTCGAGTGCTTTTATATCAGTTATAAATATTTACTAGTTGTAACCCAACAATTTAAATATAACTTTCCATATATATATATATATATATAAAGAGAATAATATATAATATAATTGTTTCTATTTTTGGCACAAGGACAGCAATTATCCCAGCGCATTACTGGTGCTTTATTTTATCGACCCTGTAAGGATGAAAGGCAAAGTTAACCTCGGTGTGATTTGAACTCTGACCATAAAGGGGCGTAACTCTATGCTGCAAAGCATGGTGTCTAACACTCTACTGATACTGCCAATCCACCACTATGTAGCTCTATGATTGCTCAATGAGAGAATTGAAGCTAGAAATCCAAGACTTCAGAGACCTTGCACATTCCTTTACTTAGTTTTGTTTTGTTTTATTTACCATCATTTGCCCTTTGTATTTTCTATCACATTGTACCGGCTTTAAAAAAAACACTTATCAGCCTTTTACTACACATCTCACAATGCTTTGTATTACTACACTACTCTATTCTTACATAAAATTATGATGGAAACATTTTAGGTAAATAAGGACACATTAAAATTGAATAAATTAGTATAATAAAACCAATGGTAGTTTCAGGCAGTTTAGCATCAACAGTGTTAATAATTTACAATTTATTGCTTAATGCTTTCGTTGCCATATTTCTAATGAAAGAAACTGCCTGTAATTTTTCAAATAATTTTGAAAAAATCAAGAATTTGGTGGGATTTAAATTAAGCATCTAATTCTGGTTTTAAAAAAAATCAACCAAGTAACAGACTTGGAAAAACTACCGCTCTTCCAATCTCCCCCCTCTCCCCCTGTTTATCTCCTCCTCTGCTTATCCCAACCCTGCACTTATTCTAACCCCCCCCCCCCATCCATTCCAATCTCCTCTATTATTTGGGACCTGAGAGTACTTATTTTTAAGCTGATGCTTGGAAAATAACTTAATACTAGATTCTTAAATAGAATGATGATAGAAGGGTTTTAGATAAATATAAATGCTTTAAAACAACCAGTTTTGTATCAAAGGACAAGTGGTGGTTTCAGGTGGTTTTGCTATCAAAAAGGTTACATTCTTGAGATAATTATATAAAGTATAATACACTGTTTGATCAGGAATTGTAAAGAAGGAAAAAACAACGCAAGCTGATATTTAACTCCTCATCATCATTGTTTTTATGTCAGTGTCTTCATATTGGCATGGGTTGTATGGGATGTTTTGAGGCAATGTTTTACAGCCAAATGCCCTTCTTGACACCAACCCTTTTAGTCGCTTCTTATGACACACAGGGAGGATACAGTGAATCTATTTTAAATTGAATAGTCACAGCCGATTGTTAACTATTAAAAGAATGTTATGTTGAATTGTGTGCTGTTTGAAAAACTTGTAAAGGTTACAAAATAGTCAACATCTGCTTGAGATTAAAGATTTCAAATGACGAAATATAAATAAAATAAAAGATATAAATTTCAATTGGTCTCGGCTTTTCCTGTATGGAGGTTTGCTTTCCTTTCCTTACAATAATATTCATACACACTTGCACATATACACACAGGCACACAGGCATATACATAGGTTTTAGGTACAGGCATGGCTGTGTGGTTAAAGAGTTCACTTTGCAACCATGTGGTTCTGAAGTGGCACTGTGTGGCACCTCATACAAGTGTTTTCTTCTATGGCTTCAGGTTGAAAAATACCTTGTGAATAGAATTTGGTAGACGGAAACTGCAGAAGCCTGTTGTTACAGCCAGTTTGAACAGAAAGAGGTGAGAGAATTCTGGCTGGGTATGGCCAGTTTAAATGCTAAAGGCTTAATGACCACTTTTTCATATTAGCATAGTTTTGAAGGTTCATCACAGATCAAGTCTGCAGTCAATCGAAGCCAATTTTCTCACAGTTGGGGTGGGGTGCATCTTGCTTACATATGTTCCTATACTTTACCTAGTGTACTGGGTTCATTTTATCATGCCACCAGCCCCAGGGAGGTAATTGTGCCTTTGATACAATTGAAGAATCCTCTCAATCCTACTTTCAGCAGATTTTCTCCGGCTGGATTCCCTTCCTTACACCAATCATTTTATAGAATGTACTGGGTGTATTTTATGATGACTCTAGCACTAAGGAGATTGCCATGCTCTTGACACAACTGAAGGTTCTTCATGTGATGCACATGAAAGATGACCGCTGGGTAAAGAGGTGCTAAGAAATCCCGGTGGAAGGAAGACTCAGTAGAGGAAGACCACGAGAAACATGGGTGGAGGTGGTGAGAGCTGACCTCGGATTGCTGAAGCTCACAGAAGAGATGATGAAGGACCGTGACGACTGAAGAGATGCTGTGCTGAAAAGGAACCGTCCCACCCTTGCAAGCAGGGAAAAGCGGACATAAAATGATTGATGATAATAGATTTATATATATATATATATATATATATATATATATATAGTTTAATGGATTGTAACTTTACGTTACTATTGGTTCACCAACTTAAGCACTCGATGTGTAGGTTGGTCGGTTTAAGTATAGTATGTGTTGTTCTACATTTGGTGTTATACTATGCTCGGTTTCCTTTATAAGCTGAGTGTAAATAATAATAATTGTTTCTACTTTAGGCACAAAGCCACCAATTTTTGGGGAGGGGAAAATCAATTAAATTGACCCCATTGCATTATTGGTGCTTATTTTATCGACCCTGTAAGGATGACAGGCAGGATTTAAACGCAGAATGTAAAGCGCCGTAACTCTATGCTTCAAAGCATGTTGTTCGACACTCTACCGATACTGCCAATCCATTGCCCTTAATAATAATAATAATTAGGAATGAGGGCTGAGAATGAGCTGATCTATAGTGAAAAGCATGTCATACTTGAATAAACTTAATCTTTAGGATGCTAGAAACTTTTATGAACTGTTTCCTTTGACACTGCAATATGTATTAAGGGGAAATCACTCTATTGGCGACATAATGCACTTATAGCGTCCAGAAGGTTAATGATGATTCTTTGACACTTCACTCCTACTTATATTTGTATATATATTATGTATATATGAGAGAGAGTTTATTTCCCATACTTTAGTGGTTTGATAAAAAGAGATTGATAACATAAGTACCAAACTTGAAAAAGAATAAGTATTGGGATTGATAGCATCAGGATTGTGCCCCAACATGGCCACAGTTTAATGATTGAAAGTAGTTAAAGAATAAAAGAATACGTTTTGTTAAATTTATAATGTCTACTTCATAAGAATAAAAAAATCTGCCCCAACTCCCTCCCGTGTGAAAAAGCAACAATAAGCAAAAAAAATAAGAAGTATTTTGTTTGTCTGTGAGACAATGACTGAGAAATGGTTGACTTTTAAAAAGTAAATACGTTTTTACTTAAAAAAGTTAATCATGTTTCTGACCTTTTTCAAACTTGTTTTCTCTCATCTCTCTTTTATCACTTTTATCTCTCTCCACTTATTATTCATCTCTCTCTATGGAAAATTATATTAGCCCTTTTGATATCAGTCCACCCCAAATCACCTTTGGTTCTATATGAAACAAAGCCATCCATTTTAAAGGGATATTTAAATTAAAACCTTCCAAAATTATTTGATGTAAGAACCTTTTGTTATGTTATAAATACTATGTTGGTAATGAAATATTGATTTCGTAAATTCCACTAAATTCTTCATTAATTAAATAAAAAATGTCATTAGAAATAAGGTCATGAAAGGGTGAAAAACCATTTTGATACAAAACTGCCTGAAACTGCCTCTGGTTCAATAATACAAAACAATCTGTTTTTAAGTGTTGAGATTTATTTAAAAACTTATAATCCTATGTAAGAAATTTTTGTTATATTCCAAGCACCAGCTTATTATTGAGAAAATTAGTTACGTTACTAAATCTCTCCAAATTCATGATTATTTTCAAAATTATTTGAAAAACATAGTGTTATTATTTTTTTTATTAGAAATATGGTAATGAAAGGATTAATGATTGTGTGCTTGTTTACTTTACAACCACGTGGTTTTAGGTTCACTTCTACTGTGTGGCACCTTGGTCTAGTGTCTTCTACTATAGAATAGAATAAAATTTGGTAAATGGAAACTGCTGAGTCCCATTGTGTTTGTACATACATCATCATCATCATCACCATTTAATGTCTACTTTCCATGCTAGCATGGGTTAGACTAGTTTGTCCCATTTGAGGCAAGCTGGGTCGGTGACTGTGTCTTGCTCACATAGGACTGTTTTGGGCTGGTTTTCTACGGCTGAATGCCCTTCCTAACGCCAACCACATTTACAGTGTGTACTGGATGTTTTGTCACACACACACACACATAACCTTGGCTGGTCTCGCTTGGGGGTCCAGTCTCGATCAGTTGGAAATGGTTGCTTCTGACAGGACCTGCTGGAAGGAGTGTTTGAGGACTCTTCCCTCAAAACCCTCTCAAGAATAAGTGGGTGAAGAAAAATCTCTTAACTCTTTTGATACTGCATGAAACCAGCCCTGCATGAAACCAGCTATTTGTTTTAAAGTGTCTAAAATCTTTCCATCATAATTCTTTGTAAGAACCTTTATGTTGTTATGTTCCAAACGCCACCTTAATAATAAGAAAATCCCTCCAAATTCTTGATTATTTTCAAAATATTTGAAAATCATAGACAGTGTATTTTGTTAGAAATCTGGTAACGAAAGGGTTAACTTCTCTCTCTCTGGAATACATATTTATTCTTACCCTACTTAGAGCATGAAATTATATGTTTTGTGGTATTTGTTCAGGTTTTCTGCATTCTGAGTTCAAATCACACCAAGATCAACATTTGAGGGTAATGGGGGTGAGGGAAGAAAGTATCCTCAAATCATAAGTGTAGTCTTGATGCTTGCATCAGAGTAGACACTGCTAAAGGCACCCAAATAGGTCATGGCAAATTAAATCTATCACTCAAGTAGGTCATGGCAGAATTGAAACTCACGATGCAAAGGGCTGGAATAAATATCAATTCTACCAGTCTACCACCCTAGACTAATACTTTATTCCCACTAAAGGATGAAATGCAAAGTTGAAAACTGTGACAGTGATATTTGTGGGCAGTATAATGCGACAAAGTAATCTGTATTAATGAGGATTTATTGTTGTTAGATAACTGAGACAGTCATGACTGTGTCAGTAAATAAATGAGACAGTGATATTTGTTTGTCATTTATATAAGACTGTGTTAATATAGGAGTCTTTATTGTTAGATAACTGGGACAGTGGTATTTATGAGTCAGTGTCTTACAATTGTTGAATAACTAAGGAAGTTTCTCTTCAGTCTTTTACCTTTGTGTTAGGTCCACCATAGATCTGTCAATCTTGCTGTCACACGAGAAATAACAACATTTTAGGGTCAATGAACTGCTGCTAGCACAGCTGTTGTCCCAAACTTTACATATTCCTTCTTTTCATTATAGTAACTTAACATTTCTATTTGTTTGTTTACTATATTGATTGCCTTTTACTCACAAATGCATGTTAGTCTCTGCTTGTGTTTTTGTGGTTATATTCAACCCTGATCTCCATGGTTATACTCAACCCTGATCTCCATTTGGTGATTAAGCCTTTTAATATCAAACCACCTGAAACTGCCCCTGGTTCCATGATTCATAATTGTTTATTCAAAATTGTTTATATTTATCTAAAAATCTTCCATCATAATTTTATGTAAGAACCTTTGTTAAGTCATGTTCCAAACAGTAATCTTAATAATGAGTAAGTTATATTAATAAATCTTCTCCAAATTCTTATTTTCAAAATTATGTGAAAATTATAGGCTGTGTCTGTCTTCTATTAGAAATATAATAATGAAAGGGTTAAATTTAGACACTTAATTATTCAAGCACAGAGAGTTTGTCATGGACTTAGCAAGACTAAAGAGTCATCTCTACACTGTTGTCTGTGTTTGATTACCAACCACTGTATACTGTGTACTAGGTGTAAATTATGGCGGAGCTGGCATTAGAAAGGTTGTCATGTCCTCAACAAGACTAGGGAGTCCTTTATACTCTATGTTGATTTATTATGTTACTAAATCCCTCCAAATTCTTGATTATTTCCATCATTATCATCATCATCATCATCATTATTTAACATCTATTTTCCATGCTTGCATGGGTTTGATGGGTTGTCATGTTATGAGAGAAGTCAAATCCAGAGACCATGTCATGCTCATATGGAGCTGTATTTTGGCTTGGTTGCTATGGCTGGATGCCCTTCTTAACACCAACCATGTTCCACTGTGGAATGGGTGTCTTTTATCATGTCACCTGCATGACCACCTTACAGGGTGGACTGAGTGCTTTTTGTTGTCACCAGCACGATTACCTTACTGTGTGGACTGGGTGTTTTTTCTTGTGTCACCCTCTTAAAAACTCAGAATTTTTTTATCATTAAAAGGACTCTTCAGTTGTATCAAAGACATGACAACCTCCCTAGTGTTGGTGATTTCCATAATAAATGCACCCGGTACACTCTGTAAAGTGGTTGGTGATAGGAAGGGCATTCAACCATAGATAGCTTTGCAAAGAATTAGAAGGATTCTTCAGTTATGTCAAAAACCTGACAACCCCCCTAGTGCTGGTGCCATGATAAAATACACTTGAAGCACAGGAACATATGTATGCATGATGCAGGCCCTTGGCCCATCTGAGACATCAGGAGCCCTGCTTGAGCTCTTATTTTATCTGTGAAGACCTATTGAACCCTTGCTAGCAGAGAAGACATGACAAATGATGATGACAAAAAGGTTAAACAAAGCCTGAAATTGAATTGGATACTGTCTGCCAGAAAGGTGTCACAACAGAATCTAAAGATTTTGTCTTTGTTTATATCATCATGGTAATAATGTTTTCTAAATTAGGCACAATGTCAGCAATTTCAGGTAGGGAAAAATCAATCCAATCAACCCTAGTACTTTACTGGTATTTTATTTTATCAACAGGGCAGAAATGTTAGATCATTCAACAGAATGCTTTTACAGTATTTAATTATGGCCCTTTATGTTCTGGGTTCAAATCCCACCTAAATCAACTTTGATGGAAATATCGTGTCTGGTCCCTGAATCACCTCTCAACCCATTGTATTCAGGATGGAGATGGCTATCCTCAAGAACAATCCAATCCTTTTAGCATATTTCCCTGACTATTCTCCAGGGTAACGCATCAGTAATTTTGTTCACTGGCACCACCTAATGTCATGCAAGAGATAAGATGGTAAGGATATCAGTTAATGGTTACTTTTATAGTTTTCTTTAACCCTTTCATGACTGAATTTCTAATGAAATACCCTCCATTTTAATTAATTAATGGAGAATTTTGAGGCACTTAATAAAATGATTAATTATTTTATTACTAAAATAGTAACTTAATGTAAGGTTCTAATATAAAATTATGTTGGAAGATTTCTTATTTAAGCTGGAAACCTTTAAAATGGGTAGTTTTATTTCATAGAACCAGAGCTGGTTTTGGCCGGGTTGGTATCTAAAGGGTTAATGTGCATTTACTCTTTTAGCTGAGGTTATGCTTAGACATCACCTTAAAGAGATTTAGTTAATCATATTGACCTCAGTATTTAGAGTTTACAAATCTGGTACTTATATTATCAATCTTTTTTTGTCAAAGTGCTCAGTTACGAAGCATGTATACAACCACACACACGCACACACACATACACACACAATCATCATCATCATCATTTAATGTCCATTTTTGCATGTTGCCATGGGTTAAATGAGTTATCCTGTTGTGAGCAATGCTAGGTCAGGTGGCCATGTCTTGCTCATACAAAACCGATTTCTGGCTTGATGCCCTTCCTAGCACCAGCCTCATTTACAGTGAATGCTGGGTGCTTTTAGCTGTGATGCCTACACGACCATATACATATACATGGTATATACATATAACGAGATTCCACACATTCCCTCTACCAAATTTGACTGTCAAGTCATTAGTCAACCGAAGGGTGTAGTAGACACTTTCCAAATGTGTTATTCAGTTGTACTGAACTTGAAGTGCATGGTTATGAAGCGAACTCCTTAACCCTTTAGCATTTAAACCAGTCGTATCTGGCCAGAATTCTCTCAGCTCTTTCTGTTCAAACTGGCTGTAACCAGTCACCTGTACTTCTGTTAAGATATTATTCTCAAAATAAATATCAGGATCTCATAGATTTGATATTATGTGAGATAATTATGTGAGGTAAAGCCTTTACTATGAAAACATAGTAGTAAATATAGAGTAATGTAAATACTAAAGGGTTAACAACATGGCTATGTCTGTACCTATGTTGAATTATCACTTTCTCCCAACAGTTCCCCTGTAAAGTGTTAACGACAGCCACAAGTGTATCACATAGCTTGATTATAATTAAAACTACAATGACATGACTTCGAGAACAGCAAGAAGAAATAGGAGTGTCATAAAGAAGAAATGATAAAAGACCATTTTTATTTGTGTCTTTGTTGTGTATGAAGAATGGGATTGTTGTTAACCTCGTGAAAACTGTGTGGAGATGAGGGCCTGATGGGAGCGGGGAGAGAGATAGTGATGTTTCATGTGTGTGTGTATATATACGTATATCTATAGATATGTGAATATGTGTATATATGTATATCTATCTATCTATCTATCTATCTATAAATATATGTATATGAATGTATGTATATATATATATATATATATATATATATATATATATATATATATATATATGTGAATGTGTGTATATATGTATATAGATATATATGTGTGAATGTGTGTATATAAGTATATATATATGTGTGAATGTGTGTATATAAGTATATATGTGTGAATGTGTGTATATAAGTATATATATATGTGTGAATGTGTGTATATATGTATATATATATGTGAATGTGTGTATATATGTATATATATATGTGAATGTGTGTATATATGTATATATATATGTGAATGTGTGTATATATGTATATATATATGTGAATGTGTGTATATATGTATATATATATGTGAATGTGTGTATATAAGTATATATATATGTGTGAATGTGTGTATATAAGTATATATATATATGTGTGAATGTGTGTATATAAGTATATATATATATGTGTGAATGTGTGTATATAAGTATATATATATGTGTTAATGTGTGTATATAAGTATATATATATGTGAATGTGTGTATATAAGTATATATATATGTGTGAATGTGTGTATATATGTATATATATATATGTGAATGTGTGTATATATGTATATATATATATGAATGTGTGTATATATGTATATATATATGTGTGAATGTGTGTATATATGTATATATATATATATGTGTGAATGTGTGTATATAAGTATATATATATATGTGTGAATGTGTGTATATATGTATATATATGTGTGAATGTGTGTATATATGTATATATATATGTGAATGTGTGTATATATGTATATATATATATGAATGTGTGTATATATGTATATATATATATGTGTGAATGTGTGTATATAAGTATATATATATGTGTGAATGTGTGTATATAAGTATATATATATGTGTGAATGTGTGTATATATGTATATATATATGTGAATGTGTGTATATATGTATATATATATGTGTGAATGTGTGTATATAAGTATATATATATGTGTGAATGTGTGTATATAAGTATATATATATATGTGTGAATGTGTGTATATATGTATATATATATGTGTGAATGTGTGTATATATATGTGTGAATGTGTGTAAATATGTATGTATATATATATATGTGAATGTGTGTAAATATGTATGTATATATATATGTGAATGTGTGTATATATGTATATGTATGAATGTGTGTATATATGTATATATATATATGTGTTTGAATGTGTGTATATATGTATATATATATGTGTGAATGTGTGTAAATATATATATATATATATGTGAATATCTGCCATCATCATCGTTTAACGTCCATTTCCACGCTAGCATGGGTTAGACGGGAGTTGTCCCACTTGAATGTATATCTCTCTATATATATATATGAATGTGTGTATATATGTATATCTATATATATGTGAATGTGTGTATATATGTATATCTATAAATCTGTGAATATATGTATATATATATATATATATATATATATATATATATATATATATTAATAAGAGGAATTCCAACTTTATCTGATTTACTCGTTTTATTTAAAATCCTTTAAAATTTATAATGGTATTATAATGAAATAGTATGGTAGAATATTAAATTCTAAGTGTTAATTGAACAAGTACTTTCATGCTTTCGCAATCTTCAGGTTCATAATATGTGGTTACAGTCAAGTTTGCAATTTTCAACTGTGAAAATTGCAAACTTGACTGTCACCACATATTATGAACCTGAAGATTTCGAAAGCATGAAAGTACTTGTTCAATTAACGCTTAGAATTTAATATTCTACCATACTATTTCATTATAATACCATTATAAATTTTAAAGGATTTTAAATAAAACGAGTAAATCAGACAAGGTTGGAATTCCTCTTATTAATATAATCTTCTATACACAATCATACACACCCGTGTATATTTCTCTCTCTCTCTCTCTCTCTCTCTCTCTCTCTCTCTCTCTCCCTCTCTCCCTCTCTCTCTCTCTCTCTCTCTCTCTCTATATATATATATATATATATATATATATAATGTGTGTGTGTGTGTATATATATGTGAGGCACATGGCTTAGTGGTTAGAGCATTGGCCTTGCAATCGAAAGGTTGTGAGTTCAATTCTCAGACTGGGTGATGTGTTGTTTCCTCGAGCAAGACACTTTATTTCACATTGCTCCAGTTTACTCAGCTGTAGAAATGAGATGATAGGGACTGGGTCCATATCATTCCACTGCAAAGTGGTTGTGCAGGTGCCACGGCAAAAAAGCACCCAGCACTCACAGTAAATGAGGTTGGTGTTAGGAAGGGCATCCAGCTGTAGAAATCAAGCCAGAATCAGTTCCCGTCCCACCCTTGCAAGCAAGGAAAAAACGGACGTAAAATGAAATGATGATGATGATGATCTCTCTATATATGTGAGTATGTATATATCTATATATCTATATATATGTATATCTATATCTATATATGTGAATATGTATATCTATATATGTGAATATGTGTATATATATCTATATATGTGTGAATATATATATACATATATATATATGTATATCTCTCTCTCTATATATGTGAGTATGTATGTATATCTATATATGTGTATATCTATATATGTGAATATGTGTATATATATCTATATCTATATATGTGAATATGTGTGTATATATATCTATATATGTGTGAATATGCATATGTGTGTGTATGTGTATGTATATATATATATATAGTTATGTAATAAACAACATAAGATAATTATTTCATTTACCAGTGGTTTCTTGAAAGCAAACAAAATTTGCTTTCAGTCATCAGAATGAAAAAATCCAGGTGTATTTATTGACAGTGGATTTAAAAAAATGAAAATATAATCTATATCATATAGATTGTATTTTTGTTTTTTAAAATCCACTGGGATTTTTTAAAATCCACCAGGATTTTTTCATTCTGCAATCGAAAGGTTGTGAGTTCAATTCTCAGACCGGGTGATGTGTTGTTTCCTTGAGCAAGACACTTTATTTCACATTGCTCCAGTTTACTCAGCTGTAGAAATGAGATGATAGGGACTGGGGTCCATATCATTCCACTGCAAAGTGGTCGTGGAGGTGCCACGGCAAAAAAGCACCCAGCACTCACTGTAAATGAGGTTGGTGTTAGGAAGGGCATCCAGCTGTAGAAATCAAGCCAGCATCAGTTCCCGTCCCACCCTTGCAAGCAGGGAAAAAGTGGACGTAAAATGAAATGATGATGATATATATATATATATATGTGTAAGTATCATCATTACCACTGTTTTATGTTTATCTCCCATGCTTCCATGGGTTAGATGGGTTTTCACTCTCTGAAACCAGACAGGTTAGATGACTGTGTATTGTTCATACATTCCATTTTGGCATGGTTTCTATGGTTGGATGCCAACTTCATGGTTTCTACAAAGTGTTTTCTTGTGACACCAGCATTACCACATGATTGGGTGGACTGCGTGCTTTTTTCATGGCCCTGGCACTACCAGTTTATAGATATGTGCGTGTGTGTGTGTGTGTATATATATATGTGTATGTGTGTGTATATATATATATATATATCATCATCATTGTTTAAGGTCTATCTTCCATCACGCTAGCATAGGTTATATATATATATATATATATAATAGAAAACGAAAAATCAGTGATGCATCTGAATTCAATTTATTGTGTGTTACAATTGTTTCAGTGGTGGACAGCTCGAGACGCGATCAATTGTCCGCTGGCAAAACAATTGTAACACACAATAAATTGAGTTCAGATGCATCACTGATTTTTCGTTTTCTATTATATCATACTCTGCTCTGTAAGAGTATAGAGTACTCAACCGGCATACCGCCTATGGAAGCATCTTAGCTACCATCAGACACACACACATATATATATATATATATATATATATACACATACATACAGGGCGTCTCCCAAAAATATATACACACTTTAATTACCTGTACAGGTAATATTTATTAAAATGCTGTTGAAGTGTGTATACATTTTGATGGGGGCAAGTGACACCCCATATATATATATATATATGTATCATCATCATCATTGTCATCATGACCATTTAACATCCATTTTCCAGGCGAGCATGGGTTAGACGAGCTGTCTCATTTTGAGATAAGCCAGGTTAGATGAATGTGTCTTGCTCATGCAGAACTATTTCGGATTTGGTTTCTATAGTTGGATGCTCTTCCTTACACCAACCACATTTACAGTGGATGCTTTTTATCCTTACACCTACACAACAACTTTACAGTATGTATGTATATATATATATATATATATATATATATATATATATATAACCAAATACTGGAATTGAAATATCAAGACCGTAGAGGTATGTCGTATATCAAATCATATATTTTATCTGACGAGGACGTACTGAAATATATATATAATAAAGCATATAATTTGATTATGTGAATATCTTCATTTGTTAATATTTTGAATAATATATATATATCATCATCATCATCATCATTTTACGTCTGCTTTTCCCTGCTTGCAAGGGCGGGACGGGTCTTATTCAGCACAGCATCTCTCCACTCGTCACGGTCCCTCGTCATCTCCACCGTGAACTTCAATGATCTGAGGTCTGTTCTCACCACCTCCGTCCATGTTTTCACGTCTTCCTTCAACTGGCATTTCCTGGCACTTCTTCACCCATCGGTCATCCTCCATGCGCATCACATGTCCATACCACCTCAGTCTCCTCTCCCGTATATATATATGTGTGTACTGACATGGCTTAAAAAGAAGCTGTTTGCATAATTGCAAACAAATCCAATATTATTATTAATATTCGAAAAACTCAGATTATATTTATATATATAAATACACACACACATATATATATATACACACACACACACATGTATACACATATGTGTTGTTTTTTTCTCTGGGTGTATGTTGTTGTTTGTGTTGGTCTCAATGTTATGGTTGTTGTTGTTATTGCTGTTGGTGACAGTATCGTTCAGAATTAGCATTGCAGTTATTGCTGATAAGGCATGTCTCTTCTCAAATATGCACACTGAACCACATCCAGGTTACATTGCACCATACTGAACTGCACACATACACACACACACACACACACACACACACACACATACCGATGCAGTGTGCACCACACACCCTCTGCCCACATATGCACATACATGGGAGCAGTCTTTAATTGAACATGCCAATACACAAACACACGCATACATATACATGCACATTTACATCACTCTCTTACTTGCCACACATACACGCACACATGTATGTATGTATATATATATATATATATATCTGGACACAAAACATAGACATACACACACATAGATACATACATACACACACATTTATATATATATTTATATATGTGTGTATATATATATATATATATATATACATATATATAACTCACATACCTTTAGTGAGAGTTCTGAATTAGTTACCTAACCACCAGTAATGACGGTAAGAAGAAGAAGCAGTCAGCTTTTATTTTTCACCTTTTTCACTGCTTCATTCAGCAAATTCTTCATTCTTACTCTCTTTTTTTCTTTCCTTTTATTATTGCTGAGTGTGTTTTATGATGGGCGACAACAGCAAGGTTGACTGGACTGAATAGGCCTCCTCTGACTACGATTTTCTAAGTAGGTGGAAAGAAACTGGGCGAAAGAGTCCTTTTTAATGCCTGTTAGGTGACCAAGTAATCTAGGGTTTTGTGTGGGGTTCTCTCTAAAATTACCTTAAAATGCAGCCCTTCCCCTTATTTGGGAATATATCCTAGTTGACAGTCATTATTATGTTTGTTCTATTGTTATTATTAATATTTTAAAATTTCTATAATTGTTATACCTACTAGTTTTCACTTCAGTGATGCCCTCCTTTCTCTTTACATGATGTAAACCTCACCCTGTGTTGTTTTGTCCTTGTATTGTCTTCAATAACTTTGGGCCTTTGTGGACCATAAAAAAATCATTATTGCATCCTCCTATCAGCATAATAATAATAATAATGATTTCTAGTATAGACACAAGGCCAGTAATTTGGGGGGAGGGGAAAGTCAATTAAATCGACCCCAGTGTATTATTGGTACTTAGTTTTATCGACCCTGTAAGGATAAAAAGCAAAGCTATCCTTGGCAGGATTTCAACTCAGACCATAAAGGGCTGTAACTATATGCTGCAAAGCATGTTGTCTACCGATTCTGCCAATCCACCACGCATAATAATAATAATAATAATAATAATAATAATAAATTTCTTTACTTGGCACAAAGATGACGCGAACAATGCAAAGACGAAATACAAACACACAGCGATGGTGGTGTTGGTGGTGGTGGTGTTGGTAGTGGTGATGGTGGTGTTGGTGGTGGTGGTGTTGGTAGTGGTGTTGGTGGTGTTGGTAGTGATGTTGGTGATGGCGATGGTGGTGGTTTACATATGGTAGTGAAAAAAAAAGAATAGCAAAAACAAAAAAAAATTAATAATAATAATGATTTAGTTTTTTGACCACAAAGGTGCAAAAAGTTGGGGCCAATGCAGGGACAAAATGCACACAACTCAAAGTGGGACTTTATATTGGATAAAAGGGAGGGGAGTCATAATACTAATAGAAATATGCATAATGATTGTGGTGGTGGTGGGAAGATGGTATGGTGGTGGTGAGTAGTGTAATAATGATGATTATAATGGTGATGATGGTGATTGTGGTGGTGTTCACTGGTGGAGGCGGGAAGATGACAAGATGGTGGCAGTGAGTAGTATAATAATGATGATATTAATGGTGATGATGATGATGATAGTGGTGGTGGTGGTGGTGGTGTTCATTGGTTGGTAGTAATTAAATGTTAATCTCCCTTGCTTGCAAAATGCTTGTTATACACATACATACATAGACACATATATTTCAGTATTAGGTGGCGCTAGTATTTGTGCTTAACTGTTTTGTGAGTCAGTTGTTGTCTATCAGTGTGGATCAATTAAAAGACAACACCACCACCACTACCACCACCACCACAACAACAACAACAAACATGCCAATAGTCACTTAGTTTCTTGGTACATTTTTCTACCCGAGACACCAAAATCATCTCTTTAGAATGAACGGTCTTAACTCGGAGCACTTCAGATAGCTATGGACTGCATCTTGGACCTGCGTCATAAAGTCTGTACTTATTTTACTTAACCTCCCCCCCACTGCTTGCTTTCCTTCTTTTCTTCTTTCTCACTATCTTTTCTCTTCTTCTTGTGACTGTTGTCATTGTTTCTAGACGGTGGTTATTCTTATTCGTATATTCTTTTACTTGGTTTCAGTCACATGACTGCAACCATTCTGGGGCACTGCAATTCAAAAGTTAAGGCAATCATATCAACCCTAATATCTTAGTGTTTTTTCTTTCCAAGTATGGGCTTTATTTTATCAATCACTTTTCTTCGAACTACTTAGAGGACATAAACAAAAAGTAAATGTAAACACAGGGGACAGACACACAGCAACACACACAGTGACAGACACACAAACACACACGCACACGATATACTATAGTTTATTTTGTATGAACTAATTTCTTTTCATTATGTACTTTAAATTTGTATTTATATATAAAAACGTATATTTTCTACCTTTTATTATTTTGCTTACATATATATGTATATATATACATAATAATGAATATAACTGAAGCTCAAGGAAACAAAAAAACGAACAAACAAGAGGATGCAATAAAGTAAAGTTGTATTAGTGTGTGTATATATATATAAGTGTATGTGTGTGTGTGTGTTTCTGTGTATCAAATTCCACTTATAAGGCATTGGTCAAGCTAAAGCTAGCAGTCACTTGTCCAAAGTAACAACGTAGTGGGACTGAGCCTGAAACCACGTGGTTGCGAAGTGAACACTTTAATTACTTAGCAATGCCTGCACCTATAGTTGATTTTGATATTTAAAAAAAAATGTTTATCTCATCCAATTCTTATGTAACTCTTCTCCACTACCACATATCATATAACCTGCTTTGTAATGTTCTCCTCTATCTGATGCCCCTGTGGCAAATCAAAGAAATCTGTATTATTGTAATAAGGATGTATGTCCAATCAATGGCTAAACTGGTAGAGCATCCTGTCATTAAAATAATCTTATGTTCTGTTTCTGAGTTCAAATCCTTGACCTGTACCTTACTCTTATTGGTTAATGGTTATTAGTTAATGACTTTACATTCTAAGTTCAAATCCTCATTGATATTTGGTATATAATTCCAGTTCTTTACATTCTGAGATAAATCCTGATCAAATGCTCATCTATGCCTCATTGGTAATGGTATGTAGCTCTGGCCCTCTCTACATTCTGAGTTCAAGTCCTTGTCAACCCCATTGCTATTGGTATATAGTTAATGGTTTCTTATGTTTTCTGAGTTCCAATCCTGCTGGAGGTCTAACTTCGGCCCCTGTGCCTTTGCTCTCTTTCATTTCATCCCTCCAAGAGAATTTGTTCAAAATAAAGCAAACTGACAAGTGTTGGTTCAAGGTGGTGTGGGGGAAACCAGTTGGTCACTTGGTCAACCTGCCTATGTGTCAGTCAGCTGGTCAGTCGATCTGTCAATCAACCAGTCAGTCTGGTCAGTCAGTATATTTGACTATCTCTTCACCTCACTCCAAATTTGTGACCTTGTGTTGTCTAAGAAAACTTTGCTATTGTTGTTGCAACAGTAGTTTTATTTTAGACATATATTTGTGTCCTTACGTTCTGAGTTCAAATCCCGCCGAGGTTAGCTTTGTCTTTCATCCTTACGGGGTCGATAAAATAAAGCACTAGTAATGTACTTGGGTCAATTTAATCGACTTTCCCTTCCCCAAAATTGTTGGCCTTGTGTCTAATTTAGAAACCATT
>OZ024742.1:198664681-198692181 GCA_964016885.1 Eledone cirrhosa | reverse complement strand
TAATCGTGTTCATGGATAATTCTAGCTAAATGTATTTATGTTCAAGTTTGGGCAGTTAGGAGCAAGACAAGGTCAGCCGACCGGACGCTGCCCACAACAGGACAACCCATCTAACCCATGCTAGTGTGGAAGAACGGACGTAAAACGATGATGATATATATATATATATCTCATCATCATCACTGTTTAACGTCTGTTTTTCCACGCTAGCATAGGTTAGATGAGTTGTGAGATAGGCCAGGTCAGGTGACCATGTCTGATTTTGGCTTGGTTTCTACAGTTGGATGCCTTTCCTGACACCAGCCACATTTGCAGTGAGTACTGGGTGCTTTTTGTTGTGTCACCATCATGACCAATATATATATAAGATACAGAGCTTAGTGTTATTTTGAAAATTAGCTTTGTTTACAAACAGCGGAGAATTTGAAAATTAGATATGAAATAGAGCTTCCGCCGTATTTTTGACTAAGTAAATCAGTCTAATAGTTGGTGTTATAGAAAGCCCCAGATTGGAAAAAGGATGAAAGGTCATGATAGCCAAAGATGTGGGCTCATATCCCATGTATGTCAATGATCATCCTTTTTCCAATCTCCAACTATTAGACTAATTTACTTAGTCAAAAATATGGCGGAAGCTCTATTTCACTAGCTAATATATATTAAAAATTAGGTTTGGTGCTCTGAAATAGCGATGTATACATGATTGTATGTATAGTATATTTGGCAATATACCGTATGTTTAATTAAAAACATTTTGAAGACCTTGCGCTATCATTTTTAAAGTAGTTACTATGTCTGGACTGGCAATCGCTCTGTATAATCAGTTCCTGATTATTACTGGAATTCTATAAGAATCCAGCCTCTATAATTTTCGGCAGAAGCGGAGAGTATGTTTCTCTGAGGATCACCAACAATGTGAAACAGAATCTGTCAGCTTCTCTCCCTTCTTTGCCGAAAAAAGAAGTGACATAGTCGCTACTTTAAAAATGATAGCGCAAGGTCTTCAAAATGTTTTTAATTAAACATACGGTATATTGCCAAATATGCTACACATACATTCATATATATAAAATGATGATGATATATAGATCTCATCGTCATCATTTAATGTCCATTTTCCCTGGTAACACAGGTTGGGAATGTTATCACAGACTGGCTAGAACTTAAGCTTCTGACCACTAAGTGGGGCAGAGGCCTGGTCTACGATTCCACACTCTACCCTGTGCATTTTATCATAGCATCAACACTAGGAAAGTTGTCATGCCTTTGGCATAGCAGAAGAGTCTTCCCGACCTTTTGTTTGATAGGTTATACATACATACATACATACATACATACATACATAAACACATGTACATACATACATATACACACATATATACATCACATACATACACACATGTATGGTTTTCCAATGAACTGGATTATTTTCTATACCCTGTAATATATATCTACTCCCCCCCCCCCCACACACACAGTTATTGGATGTGACTCATAAGATTAATCTGTTCAATATATTAGTAAGACATCACACTACTATGTCTCATCAATCACCATTGATTAACTGTGATTTTTTCCCATAGCGGAGGAGGAGGAAGGGAAATAGAAATATGATAATGAGGAGGTAGACTAAGGTTAGAGGTGGGGAGGGAGGCTGATATTTTTAGAAGTTTGTGTAAAGCTGATATGTTTTTCTTATTTCTGTTTAGTCAGAGATGGAAGGGGAGTGCCATTGACCCTTTTCAGGGTCTTCAAACCTTGTGGTAGCGAAGGAGATTAGTAGATATCCTCAAATCGGTGATCTGGTGTGAACTCAGCTGAAGGCACCCAAGGAGCTGATGGGGATGTTAAACAAGATAAAGAGTACCATCCAAGTTAGTAGGTTATAGTGACATTTGCAGCAACAGTGTAGACTCTAATAAAGTCACTCAAGCGGTGGTGTTAAACCAGGTGACAGATCAAGTTGTGCCAACCAAGAGCCAGGTGACGGTGTTAAACCAGGTGACAGATCAAGTAGTACCAACCAAGGGCCAGATGGTGGTATTAAACCAAGTGACAGATCAAGTCTGCCATCCAAATAAGTCTTAGCAGGATCTGAAAGCAGAACACCAAGAACCAGAACATATACCACAAGGTATTTCATCTAACACTCTAACAATTCTGCTAATCCACCACTCTAGACTGGTATTTGGTACTTCAATTAATCACAACCAAAATGATGAAAAGCAAAGGTGACCTCAGTGGGATTGGAACTCAGAATGCAGAGAACCAGAACAAATACTGCAAGGCATATTTTTTCCTACACTTTTATGACTTTACACCTTGAATAAAAAAGGTGTCGAATGGGTGTTCCAAATGGTGGAATGACTTGCTAAACTATTTCAAAGAAATGATAGATCCTACAGACTTAACTCTTTTGATTTCAAACTTCCTGCAAAACAAATACATAAACACAATATAAAGTATTCATAGAAAAATGAGAAAACTCATTGCTAGAAATAGAAAGCTAATCATAGTTATGATAAAGTTAAATGAATAAACATTGTTGTCTGTGAATTCAAACATACTCTCACTTCGTCTCGATCAGAAATAACAATGTTTATCCATTGAACTTTATCATAGTGATATAATATGTTTATATTCATTTAAAAACCTCTCATAATTTTATGAGAAAGCCTTTAAGTTATGTTTCAAACATCAGCTTAATAATGAGAAAGTTAGTTATATTTCTAGATCCCTCCAAATTCTTGATTATTTTCAAAATTATTTGAAAAATCATCGGTAGTACCTTTCTATAGAAGTATGGTAATGAAAAAGTTAAAGTGTTTATACTTATCTAAAAACTTTCCATTATAATTTTTAGGGCGGTGAATTGGCAGTATCGGTAGAGGGTCGGACACCATGCTTTGATGCATAGAGTTACGGCCCTTGCCATTCTGAGTTCAAATCCCGCCGAGGTTAACTTTGCCTTTCATCCTTACGGGGTCGATAAAATAAAGTACCAGTAATGTACTGGGTAATTGCTGGCCTCGTGCCAATAGTAGAAACAATTATAATTTTATGTAGAAACCTTTAAGTTTTGTTTCAAAAACCACCTTAATAATAAGAAAGTTAGTCATATTACTTTCAACTGTACCAGTCCAGTGGAGGTGGATTGGTGGAATTGTTAATGCATTGGACATGATGTCTAGGTGTATCGCTTTCACCATTTTATGTTTCGAGTTCTTCTACAACATCACCTAGTCCCAAGCTGCCTTCTCTACCTTAATTACACTCTATCAAATTTTTTAAATGCAGGTTTAGTTTCCTGCTAAGTGTCTTTGGAGTGATGTTACTCAATAGGGTGCATAGATCAGGGAGTCACTCCAGATAGAGCTGCTACTTCGCCAAATAGAGAGATCACTGCTCTAATACTATGGACATGTGGTCAGAATGTCAAAGGAAAGAATTGCTGGTTAGATTTTATGGGCAAAACCAACTGGCAGGAGACCCAGGGGTAGACCCTGAGAAAGATGGTTGGATAACATCCATGAGCTCGGTTGGTCTTGCTTGGAGATCTAGCCAGATCAATTTGGGACAGTATTTTTCTGACAGGATTTGCTGGAAGGCATGCATGAGAACTCCCCCCCCCCCCACACACACACATACAAACATACAACCCTCCCAAGAATAAGTGGGTGAAGAGGGAGGATTAGGTAGCTTCCTATGAGATATCTTAGATATTTTAATGAAAGAGGTCCCAACTCCCAAAATTACAATGCACTACCATGTCCAGGAATTGACCCCACAACCTTCTGATCATGAGTCCAACACTCTACTCGTACATGTGTATCCCAATTTTTGGAGTAGGTACACTGTATTCCTGCATGTTGTAATAGGCAACTAAAAGGGTTAGTGTCAAGAAGGGCACCAAGCTGCAAAACATTGTCCTAAACCATTTTGTCCAACCCATACAAGCATGAAAAAAATGAATGTAGAAATAATTATTTCTACTTTAGGCACAAGGCCAGCAACTACCCAGTACATTACTGGTACTTTATTTTATCGACCCCGTAAGGATGAAAGGCAAAGTTAACCTCGGCGGGATTTGAACTCAGACTGTAAAGGGACGTAACTATGCTAGAAAGCATGGCGTCCAACCCTCTACCGATACTGCCAATTCACCGCCCTATGAATGTAGAAATAATGATGATGGTATATATATATCATCATCATCATCATCATTTTACGTCCACTTTTCCCTGCTTGCAAGGGTGGGACGGGAACTGATTCTGGCTTGATTTCTACAGCTGGATGCCCTTCCTAACACCAACCTCATTTACAGTGAGTGATGGGTGCTTTTTTGCCGTGGTACCTGCACGACCACTTTGCAGTGGAATGATAGGGACCCCAGTCCCTATCATCTCATTTCTACAGCTGAGTAAACTGGAGCAATGTGAAATAAAGTGTCTTGCTCAAGGAAACAACACATCATCCGGTCTGAGAATTGAACTCACAACCTTTCAATTGCAAGCCATGTGCTTCCATATATATATTTATATTCACGCATACACACACATGCTCACACACACACATATATCATCATCATCGTTTAACGTCCATTATTACAACAGGTGCCAGTAATGCACTGGGTAATTGCTGGCCTTGTGCCAAAAGTAGAAACAATTATTACAACATGCAGGAACATGGTGCACCTACTCCAAATAATACACACACACACACACACACATTTACTTATCTCTATACCCACTCTGCATTTACCCATGCATTGAGTACTCCCATGATTAGTAGTCTCCCCTGTTTCAGCACCACAGGCTCTCTCTCTCTCTCTCTCTCTCTCTCTCTCTCTCTCTCTCTCTCTCTCTCTCTATATATATATATATAGATTAAAAGTTTAAGCAAAGAATTTCTGCTTTCACCCTAAGCAAGATATACTGATTTATATACACAACCCTTATCAACTCTTTGCATTTTAATCTTTGTATTTATTATTACTATATCATCATCATCATCGTTTAACCTCTATCTTCCACGCTAGCATGGATTTAGACGAGAATTGTCCCATTTGAGGCAAGATTGGTCATCTCGCTCGTATAGGACTATCTGGCAGGTTTTCTACGGCTGGATGCCCTTCCTAACACCAACCACGTTTACAGTGTGAAACTGGGAGGTTTTTACCGTGTTACCTACATGGCCACATTACAGCGTGGACTGTGTGTTTTTTTTGTCGTGACACCTACACGACCTCATTTATTTAGGACTGGATGTTGTGGTATCAACATAACTTTACAGAGAAAGGGGTGGTGTTGATGGGGGCGGGGTAGGGGAGTTGGGGTAGTGGGATGGGGGTGTATATTTGATTAAGAGGTGCCTACTGACTGTAGGTTTCGCTTTGTACATAGGCAAGGGGGTCTTCTGTATTACTGCGTAGCGCCAAAGATCTCGGTCCAGTGACATTGCCTTAGAGAGGTGTAAGTGTGTAAGGTCGGAATTTATCAAATCGTCCCAGGTTTTTCTGGGTCTACCTACTCCGTAACTTCCATCAATTTTGATCGCCCTGCACTTTTTTATACAGCTGTCGTCTTTCATGCGCATCACGTGACCATACCAACGTAGTCTTCTCTCGAGTAAACAGCATCGGATCCCTCTTATTCCTAATTTCTTACTTAGTTCATTTATGCTTTGCTGTTCATGTATATTACTATTACACATCCAACAGAGCATGCATGCTTCGTTCCTCTCCAGTCTGTGCAGATCCTCTGCACACAATGCCCCTGTCTCACTGCCATGTAACATTGCTGTTCGTATGCAGGCATCATACAGTCTGCCTTTCATTTTTAGAGAGAAACCTTTAGTGACCAATAGTGGTATAAGCTCTCTGAATTTTTTCCATCCCGTTCGGACTCTGGCTACTGTACTTTCAGAGCACCCTCCACCACTGCTGGTTTTGTCACCCAGGTAACGGACGGTGTCCACTATTTCTATAGAGCCATCTGGGCAATAGAAGGATCTAGTATCCTGTGGGCACTTGCTGCTACTTATTGCACCTGAGCACCGGCTAGATATAAAATCTACGTTCTTAGATAGCTTACCTGTGATCCCACTACATCTTTTATGCACCCATACTTTGCATTTGGGACATAAAATGGAATTTCTGCCTACTCCTTTCCTACACACTGAGCATGGCCATTTCCCAGAGGGCACCTGTGCCCTATTTTCCTTTCTACATACTAGAACTCTAGTCTTAGACAAGTTAACTTTAAGGCCTTTTGATTCTAGGCCATGCTTCCATGTTTGGAATTTCTTCTCTAGTTCAGCCATCGATTCAGCTATAAGCATTAGATCATCTGCATATAGAAGTTCCCATGGGCAGCCGGTCTTGAACTCCTCTGTTATAGCCTGAAGGGCAATGATAAATAGTAGGGGGCTAAGTACAGAGCCCTGATGAACACCAACTTTTACGCTAAATTCTTCATTATATTCGTTGTTAATTCTAACCTTGCTGACTGTTTCTATATACATGACTTGTAAAGCTCTCACAAGCCATTCATCAACCCCTAGTTATCTAATGGCCCACCTGGTAGTGGAGCAGGGGACTCTGTAAAATGCTTTCTCCAGGTCATCAAAAGCTAAGTATAGGGGTTTACTTTTAGCTAGGTACTTCTCCTGTAGTTGTCGTACAAGGAAAAGGGAATCTGTGGTTCTTTTACCGGATACAAACCCAAACTGCATTTCATCTAGATCAATTCACTCTCTGATTAGTTGCGCTATTGCTTTTTCTGTGACCTTCATGACCTTGTCAATTAATTTAATGCCTCTATAGTTTCCCCTATCTAGGGCATCTCCTTTACCCTTGTAGCAGTTAATGATGATGATGCTGCTAAGCCAGTCATATGGTATGACCCTGTTCTGTATGACTTGGTTTACTATCCGGGTGACCATAGAGTGTCCCACCGTTCCAGATGCTGTCAGCATTTCAGCAACTATCTCCGAAGGCCCAGTTGCCTTGCCTGTCTTCATATCTTTGATTGCCTTACTTATTATACTACCTTCAATTTGCACAGCTGGTCCCTCTATTGGATCGATGTGGGGCAGACTATCATTTTCCCATTTATTCTCCTCAATTAGTAGCCTCTCTTATTGACACTTCCAAACTACCTTCTTATCAGCATCAGTGATGGCAAGTACACCATCATCTATATATGTTAGGTAATTCCGAAGGAAAAGCAAAGGAAAAAAAGAGTTTTCTATGTATATATATATATATAGAAAATATATATATATATATATATATATATATATATATATATATATATATATATATAGAAAATACTCTACTAATGTATTATTTTACTGTGGTTACCCCCGATTGAACACAGGACTCACACACACATATATACATATATATATATCATCATCATCACCATTTAATGCCCATGGGTTAGACGAGTTGTCCTGTTGTGAGGCCAAGCCAGATGACTGTGTCTTGCTAATACAGAACTGATTTGGGCTTGGTTCCTACAGCTGGATGCTCATCCTAATGCCAACCACCTTTACAGTGTGTACTGGATGATTTTTGTCATGGCACACACTCACTTCAATGAGCTTCTTTATAGCTTCTAACTACCAGTTTTACTCCTAAGGAATTAGCCAACTCGAGACTATAATAGTAGGGAGACAGCCTGGAACTACATGCTTAAACTGAACCTCTTAACCATTACATGATATTTAACATTTATCTAACAAAACCTGAAATGAAGGGCAAACAAGACCAAATAACATTTTCTATGTTTTGCTATCTCTTGTTGTTGCTGCTGCTGTTTTTGTTGTTGTTGTTAAGGTTGTTGACATCTAGATCTATTTTGGTGGGGTAGTGATGGGCAAGGGTTGAGTGAAGACAGATACCACAGTGCTGTTGTTACAGTAATGTATGGTGTTGAATGTGAAGTTATGTAAATTAAGTTAAGTTGGAATAAGAGCATTGAAGATGTCACGATAATTTTGTGACTATGCTGCATTATTTAATGAGCTAATGTCTGCACTATTGCACTATATAGGGTGGGACAACAGCCTGTGTGTTGGATAATCGTCTCAAAATGTTCTGAAATGTAATCACATGTAGGTGTGTGTGTGCATGCGTGCGCATGCATTGTTTGTACGTGTGTGTTTGTCTGTATGCATGCATCTGTTTGTATTTGTATATGTGTGTATTGTATGTGTATTAGAGGTTGTTTGTTTATGTGAACCTGTGTGGCTTGATGGTTAGGGTGTTTCCAGTGGTGCATTGTGTCCTTGAGCAAGGCAATTTATTTCACATTCCTCCAATTTACTTATCTGGCAAAAATGCATCATCATCATCATCATCATTTAACATCTATCTTCCATATTAGCATAGGTTAGATGGGTTTGTCCCATTTAGAGGCAAGTTGGGTTGGTTGACTTTCGTTCATATAGGACTGTTTCTGGCTGGTTTTCTATGGCTGGATGCCCTTCCTAACGCCATCGTGTTTGTAATTCAAAAGGGCCAGCCTTGTCACTGAATCTCCCTGAGAACTACATTAAAGATACATGTTTGAAATGCTCAGCCACTTGCACATTAATTCCATGAGCAGGTTGTCCCATTGATCAAACAACTGGAACATTCACCATTAGAACCAACAGAGGTCCAACACACACACACACACACACATTGTTTGCTTGCAGGTGTATACCTTTGTACTTACCTGTTTGTTTATATGTTATGTACCTGCATGAACATGAGTATGTGTGTGTGTGTATGCATACGTGTCCATAAATGTATGTGCTGTGTGTGTATGCATGTGTACTATATGTATTTGTGTGTGTGTTTTTAGTTGTGTTTGCAAGCATATGTTTGTCTACTTAAATGTTTATGTATTATGTATGAACCTCTATGGATATGTGTGTGTGTTGTGTAACACTTTTGATACCAAACCACCTGATACAAGACAGTTTGTTTTAAAATTATATTTATCTAAAAAACTTCCATCATAACCCTGCTAAGTTTCCAAATACCAGCTTAATTTTTAAAAAGTTAGTTATTTTAATAAATATCTCCAATTTATTGGTTATTTCAAAATTATTTGCAACTCATAGGCAGTCTTTCATGAGAAACCATCATTGTTTAACATCCATCTTCTCTGCTAGTAAGGGTTTGATGGGTTGTCACAGAGCAAGTCAGTACTCAAGTGGAGTTACTGACCTCTCAGATGGGCTGGGGGTTACCATCTTACTTAGAAAATGTTTCTATGCTCTACCAAATGCATTTTATCGTGGTAAGGAAAGGATTAAAAAATAAAGTATTAGTCCAGGAGTGATGGATTGGTGGAATTGTTACTGCATCAGATGAGATACTTTGTGGTATTTCTTTTAGGTCTTTGTATTTGGAATGTAAATTTCACTGTGACCTACTAGGTAGACTAAATCTGTCATATTGTTTAACACACCATTTGGTCCTTAGGTACTTTTAGTGGAGTTCATTCTTTCACAAGCATTTGGACCAGGTTTCTGGTTCTCTCCCACTAGCATGGAGGCCCTAAAAAAGGTTATGTGCACCCCTCTTTCTTCTTTGATAAAAACACTAAGGAAAAGAAAAAAATCCCCAACCCCAAACAGCCCAGTCTGAGTGTTTTAATGATAGGGTCTCCAGTCCATCCTTGAAAAGCAATGCGAAAATGTGAATCGAAGTGTCTTTTTCAAGAACATATGTTACCCAGTCCAACACTCTAACCAGTAGGCTATACACCTGTTTTTGCATATATATTATGAGATTATGTATAAGCATTGCGAGATGGCCCAGTCCATATGACACCGGTCTGCTATCTGCCAACACTTAATCTAGGAGTGGTAATTCACTGCAAACATTTCATTGTATATTTGGATACTTCACAACAATTCTACACTCTTAGTTCATGAAGTAGTGTGGTTTGGTGGTTAGGATTTTTGACCTAGTGGTTAGGGTATTTGTAAGGTTGTGAGTTAAATTTCTGCTGAGTCATTATCTCCTTGAGCAAGACACTTTATTTCACATTGTTCCAATCTGCTCAGTTAGTAAAAAATACACCATACCTATATTACAAAAGGGCAAGCTCTGTCAAAGACTGTACATTAGGGGTACACATGTTTGTGGAATGCTCAGTCACCTGCATGTTAATTTCATGAACAAAATTGTTGGTCTAAGTTGTGGAACATTTGTCGAAACTGACAAAGGTCTAACATACAATTCTCCATTGTTAGGTCACCTCACTATTGGATGGGTTCCTTTCAATATAATATTGCTGAGAGGACATCCTTTCAATATAATATTGCTGAGAGGACATCTTGCATTCATTTAATGAGGCATTATGTACTCTAGGAAAATAGGGGATCATAGGACTTGATAGGTTGGTGAGAGAGATTGGTAGGGAAGTTAGGGGCCAGGAAAATAGAGGATCATAGGTCTTGGTAGGTTGGTGAGAGAGATTGGTAGGGAAGTTAGGGTCCAGGGAAATAGGAGCTCATAGGACTTGGTAGATTGGTGAGAGAGATTGGTAGGGTTATTTGGGTTCAGTGAAATAGGGAATAATAGATTGGTGAGAGACGTTGACAGAGAAATAGGGCATCATAGGATCTAGTAGCTTGATTAGAGAAATTGACAAGGAAAATAGAGGGTTGTATGACTTGGTAGGTTGGTGAGAGAGATTGACAGGAAATAGGGGTCATATGACTTGGTAGGTTGGTAAAAGAAATTGACAGGAAAACAGAAAAGAACCTTGAGAAAATGTGCTGTCATATTGAACATCATCCTTTGTGGTGGCCTGCTTCCTGATATATCATCATCATCATCATCATCAGTTTATGTCCGCTTTTCCCTGCTTGCAAGGGTGGGACATATGTGTGTGTCTATCATCATCATCATCATCATCGTTTAACGTCCATCTTCCACGCTTGCATGGGTTTGGACGGTATATCTATATATACACACACACACACACACACACACACATATATATATATATATATATACATATATATACATATACACATAAATATATGTTGTAGATATTGTCGATAGGTCAACAGTGATAATGGGTCAGTAAGAATATCATGTAACAATTCCAAGAAGGGTTTCTTAAACACTGTTTCCTGTGACATAATTCACTGTACGGATGTATGTCTGCTGTTTCCTGATGTATCAGATACACACACACACGCACACACACATCTAGGCCAGCATGGAAAAATGGAAAATGATGAGGATATATTCATTCATTCATCATCATCATAATCATCATCATCGTTTAACGTCTATCTTCCACGCTAGCATGGGTTAGACGGGAGTTGTCCCACTTGAGGCAAGACTGGTTGGGTGACCGTGTCTCGCTTGTATAGGAATATCTGGCAGGTTTTCTATGGCTGGATGCCCTTCCTAACACCAACTGCATTTACAGTGTGGACAGGGAACTTTTTACCGTGTTACCTACATGGCCACATTACAGCGTGGACTGTGTGCTTTTTTGTTGTGACACCTACACGACCTCATTAGTTTGGACTGGATGTTGTGGTACCAACATAACTTTACAGAGAAATATATATATATCATCATCATCATATTTTACGTCCGCTTTTCCCTGTTTGTAAGGGTGGGACGGGAACTGATTCTGGCTTGATTTCTACAGCTGGATGCCCTTCCTAACACCAACCTCATTTACAGTGAGTGCTGGGTGCTTTTTTGCCGTGGCACCTACACGTCCACTTTACAGTGTGGGCTGGGTGCTTTTTTGCCGTGGCACCTCCACAACCACTTTGCAGTGGAATGATAGGGACCCCAGTCCCTATCATCTCATTTCTACAGCTGAGTAAACTGGAGCAATGTGAAATATACATGCACATACATACACATACATATGATGGCTGCAACTCCATTTCGAGTAATGTTATTGCTTGATACTTAAGCATGAGCAGCAAAGACAGGGCTTTTTAGTCCTGCTAGGGACTCACAGTAGCAGGGCAATGACAGGGCCCAGGCTGGAGTGCCCTGGGACACCTGCAGGGTTAGACCCTTTCACTATCCATTCCAGAACCTTAGGCCAGCCATGCCATGCAATGCAAATGATGTCACATATCAAGCAATGGCTGTGCTTGAAGCTTTTTTAAGTTAGGAAAGGCTTTGCACGGAGCCAATCCCACTCTCTCAACATCGAAATGGTCCACTTTATTGTATGCGACCAAAGTCACAGGTTTTACATCAGTGACCTTCTAGAGAGATGTCTTAATGAAGACTAGGGGGTCTCTCAATCCACTGCCCCCTTCAAAAAAATACATATACATAGATACATACATATTCATATTACTGGCACTACCAGTTTACAGAATGAGCTGGTTGCAGTTTGTTGTGACGTCAACATTTCCACCTTCAAGTGTGGGCTGAGTTCTTAGTACATTTTATTGTGGTACCAGTACTACCATATTTTAACACTAGCATGCTTGCATCCTTGACCAGACAGGGAGTACAGAGGTAGGGTGTGGGGTAGATGCCAAGAGGTGAGCAGGTTATGGCCCTTTGTTACTAGAGGGAGAGGTAGAAGGGCCTTAACGTAAGTGAAGACATCTGGCAGTGTGTGTGTATATATGTATATATGTACACTAGTGAACCAATGCCCTTAGTAATGATGGCAATAACATAAAACGTATTTAATTTTTTGAGTCCATATAAACCAGAAAATTTGTGTTTTAACAAATTCATTATTTGCATAAGAGACATTCTATGGTTTATGTGAATTACTAACAGATAAAACTGATTAAAGATAAGAATTAGATTTTTATTATATATATATATGTATCTGTATGTGGTTGGCAGCTGAGAGAAAGGAGTACTCAATACCGAAGTAGAGTTTTAATATTCATTTTATTAAGGCTGAAAAGTGAGTCTTGTTGCTCTGGAGTTTCGTTTGTTTATCACAAGGTCATCAAATGGCTGACTGAATATACACGTTTTTTCTCAGAAAATTTGTTTTCATTCTTTCCTCTTCTTATTCTATCTTCTGATGAAGGACTAGTTGTCACATTATGAGACAATTCAGGTCAGGTGTCCATGTCTTGCTCATATGGATCTGTATTTTGGCTTGGTTTCTATTGCTGGATGCCTTTCCTAATGCCAATCATATTACAGTGTGGAATGGGTTCTTTTTATTGTGGCACCAAAATGACCATCTAACAGAGAGAACTAGGTGATTTTCATTGTCACCAACATGACCACCTTACAGGATGGACTGGGTCCTTTTTTTCATGTCACCAATATGACTGCCTTACAGGCATGATAGATTGGGTGCTTTGTTGTTGTACCACCAGATCACCATATGAGGTGGACTTTGTGTTTTTGTTTGTTTTTATTTGTGGGTTGGCTGCAGAGGTGTATCACGAGTGGGGATTGGAGGTGGGAACAAATACGCAAGTTCGATATGGGTGAGGGGCGAAGGTTATTTAGCTGGTGAGGGGGGGGGGGGGCAAAGAACAAAAGATTGGTGCATATTTGTTTCATCCTGTGCAGATGGGAAGGCGGGTCTTCTGCAGTACAGCATACCACCAGAAATCTTGGTCCTGTGTCATCTCCTTTGAGAGGTTTAATTGGGCAAGGTCAGCTTTTGTCACTTCATCCCAAACTTCTGTCTTCTATAAGTAGGTATACACACACACACACACACACATGTACAGATAGCCAGATAAATAGATAAGTAGCTATCTAGCTAGATAGACATACAGATAAATAGATGTGTAACTAGCTAGATAGATAGATAGACACACAGATAGATAGATGGATGGATATACAGATAGATAAGTAGCTAGCTAGTTTGATAGACATATAGATAAATAGATTGCATCAGTAATTAAGTGTGGTATTTCCTAAAATTCCAATTTAAGAAGTTAAGGTAAGGTTTTTTAAAATTATAGACAGTTTTACATAATAGCAGGAAGTACATTTTGTATCTACATGTATTTATGTATGTTTGTATATGTGCTGGCATGTTTGTGTTTCTATCTCTTTCTCTGTGTGTGTGTGCGTGTGTTTGTTTTTGTTTCTCTGCATGTCTATATGTTTTTTTTCTCTGTATGCATTCTTGTATTTGTGCGTGTGTGAGTGTGTGTGAATGCATGTGTGTGTGTTTGTGTTTTTCTGAGTGAATGTATTTCTGTTTGACCTTGTGTCAATGTTAGAAATTAGTGTAATCGACTTTCCCCCTTCCCTCGCATTACTGGCTTTGTGTCTGAAATAGAAACCATTATTATGATTATTACAGCAGTGGATTGGCCAGATTGTTAGAGCTTCGGACAAAATGCCATGTAGTATTTGTCCTGACTCTTTATGCTTTGAGTTCAAATTGCACTACGGTCAATTTCTTTTTCATCCTTCCAGGGATCAATAAAATAAAGTATCAGTGAAGAACTGGGGTTGGTCTAAGTAACTTTTCTCTTCCCCTTAAATGATTGGCCTTGTACCAAAATTATAAACCATTATTTTAGATGAAAGAATTAGAAGACTATCAGACAATATGTTCTGTGATATTTAGGTTCTGAGTTCAAGTCCTTTAAAATAATTACCACTTGTATAATGGAGTTGTGTTAACTCTTAACATCCTGTACCACATGCATCTGTACTACCTAGATATTCTTGAAAACTACAAAATAACAGTATGACTGCATCACATTAAAAATCAAAGTCTTTAATCTAACACTGCACATTTTTACAACAATCTGTCCATTAGTAATGATACTATAAACATTTGGATTGCCAAACTTGTTTTTCTTTTTAGATATTTTATGCTAAATCATGTCTGAAAAATTAATGGGGGCGGGGGCATTATTCAAGACCCAAATGTATGCTAGAAAACATTGCTCATTGTAATCAGGGTAATTTGTGATCTACTGTGAAGTGCCTTGATTAACCCTAGGTAGCTATTCTGTTCTCTTGTTGAGTCTGTTTTCTATATTTAAAAAACCCTTTAGTGAGAGAGGGAAGTGTAGTGCCCATGCTTCTTTTCAAAACTTCTGAAACTGGTGGAAAAGTAAGGAAGGTTTCATTAAACCAAAGACCTAGCTTGAATGGTTGCAACAAACTCTACTAAAGGTATCTGAGGGCTTGTTGGTGTTAAACTGGATTAAGTCTACTACCCACATAGGCTACAGCAGGATTTGAACTCAAAATAAATATTGCAAAAGTATCCTACACCTTGCTCTAACTGCTTTGGACTGGTACTCTATTTTATTGACCACTAAATGGCTTATATGAATGGACCCATGACTTCTGATAGAATAATAGGGACATTGTAGTTACATACAGGCATTTTAAATCTGGTTTCAACATAGTCAATTTCTTCCAGAGAATGAGAGAGAGGAAGTGAGAAAAAAGATATATATATATTTCATTAGAAATATGATAATAAAAGAGTTAGTGTTTATATTTATCTAAAAACCTTCCTTCATAAGTTTATATTATAACTCTTTTTAAGTTGATATTGCATATGAGATTAATCTGCTATGATTAATTGGATACTATCATGAAATTCTGAGTACCGATGAAAAATGCTTAGTTGCCATGTATTTTAAGTAATGTAAAGTACCTTTATGTTTACATATTGAGGGCTCATTCTTTCATAATTACAATTCACACACACATACACACAGAAGAAGGCCATCCAGCCATAGAAGGCTTGCCAAACAAAGGGCCAGGAGGACTCATCAGCAGTGTCAAAGACATGACAACCTCTGTAGTACTGGTGCAACGATAATTTTCTCAGAGCATAGGATACATAAGCGAGATGTGGGTCCCTAGCATGTCTAGGCTTATGGTAAAGTTTGGGAATAAATGTAAGAGAGATACAGAGCCCCGGTCCATCTGAGAGGTCAGTAGCTCTGCTTGGATACTGACTTAGTTTGTGATAACTTGCCCAATCCTTGCTAGCAGGGAAATTGGATGCTAAAAAAATTATATATATATATGTACTAGTAGTAGTAATAGTTTGGTAATGATAATCCAAAGTATAGAGCAACTCAAGTACGTGGGATGAGTTTTAATATAATTATTGAGGCCAATTACAACAGCACCATAATAAAATTTTAAAATTAATTTCATAAGATCTCAGCCATGCAGGACATTCTTTCAAATTGATATGTTCATGTGTGCGTTTGTGTCTGTCTTTACATTTGTTACTGTATTTGTGTCTGTCTTTACATCTGTTACTGTATTTGTGTCCTGTAACATTGTGGTTCAACAAAATACGTCAATAAAGTAAGTACCAGACTTGAAAAAATATGTACCTGGTTAGATATGATTGATTAAATCCCTTCCAAAGTCTACTGACTAAAACCAGTAAAAGAATAATAGAATGATGATGATGATGATGATGATGAAACATGGTGGTGTAGTGTTTTGAACTATTTTTTTTTCTTTAGTAATGTGATATTTTACTTTACATAGTCTTTTTAAAAATTAATTTTTTAAACTCTTCTGATACCAAACCATCTGCTTCTATGATAATAATCTGATTATTTTGAAGGTGTTTATATTTATCTAAAAACCTTCCATTATAATTTTATGTTAAAAAAAACATTGTTCTAAACAACAGTTTGATAGTCACTCCAAATTCTTGATTTTTTAAATTATTTGAAAATCACTGGCAGTGTCTTTCATTTAAATGTAATGAAGGGGTTAAACACACAAAGCCAGGTCAGATAGTGCAAAGCATCTCACCTAACTCTCTAACAATTTCACCAATTCACTACTCCTTGATTGTTATTTTTATTGACCCCTAAAGAATGAAAGGCAAAGTTGACCCCAGCAAGATTTGAACTCAGATTTCAATGAGCCAGAACAAATAAGTTAATTTTTTTTTAACCCTTAAATTATTGTGGATGCTCTTAACTAAGCCTGTTGGTAATTACATTCCGTGTCAGTATAAAACTGTGAAAGTGATTTATATTGCATTAACATGCAATGGTATGAAGCCATCTGGCTTAGTGGTTAGGGCATTTGGTTCACAATCTTAAGACTGTGAGTTCAATTTCCAGCAACACATTTGTGTCCTTGAGCAAGACACTTTAATTAAAGTTGCTCCAGTCCTCTCAGCTGGCAAAAAGGTGCAATTCAAAAGGTCAGCCTTGTTGTACATTGTGTTACACTGAATCTCCCTGAGAACTATGTTATGGGTACACATGTTAATTTCACAAGCAGGCTGTTCCATTGTCCAGACAACTGAAGCAGTCATTGATATAACCAACGGAAGCCCAACAGTGACAACATGTGATGGAGTGGTGACAATGTGGTCATCAGATATAATTTTGTCTGATAAATTCGGCATATTTAATACAACATTCACCAACTAACCTATTTTATTTGCTGCTGTGTTGCATCAATTCTCTTTGATATTTCTGCTGAATGTCATCCAATATATGAAGAACATTTTCACAGGAAGTTTGGTAATTAACAAAAAATAGGGAAAATAAAATGAAAATTAAAAAGAAAAGAGAAAAAGTAATTGAGACAAAGTTCCTTTGTCTTGTCTTGTCTTTTGTGTTTTAATTCTATGAAACAATACTGTATGTAGTGTTGTTGTCATGCAGCTGTTATGGTTGTTGATGTAGTTCAGTGGTAGCAGTTGTTACGGCTGTTGTTGAGGTTGTTGTAGCTGTTGATGTGCAGTTGTAGTTCAGCTGTGTTGAGGTTGTTTTGGCTGTTGATATGCAGTTGTACAGCCGCGGTTGTTGAGGTTGTTTTGGCTGTTGATATGCAGTTGTGGTGCAGCTGTTGTTGAGATTGTTTTGGCTGTTGATGTGCAGTTATGGCTGTTGGAGTGCAGTTGTGATGCAGCTGTTGTTGAGGTTGTTTTGGCTGTTCATATGCAGTTGTTGAGGTTGTTGTGGCTGTTGATGTGCAGCTGTTGATGAGGTTGTAGTACAGTTGGGGTAGTGTAGTTGTTATAGTAGTGCAGGTGTTATCTCCATGTATTTCTCAATGTCATTCTCCCTTCCTGTATTATGTTGTTTCATTGATATTGGTTCCCCTCCCCAATAACAATCAATAGACAATGAACTAAAGAGGAAGTCTCTAAGTGGTTATTTATCTGGCAGGAAATAGCAGCCAAATCTGTCAGAAATTACATCCCACTATCCCTTTAATCATTTTGATACTGTAGTCCTGGAGTAGGTCTCAAGCCAGAAGGCTAGTTAGGCCGATGCTTATCCCAGTTTTGTGCCATGAAGCAACTGAGAGTACAAGCCTCCCTCCTCCCTAGACAGGACACCAGTCCACCGTTGAGTTAAATCTCTGGCTATTGCTGGTATACATTTTCAGCTGAGTATATTGGAGCAACATGAAATGTTTTTCTCTAGAATACAACTCACAACCCAGCCCAGGAATCAAACCCATGACATTGTAATCATAAGTCTAACACCAAAAACTACTAACCAGCCAAAACCAACTCTGGTTCTATGTTGGTTGGTTTAATAACTCGATGGTGGTTTATTTTTTTTCAAAGCTTTTTTGTCATACGTCCTGTGACCTCCTCAGTGACCAATTTCTTATTTTATGTCTCTCCTTTGTTCTGTCCTACACCATCTTGCATGTATGTGCAAATGATATACATGATTAAATGTATGAATAACTTTGAAGAAATAACTATTTATAGGGACAAATAAGGGTTAGAACTCTGGACCTTGTGATTGGAAAGTGAACGTCTTACTGTAGCAATATGACTGAGATAGGAAATGCATTGTATGTATGTGTTTATATGTACATTTTTAAGAATTGCAGATAGGTAGATATAAATATACAAACACATGATATTTTATAGTTGATGAATGTTTCAGTTTTGACAACTGTTCTGGGTGACTACAGTGTAAACCACTCTGGCTGTCTGCCTCCTTCACTTGTTCTATCAGTTTTCATTTATTAATTACTTTGATAACCTCTCTTATCATCCAACAATTAATCAATCCGCCATCTTTTTCTATATACTTTTTACAAGAATGTATTGTTTTCACACATACAAATAACTTCTTATCTTTCCAATGTACCTTTTCAAGCAGCTCATCTGTATATATATTCACAGACACACATTATTTAACATCACCTTTCTCTATGGCCAACCCTCCATAGCAGGGAAAGCAGATGTTGAAAGACAATTACGATGATTTACACACGCACACACACACACACACACACACACACACACACACACACACACACACATTAGTGCATGTGTGTGTTTATGTGAGTGTATGTCTACAAATTGGCTGACATTATAGAATGTATGAGCTAGATGTGGTTCTCTGATCAGTCTAGTCTGTGACTGATAACCCAGTCAATCCATGACACCATGGAAAAAAATAATTGTTTCTACTTTAGGCACAAGGCCAGCAATTACCCAGTACATTACTGGTACTTTATTTTATCGACCCCGTAAGGATGAAAGGCAAAGTTAACCTCGATGGGATTTGAACTTAGAATGGCAAGGGCCGTAACTCTATGCGTCAAAGCATGGCGTCCGACCCTCTACCGATACTGACAATCCACCAATGATGATGATAATGATAATTGAACTCTTTGGCGTCTTTTATGCATCTATTCACTTTAAAAATATGTTTTTAAATCTTAAAATTTGTTGTCTCTCTGGCATAGAATCTAGAGCTACATTTTGACTGGAGTTCTAGCATAACCAGTTAGGGAACGAGTCAGATTAGATGAGATGCAGTTCAGTTTTATGTGAAGGATGAGCAACACAGATGCCCTTTTTTAGTGAAACAACTACAAGAGAAGTTCCTATCTAAGAGAAGCTTCTATATCTAGCTTTTGTTGATCTAGAGCAGTCATGGGCAAACAGTGAGCTGCAAGCTGCATTAGGCCTGTTTGGCTTTCTGAATGGCACACTTAATTTAAAAATTGTCTTGAATCTTTTAGTAGTGTAGCCCACCCTATGATAAGCCACATCCTATGTGGCCCATTGCTTGAAAGATGTTACCCATGCCTGATCTATAGGAAGCCTTTGACAGAGTGCCCTGATCTGTCATTTGGTCCCTAAGGAAACTAGGTGTAAAAAAAGTGGCTTGTGAGAGCAGTGCAAGCCATGATCGGTTTTATGCCAGGAATGAGCACCACAGATGCTCTCTTTTTAGCAAGACAACTACAAGAGAAGTTCCAACCTAAGAATAAGCCGCTATGTATAGCTGAAGCTCACAGAGGAGATGACGAAAGAATGCGACAAATGGAGAGATGCTGTGTTGAAAAAGACCCATCCAACCCATGCAAGCATGGAACAAGGGATGTAAAATGATGATATATGCATGTGTATGTGTGTATATATATATGTATCTATATATGTGTGTGTGTATATGTGTATATATGTATGTATGTGTGTGTATATCTCTCTCTATATATATATGCGAATAAGGTTTGATATCTTGTCAATCAATTCCTGATCATCATCATCATCATCATCACCGTTTTACGTCCGTTCTTCCACGCTAGCATGGGTTAGACGGGTTGTCCTGTTGTGTGCAGTGTCTGGTCGGCTGACCATGCCTTGCTCATACAGGAACTGATCTGGCTTGATTTCTACAGCTGGATGCCCTTCCTAACACCAACCTCATTTACAGTGAGTGATGGGTGCTTTTTCGTGGCGCCTACACGTCCATTTTACAGTGTGGGCTGGGTGCTTTTTTGCCGTGGCACCTCCACGACCACCTTGCGGTGGGGGGTGTGGGGGCATATTGTTTATATGCTTCAGCATGTACCCATGGGAGGTCGGGTACTCTGTATTACTGCGTGACGCCAGAAGTCACGGTCGTGTGTCATTGTCTTTGAGAGGTGTAATTGGGTAAGGTCGGCTTTTATCACCTCATCCCAGGTCATCTTGGGTCTCCCCACTCCGCGGGTTCCATCAACTTCTAGTGTTCTGCACCTTTTTATGCAGCTGTCATCCTTCATACGCATCACATGTCCATACCAGCGCAACCGCCTCTCCTGCACACAGCATTTGATTCCTCTTATGCTCAGTCTCTCTCTCAATTCATTTATGCTTTGTCGTTCACGTATATTACTGTTACACATCCATCGGAGCATGCAGGCTTCGTTTCTCTCTAATCTACGTAAGTCTTCCACCTTCAGCGCCCATGTCTCACTACCATGCAACATCGCTGTTCGGATACACGCATCATACAGTCTGCCTTTCATTCTGAGGGAGAAGCCTTTTGCAGCTAGCAGTGGTAGTAGTTCCCTAAACTTCTTCCATCCCGTTCTTACCCTAGTTATTGTACTTTCTGAACACCCACCTCCGTTGCTAATTCGGTCACCTAGGTAGCAGAAGCTGTCTACTGTTTCTACAGGGCCCTCCCAGAGATTGGTGGTACTTGTTTCCTGTGGCTGTTTGCTGCTTGCTGTTTCAGCACAGCTGCTGCATGGGAATCCTACATTCTTAATTAAGCTTCCTGAGATCCCGCTACATCTCTTGTGTACCCATTGTTTGCATTTGGGGCAGAGAATGGAGTTCCTACCTACACCTTTCCTACATACTGAGCAAGGCCATTTCCCTGATATATATATAAATATATTTATATATATATATATTACTCTGTTATGTGTTCCAGCTGTCAGGCTGAGGCCATGCTGGGGCACTACCATATATATATGTATAGGTAGTGATATATGTTATGTAGGCTTTTCTATGTTGTTGAAAGTTAGTTGTGACAAAAGATTTCCTTTAATATTTAGTCCAATTTTATACTCCCCCCCCTCCACCTCTCAATGTACCACTGCCCTCCCCCTCTCTCACTATACCACCCCTCCACCTGTCTCACTATACCACCCTACACCCTCCACTTCCCCCTGTATCTCACTACACAACTCTTCCTCCCTCTCCACTCTCATACCGCCATATCTACCTCCTCCTTCCCCTGTCTTATTCTGCCACCTTGTCACACACACACACCCTTTTGGTTTCACTACACCACCTTGTCTCACTCTCCACCCTCACTACATACCCCTGTTTCACACCACCCTCTACCTCACTACACTGAACCACCCTCCACCATACTACCCCACCCTCCACTACACTACCCCACCCTCAACCACACTACCCCACCCTCCACCACCATACACCACCCACCACCACACTACACCACCCTCCACCACACTACCCCACCCTCCACCACACTACCCCACCCTCCACCACACTACCCCACCCTCCACCACACTATACCACCCTCCACCACACTATACCACCCTCCACCACACTATACCACCCTCCACCACACTACACCACCCTCCACCTCACTACACCACCCTACCACATTCCCTAACCCTGCCACTGTCACAAGTTTACTTCCATTCATTGTGTTGTTGTTGTTGACTGAATGTTAGAAATATAATTAAGTTAAATCACCTGCCAAGGTATATTTAGTATTTCTGGTCTTGAATTACTTTAGATTCTGAAAAATATAAGCCCCCACCCTCCACTCAACTCCACAAAGTATAATGGACATATACTATGTGTGTGTATATGTATTTTTGGGTCCCAAATAATAGATGGGGTTGGACATTTTTTCTAGGCTGTCTCTGTTGATTTTTTTTTAAAAACCAGAATTGTTAAGGCCCAAACCCATGTTATTTATTTTATAACGTATGGGATTTCTCGTAATGTATTTTTTTTTTTGTCTTGTATAACGTTTTTAATGTATAAATAAAATTAAAATTAAATTTCACCAGAGATAGATTTGCAAAATTTAATAAGCGTGGCGGGAGAAAGGGGAGACAGATCTGAAAAATTAACAAGTGGGGAAAGTGGACAATTATTCAAGACCCACAAGTGTGTTTGTGTTTTGTAACATATCTATCAATGTATCAAAAAAATGTATGAAAGGGGAAAACTACATTTTTGACATTTAACTGATACACACTTGTACTAACTGCTTTTGTATTGCAATATATTTTATTTAATATAACATTTATACTTTACAAAATGGTGACTCCAACTTGATCAAGCAAAGAATATGATATAAACCAGTAAAAACAGAGCACGTTCGAAGAGTTGTGAACTTGTTTCAATTTTCAAATGCAACATTTTGTAATGACTCTCAGATATTCCATATCATCTATTTACAAATAAAAGGCAAAACTTCTTTCATGATGGGAGTTCTATATATGCTAATGAAAGAGTTGGTTATTCTACCAAATCCCTCTCAATCTTTGATTATTTAAAAAATTAATTATTGAAACCCATAGCCGGTGCCTTTCATTAGAAATATGGTAACGAAAGGTTTGAAAGACAATATGGTGTTGTTTCAAGGAGATCTGACTGCTACTTATAGCAACTATAGTAACCACCTACACTATTACCTAGTTTTTGTTGGTAGAGATTGTTGCTTGTTTTTTGGTCTCTAGAATTTTCTTTGAAGAATTCAGCCTAGGTTTATAACAATTCTGACACTCCAGACAAGTTGAAACAGGTTTTGATTGTAATACTAGCTGTAGTTTTTACTGTTGTTGTTTTTATCATTGTTGTCAGCTAAGAAAGGTATTGTGAGTAAGCAGACTAGAGTTTCTGATTAGATGTAGGCATGCATGGTTGTATGGTTAAGAGGTTTGGCTTCTATTTCACTGTGGAACTTTGGACAAGTGTTTTCTACTCTAGCCATAGACAGACCAATGCCTTGTGAGTGAATTTAGCAATCCCTCTCAATCTTTGATTATTTAAAAAATTAATTATTGAAACCCATAGCTGGTGCCTTTCATTAGAAATATGGTAACGAAAGGTTTGAAAGACAATATGGTGTTGTTTCAAGGAGATCTGACTGCTACTTATAGCAACTATAGTAACCACCTACACTATTACCTAGTTTTTGTTGGTAGAGATTGTTGCTTGTATTTTGGTCTCTAGAATTTTCTTTGAAGAATTCAGCCTAGGTTTATAACAATTCTGACACTCCAGACAAGTTGAAACAGGTTTTGATTGTAATACTAGCTGTAGTTTTTACTGTTGTTGTTTTTATCATTGTTGTCAGCTAAGAAAGGTATTGTGAGTAAGCAGACTAGAGTTTCTGATTAGATGTAGGCATGCATGGTTGTATGGTTAAGAGGTTTGGCTTCTATTTCACTGTGGAACTTTGGACAAGTGTTTTCAACTCTAGCCATAGACAGACCAATGCCTTGTGAGTGAATTTAGCAGAATGGAAATTTTTAAAAAGTACATCAACATGGGTGGATCAACCTTGCTTGGAGACCTTTACAGAAAGTTTAATTAGGGCCTTTGCATATTTATGATAGCAAAAATAATTAATTTGTGGGTCTATTAAATATTGTGAAAATTAAAAAAGAACCCTATCAACATAGGTAGATCAAGAGTCCTTATATATTAATGGGGTCAGAGTTTCAATATGTAAACTAAGCGACTAATTCTGGTTTAAAAAAAAAAAAATCAACTGAACAATCTAGAAAAATTACCAATTTTCCACCCCTTCCTCCCACTTATATCTCCCCCCATTATTTGGGACCTAAGAGTAGCAGTATGAGTCCGTGCTGTTTTTTTTTTTATTGGATATAGTATATCTAGAAGTACATTATCAAAAATGCCTTCCTTTTTTTTTTTTAATAACAGCTGTGTATGGTTTAATGGAGATTTGACTGCTATTTCTGTCATGGTTTCTTTATTGGCTTGAAAACAATGAAGTACTGATGAAATATTCTGATAGCTTTGTCATTAAGTAACCTTTGGAGACTTTGAACAAACTTTATAAATGTTAATTAAAACTACCAAAACATTCTTGTAATTGGATGTATGTGTGGACCAAAAACTCTTGATGGAGTTGTGGTGAGAAACTTGGGCATTTTTTAAACCTAGGTCAAAACATGACTGATTTCTTCAAGAGAGAGGGAGAGTGATAAAGAGGTAGTGAAAAATAGATCTTCTTCTTCCTGGACCACATATTCCTGAGAGGGTCGTGGGGGCAGAGTCCTCTAGCACCCCTTCCAGCAAGTCCTGTCAGAAACAGCCATCTTACAACTGATCCAGTTCGATCTTCAAGTGTGACCAGTCAAGCTCATGGATGTTATTCAACCTTCTTGCTCAGAGTCTGCCCCTGGGTCTCCTGCCAGTTGGTTTTGCCTGTAAAATTTGTCCAGGGATTCTTTCCTGAGACATTCTAACTACATACCCATACTCTATTGAGTAACATTACTCCAGAGACCCTTCAAAGGAACCCCCATTTCGGCCACTTGTATTCGTGATCGTATTCTTTAGGTCATTACCCAAGCTTCATGCCCATGGGTTGGCATGAATACCAAATTGAAGATAGCTTTTGAAGTTTGGCTTTTACACCTACCTCCCTTCTTCTAATTACCGAACTCTGAAACGGGGGCATTATTGCACCAGCTTTTGCAATTATTGTACTTAATTCAGCCTCCTGCCTTCCATCGTTCGTGAATAGAGCCCTGTGTCTAAAATAGAAACCATTATTATTATAAACAGTGGATTGGTAGAATTGTCAAAGCATTGGACAAAAGACTTTGTGGTATCTGTTGTAGGTCATTTCATTCTGATTTCTTCTCTGTTCAAAGTCAACTTTACCTTGCATCCTACCTTAATTGATAATATAAAATACCAGTCAGGTAGTGGGGTCAATATTATTGATTGTTACCCCACCTCACTAAAATTACATTGCTGGCCTTGTGCTTATATTAAAAACTGGTAATATTATTCTAGGGATTGGCAGAATCATTGAGAGTTGGGCAAAGTACTTTGAAACATCTAGTTATGGTCCTTTACATTTTGAGTTCAAATCCTGCTGAGGTCAACTTTGCCTCTCATCCTTCCAGGGTTGATAAAATAAAATACCAATCAAGTACAGTGGTCGATTTAATTGACTTTCTCCTCTCCTTCAAAATTGTTGGCCTTGTGCCTAATCATAAACAATTATTATGGAATATAGTTACATCCCTTTTTGTTCAGTGTTCAAATCCCATGAAGGTTAACTTTGCCTTTCATCTTTATGGTGTCAATAAAATAAAGTACCAGTAATGCACTGGTATCAATTTAATTGAATTTTCAATTCCACAAAATTGTTGGCCCTGTACCTAAATCAGAAACCATTATTATTATTATTTGCTATATTGTCAGTGGAATTGTTGTAATTGATGTAATTCATATCTATATATATATAAAATTAGTCCTTCATCAGTGATCTTCCAACCTTCATTGGTATTTCTTCACTTTAAAGATCAAATACCTCTGGTTGGTGCGAGCAATAACTAAAGAAAGTTATTGGGACACGTAAAATAGGGTGAAGCGAGCGAGGATAGTCTTTACCTCTCATCTATGATTTCACCGAGCTTAAGTTCATAGATATCACGGACTTGTGACAAAAATAATACAGATACAATATAGACACAAACACATATATATAGTTTATCATAAATCTTTCGTTGCACATCTGCAACATCGTCAGTGATGCTATCTTTTCCTCCTGTTGTATTGTATGTCTACGCCATTTTTATTCAGTCTGTCTATATATTTATTTATTTATTTGCTTGTTTGTTTATTTTATTTTGTCTTCTTTGCGCATGCGTTTGCGTGTGTGTATAGTGTTTTGTTTGCTGTGTGATGGATGACTAGTGTGTGTTTATGTGCTTGTTGTTATTGTGCTTGTGTATGTATTTATTTATTTATTTATTTTATTTTATTTACTTATTTATACTTCTCTTAGGTCAGTGTTGTTTGTTTGGGTGTTGTTGTTATTCCATTCATTCTTTCTGTTTAGTCTTGGTCTTCTAATTTCTATTTCACTGGCCTCTCTGATTTGCCTATCTGCTGGGTCATTTCTATGTTTAGATATTATTCTAATTTCTATGTTGTCTATGTTACCGTCATGTTGTTGTCTAGCATGTTCGTATAGTACTGACCCATTTTTTCGTCCTTTTAGTTCCCCCAGTGTTGGTCTATCCTTTCACCTATACTACGAGCTGTCTCACTTATGTATGTTGTTGTCATGTTTCTGCAAGTACCCTCTGTACATCTTATGCTATAGACTACGTTTCTAGTTTTACAGTTTATCTGGGGGTTTACCTTATATATGATACATTTCCTATTGGTACAGTGGGTTTTCTTAAAAGGGTAGGTTTTGCTGATCAGGGATTTTATGGTGGTTCCTGGCTTTTCTACCACCTTAATTTTTAAGTGGGTCTTTCTCAGGGCCTTTCTACACTGGTTAGCTAATTTCCCTCCAGGGGTAGCGTCCACAAGCATGACACTCTGGTATCTCTGGTTGTCGTACCATGATGTGGCTTTCCCTATCTTACGTCTAGCCCTATCTAAGCTATTCCATGATTTGCTCCTGTATAATGGGCAAATTCCTTTCATGTCCAGTTCTATGAGGGTCTTATACTTCTCCATGGCTCCTTCGTATACTCTGACTCTGTCTCTTTGGTTGTAGCCAGAGAATTGCATGTGGTTGATGAAGTGTTG
>OZ024742.1:198654681-198659681 GCA_964016885.1 Eledone cirrhosa | reverse complement strand
ATAAATATATGAACTCACTTAATTACTGCTCTTCATTGTCACAAACCTTCTTGTTTTGCAGCTTTGTGGTCAATATTCCAGGGACTTGGGATCATTTGCGCAGTATCAAGCTAACCAACTAAAGTCAAAGCCAGACAAACAGTACGAAAGTGACGGACAAACAAAGCCAGCAGTTGGCTTTCGGGCGTATTGGGGTTCGTATTTTGCTTTTAATATACACATACATCCATACTTACACACATACACACACATGAACTTAGCAAAGACCAAAATACTGATACTCTTAGAGAAATGGCCATCCTCGATACATAGACAAGGAGTTGGTAGAAACTCTTTTATGATGTACACAATATAAAATATGGGTACACAAGTGGTGTAATGAGATAGATAGGTTAAAAGCAAAGGTAAAATTTGTATGTAGGAGATGTACATTTGTAGTTAGTGGTTATAGCCTCAGTGAAATATATTTTTTCCTATCCTAGGAAGGCTCCATAGAAGAAGTTGATAATTTCTGTTACCTGGGTGACCTAATTAGTAGTGGAGGAGGCTGCTCTGAAAGTATCGTAGCTAGAGTAAGAACAGGATCGAAAAATTTCAGGGAGTTACTACCTTTGTTAATAACATAAGGATTTCTTCTCCAAATGATGAAATGTGAGTTTGTTTGGTAGTCAGACATGGACAACGAATGCAGAGAATATGCCGAAACTGGGCAGAAACAAATCAAGCAAAACAGTTGAACTGAGAGAAAAATTAGGCATAAGAGGAATCAGGTGTAGTGTACCAGGGAGGATATTGTGCTGGTATGGACACATGGTGCAGATAAATGATGATCATTCATCATCATCATACGTCCACTTTTCCCTGCTTGCAAGGGTGAGACATTGGATATACTAAAAGATTCCAGTGGAAGGAAGCTACAGTTAAAGAAAACCTGTGCAGATATGGTGAAGGCTGGTTATCTCTGGTTATGCAAATCTATGAGCTAAGACTTTTCAGCTATGGTGTTCTTTATTTTACAAAATCATCACAATAAAAGCACTCAGTACATGCTGTAAAGTGGTCGTGTTAGGAAGAACATCGAGCTGTAGAAAGCTTGCTAAACAAGGGGTTAGGAGGACCCTTCAGTTTGTGTTAAAAGACATGAAACCTCTTCTGCACCCGATATGATCATACGTAAATGGGATACATACTCCTCAGCTTGTCTTGGAGTTCTGTGGCCTTGCTTCTGTACTGACTTGGTCTATGTTAACCCATCCGACCCTTGCTAGCAGAGAAAGCGGACATTAAATGATAATGATGATGATGATACGAAGGTGTGTGGCTTAGAGGTTAGGGTGATGTATGGTTATGAGTTAGATTCCCAGCAGTGTGTTATATCCCTGAGCAAGACACTTTATTTCATGTTGCACTTCTCTGCTCAGCTGGAAAAAATGAGTTGTGTCTTTAATGCAAAGTGCCAGTCTTGTCATAATTTGTATCGTGTTGAATCTTTCTGAGAATTACGTTAATAGTACATGTCTGTGGAATGCTTAGCCATTAAGCAGCCTGCTCCATTGATGAAACAGCTGGAACATTCATCAGTGGAACCATCAATTATATATAATAGTACATAACCTATTGTTTTATAGACAAAATAAATAATATTCAGTTTCTTTCTGGAATGGTAACAAAACTATGTTTATGGATTGATAGTTTGTATTTTAGTTGTTGTAGCTTTTGTGGCATTTTTACCTGGCCACAATTTTCAATTTGTCACACCTTTAATGTATGTTTGTTACTCTGAGCTTTAACTCATCAATTTATCGATATCTCATTGAGTGCTTATGCCAACTTCTAAGGATTGTTCTCTTGAAAGATGCTAGCTATAGCTGCAACTTCGATTTTACTCACTTTCATTGTTAATATATATATATATATATATATATATATATATATATATTTGTGTGTTTGTGGTGATAGTGGTGGTGACATGATACAATACACCTAGTACATGCAGTGTAGTGGTTGGCATTAGAAAGGGCATCTAGCCATAGAAACTATGCTAAAACAATATGTGTGAGCAAGTCACAGTTATCTGACATGTTTGACCTCAGAATGTGACAATCTGTCTAATTGATGTGAGCATGGAAACTAGACGTAAATTAACAATGATGATTATGATATATACACTACCGGCTGCATTCTATGTGAATACATTACAGCCTGCGGCAAGCTAGTGACGAGACTAGTGGCTGGAGCAAGCTGCCAGCTAAACAAAGGATGGCTTGTTGGTGGAACAGCATTGTAGATAGAACCATTAAAGTTAAGAGAAGGCATAGAAAGACTGTAAAAATAGCAGCAGCAAAGAACAATATCAAGTAGCTAAAAGAGAAGCTAGATGACAAGTCTAATGGTTTAACCCTTTTGATACCAAACCACCTGAAACTACCTGTGATATATAACTGTTTAAACTGTTTATCTTAGTATTTATATTTATTTACAAACCTTCTTCTTTGCCCACTTATTCCTGAGAGGGTCGTTGGGGCAGAGTCCTCAAATGCACCTTCCAGCAGGTCCTATGAGAAGTAACCATCTCCAACTGATCTGGTTGGATCGCCAAGCTCATGGAAGTTATCCAACCATCTTGTTCAGGGTCTACCCCTGGGTCTCCTGCTAGTTGGTTTCACACATTAAATCTGTCCAGTGATTCTTTCCTGAGACATTCGAACCACATGGCCATAGTATCAGAGCTGTGATCTCTCAATTTGGAGAAGTAGCAGCTCTACTTGGAGTGACTCTGATCTCTGAGCTCTATTGTGTAACATTACTCCAAAGACCCTTAGGAGAAACCCCCATTTCGGCTGCTTGTATTCGTGATTGTATTCTTTCGCTCATTATAAACCCTCCATCATAATTTGAAAGAAAATTCTTTAAGCTCCAAACAAGTTAATAATGAGAAAGTTATATTAATTAAAATCCCTTCAAATTCCTGATTATTTGCAAAATTATTTGATAATCATAGGCTGTGTGTTTCATTAGAAATATAGTAATCAAAGGGTTAAAGAATTAATAAAATAAATAAACTGTATTGATTTTTTAAATAATCTTTTATTCTTTCATTGCTTCCATTGGCTGTACATGAGCCTTGCTGGGGCACCGCCCTCAAGTGTTTTACCAGATTATATTGATCTCTGTACTTATTTTATTGATTTCTAAATATCAACTAGTTTAGATACCTTTTGATGTGAAGGGATAGCAACTCAACCGACTATATCATCATCATCATCATCATCATCATCTCCAACCAGGTGTAACACTGTAAGACACATGTCCCAATGTGGGCGTCTCTCTACAGGGTTGATTGGTCTACTAAAAATAGTAGTCAAATGTCATTTGATCATATACTGCTGTTTCTTTTTTTTTTGGAGGGGGGGGGGGGGGAGAATGGATACATTAAATAATGAAGTCATAAGTATCCTTAATAGTCATGGCTGGAATACCTTTGATCATAGGTCTGTTAGATGAAAGCTGGCATGGCACTCACAAACAATACCACAGACACCTTCCTCACGCATATATGTAAAGTGGTTGGCATTAGGAAGGGTATCTAGCTGTAGAAACCATGAGAAACTGGAATGTAAACAAGATGTTGGGCCCCAGTCCATTTAGAAGGTCAATAACTTTGATTAAGTACTGACTTAGTTTGAAATTACCTGTCCAACCCATACCAGCATGGAAAGAAATGGATGTATGAGGATGGGCATTTGCACAGTTTCCATCTGGCAACTTAAATTCACAAGGAATTGTACTTACCTGCATCTGTATTGGCATTCGGTGAGAGTGAGTTGAGCCAGCTCCAATCAATGAATCTACAGCATCACAAACAGAGGCCAACTTTTATCTCAATGATCTCAAACATCAAGTATGGAGATTGTCAGCCAATCATGCTTCTACTAGCAGATACTATATTATATGTGAGAATCAGATATCAATCCATTGTCTGACTAGATTATACTAATCCACATTTCCTGATGTCCACCTCACTGTTTACTCCAATATTGACAAGACATCGGTCAATTCAGGACAGATATATCATATGTCCACATGTTTCACAGTAAATTAATATCTTCACGTTTCACAAGAAGTCTCATGTCCACATGTTTCATAATGAAGAGATATATCCATATGTTTCATAATAAATAGATATCATGTCCATATGTTTCATAATAAATAGGTATCATGTCCACATGTTTCATAACAAATCTGATCTTCTCTTGTTTTACAATGTAGCTCATCTCCATGTTTCATAGCAATTATTTCCACATGCTTTACAGAAAATATTTCTTATACGTTATCACCACATATTTCACAATAAATAAATATATCCACATGTTTCACTAATAAAAAATATCCACTTGTTTTACAATAAATCTTTTATCAATATGCTTCTCAACAAATAGATTTTATATACACATTTCACAATAGCTTTTATATACACATTTTACAACAAATTTTATCTCCACATGTATAGACCATATATATATATCCATGTTTCACAACAAACAACTTTGTGTCCACTTATGTTTCTGCTATGAGTTGCAACCAACAGATAGTATCAGAAATGGAAAGACCAATGGAAACATGGTTTTCCTTTATCCGATATAACACTCCTCTTCATTCCTTTTCTTTTCATCTATGTTTCAAAGCTCAATATACATGTGTGTGTGTGTGTGTGTGTGTCTTCGTCTTTCATCTAGCTTTCTTGCATCAGTCTTAATTTGTTTGTTTTGTTGTTTATGTATTGTTTATATATTGTTTATGCAATAATCTAAGTTGTGTACTAAACCCCAGTAAACAGACTGAATGGCCTGCAGCAACAATAATCTCACCTCTTTCTCTCTCTATCTCTCGTTATATATATATATTTTTTTCCAGTTTAACTCATCAATTAGATTTGCTTGGGTAACTGTTGATAGTAGTTTGAGCTGCTATGTAAGATAATGATGTATTACAAGCTTGCC
>OZ024742.1:198592181-198652181 GCA_964016885.1 Eledone cirrhosa | reverse complement strand
CGTACACACACGACCACATACATATACACATTTACAACGCCCCTCGCCCCCAGACACAGGTGTTAATCCATGAACACATACCTACCTATATACACACACAGAAACACATGCATTTACATAACCATATAGAGAAACAGACACATATAGAAACTCACATATACTCTTAGAAACCTTCACACACATGCATACACACACTCAGACATACATCTACTCGCTCACAGATACACACACTAACAAACACATACTCACTCACACACAAGCACACTCGCATAGGCACATCTGTTCACTCACACACACACACACTCTCACACACACTCTCACACTCACACACACTCTCACACACATACACGCTCTCATACACTCATATACTCATACATTTTCATATATACACTCACACAGCCACATACACTCACACATATGCACACACTCACACACATATGCTATTTAGTTTATTAAGACATCACTTTACATTAATTAGTGTATTACAACAGAAGTGTTTTAAGGCCATTTTTCCCTGCTTAAAGCCGGGTTTAGCCCTGTAGGCCAGGGGCGAAGGGTCCGTGCATGCATTATAGAATCTTGAGTTGATCAATTGCGTCGGTTGAAGCAAGCAGAATTTTGGCTGCTTACTAAATCGTAGACACATAAAAAGATAACACACAGACACACACACACATACACTAGATAACACTACATGCGGCTTTGACCGGGAGGGTCATTTAGAGGGAATGGGGGGGGGGGGGGCTGCACAGCCCCACTTTCCGCCATGGCGATTGTACTGCATGCCCTGCTTTCCAGGTTACTCTTCGCCGTAGGCCCCATGATAAGTTTCATATACATGATGAGGTCCTTTGTGAGGCAATGTTCTACAGCCAGATGCCAGGGGCAGTTTCAAGCGATTTGGTATCAATTATGTAACGTATAATACACTGTTTGATCAGGAATTGTAAAGAATTGTAAAGAATTGTAAAGAAGAAAAAAAAACAACACAAGCTGATATTTAACTCATCATCATCATTGCTTTTATGGCAATGTTTCCATGTTGGATGCCCTTCTTGATGCCAATCCTTTTAGTCACCTCTTCCAACACAAGGATATTGTGTATCTACTCTAAACTGGATACACAGCGGAATTTACATTGAATAGCATATATAATTCTTATTTCTATTTAACTCTTAACATCATAATAATATAATAATAATTGTTTCTACTTTTGGCACAAGGCCAGCAATTACCCAGTCTGAATTCAAATCCCACCGAGGTTAACTTTGCCGTTCATCCTTACAGGGTCGATAAAATAAAGTACCAGTAATGTGCCGGGATAATTGTGCCAAAAGTAGAAACAATTATTCTATTGTAATGGTTTATCAGAAAAATATCTTAAAATGGGTTTCATCATCATCATCATCATCATCATCATCACCATTTTACGTCCGTTCTTCCACGCTAGCATGGGTTAGACGGGTTGTCTTGTTATGGGCAGTCTCCGGTCGGCTGACCTTGTCTTGCTCATACGGAAACTGATTCTGGCTGGATGCCCTTCCTAACACCAACCTCATTTACAGTGAGTGCTGGGTGCTTTTTTTTCATGGTGCCTACACGTCCACTTTACAGTGGAATGATAGGGACCCCAGTCCTATCATCTCATTTCTACAGCCAAGTAAACTGGAGCAATGTGAAATAAAGTGTCTTGCTCAAGGAAACAACACATCACCTGGTCCGAGTATTGAACTCACAACCTTTCGATTGCAAGCCCAATTTGTTAATTCAAATTAAATGTTTATAGTATCCTTACTAGTAGACAGATTGTTGTGAAAATATTAGTCAGGACTTCAATTTTAAATGTGATGCAGTAATAGTTTGGTTTTGTACTTTTTCAAGTCTGTCTTTGCTAAGTTTGCTATGCAGTCCAGGGCGTTAAGAGTTAAAGAAGTATTTTTTTACTGGTTTTTTCATTGTCAACGAAGTAAAATGTGTCACCATTGTGTAACTATAGTGGTCTCTGTTCTTGTCTTTTGACACACACCCACAAAGATACATACACATATATACAGATACATGCACACACTCGTACATATTCACATACACAACCCATGCAAGCATGGAAAAACAGACGTAAAAATGATGATGATGATGATGTACAGACACACATATAGATACACACACACACATACACATAGACACACAACAAAACATGCACACACATGCATACAAAGACATACACACACATACAGATACATACCCACATATACACACAGATATCCAGACACAGATATATACAGAGATAGACACACACAGAAGTACACCCATAAACATACTTCACTTTGTCTCTTATATAAACACATTTTTTAGTGTTTAGTCAGGAAAAGAAGGCCAGTGGTTGTGATCCTCTTTAGAGCCTCCAAAACTGATAGGAGAGAGCAAGGTATCTTCCACTAGGAGTCCTAGTTCAAATCTTGCAATAGAGTAGACTTTGCTAAAGGTACCCAAGTACCAGTTGTTGGTGTTAAACTGGACAACAGATTAAATTCATCACTAAATAAGCTACAGTAGGATTTGAAGTTAGAATGAAATATCACAAGACATATTGTTCAATGATCCAATTCCATTAATCCCACACCTGAGACTGGTATTTTATTTTATTGGACACCAAAAGGATGAATGTTAAAGTTGACCTTGGTAGGATTTGAACTCACAACACAATACTGCAGGACAGTTTGTCCTTTGCTCCAACAACTCTACCAATTTGCAGCCTTTTTGTCAACTCAAACTGTCAGTATTTTCTTCAGATTCTGTTTGTTTAGTGCAGAGGAAAATATTTGTTGTTATTTAGTAATGCTCCAGCTCAGGCCAGATAGATCCAGTTCATAATAATTGATTGTAATCCAGCCATTACCATCATATTTTTTCCATAGCAAAGTAGCACCCAGGCCCATGTTTAAAAAGGGGCCCCTTGTGAAGCCTTTTACAACACACAAGAATATGGTGGATCTAGTCAAATTTTAAACACATAGTAAGCTGACATTCTAAATATAACAAGCATTTTAAAGCCATAAGCCATTCTCCCTACTAAAGCCAGGATGGGCTCCATGGCAAGATTCATACTTGTTCTTCTTGATGTAATGATTTACAGATGAGTGCTGTTCCTGGTGCCAACCCATTTGGAATGAATACTCTATCTGACATTCTAACAGCACTACCAATTCACTGCCTCCTGTGTGTATTAGAATGTGCAAAATACTGCAACAAAATTGGTTGCAGCATTTGTTCGAACTCTCTGTTCAAATCCTGTTGAGGTTAACTTTTCCTTTCATCCTTTCGTGGTTGATAATAAAAAAAAAAAATACCACTCAAGAACTGGGGTTAATTCTTTCTCTATATTTCTTTTTCACTTCCTTTCGCTCTCTCTCTCTCATCTTTCTCTGGAAGAAATTAGCTGTGTTCAGACCTGGAAAGGAGATGGACTCCATAAGGTTATAAAGATACCCAAGAAATGCTATATGTTATTACGGCACCTCTACAATTCCATTAGGAGTTATAGGTTCATACAATATGCTTATACACATGGATATGGTGTACCTTTTCTAAAGTATCGCCATTTTATGTCTGTCTTCTATGTTGACATGGTTTGGACAGATTGTCATGGTCTGAGACTAGATAGGTCAAACCGATCTCAGTTTGTTCACATGTTCCATATTTGGCATGGGTTTTATTGGTGGATGCCTTTTCTAACATAACGACCTACAGGGTGTACCGAGTCTGTACTGTGTGCATTATAACATGGGACCGGCACTAACACAGTACAGAGTGTACTGGGTGCATTTTGTCATAGCACTCACACTACCACATTATGCAGTGTGCTAGGTGTATTATATCATGGCACCAGAACTAATACTTTCCACTGGGTGTATGTTATCATGACAGCAGCACTACCACTTTACAGCACATCTCAGATTCGTTTTAAAATGGTACCAGCACTACCATTTTACAGTATATCCCAAGTGCATTTTAACATTCCACCAACACTACCACTTTACAGAGTGTACTGAGGGCAATTTATCATGGCTCCAGCACAAGTAATTTGATTGAAACATTGTGTAAATATAAATATTGTAAGTACACAGTACGAGAATGAGGTGAACAGTCAGCTAAATCATAATCTTAATACCAACTCATCTCAGATATTTAAACATATAATTAGGAAATTGCTTTATCATTGATCAGATTACTGCCCTCGTTAACTTTAATTGTGGTTTCAAAAAACTACTGACATAATTCCCTCATTTTTATTTTCTTCATATTTCCACCTCTTTGTTACATCATCATCATAATCATCATCATTTAACATCCATTTTCCCTACAAGCAAAGGTTGGATGTGTCATCACAGACAGGTCAGTACTCAGGCAGAGCCGTGGGCCTGACATATAATCACACATCCTACTGACTGCATTTTATCCTGGCACCAAAATTACGTGGGGGTGGGGTGGGTCGTCCTGTCTATAGCATAACTGAAGAGTCTTCTCGATTCTTTATTTGGAAGGTTCTTTATAGCGGGATGTCTTTCCTAACACCAACTACTTTACAGAGTGTACTGGGTGATCTTTTGTCATATGGATCACCAACACCAGGGAAGTTATCATATCTATGGCACAGATGAAAAGTCCTTCTGACCCTTTTTTTTTATGACCAGATGTTCTTCCTGTCACTGAATACTTTACAGAGTGTACTGGGTGTTTATATTATTTAAAAACCCTCCATCATAATTTTATGTAAGAACCTTTAAATTAGGTGCCAAATACCAGATTAATAATGATGATAACATTGGTTATGTTACTAAATCCCTTCAAACTGTTTATTTTCCAAATGATTTGAAGATCATAGGCTGTGTCTTTCATTAAATATATGGCAATGGCAGGGTTAAAGTGTTTATATTTATCTAAAAAAATCCTTCCATCATAATTTTATGTAACTTATCCTACAAACAACAGATTAACAATGATAATATTATCTATGTTCCTAAATCCCTTCAAACTGTTGTTTATTTTCCAAATGTTTTAAAATGATAGACAATGTCTTTCATGAAATATTATGTTAATGAAAGGGTTAATCCATCTCCCAGTTTAACCCCAGCATCTGGCTTTTGGATACCTTTATCAGAGTCCAGTCAGGTGTGTGGTTTGAGACTAATTCCCTCCATTCTTGTCTTCCACCAGTTTTGGAGACCCTGAAATAAAAGGTGATTCACTGCCATACTTAAGGTGTAAAAAAAAAATGAAATAATGATATCAAAAGTTAAGGGGAGACTAGACTATTTTGTCAGAGGGAAAAAGAGATATTTTTCTTCTATATTATATCGAAATAAAATATAGATGTAGTAAGCAGTTTAAAAAATTCCTCCATCAAATCTGATATACTGTATATATCCATGTGTGTGTATATACTTATATGTATTTAATAGTATAAGTATGTACATGTATATTTATGCATATGTATGTGTGTATATGAACAACATTAGGGAGGTTGTCATGTATTTGACACAACTAAAGAGTCCTCTCAAACAACCATTTTGTGGGTTTTCTATGGTTGGATGACTTTCTTACTACCAATCACTTTATAGAGTGCACTGGGAGGACTTATGTAGATGACCAACTCTAGTTAAGTTGTCATGTGTTTGACACAACTGAAGAGTCCTCCCGACCCTTTGTTTGGCAAGCTTTCTATGACTGGATACCCTTCTTATCACCAATCTTTCTACAGAGTGTTTTGGGTGTGTTTATCATGTAGATCAAGCATGTCAAACTGAGGGTCCCCCGAGGGCCACGTGTCACACTTGTGTTGTCTGAAGGCCATACATGACAACTAATAGTACACATTACAACTAATATTTTTTTATTTTATATTACACTCGCACTGTAAAAACCTTTGTGCAGGCCACATATTTGACATGCCTGATGTAGATCACTAACATTAGGGAGGTTGTGCACTCAACACAACTGAAGAATCTTCTTAACCCTTTTTAGCATGGTTTCTACTGCAGTGTGCCCTTCCTATTGCTAGCCACCTTGCAGAGTGTACAGGATGCATGTTTTGTGGCCTCTTTGGTCCCATGTCAAAATACACTTGGTAGAGCATGGGAATGTATGGCAGCAAGATGCAAGCACCCCAACCTATCAGTGGCTCCACTGAAGTACCGACTCATCTAACTGATCCATCCAACCCTTGCTATCAGGAAAACAGATGTTAAATAATGATTACAATATATGGGTGTATTTATGTTTGCATCAAGTTGGGTATGCAAGTGTGGTGACTGTCAGTGGTGCTAGCATGTACTCTTGGGTCCCAAATAATAGAGGGTGTGGTGGAATAAGCAAGGGGTGGAAAATCGGTAATTTTTCTAGGTTATCTTTGTTGATTTTTTAAAGAACCAGAATTAATCATTTAGTTTACATATTGAAACACCAACCCATCCTATTTATTTTATAACTTATGGAATTTCTAGTAATGTACTTTTTTTGTCAGTTATAATGTTTTTTAATGTATAAAGAAAATAAATTGTCACGGGAATGCTTCCATTTAAAATAAAATTTTGCTGGAGATAGATTAGAAAAATTTAATAAGCTGGGGAGGGAGGTTGTAAAAAAATCTGAAAAATTGATAAGGAGGGGAGGGGTGATTATTTGAGACCCGAGAGTATGTTTAAGGTGCATTGTGTGAGTGCATCTGTCTATCCTAAGGTGTGTCTGTGTGTGCGCGTTTGTTTATGTGTATGTCAATCTATCTGAATATACAGTATATACTCATGTATATGTCACACCTTTCCCCACAAAATATGTCCATACATTATCATCATCATCATTTAACATCTTTTTTCCTGGTAAAAAGGATTGGATGGGTCAGTTGTATGAGTTAGTACTCAACTGGAGATACTGACAGGACTTGGCTCTTGCATCTTGCTTATATACGTCCCCATTCTCTACCGAGTTTATTTAGTTGTGGGACCAAAGAAGCTATGAAAAACCCATGCAGCCTCTTTGATTTTCTGAATGGCACAAATGCAGAAATTACCCCTAATTTTTTCAGTAATGCAGTCTATTTTATGGTAAGCAATATCTCATGTGGACCTTTGCTTGAAAAAGGTTTCCCATGCCTGCTCTAGACTTTTGAGCCACATATATATGGTATCATGACAAAATGCACACAGTACATATTGTTAACTGATTGGTATTAGGAAGGGCATCCAGCTGTAGAAACCATGTCACAATATTGAATGTATGAGCAAAGCAAGGTACCTAAACCGTTTTGTCTCGGACTGTGGCAACACCCCTTCAAACCCATGTTGGCATAGAAGGCAAATGTTAAATGAGGATGATGATGATTATTCACACACATATATGTAATATATGAATGTGAATGTGTGTGTGTATATATATATATCATCATCACTGTTTTACGTCCGTTCTTCCATGCTAGTATGGGTTAGATATATAATAATGTGTGTTTGTGCATGTGTGTATATACGCTTGTATGTATGTATGCATGTATATATATACACTCACACATATATGTATGTGTGTAATTTTTTGAAATTTTCTTTTCAGAACAATGTATCAGACTTCGAGACATTATTTTTCACAAAATTGGAGAAGACTGGGTATTCTTAGCTTTATTAGGAATTATTATGGCCTTGATGAGTTTTACAATGGATTATGTCATTGAAAAATGCCAGGAAGGTAAGGGATTACTCTCTCTCTCTCTTCTTCTCCTTCTCTCTTTCACTATATATCACTTTTAATGTTGCGTCATCTGACAATGATATTGGGGATTTGTCTCTGATGGAACCTTAAAAGATGTCAAACCTGTTCATGTGTATCTGATATTTTATCCATCTTCATTCTTTTTCTTTTTCCTTATATTCTTTGCATTTTTTCTGTTTTTCTATTATTTCCCTTTTTTTTTTTTTTTGTTGTATTGTATTTATATATTTTCTCAAGTTTTAGTTGGCTTATCGTTTACACATACATTATGGGTACCATAACAAATTTCCTTCTCCAGCTCATCTTGTTTAGCATTGCCACTTGAAGTTCCCTTTCTTCCAACCCAATGTTATCTTCAAGAACATCCTTCAGTATGATGTTTCACATGTGTGGCTAATGTGAGCATCTGTCACCTCATGTCAGAAAGGTGAAGGTGTGAAACTGTAGAGCAATTTATTTGCTACATGTGTTTTCCAGAAGATGCCCTGGACCTTTCTCAGTGTTTGAGTGAATGTGCTATTAATTCTCATTGAGAGTGTTTTTGTTAATGTTGTTCATGACTCACATCCATAGAGAAGCATGAACTTTACTGTTGCTTTGAATTGCTTCATTTTGATTTTCTTTATTGGAGATACCCAGATCACCCACCCTATGTCTTGCCTATCTTGGTATCCACATTGTGCTCTGTGTTCGTGGAACTGCCAAGGTAAAAGAAGTCATCTACTTCTCCAATCTCCAAACCGTCTAGTGCATGCATTTGATTATTTGATGTTGCATTGAGATGCATGAATTTTGTTTTGTCAGTGTTCAAGATGAGTCCAATGGACTGAGCTGCAGCCTCCACTCTGTGTAAAACTTTCTCAGCTTCTTTGCTAGTGTTTTCTAGGAGATCTATGTCATCTGTGTAAGCCAATTCAGGTAGAACTTCCTCTAGATGTCAGCTACTTTGCTGACTTTTCAGTATTATCCTATCTGATGGTGCAATGGCATTATGCAGTGCATAATCAAGGCATATCACAAAAAAGGGAAAGGACCAGAGGATCTCCTTGGAGAACTTCAGTATCAATGGAGAATAGTTCTGCGTTTCCTCTTTGTAAGTGCTGAAGTATTCTCGAACATGACTGTAATTGCATTCACAATCTGATAGGGTATCCCATACAAAAAAAGAATTTTGAGCATCTTTTGGTCAATTTGAATCAAAAGCCTTTTTGAAATCTATAAATTCAATTGCTGCCTCCTTGCTATTGCATAGCATCTCAACAATCCATTTTGGCTGGAACATAGAATCTTGTCGATATATGGTCTGATTCTATTCAGGATCATCCTTTTGTAAGACTTTGTTGCAATTTGCATAAGTCTGATGCCTCTATAGTTGGTGCAGATGGTGATGTTACCTTTCTTGGGTATTGGCACTTTTCTTGATATTCCCTATTCCTCGAGCCTCTACCCTTCATAGGTTTCAATGCAGAAATCTCTGAGAAATTTGCAAGCTTTGGGTAGTTTCCATAGGTCTATAGTTAGGCCACCAAGCCAGGAACTTTGTCTGGTTTCATTGCCTTTAATGCATTATCCACTTCTTCTATAGATAATCCAGTGATGCTTATCTCTGGATGAACTTCCAATACTGGGTCACTCACTGTCTGGCTCACAAAGACTGTCAGCTGAGAGGAGTTTGTGAAAGTGCTCCTTCCAAATCACAAGGTGGTCTTCACTTTGGATATATATCACATTCTTCCTCTTCTTCTTACCAGAAAGTTCTTTTATCAGTTTCCAAGTTTCGCTGGGTGTGTTGTTACTATTCTCAAAATCAGGAAAGGTTTGGTTAATTCTTTCATCCTTCAGATGGTCAAAAGTATAGTGTTGAATTTTCTGGAGATGCTGTATATCTGAAACTGTATATTTGAGGATGTTGCTTCTGACTGTAGCCATTGTTGTATTTTCCACAGTGGGTGTGGCTGGACAGGGGCATCTTGGTAGGATTTCCTTACCCACTTCAATACAGATTGATACTGTCTTAGAAGTAGAAATATATATATATATATATATATATATATATATATATATATATATATATATATATATATATATATATATATATAGGAATTGTAACGTCCAGACCTAAATAGTCCTTTTTATTATTAATATATATATATATATAGGTTAGTTGTTAGTGATATCTCAGTAAGCAAGAGACGGAATGAGACATACAGGGAGGTGTGGAGAAGAAAGGTCTGGAAGCTAAAAGACCTTTCACTAAAATACAAATTTAGGAAAGCCTTTCAAGATGAATGAGAAGATTATTTAGAGTCGTGTGACATAGATGATAACTGGAATTTTTTACGTGACAACTTACTGCAGGCTACTGAAGAATCTTGTGGCTGGAGCAGAGCTCCAACCAGACAGAGAGTGACCTGGTGATGGAACAGCATAGTAGATAAGGCCATTAGAGACAGAAGACTAGCATGGAAGGCTTGGAAAAATGGTGGGAGTAGAGAAGGATATACAGCCGCTAAGAGAGAAGCTAGACATCAGGTGTACTTAGCACGCAGGGAGGCTGAGAGTAGGAAGCTTGCCAATGTTCTGCGACGGAAGGATCAGAGATGTGCGGTGTTCCGCATTGCAAGGCAGTGTGTCAGTACAAATCAGGATGTTGTTGGAGATAAATGTGTCCGGAATGATGCCGGTGTACTTAGTGTCACGAATGATCAGAAAAAGGAGGTCTGGAAATGTCATTATGAGAGACTGATGAATGTGGAGAACAAATGAAAGAGAGAGAGAAATTACCCTCAGTAGATCCGACAGAGGGACCAGCTATTGAGATTGACAAATATAGGGTCCAAGAGGTGATTACGGAAATGAAAAATGGTAAAGTCGCTGGACCGTCAGGGATAGTTGCTAAGATGCTGAAGGCATCAGGGGACATAGGCACTAAACTGGTTGCACGCATCATCAATCAGGCTATATATGGCGTTGTCATAACCAAAGACTGGTGCAGCAGTATTCTCATAAATTGCTACAAAGGTAAAGGGAATGCTCTGGAGAGGAGCAATTATAGGGGCATAAAACTGATGGATCAGGTTATGAAAGTGGCAGAAAGGATATTAGCGCAACTAATTAGAGAAAGGGTCAAACTAGATGAGATACAGTTTGGTTTTGTGCCTGGGAAAAGTACAACAGATGCCCTCTTCTTAGTGAGACAATTACAAGAGAGGTTCTTAGAGAAGAATAAGCCACTATTCTTATCTTTTGTTGACCTAGAGAAGGCCTTTGATAGGGTACCCCGATCTGTCATCTGGTGGTCCCTAAGGAAACTAGGTGTTGAGGAATGGCTTGTGAGGTCAGTGCAAGCTTTGTGCAGAGGTGCTGTCAGTAAAGTGAGGGTAGGAATGGAGTTTAGTGAGGAATTCCAGATACAAGTAGGAGTACATCAGGGTTCGGTCCTCAGCCCACTCTTGTTCATTATAGTCCTCCGAGCCATAAGAGAGGAGTTTAAGATTGGCTGTCCATGGGAACTTCTCTATGCTGACGATCTGGTTCTTATAGCAGAATCAGTAGAGGAGCTAGAGAATAAATTCTGGCTATGGAAACAGCAGTTGGAATCAAGAAGACTGAGAGTGAACCCAGCTAAGACAAAAGTGTTGATGAGTAGAAAAGAGGACAAAACTCTGATTCTGTCAGGGAAATGGCCATGTTCGATATTCAGAAAAGGAACTGGCATAAATTCTATAAAATGTACACAATGCAGATCTTGGGTTCACAAGAGATGTGAAGGGATAGCAGGCAAACTAACAGGTAGGGAGAAATATGTATGCAGTAGATGTACAGGGAAATTAGACAGTACAAGTCACATTGATAGACACATTTTTCAAATACAGGCAGGTGCTACAGAAGTGGTGGATAGCTTCCGGTACCTAGATCAGATTAGCATGGGATGGGGGTGTTCTGAGGCCAGAGTATCTAGAATAAGGACGGGTTGGAAGAAGTTTAGGGAGCTGCTGACGAAGAAGGGTTTCTCCCTGTGTACGAAAGGCCAGTTATATGATGCCTGTGTGAGGAGCGCGATGCTGCATGGTAGTGAGACATGGGCAGCAACTGCAAAGGATATGCGACGGCTGGAGAGAAATGAGGCAAGCATGCTCCGTTGGATGTGCGTGAACAACCGAGCATGGATGTGTTGAGAGAGAAACTGTGTATGAGGGGGATAGATTGTAGTGTATGGGAGAGGAGACTGCGATGGTATGGACATGTGATGCACATGGAGAATGACCAATGGGTCAGAATGCCAGTTGAAGGAAAACGTAGTAGAGGAAGACCTCGAAAAACATGGGCGGAGGTGGTGAGAGCAGACCTCAGATTGCTGAAGCTGACGAAGGACCATGACAAGTGGAGAGATGCTGTGCTGAATAGGACCCGTCCCACCCTTGCAAGCAGGGAAAAGCGGACGTAAAATGATGATGATGATATTTCTACTTCTAAGGCAGTAGCATCTGATATGAAGGATACATGGCTGCTATTTCTACCAAATTGAGCAACCACATAGTCTCCCTTGCTAGTTAAATATATATATATATATATATATATATATATATGCCTTCGGAAATAGTTGCTGAAATGCTGAAAGCATCTGGAACAGTGGGACACACTATGGTCACCCGGATAGTAAACCAAGTCATACAGAATGGGGTCGTACCGAAGTACTGGCGTACCAGCATCATCATTAACTGCTACAAGGGTAAAGGAGATGCCCTAGATAGGGGAAACTATAGAGGCATTAAATTAATTGACCAGGTCATGAAGGTCACAGAAAAAGTAATAGCGCAACTAATCAGAGAGCGAATTGATCTAGATGAAATGCAGTTCGGGTTTGTGTCAGGTAAAAGTACCACAGACGCTCTTTTCATTGTACGACAACTACAGGAGAAGTACTTAGCTAAAAGTAAACCCCTATACTTAGCCTGCTCAGGTGCAATAAGTAGCAGCAAGTGCCCACAGAATACTAGCCCATTCCATTGCACAGATGGTTCTATAGAAATAGTCATCACCTTCCGTTACCTGGGTGACAAAATCAGCAGTGGTGGAGAGTGCTCTGAAAGTACAGTAGCTAGAGTCAGAACGGGATGGAAAAAGTTCAGAGAGCTTATACCACTATTGGCCGCTAAAGGTTTCTCTCTAAAAATGAAAGGCAGGCTGTATGATGCCTGCATACGAATAGCAATGTTACATGCCAGTGAGACCTGGGCATTGTGTGCAGAGGATCTACGCAGACTGGAGAGGAACGAAGCTTGCATGCTCCGTTGGATGTGTAATAGTAATATACGTGAACGGCAAAGCATAAATGAACTAAGTGAGAAATTAGGAATAAGAGAGATCAGATGCTGTTTACTCGAGAGAAGACTACATTGGTATGGTCACGTGATGCGTATGAAAGACGACAGCTGTATAAAAAAAGTGCAGGGCGATCAAAATAGACGGTAGCCACGGAGTAGGCAGACCCAGAAAAACCTGGGACGACTTGATAAATTCCGACCTCACACACTTACACTTCTCCAAGACAATGTCACTGGACCAAGATCTTTGGCGCTACACAGTAATACAGAAGACCCGCCTTGCCTAAGTGCAAAGGGAAACCTATAGTCAGTAGGCACCTCTTACCAAAATACTCCCCCGTCCCACTACCCCGACCCCATTCACACCACCCCTTTCGATGTAAAGTTATGTTGGTACCACAACATCCAGTCCTAAATAAATGAGGTCGTGTAGGTGTCACGACAAAAAAACACACACTCCACGCTGTAATGTGGCCGTGTAGGTAACACGGTAAAAACCTCCCAGTCCACACTGTAAACGTGGTTGGTGTTAGGACACCAGACAGTCCTATACGAGCAAGACAACCAATCTTGCCTCAAGTGGGAAAATTCCCGTCCAAACCCATGCTAGCGTGGAAGATGGACGTTAAACGATGATGATGATGATATATATATTTAATGAATGCTATTGTCTTTATAGAATCTGTGAGGCATGACATGTTAAATATGGCCAACTTTTCTATATTTATCAGCCAGTGAACATTGGTGTTTACCAGTGATCTGTACAGTTTGATGTAGCAAATTGGTAGGGTTGTTAGCATGGTGGACAAAATACCTTGCAGTATTTATTTTGGCTCTTTGTTTTGATTTGAAATCCCACTCTGACCTACTAAACTGGTATAATTAATTTGTCACTTGGTTTAATACCACCATCACCATCACCACCTAGCCTTTGGTTTGTGTTCTGAAGTCATATGTCACCATATGGCCCTGGCTCTTTGGTGTTTTCACAGAGACCAATCTGCTGCAAATCTCACCGGAGCTTATTTGAACGTTGACTTAATCTGTTTCCCTGGTTCAGTACCACCACCACCTGGCTCATAAGTGCCTTTAGCAGATTTCATTCTGTTGCAAATCTCACTGGAGCCTACTTAGATGGTTGACTTAATTTGTTACTTGATTCGGTGCCACCACCACATGACCCTTGTTTGTACTTAGCAGAGTCCACTCTATTGGGAATATCACTGGGATCTACTTGGGTGGTAGATTTAATCTGTTGTTTCAGTACCACCACTACCACCACATGGTCCTTAGGTATCTTTAGCAGCGTCCACTCTGTTGCAAACATTTGGAACAGGCCTCTGATTTGGTGATACCTTCCTCTCTCCTTGCTACATGACTCAGAGGCATTAAAAAAGAGTCATGGGCTTCTCTCCTTGGTTAGACAGTAAAAACAAAAGTTATAATGGTGGTGCCGCAGCATGGCCTCAGCCTGTCGGCTGGAACATGCTATAGAGTAATGTACAGTATTTCCCAATGTCACAGACGCTCTGACGTCACAGATACATTCCCATTTTAAGTTGCTATATTTAAAAAGATAAGTGTTTAATAATTTTTTTTAAATCTCACTTCCCATAACCTTCGGCATCCAAGATGTAGGGTAAATTTTCCTGACTTATTATGGGGGGAAAAAAACAGTGTCTTCCATATCAGGTAATATAGTAGTCTATTTCAAGATATGCAGTCATTAACACATATTACTATATAATTATTTTCAATTAGCAATAACAGTAACACAGCATGAGCTTGAATAAAGGGGTATCATCATCATCATAGTCACTGTTTTAATGTCTATTTTTCCACGCTATCATGTGTTAGACGAGGGGTCCAGATGTGAGCCAATCAGATCAGATGACCATGTCTTGCTCACATTAGACCGATTTTGGCTTGGTTTCTATGGCTGGTTAACTATAATGGTATATATAGTTTGTTTGTATGTATATGTATATACATGTATATATATATGCATATGTATATGTGGTGTGGGAAATAAATAAATATATATACCTCTGGCATCACGCAGTAATACAGAAGACCCGACTTCCCACGAGTACAAGCCAAAGCTGAAGCATATAGACAATATGCCCCGACCCCCTCCCACTGCAAAGTGGTTGTGGAGGTGCCACAGCAAAAAATCACCCAGTCCACACTGTAAAGTGGTCATGTAGGTGCCACGGGAAAAAAAGCACTCAGCACTCACTGTAAATGAGGTTGGTGTTAGGAAGGGCATCCAACTGTACAAATCAAGCCAGAATCAATTCCCGTATGAGAAAGTCATGGTCAGCTGACCGGCTACTGCCCTCAGCAAGACAACCCGTCTAACCCATGCTAGCGTGGAAGAATGGACGTAAAACGATGATGATGATGATATACATCAGATCCGAACATCAAATGTTTCAATCTCACTAATCTTGTTCTGTGTTCAGTCCGGCTGAGTGGCACCCTGGGAAGTGTCTTTTATTATAGCCTTTGGTTGATCAGTGCTTTGTTAGTGGATTTGGCAGTCAGAAACTGTAGAAGCCTCTCTCTTTTTCTCTTTCTCTCTCTCCTAACCAAGTGGTTTAACAGAAAAGAAAGGAAAGAATGATAAAATAACTACCAGACTTGAAAAATAAGTACTGTGGTTGATATGATCAACTAAATCAAGGTGTTGCCCCAGCATGGCTGCAGTTTAATGACTGAAACCAGTAAAAGAATAAAAGAATAATTATACTATACTATACTCTTTTATACCAATCTTTAATCTCTTACAAATGAGAAAACACCAACAAGCATTTTTAAGGCCATTTTCCCTGCTAAAGTAGAGCTTAATTTTGCAGAGCCCCATGACAGTTTTCTGACTGATTATAGAGACTTTTAGAGGCAATGTTTACAGCTGGGTGTCCTTGCTGGTGCCAACATTTATTTTTTTGGTCGCCTCATACAACATACAGGAATATGGTGTACCTATTCTAAACTGGATACACACACACCCCATAACAGACTTCTTACTGATCAAAGGGACCTTTTTGAGGCAATGTTTTACAGCTAAGTGTTTATATTGGAGCTAACCTTTTTAGTTACCTCTTACAACATGCAACGATAAGGTGTACGTGTTATAAACTGGATACACAGAATCCTACACATAGTAAATGTAAATTAGTATTTAGTTTTCCACTGTAAATTAGTATTTAGTTTTAGTGAGTGCTTATTCAGTGCATTAGTACTTTTGACAGCCTGACTGGTGTAAAATTAAACTAAACTACTGTGTTGAAGCTACCAGTCAAGGTTTTACTCTGTGGCATTGGACTTTATATGTGGCAGTTGAGATTTGTTTAGTCATTTCATCATGATCATTATCACCATTTTACGTCTATTTTCCAAGCTTGCATGGGTTAGATGTGGTGTCACGTTCTGAGGCTAGACAGGCAGGTCAAATAACTGTGTTTCATACATTTCCATTTGTAGTAAGGTTTCTATGGTTGCATGCCCTTCCTAATGCCAAACACTTCATGAAATGTACTGAGTTCAATTTATCGTGGCACTACCACTACCACCCAGCAGGGTAGACTGGATGCTTTTTATCATGGCACCAGCACTACCATGTGTTTAGAAATTAGCAGAAGTTTGGCAGAGTTATTAGAATGTCACACAGAATGCCTTGCAATATTTGTTCCAGTTATTTGTGCTCTGAGTTCAAATCTTGCCCATGGTAACTTTGTATTTAACCCTTTTAGGGTTGATAAATAATATACCAGTTATGTACTAGGGGTGGTTTAATTGACTAGCTCCTCCCCAACTAAGTTTCTCTTTTATATTAGTTGCTTATTTGTCAACAAGCTTCTTCTTGGCTTTTATTTCAGCTTGTTTAGTTCTGTTAATAATGATAATAATAATAATAATAATAATAATGAAATTATTGTGTACAGTGCTCAGGTGCACTACAACTCATCAAAGGAAAAGTGTATGAGTCATGAAATACATATGTGTGTGTGTATGGGGGGGGGGCATCAGGTGCAGTGTTGGCAAATCTCAGGAAGCATGGAAGTTTTAAAGGATGCAGTGTCTTGACAGCTAACAACTGATGCAGGTAGTTTGTTCCATGCTTCAGCAACTCTGAGCGTTAAAAAATGTTTCCGAAAGTCATAGGAGCTGTGCTGTTTTCTGACTTTGTAGGCTTGTCCACATGTGTTAGACACATGGAGATCAAAAAGGTGCTCAGGGTTGTTGTTGGCAAGATGGTTAATAATTTTGTGGGTGTTTACCAAGTCCATTGCCAGATGTCGGAGCTTCAATGTATCCATGTCCAGGGAAGCAAGGCGTTCAGAGTATGGTAGATGCCTGATGGAGTGTATTCGCTTGGTTGTACGTCTCTGAACAGTTTCCAGGAGGTAAGTCAATATTCTGAGCAAGATAGTGGTTCAAGACTGGTGATGCAAATTCTAAGTGTGGGCTGATAAATAAAGTACCTGTTATGTACTGGGGCTGAGTTGGCTGGCTCCTTGTCTAATTTTCTTTCTTATATTAGTTGAACTATTTGTGTACAGTTTGTTCTTGATATTTACTACAGCTTGTTTAGCACTGCTACATGGCCACTGACAAGTGAACCCTTTCATTACGATATCTTTAATGAAAAATGTTTTCTTTTCTATTACTTTTGTTTACTTGTTTCAGTCATCAGACTGCAGCTATGCTGGAGCAATGCCTTACTTAGTTGATCATATCAACCCCAATACTTATTTTTTCAAGTCTGGTATTCAGCTTATCGATCCCTTTTTAATAAACTGCTAAGTGACAGGACCTAAACATAGACACACACACATACATGTGTATGTACACACACACACACACATATAGTGGGCTTGCTTCTAAGTTTTCTGTTTACCAAATTCCACTCACAAGGCACTGGTCAATCTGAGGCTATAGTGGAAGATATTTGCACAAGGTGCCGTGTAGAAAGATTGAACCCAGAATCACATTGTTATGAAGTGAATCCTTTAACCACACAGACATGTCTGGACCTATAATTTTGAAAATAATCAAGAATTCAGTGTGATTTAGTAATATAAGTAACTTTCTTTGGAACACCTTCAGCTACTTGATGAATCCAGTAGCTGACCCAGGCTTCATTTCTTGACAAACTGTAGATTGCAAGTTGTTGAACTACTGTCCAATTTCTGATAGGTTTATCATCGAACCTATAGTGGTGGAAATTCCTGGCATTCTGAATCCCTGAACCACCTCATTACTCACCGGTATTGAGTCAGAGTTGGTACCTGCAAGAATGAATTCAATTATTTGGAATGGCTCTTTCAGCACACCTCTTTGCCATTCTCTGGGTAACGCTTTCAATTCTGTTCACTAGGCTCATAAGGCAACATTCACCTCAGATTCTACAATCCTGAGGCTCAGAATGAGCAAATGTTACCATTTTTCTTGCTTAAAGTTATGACAAAAGGTTTTTTATATTAATATAAACACTTTAGACCCTTTCATAACCATATTTCTAATGATAGACACTGCCTATGATTTGTAAATAATTTCGAAAATAATTAAAAAAAATTTGGAGGGATTTTAGTAACATAACTTTCTTGTTATTAAGTTGGTTTTTGTAACAACTTAAATGTTCTTACATAAAAATATGATGGAAAGTTTCTCAAATCATATTAAAATAATCAAGAATTTGAAGGATTTAGTAATCTTTCTCAATATTAAGTTTGTGTTTGGCACATAACTTAACAAAGGTTCTAACATAAAATTATGATGGAAGGTGTTAGATAAATATAAGCATTTAAACCTTTTCTTGATCATATTTCTAATGAAAGACAATGCCTATGATTTTCAAATAATTTTGAATATCAACTAATAGTAATAAATAAAACTTTCTCATTTTTTAAGCTGGTGTTTGAAACATAAGAAATGTTTTTACATAATTCGTAAATGCAATCGCAAATTCTATTCTGATAGATTCTTCACTTGCACATCTCACCTATGGAATTCTTTTCCAGCTTCTTGTTTTCTTCACCAATACAATTTGCAAAAATTCAAAAGCAACATCAATTGCTATCTTCTCTCTCTTTGAATTATGTTCCCTCTGCCTTGTTATACTCCCTTCACAGTAACCCTTTGCATTTTAGTGGCTTTATTGCCATGCTTGAGGTGGACAAAGAAAAATAATTCCTTGATATTTTCAAAACTACTTGACTATAATAATGATCATTTTCATGAGAAATGTGGTAACAAAAGAGCTAAGCTGGTGTTTGGAGCATAATTTAACTAAGATTCTTACATAAAACTATGATGGGTGGTTTTTTGATAAATATCAAAACTCTAATTCTGTATTATAGAACCATGGGCAGTTTCAGGCATTTTGGTATGAAAAAGGTTAATAAATAATTTTCTACTTTTTGGCACAAGGCCAGCAATTACCCTGTACATTACTGGTACTTTATTTTATCGACCCCGTAAGGATGAAAGGCAAAGTTAACCTCGGCGGGATTTGAACTCAGACCATAAAGGGCCGTAACTCTTTGCTGCAAAGCATGGCGTCCGACCCTCTACCGCCAATCCACCGCAATGATATATAATGATACAGGCTACTGACACCATTTACACCACAAATAATCACGATGAACTCTTTTGATACCAAACACCTTGAAACTGCCCTGGATTTATTATACAAAACTGCTCATTTTAAAATGTTTATCCTTATATTAAAACTTCCTTTTCTTCTTCTCTACCTCCTCTTCATCCCACTTATTCCTGAGAGGACCATATGGGCAGCAATATAGTAATGAACGGATTAAAATACTGGCCAATGGTTGGCAGTAGTTGTGGTTGTGGTGGTAATAGTTGTGATGGTGTTGTTTGTATTACTGGTGGTAGTATTCTTGTTGTTGTTGCTGGTGGCAATGATGGTAGGCCATGGTGGTGTTAATAGTGTTTGTAGTGATAGTGGTAGTTGTGATGGTGGTAGTTGTGGTGTTGTTTGTAGTACTGGTGGTGGTGTTCTTGCTGATTGTAGTGGTGGCGATGGCGGTGTTTGTAGTGATGGTGCTGATATTGTTGTTTGTAGTAGTAGTAGTGGTATTCTTGCTGATGTTGAAGGTGGCGTTAGCAGTGGTGGTGGTTAAGGGCATGGGCAAGAGGAGTTAGAAAGGGAGGGGGAACAAACAAGAAAATGATACAAATATATATACAGAGAGAGAGAGTTATACAGAGGTGTGAGAGAGGGCAAGTGAATTAAAGAGTATGAGAGAGGTTGAGTTATAGAGTGTGGGAGAGTTATACAAAGTGTGACAGAGAGAGAGAGATGAAGTAGATTGGTGTTAATATGGTCTTAATTCAATACTTTCATGGTTGGGTTGATTGTACAGAGAGAGAGAGAACAAGAACGAGAGAGTTTATTGACTGAAAGTATCCTTTCATGTTGATCTCTGTTGTTGATAACCATAGTCCTGCTATATTACTGTTAGTTGTTTAGTTAACCCTTTTGATACCTAACCACCTGACACTGCCTTTCATTCTGTGATCTTTCTTCTTTCTCACTTATTCCTGGAAAGGTTGTGGGAGCAAAATCCTCAGCGAGTCCTGTCAGAAGCAAACACCTCCAACTGATCAGGACAAGCTCATGGATGTTATCCAACCATCTTGCTCAGGGTCTAACCCTGGATCTCCTGCCTGTTGGTTTTGCCCATAAAATCTGTCCAGCAATTCTTTCCTGACCCATTCTAACCACATGCCCATAGTATTGGAGCTGTAATCTCTCCATTCAGAGAAGTAGTGGCTCTACCTGGAGTGACTCTGATCTCTGAGCTATGCATTCTATTGTGTAACATTACTCCAAAGACTCTTAGGAGGAAACCCATTTTGGCCGGTTGTGATAGCAATCGTATTCTTTCGCTCATTACAAACTTTCCATCATAATTTTAAAGAAAATTCATTAAGTTCCAATCACCAAGTTAATAATGAGAAAGTTATATTATTAAAATCCCTCCAAATTCCTTATTTTCAAAATTATTTGAAAATGATAGATTGTTAGGGCAGAGTCCTCAAACAATCCTTCAACTATGTCTCGTGCCAGTTGGTTTTGCCCATAAAATCTGTCCAGCGGTTCTTTCCTATGACATTCTAACCATATGCTTGTAGTGTATCAAAGCTGTAATCTCTCAATTCTGTGGCCTTGAAGCAAATATATATATATATATATATATATATATATATGTGTGTGTATGTATGTGTGTATGTGTGTGTGTGTGTGTGTGTGTGTGTGTGTGTGTGTGTGTGTGTGTGCATTTGGGATCTGAGATGACTTTTTGACAATAACATTTTGTCAAACATCTAAGTGCTACCTGATTTTTTAGTGCTTCTAAGCCTCTTTATATGGTAGGGAGGAAATCTGCATGACTGGTTATGAACAATAAACCTTCAGTGGGTAGCAACACCCCTATTGTTTACAATCAACAAGACATTTGTTGTTTACTCCCAGATAAACATATTGTTAATTTTTCTGATGGTCTTTTGGCTGACATGTTGAAAACAAATAAAACATTCCTGGTTTTTGACACAGATAGAAACCTATTACAATCCAAAACTGCTTGTTTTAAAGTGTTTATATTTATCTAAAAACCTTACATACTTTTATGTGAGAATCTTTGTTTAGTTATGTTCCAAACATCAGCTTAGAAATGAGAAAATTATTTATATTACTAAATACCACCAAATTCATGATTATTTTCAAAATTATTTGAAAATTATAGCCACTGTCATCTATGAGAAACGTAAAGTGTTTATATTTAGCTAAAAAGCATCCATCATAATTTTATGTAAGAACCTTTATTAAGTTATCCTCCAAATATCAGCTTAATATTGAGAAAATTATATTAGTAAATTGTTCTTGATTATTTTCAGAATTATTTAAAAATCAGAGAAATATAGTAGCAAAATATAGTGCAAAACCTTTTAGCATTTACATTATTCTATATATACCATTATATTTTCACGGTAAAGGCTTTACCCTGCATAATTATCTCACATAATATCAAATCTATGAGATTTTGATATTATTTATTTTGAGAACATTATCTTAACACCAGTATGAGTGGCCAGTTATAGCCGGTTTGAACAGAAAGAGGTGAGAGAATTCTGGCCGGATATGGCCAGTTTAAATGCTAAAGGGTTAAAGTCTACCTTGAGTTTTAGTAGCTCACCACACCAGAGATTATAAAAATATGGTCGGAAAAAGGTTTAAAGTCTGCCTTGAGCCTTAGAGGCTCATCACACAAGAGATTATAGAAATATGGTTGCAAAAAGGGTTTAAAATTAACTTTGTTTATTCCTAGTTGCTGTTATATATATTTCGGTGATACCCGTTATGCAACAGCTATGAACTCATCAGACAGCTAGAATTTGAATAGAAAAAACAGAAAAACATAAAGATGAAATAAAGCGTACTTCTGTTGTTTCGATTCATTGATATGCTCCGGGCTGAAATTTGGTTTGGTGTTGGTCTCTCAAGGCTCTGGCACCGTTTTCATGTTGGTATGGGTTGGACAGGACCTTTTAATGCTGCCACAAATTTTTTTAGTTGCTTCTTGCGACATGGAGGGAGACAGTGTACTTAATCTAAATATGATTATATACACGGGTTTTATTTATAAGCTATATAAACACAAATAAGATGTACAGGACTCTCTCTCTCTTGCACACACTCTCTTATCACCCCCTTTCCATAAAGACTTGTCATAGCATGAGATAAAAAACATACCACCACCGATACCACTTCTCTCTTTTACACACACATCATCCCCTTTCCTGTGTGATGGATGTTTTACATGAAATTTACAACAGCTTTAATATATATGCATTGTTTATATTTTGTTTTTATTTTCCTCCAGCAAAAATCTGGCTCTTTGAAGAACTGTCCTTCTCCTTAGCATTGCAGTTTGTGGCCTGGGTCACGTACTCCTTAATGTTCATACTCTTTGCTACTGGTTTCACACACCTTGTCTCACCACAGGCAATAGGTAAGTACTGAACACTTCTCATTTTCCTTCTCTCTCTCTCTCTCTCTCTCTCTTTGCCCTAATTTTTAAAAACTTTATTTAGTTGGTCTGGAGGAATAGCCAATGCTCATGACTTTCATAGGTCTTCTGTGACTGGTGAGTTTAATACCATGGATGTTCTATTTAAATTGTCACTGGTTCACTCCTTTGAGAAAGACAGAAACAGGGAAGGAGTTGCAAAAGACCACCATTCTGGGCAGAAAGAACTGGACATAGTGGTTAGTGTAGGTCTTGGAAGTTTGGACATAACGTGGGTGATAAGAGGAGGAAAGATGATTAAGTTGATAGTATCTGAGTTGAGGTTGCATGAGACTAGCCAGTTCCAAGGAGCAGAGGCCACTGTAGTAGTGGTAGAATATACCAAGAGAGGTGCCAGCACATTTGTGTGCCAAAAATTGAAGAGTATCACTGAGGAGCAGAGGCCAATGTAATAGTGATAGAACAGACTGAGAGAGGAGACAGTACATTTGTGAGCTGGAGGGCGTTTCAGAATTGATAAGCTGGGTAGATTTTTATTTTGGGACTTCCATTGCGATGGGTTTGCACCTGGCAATTTCCTTTCCAAGGTGCCAGCCTAGGTAAGGTGTTTTTGTGGAAAACTAGCCCATGTTTTCCAAAGGAAAGGCAACTCGACACCAGTTATATTGCTGGAGCACCCAAAAGGTAAAATGCTGAAAGATATATTGCAAGTCATCAAATCAGTCAGTTGCTCTAACAACTCTGCTCTTCCTTGGTCCTATATTTATTGACCCAGAAGGGTTGAAAGGTAAAGTTGACATTGGCAAGATTTAAACTCACAGTGCTGAGAGCCTGAACAAATACTGTAGAGTATTTATCCGACCCACTAATGATAATTTGTCACAATATTTCTCAATATTTCTCCAAAGATTTATTTTTTATTGTTTTAATCAGGATGGGATGGGAAGGGGAGTGCCCCATGGTCCTTTTCAGTGCCTCTGAGACTAGTGTAAGGTATCCTTAAACAAGGAGGCACATGGCTTAGTGGTTAGAGCATTGGCCTTGCAATTGAAAGGTTGTGAGTTCAATTCTCGTACCGGGTGATGTGTTGTTTCCTTGAGCAAGACACTTTATTTCACATTGCTCCAGTTCACTCAGCTGTAGAAATGAGATGATAGGGACTGGGGTCCCTATCATTCCACTGCAAAGTGGACGTGTAGGTGCCACGGCAAAAAAAAAAGCACCCAGCACTCACTGTAAATGAGGTTGGTGTTCGGAAGGGCATCCAGCTGTAGAAATCAAGCCAGAATCAGTCCCCGTCCCACACTTGCAAGCAGAGAAAAAGCGGACGTAAAATGAAATGAATGAATGAATGAAAAGGGTCTGATGGTGGGGTTAAACACGTTTAACTTTAGATACCAATCTATTTGAAACCACTCTTGGTTCTACATTACAAAACTGTTTTAAGGTGTTTATGTTTATCTAAAAACTTTCCATCATAATTTTATGTCAGAACACTTGTTAAGTTATGATCCAAACACCAGATTAATAATGAAGAAATTAATATATTATTAAATCCCTCTATATTGTTGATATTTTTGAAGAAATATGTAACAAAAGGTTTAAGCTGGTGTTTAAAGTATAACTTAACAAAAGGTTCTTACATAAAATTATGATGGAAGGTGTTTAGATAAATATAAGATCTTTAAAACAAACAAACAGTTCCAAGCGATTTGGTATAAAAAGGTTTAATAATGGGAATGTTAGTTATATTACAAAATCGCTTCCAATTCTTAATGTTTTCAAAATTATTTAAATATGAGTATTTTTCATTAGAAATATGTTGATGTATGTGATACCCCCTCCTCACCCCAACACTACCAGTTATAAATTGGATAGTTTGATGGTTTCTCAGTTTTGTTTTTGTTTTGTTTCTTTGTCAGGTTCTGGAATTCCAGAGATGAAAACCATTCTTCGAGGTGTTGTCCTAAAGGAATATCTTACCTTCCGTACCCTGGTTGCCAAAATTGTTGGCCTCTGTTCATCCTTGGGTAGTACACTACCCCTGGGCAAAGAGGTAATTTAACTCTTTTAATACTAAAGCTGCCTCGAACTGTCCCTGGTTCTATGATACTAAACTGTTTATTTCAGTGATTTTATATTTATCTAAAAAAGACTCCATTAAAATTTTATGTAAGAACTTTTGTTAAGTGATGTTTCAAACACCAGCTTAAAGAGTTACTCAATTGTATTACTAAATCCCTCATCATTATCATCATTTAACATCCATTCTCTCTGCTAGTAAGGGTTGGACAGGTCTTCACAAACAGTCGGTTCTCAAGTAGAGATACTAGCCTCTCAGATGAAATGGGAGCCTGCAACTTGCTTACATAATATCCCAAACTCTCTGAGTGTATTTCATTATGACACAAGCACTAGAGAGGTTGTTGTGTCTTATGTCATTGACACAGCTGAAGAGACCTCTCAACCCATTGTTTGGGTTTTTTTAAAGCCGGATGCCCTTCCTAACACCTTCCTGATTCTATATCACAGACCGTGTCCTTCATTTGAAATATAGTAATGAAAGACTTAAGCCAAGTTTACTATTTTTGGTTGAATACTGAATATCTGAAATAAGAATCAGAATGGAAGTTTATGGATTAACTGGATTTTAGAGCTTGAAAGATGATAAAGGAAGGAGAGGAAATGACAGTGGTGATGGTAGTGGTTGTGGTGGGGGAGGTTTTCATGATGGTGGTGGTGGTGATGGTGTTAGTGGTGGAGGCAGTGGCGGTGCCAATAGCAGTTATGGAGGTAATGGTGGTGTATTCTTTTATGCTTTTGTTGGTTTCAGTCATTAGACTGCAGCCATTCTGGAGCACTGTCAGGAAGGGATTTAGTTCATCATATTGACCCCAGTACATATTTTCTCAATCCTGGTACTTATTTAATTGTAGTCATACTGCTATATTCAGCATTTTTGCCAACCCCAGCCAGTCTGCCACTGCTGCTGTTATTTGCTGACTGAGTAGCAGTTAATGTCACACATAGGATACCAGCATCGACTTGAAAATGTCGAAAACCCCTCAATGGACTTGATGGCTGATGAGAATTCCATTGTCTGGAATTTGCTGGTTATCGATTTATTATTGTTGGCAGATTTTCCATGGAATTTGTATGAGTTTTGACATGGATTTTTGTGTGCTAAACTGGGAGGATACTGACTGTTTCAGTTGATGAAATTGTGAGTACTTTAATGTTTTCATATATTAATCTGTCGATACAATAATTACAGTGTTTTCATAGCTTAGACTTCAGGCTGGGAATGTTATCTTATAACTGATTCTATATGTGTGCTCCAAATGAATTTGTTGAGCAAGTTTTAAGCAATGAGATCAAAATCATTGGATATAAATCTAAACCCTTATATATATATAATATGTTTTATCTTTTTCATTTAGGGTCCATTTGTGCATATAGCAAGTATTGTTGCAACACTCCTAGGAAAGCTGGTTGGCTCTTTTCGTGGTATCTATGAAGTAAGTATTTTGTTTCATTTCAATCATTCCACTAAACACACATTGTATTTGTCATCACAACTATCTTTATGGACGTATCCTGGCTGATTAGTTAAGATGTTCACTTCACAACCATAAGATTCCACATTGAATCCCACTCTGTGAAACCTCAGAAAAGTGTCATTTCCCGTAACCTAGGCTCAGTCCAAGCATCACCGGTGAAATTTGGTTGATGAAAGCTGTTTAGAAACCCATTGGATTGACTGTACTTGTAATTCAAAGGCCGGGCTTTGTCAGACACTGTGTCAAGTTGAGTCTCCCTGAGAATTGTTAAGAGTACATGTGTCTGTAGAATGTTCAGTCAAATATACTATAGTCTAAGACAGACTGTACTTGTAGTTCAAAGATCCACCTTTGTCACACTCTGTGTCAAGCTGAATCTCCCTGAGAATTGTATTAAGAATAGTAGACTGCTCAGTAACATGCACTATAATACAAGATGGATTTTACTTGTAATTCAAAGGTTCAGCCTTGTCACTCTGTCAAACTGAATCTCCCTGAGATTACATTAAGAGTACATGTGTCTGTAGAATGTTCAATTACACATACTTTAATTCCAGGAGCTGACTGTTTCATTGATTAAACAACTAGAACAAGCCTCACCAAAACTGACAATACTCCATTCCAAATCTCATACACTCTTAACCCTTTAGTTGCCAACCCAGCGAAAACTGACTTTTGTTCTATGAAATAAAATCACCCATTCTAAAGGTTTCCAATGTAAATTAAAATCTTCCAACAAAATTTTATATAAGAACCTTACATTAAGTTACTTAGTTATGAAATAATTAATAATTTTAGTAAATCTCTCAAAAGTCTTCATTAATTAATTGAAATAGAATGTATTTCATTAAAAATATGGTCATGAAAAGGGTGATTCACACCTGCTCTCTCTCTCTCTCTCTCTCTCTCTCTCTCTCTCTCTCTCACATAATGAGTGTACACATCAGATAATGCAGCCACAGATATACAGTAAAGACATGATGTTTACACATTACAACTTAAATGTCCTTGATCATAGGTCTGCTTAGTGTGATGATGAATCTCCTTGAAAATTATATTTTGGGTGCTAGTCTTTCATGAGAAGAGAGAGAAGAGAAGATATTTGGGAGAGAAAAGGAAGACAGACAAGAGTAAAAAATAAAATGGAAAGAGTGAAGAGGAGAGAAACATACACTGTTGTTAGCCAATTTGGAAAAGAAATATACGTATATAGATATCAATAGAACATAAGACCAGATCTAAGCGAGATACAGACCCCCTGGCCTGTTTGGGAGGTCAGTAGCCCTTCTTCAGTATTGTCTTGGTCTATGTAAACCTGTCCAACTCTTGCTAGCAGGGAAAGCAAACATTAAATGATGATGATGATGATAATACACACACACACACACTCGCACACACTCGCACACATATCTTCATCATCATTTAATGTCTATTTTCTCTGCTAGCAAGGGTTGGGCAGGTCTACTGAAACCAAGACAATACTGAAGAGGGGCTACTGACCTCCCAGACAAGCCGAGCGTCTGTATCCTGCTTAAGTATGATCATATTGAGTGCAGAGAAGTTGTGTCTTTTGACACAAACTGAAGGGTCCTCCTAACCTCTTGTTTGGCAAGCTTTCTACGGTTGGATATATATATATCACCATTTAACCTCCATTTTTCCATGCTAGCATGGGTTAGACAGGTTCTCTCGTTTGAGGCAAGTTGGGTCAGGTTATATATATATATATTAACGAAATTTAATATAGAAATGGCTTCTACAAGATTAGAACTGTTTTGTATGAAATCATCAGGATTTTTTATGAATGAAACAGTTCTAGTCCTGTAGAAGCCATTTCTATATTAAATTTCGTTGTTCTCGCTACTATCCCGATTGAGCCCAGGACTCACACACATATTTTATATATTGGAATTTCGTATTTCTAAAGAATATGAATAAACATTTAGAAAGCTGTAGCTATGCAAAAACAGCGGCACATTTTGAACTGAACTGGTTCTCATCAGGACGATACCTCCCGCTCTTGCAACTGCTAGACTTGAAAACAGGTGAGAATATATAGTTTTCTCGTCTATGTAAATGAGGTGATGCAATATGAAGCTGTATAAGTTGGCTCAACTTATAATAGAATATAATTAGAATTTAGCTTCGATCATAGCTTGTATACAGATATGTATTGGAATTTTGTATGTTTATATATAAACATTTAGAAAGCCGTAGCTATGTAAAAACACTAAATGTTTATTTATAAACATACCATATTTCTTTAGAAATACAAAATTCCAATATATGTATGCTGGGCGCACAGGCATTACGATGTGTGTTTTCCTGCCAGTGACATATCAAATATATCGATTTTCATCTGAGGAAACCGTTCTCATAATCAACAACAAATGCATGCAGGACATCTCGATTGCATGGAGAACCATGGAAATAATTATGATTAAACGATATATGTAACCTCAGCATCTTATTTTGTTATTTTTATATATATATATATATATATATATATGTGTGTGTGTGTTTATATGTATTCAACCCATGCCAGCATGGATGTTCAATGATGATGGTGATGATATATATCTATGTATATACACAATCACTCACACACACACACACTAAAGATGTGGTTAATAGTACAGAAAATTATAATCTTCTTAACAGTAATTGATCTCAAACATTTAAATATGTTATCACTACTTTAATACAATGTTAGTGATTATATCTTATTTCTATATAATATATATACACAGGTCCATCTTACAAATCATTGGTCAGTCTATGATTATAACAGAAGACACTTGGCTAATGTACCACACTGGATTGCTTTTGAAACCATGTGGTTGCAGAGTGAACTTCTTAACTATGCAGCCATACCTGTGTTCATATATATCTTAATACAATATGAATAACTTTGTCAAGGTTGTCGGTGTTCTGTGTACTTTTAAAACAACCTGACTGAACAATATGACAGAAAAACACAAGTATACACAGGTGTAAAATCCACTTAGGAAGTAATTCTGTTAATTGTCTTGTATTGTTTCATAAGCTGATATCACATATGGCAGAGAAGACAGTCAGTTTCTCACGTCTATGAAGACAGTGTATATATTTGTCTGTTAACCTAGTTCTGGAAACACTTAAGTTAAAGAAAACTCTTTTAAACTGTCTTTATACACTGTAAATAAGTCTGTTTTAGTTGTTTAATTAACTGTTAACATACAATTATTCAGCAGAAAGTATCTAAAAACAGGATTTGCTAATTCAAATGCTTTTGGTATCTATGGTTTAATGTTGTTTGTAAACTCAAATTTCTATAGTGTCTTTACTACTGCACATATTGCTGTGAAAATTTGTGATACTAGAGTAAAGACTTTATTGTGTTATGCCCTCAACATCATCATCGTTTAATGTCCATCTTCCATGCTAGCATGGGTAGGACAGGCTGTCCCTTTGTGAGGGATCAGGTCAGGGGAGACTGTGATTTGCTCACTCAGAACTGATTTGGCCCTGTTACAATTAATCCTTTTGATAACAACCTTCTTGAAACCATCCCTTTTTAACATGATGCGGTCATTGTGCTCTTTGGTACTTTTTATACTATTTTTACTAATAGACAGATTGTTGTAAAAAATTGTAGTATTCAAGTAAAGGCTAAATTTTTACATGATGCAGTTATAGTGCCATTTTGTACTAAATGTTTATTGTGTCTTTACTAGTGGACAGATAGTTGTGAAAATTTGCAGTAAACTAAATAAAGCCTTTAATTTTTAATGTGGTGCAGTCTCAGTGCTGTTTGGTACTTTTCAAGAATGTATTGCTCATGTGGTACATGAGATTAAGAGTTAAATATAGATAGAGGTCCTTCTATTGTTGATATGTAGTTAAATATAGAGAGGACATTTTACTTTAAGTTGGTTTATTGGCTATTTTTTTTAAATTTATGTGAAAATCTATTTAAAGATTCCTCTTTTGACATGTGTGGACATTGGTAGTTAGTTAACTCAAAACAGTATAGTTATTTATAGAATTGAATTCTTAAATAGCCAAAGTTAATAACTAGAATTAAGTTTGTACAGTAACTAACATAGACAAAATATATTTAAAAAATAGAATAAATTACAAAAAAATAGACTAGTGGAAAATCTTATTTAAAATATTAATTTTACTGTTTATAAATACTATTCTTTTTCTTGTGTGTATACATGACCGATTTTTTACTCCAAATTTAATGTCAAAGCCTATCTGAAGGTATGAATATAAATATTTGAAATATTAAGGTGTAGTTAGTAAGAAGAGAGCTAAGAGAAATTTTAACCCTTAACATCTTGTCCTGTACTAAATATATAAAGTAGTCCAAGGACTATATCACATTAACCCTTTTGTGGCCATATTTCTATTAAAATACACTGCATTTGAATTTATTAAGGAAGAATTTGGAGGATTTACTAAAATTATTATCTCATTATTAAGCTGGTAGTTGTAGCATAATTTAACAGATGGTTCTTATATCAAAAATATGTTAAAAGATTTTAATTTAAGTAGGAACAATTTATAATAGGTGGCTTTGTGTGAGTTGGTATCAAAAGGGTTTAAAGTTGAAATCTAATATTGTACTTTTTTCACAATGATCTGTCCAATAGTAGAGGTTCTAGAAATAATTGAATTGACAAACCTGTTTTCAGATATTTTCTTATATTTTTCTTGCTGTGTGTTTCTGATAAAACCAATATAATATTATGACTAAAAGAGAATAATCAGTGTACATAACTTGTATTACAGCATAGTTTATGTATATGGAATTATATAAAGAATTACTATTTGTATCTTGTGTTTATCCAATTTAGAATAGATACAATATCCCTTCATGTTGTAAGAAATGACTAAAAGGGTTGGCGGCAGGAAGAGCATTGGGCTAGAAAACATTGCCTCAAAAATTCACATCCAACCCATGCCTGCATTGAAAAATTGACATAAAAACGATGATGATGATGATGAAATCATTATAGGATGTTCAGAGATAATTTACTGAAAGCAATTGACAATGGAATCATCTATTAAACAGAAAATATTATGTAGAGATTCTATTTAGAAACTATTGCTAGACACTGTGATGTAATTTTATGAGTGTTTCATGGTCCTCTCAGACAGAATGGTGAATATGTTTCCTCAGAGATTGGCGAGGAAGATGCAATGAAACAACCAGTCTAACTCTTGAGGCTTATTTTTCCATATCATTATCTCCATCCCAATTAAACTGAATAAGACACTAAGTGTTTCAATTGCTATAGGTTTAACAAGGAAATAATCCACTTCATGGGGCTCTAGTTAAGAATTCCGCAAATCTGCTGCCCCTGGAGTACTGTTTTATTGACCATGATAAGAAGAAAGGCAAAGTTGACTCTATGGGATTTTAATTCAAAACATTGTGAACTGGAAAAGATACCAATGCATTTAATCTGACACTGTAATGACTCTGTTAACTCCATGCCTAGTTAACTAATGGAATATATTAAACAATTTGAAATTCTGCCAACTTTTAGATTATTCTGAATTATCTCTAATAAGTGATTCTAAAAGGTCAAGTGCCATTTAACTTTCTAATTTTGTGTATGGTGACCTTTCACAATGAATTCTTTATTGCTGCTGTTGGTCTAAAATTTCTATTTTATAATTTTATAATTTTTTCTTCTTATGTTGACCCCAGTAAAGGTAATATGTTGACCCCAGTAAAGGTAATATGTTGACCCCAGTAAAGGTAATATGTTGACCCCAGTAAAGGTAATATGTTGACCCCAGTAAAGGTGTAATGTTGACCCCAGTAAAGGTGTTACATTGACCCCAGTAAAGGTATTATGTTGACCCCATTAAAGGTATTATGTTGACCCCCATTAAAGGTGTAATGTTGACTCCAGTAAAGGTGTGATGTTGATCCCAGTAAAGGTGTAATGTTGACCCCCAGTAAAGATATTATGTTGACCCCAGTAAAGGTGTAATGTTGACTTCAAGAAAGGTGTAATCTTGATCCCAGTAAAGATGTTATGCTGATCCCACTAAAGGTTTGAATGTAATCCTTTCAGTACTATCTAAACTATAATAAAGTAAGGAGTGCGGGACAGCGTCCAGAATATATTTTTTTATCCCATTTGTAAAATAAGTTGGATTACTTTGAATAAATAATGAATGAATATTACATAATCTATCTACTAAATTTCATAACTCTTGATTAAATATAAATAATATTGTTGCTTATTTTAAGATTCACTTTAAAATTTTCAAAAGTCAACACTTCCGGTTAGCGATTGCTTGAATAAACATTCATATATTTCTGTCACTAATTTTCTCCTAATGCAGTTTATATATAATATATTTTTTTTTAATGTATCATGGATTACGTTACTGATTACATAAGACAGTGTAACGTAGTCTTCGTTCAATTTCTGTGTATATTGTCAATTACGATTTCATTTGATCATATCTACATGCATATATACTTGCGTATAATATCAATATGCACACTACACATGCTAGCAGAAAACCACCCAAAGGGTGGTTTTCCTGCTAGTATTTCTAATGAATGACACTGTCTATTATGTTCACCTCACGTCTTACTGTCTTAAAAAAAGGACAGGGTTAACCTGGCTGAAATGCCTTTGTCTGTTGAAATAATGCTGACCAAGGGTTAAACAACATCATAATAATAGAGATGGTGGTAATAATAATTAATACTGTTGTTTTCTTATTTTTAGAATGAATCTCGTCGTTCTGAGATGTTAGCTGCAGCCTGTGCTGTTGGTGTTGCCTGCACATTTGCTGCACCAATTGGTGGTGAGTATTTCAATTGAGAATATAAATAATGAGTACATAAAATAGGCCTATGGTTAAAGGTATCCCGTCCATGACCATCCTGTCTTTTTGTACTTCCAGCTCTATATTATCCGGTGTGCCTTTTTTTTTTTAAGATGGTAAGGTATGATTTGAGGAAATCTAATTGCTATTTTTAGCAGGTTGAGTGACTACATAGATCAGAGCTTTTCCAACTTTTCCCTTTGGCAGCACCAAATTAACTGTTTCATGACAGCATTTCTAATGAAATACACTCTATTTTAATTAATTAATGAAAAACTTTGAGGGATTTACTAAAATGATTATTTCATTACTAAGATAGTAACTTACTGTAAGGTTCTTATATAAAATTATCTTGGAAGACTTTAATTTAAATTGGAAACCTTGAAAATGGGTGCCTTTATTTCATAGAACCAAAACTGGTTTTAGCGGGGTTGGTAATTAAAGGGTTAACAAAAACAATGGAATATCACATCACATCACATGTCACAAGTCAAACATGACAAATTGTACGCAGATTTGTCAGATTTCAAATATATTTCACAGCTAAATATTTGTAAAATTTGATCAGATTGAATGTAATCCTTTCAGGACTATATTTCTAACGAATGCATTGTCTATTATTTTCAAATAACTTTGAATATAATCACCAATTTGGAGGAATTTATTGATATCTGGTGCGTGGAACACAATTTAACAAAGGTTCTTACATAAAATTATGGTGGAAGGTTTATTAGATAAATATAAACACTTTAAAACAAATAGTTTTGTATTGTAGAACCAAAGGTGGTTTCAGGCAGTTTGGTATAAAAAGAGGGGGCTAAACTGGTTATACATATCTAGAGATTGTTGGTGACATTCTAATGTGTTGTGACACATCTAGACATTATCAGTGACACTAAAGTGTTGTGACACCTAGAGATTATCGGTGACATTAAAGTGTTGTGACACATCTAGAGATTATTTGTGACAAGTATTGTGATACACCTAGATATTATTGGTGACACTCCTAGAGATTATTGGTGACACACTGAAGTGTTATGACATACCTAGAGATTATTAGTGACACACTAAAGTGTTGTGACACACTAGTTTGATATATCTGGTTTAGAATGTTGTTATTTTTTGGTTAGGCAGACATTTGTAAACTGAAATTGATTTAGATTCTTGTTATTGATATGATGATGTGGTTAGATCTGATGATGATGATGATGATCAGTGTTGGAGAATATGTCAGCTCTGCTCTGAAGGCACATGACCTAGTAGTTAGAGTCTTGGGCTCATGATTAAAGGTTGTGGGTTCAATATCTAGACTGGACTGGTTAGCGTGTTGTGTCCTTGAGTATGACATTTCATTTCAGCTAGATGTTCTTCTGAATATCAACCGCTTCGCAGAGTGTACTGGGTGCATATTATTATTATGGTTCCAGCACTAGTGAATCTGTGTCTTCAGCAGGATTAAAGAGTCCTCTTGATCCTATATTGTCTCTATTCAATCAGTAACCACTATATAGAGCAGGCATGTCAAACATGCAGCCCTTTACAAGCACACCTGTGGCCCTCAGAAAGGTTTTTACAGCGTGAGCATGTTTTATCTTCATAAAATTAGTTGTTGTGTGTGGCCCTCAGACAACACATATGTGGCCCTCAGGGGAGCCTCAGTTTATTAGAGTATATTAGGTTCATTTTATCCTGGCATCTCAACTAGTGATGGAGTTGTTTTGTATTTCACAAGACGAAAGGATGCTCACTATCCTATATTGTCTCTGTTAACTCAAGACAACATGACCATGATGATGAAGTGGGGCAGAAAGAGAGAGAGCATTTCTTTGAACTCATTGTTCACTAAACTTTGACCATATTGTGCAGCATTCTTTGACTACATCATGAAGTATTTTTTACCATATGAGGTATTATTTTTTTTACTGTTTGTGATTATTCTTTCACTATGAATCGGTTTGACCATATGAGGGAGCATTCTTTCACCATATTACAGACCAAACTTTGACCATATGAGGGAGCATTCTTTGGCCATATTACAGACCAAACTTTGACCACATTGTGGAGCATTCTTTGATTGGATATCTTGTTTTTGTTTGTTCTATGCAGGAGTATTGTTCAGTATTGAAGTAACGGCTACATTTTTTGCTGTGAGGAACTACTGGAGAGGCTTCTTCTCTGCGGTGTGTGGGGCACTCATATTTAGGTTATTGGCATTTTGGTTTAAAGACGAAGGTGAGTTCAACAAATAACTTTTTTATTTTAGTCATTTGCTCCCCACCTCATCACTTAGGTGGCTAATTGGCAGAGTTGATAGTGTGTAGTGCAAAATACTTTGTGGTGGGATTTGTCCTGGATTTTTAAGTTCCAAGTTCAAATCCTGCTGAGGTCAATTTTGCTTTTCATCCTTTCAGGGTCAACAACGTAAAGTATCAGTCTAAGGTGGTAATGGTGGTGGTGGATTCATAGAATTGTTGAGCATCATATTTATTCTGACTCTTTGTGTTCTGAGTTCAAATCCCACTGTGGTATACTTGGGTTATAGATATAATCTGTTGTCAGGTTTAACACCACTAGCTGGCTCTTGGGTGGCTTTAGCAGAGTCCACCCTGCTGCGAGCATTCAGGTCATGGCCACTGCCTTCTGTAAAGAAAAAAAGAAAAATACAGAAAAGAGCCACAATGTGCTCAGTGAATTAGATGGATTAATATTTTGATAAGTGTAACTTTCCCCTGAAAGATAAAGGACTAACCATATATTTCCATGGTAGTATTCCAATAACTGTGTATTGGTATTTTTAATGCTTAAAGTCTTGTCTGCATTGCTGTTGCCCTCTAAAACACTGTTTCCTACACTATCTACAATGGTTCAAGCTCATCATGCATATATATATGTATTGACCAACTGATGTGTGTATGTGTGTATACTCCATACTGGGCCATGTGGGGCTGAGGTATCAGGTCAGATCATTGTGCCATCTTGTCTTTGGCTGCCCTCTTGTTTTTCTCCATTGTCTCGATGTCCACTCTATCATTCTAATAGTCCACCTTTTGTCTCTGAGATGAGAGACGTGGCCTGCCCATCTATATTTGTCCTTCTTGATGGTCTCGATCATGTCTTTCACACCAATCTAACAAGATTACTTTCTTTAAAATTCGTAGGAAAACGGAAAAACTCAACGTAAGGAAGCTGTTAAAACAGCAAAATGTTGTCGAAACAGCGTTGGGTAAAACATTATTTTTTCCTTCCCATCAATTCTTCGAGTCGACTCACTTCGAGCAGCTGACTTCTGTTCTTCGAGTAATGTTTTACTCAACTCCGTTTCGACGGCATTTTGCTGTTTTAACAGCTTGCTTACGCCAAGTTTTTCCATTTTCCTACAAATTGTAATACATTCATGTTTCAAAACTCGATATTTGAGTTAATATTGTTTATACTTTCTTAAATTTTAAAAATAATCAAGAATTTTCATAATAATCTCATCACAATCATCTTATGCCCAGTTTTCCATGTTGGCATGGATTGAATGGGCTGTTACAGACCAAGTCAGTACTTAATTGGAACTACTATCCTTCTAAATGGATCAGGGGAACCACATCTCACATTCCAATTTTGATATGGTTTCTATCAGTGGATGTCATTTCTAATGACAACCACTATAAAAAGTATATTGGGTGCATTTTAACATGGCATCAGGACTAAACAGTTCTCTCTATTCATTTTTAACATGATTTCTATGGCTGAATAACCTTCCTAATGTATTTTCCATGCTTGCATGGATAAGACTAGTTATGTTATGAGACAAGTCAGGTTTGGAAAGTATGTATTTTGGCTTGGTTTCTACAGCTGAATGCCCTTCCTAACACCAACCATGTTATAGTGTGGACTGGGGGATTTTTATCATGGCACCGAAACGACCACCATACTGGGTGAACTAGGCGTTTTTTGTTGTGTCACCAACATGACCACCTTTACAGAATATAGTAGATGCACTTTAACATGGCACTAGCACTAGAGAGTTGTTGTGTCCTTGACAGGACTAAAGAATTCTTTCTCACCATTTTTAGCATAGTTTCTAAGGCTCAATGATCTTCCTAACACCAGTCATTTATTCATATATCTCACAAGATTAATATGTTTAATTAAATATTCTATATTGGTATTTTCTGGATTATTTTCAATATTCCGTCATCATCAGGATCATCTTCATCACCATAACCTCTACCACCACCACCACCATCACAACCACCACCACCATCATACAATGTGTATTCCAATATTCTGTCATATGTTTCTATTACTCTCTCATTACAGAAACCATAACAGCTTTATTCAAGACAACTTTAAGGACAGAAGTACCATTTGATGCTCTTGAATTAATCATATTTGCAGGAATTGGGTAAATACAAGTGTATTTTTATTGATATGTATAGATATATTGATCCATTGAGTGCTTTGTGATTGCCTCAAACAACTTGATTAGTACCTTCTATATGGCAGCTTCAACTTTGATTCATACCCTATATAGGCATACGTTAAGATTAACGTTCGAGAAATTGAAAGTAAATTTGTTTTTTTGTTTTTTTTTACAGTGATATTTACGATACACACGCAATTGTTTATTTACAACAGGAAGCACGGCCTAGAATCAAAAGGCCTTAAAATTAACCTGGCTAAGACTAAAGTTCTAGTTTGTAAGAAAGAAAATAAGGCGGCGGTCCCCTCCGGGAAGTGGCCATGCGCAGAGTGTAGGAAAGGCGTAGGTAGAAATTCCATTTTGTGTCCCAAATGCAAAGTTTGGGTGCATAAAAGATGTAGTGGGATCACAGGTAAGCTAACTAAGAACATAGATTTTACATGTGGCCGGTGTTCTGGGGCAATAAGTAACAGCAAGTGCCCACAAAATACTAGCTCTTTCAACTGCACAGAGGGTTCTATAGAAATAGTGGACAGCTTCCGTTACCTGGGTGACAAAATCAGCAGTGGGGGAGGGTGCTCTGAAAGTACAGTAGCTAGAGTCAGAACTGGGTGGAAAAAGTTCAGAGAGCTTATACCACTATTAGCCGCTAAAGGGTTCTCCCTAAAAATGAAAGGCAGGCTGTACGATGCCTGCATACGAACAGCAATGTTGCATGGCAGTGAGACCTGGGCATTGTGTGCAGAGGATATACGCAGACTAGAGAGAAACGAAGCTTGCATGCTCCGCTGGATGTGTAATAGTAATATACGTGAACGACAAAGCATAAATACACCCCCGTCCCACCACCCCCACCCCCACCCCATCCACACCGCCCCTTTCAATGTAAAGTTATGTTGGTGCTACAACATCCAGGCCGAAACAAATGAGATCGTGTAAGTGTCACGTAAAAAAAACACACAGTTCACGCTGTAATGTGGCCGTGTAGGCAACACGGTAAAAACCTCCCAGATGTTGTTTACTAGAGAGAAGGCTACGTTGGTATGGTCACGTGATGCGCATGAAGGACGATAGCTGTATAACAAAGTGCAGGGCAATAAAGATAGACGGTAGCCACGGAATAGGCAGACCCAGAAAAACCTGGGACGAGCTGATAAACTCCGACCTCACACACTTACACCTCTCCAAGACAATGTCACTGGACCGAGACCTTTGGCGGTACTCAGTAATAGAGAAGACCCGCCTTACCTAAATACAAAGTAAAACCTACTACAGTCAGTAGGCATCTCTAACAAAATACACCCCCGTCCCACCACCCCCACCCCATCCACACCGCCCCCTTCTATGTAAAGTTATGTTGGTGCCGCGCCATCCAGGCCGAAACAAATGAGATCGTGTAGGTGTCACGACAAAAAAACACACAGTCCACGCTGTAATGTGGCCGTGTAGGTAACACGGTAAAAACCTCCCAGACCCACACTGTAAATGTGGTTGGTGTTAGGAAGGGCATCCAACTGTAGAAAACCTGCCAGACAGTCCTATGCGAGCAAGACAATCACTCTTGCCTCAAGTGGGAAAACCCCCGTCCAAACCCATGCAAGCATGGAACACGGACGTTAAACGTTGATGATGATGAGGTCTCTATAGTGATATGGTGTTAATTAGTATTGCGTGTGTGATTATTTTTTCTTTTTCTTTTTTTGTGTATTGTGTGTACGGAAAATGTTGTCGACGAAGCTTTTTCTTTGCACGGCTCCAAGTGTTCTCTATGAGTTGTGTGTGCACATTAGGGTCTTCAGGATCGACAAAGTTTCGTTGGTGCACAACAACATCATGGAGGTAAATGCCACCTTGAATTTCTTCAATATCAGAATAGGAAGCCCAACCATCGGACATGATGTGGCTTCCTGGCAAAATCCATTCCTGTATGAAGGGGACAAGAGTCTCACGGCTTCGATCTGGGAATTCGATGAGGCAGCAGCGTCCAGAATGGCGTTCTACAGCGCCGAACACCCAGTGGCCTTGTCTCCACTGGCCACGATGATACTTTCTATGAAAGTATTTTGATTCGTCGTTCTCTACAATGATCGACGAACCATTCACATCGAATCCTCCAAGCTGCTGAGGATTCGCCTCCAAATACTGCTCAAAGATTTCTCTAAGGAAATTGCACCAGTCTATTATTGTCGGCTTGCTAAGTCCCGTTTCTCTCATCATCTCAGTTTATTTCTTTCAACACAAAATGTCATTTTCCGTACACACAATACACAAAAAAAGAAAAAGAAAAAATAATCAAACACGCAATACTAATTAACACCATATCACTATAGAGACCTGTTGTAAATAAACAATTGCGTGTGTATCGTAAATATCACTGTAAAAAAAACAAAAACATATTCACTTTTCAGAAAATTTACTTTCAATTTCTCGAACGTTAATCTTAACGTATGCCCCCTATATATATATATACCAGCCAGAAACACCCCTATATGAGCAAGACATGGTCACCCAACCCAACTTGCCTCTAAATGGGACCCGTCTAACCCATGCTAGCGTGGAAGAGGAATGTTAATCGATGATTATATATATATATACTAGCTGAATTACCTGCGCCTTGCTGCGTTTCACACATTTTTTTTTGTAAGAAAATGATGATTGATTTTAAATCAGTGATATAATTTATGGAGAAAAACTCTGCATTTCAATATTACTTACTCAATGTAAGTAATATTGAAATGTAATGCATGAAAAATTGGAAAACATTATTTTTTGTAATATATCAAATCAAAATTACATTATTAAATCTTATTCTTATTTTGTTTCTTGTAAATAATTTTTTTCAAAATATCAATTCAAAACTTTTGTGAATAAGCATCATATCTTGTCATTTACCTATGGTTTAAATTTCATATAAATCAAAGGGAAAAAATGTTCAGTGGGGATTAAAATGAAATATACTTATCCAAGTACCCTGGGCAATGTAGTTTCAGAATATATATAATAATACTGAACAACGTACTGCTGGTCACTCCTTCCTCCAAAAGCCATACAAAGGATCTCTCTCTCTCTCTCTCCCTATATATATATATTTGTTATAAGAACAGATTAAAGTTTAAACAAAGAATCGCTGCTTTCAACATTAACGGGATCTTCTGAAACTAAAAAATTTAATCTGTGAAGGCAGAAGTAAATATTTCGAGAAACGTTGAAACCAAAGAAAAACAGGAAGACAATATTTTGGTTCGTGAAGACGTTCCCTGATAATGAATGGAAAAAAAGCGAGGATAATACGTCGTTATGTGGACTGAGAAGAACAATTTCATGCAAAGACAAGACCAAGTTTATGGTATAAATGGAGTCGTTAGACTAATATTCTATTTAAAATAACCGAATGATTTCCAGCCCCGGAGTTTAAGAATGATGTAAATAAAATTGAAAACGAAAATGACAGAGGTTATTAAAATAGTAAAAGTAAATAGTGAAGATTTAGGCCAGTACATACGTATGCCCTGACGGACATACACATACACACGCACACACAAATACATACACACACACAAACACACACATGCATGTGCGTGTGTGTATAAACCTTATGCATTTCTACAGTATTTTCACCAAACTTAAGACATAGGTTGCTTATGTACTCCGGATGGTCATAGGTACTTTCATTTTTCCAGATATTGATTATAGGGCCTCCCGGCAGATAACCACCTTTAACCACTTCCTTGGAGTCGACTGAAGCACTGCAGTGCAATGCAACAAAACGTCATAACTTCTGGAGTTCGCAACCGATTTTCACAAAACTTGACACATGGGCTACGTTTGTTCTACAGATGAATGTGAATTGGCACATATTGAGTAGGGGACCCTTGGAGGCAGGAACCCCCTTTTGGAAAAAGCCGATGATTTTGTAAAAGTATAGTTTTTGAAGCAGCACTGAAGTATTGACATAAATGGTATACATAACTGCTATTTAATACCCCAGCAACGCCGGGTACCTCTGCTAGTATCAAATATAACTGGCCACTTAGAGTGGCAACAGAGTGTAATCTCAGTAATATAATAAAAAATATACACACACACACACACATATATGTATCTATATATATAAAGTGCTAAATCTCCCTCATAAATGGGACCACCCAGTTCCATATTGTAAACATGGTTAGTGGTAGGAAGGGCATCCAGCTGTAAAAATCCTGACCAAAATACAGTTCCATTTGATCAAGGTATGTGGCCAGCTGGCCAGACTTGTCTCATAACATGGATGACCTGTCTAACCTATGCAGGCACGGAAAAATAGATGTTAAACAGGGTTGATGATGATATATCCATATGTGGTTGACAACAGAGGGAAAAGAGTATACAGTACTAAAGTAGAGTTTAAATATTCATTTTATTGAGGCTAAATAGTGAGTTTTGTTACTCTGGAGTTTCGCCTGTTTATCACAGGCTTGTCAAAGAAGAACTAACCCATGCTAGCTTGGAAAATGGACATTAAAAAATGATGATGATCATCATCATCATCATTGTTTAATGTCCATCTTCCACATGAACATGGGTTAGACGGGTTTTGTCCCATTTGATGTGGGAATGGTCGGGAGACCGTCTCGCTCGTACAGAACTGTCTCTAGCTGGTTTTCTACACCTGGATGCCCTTCCTACCTAACAGCAACCACTTTTACAGTGTGGACTGGGTGCTTTTTGTTGTCTCACCGACACTGGACGGAAATGGGAGGATGGGGTAGAGCGTGTGGGGTGGGGTGTATATTGGGTTAAGAGGTGCCTACTGACTAGGTTTGTATACAAGGAAAGGCAGGTCTTCTGTACAACTGCATAGCACCAAAGATCTCGATCCAGTGATATTATCTTAGAGAGGTGTAAGTGAGATGGTATATATATATATATATATATCATCATCACCATTTAACATCTATTTTTCCACGCCAACATGGTTTAGATGAGTTTTGGTCAGGTGACCATATCTTGCTCATACAGAACTGATTTTGGCTTGGTTTCTACCCTTCCTAATGCCAACCACATTTACAGTGAGTACTGGGTGCATTTTGTCGTGACACCTACACAACCATTTTACAATGTGGACTGGCTGTCGTGTCACCTACATGACCACTTTACAGTGTGGGCTGGGGGCTTTGGTGGGAGAAGTGTGTAGGGAGTTGGGTATATGGACGTGAGTGAGGAGTGGAGTGTTGGGATGTGGGAAGTGAATGGAAGGTGGGAGTGAAGGTGGTGCACACAATATGTATGCTTTCGCCTGTGCTCATGGGAAGGTGAGTCTTCTGTATTACTGCATAATGCCAGGGATCTTGGTCCTGTGACTTCGCCTTTGAGAGGTGCAATTGTGCAAGGTCAGCTTTTATCACCTAATCTCATTATATATATATATCACCATCATTATCATCGTTTAATATCTATCTTCCACGCTAGCATGGGTTTAGACGGGAATTGTCCCACTTGAGGCAAGATTGGTTGTCTTGCTCGTATAGGACTGTCTGGCGGGTTTTCTATGGCTGGCTGCTCTTCCTAACACCAACCACGTTTACAGTATGGACTGGGAGGTTTCTACCGTGTTGCCTACACGGCCACATTACAGCGTGGACTGTGTGTTTTTTTGCCGTGACACCTACACGACCTCATTTATTTAGGACTGGATGTTGTGGTACCAACATAACTTTACATTGAAAGGGGTGGTGTTGATGGGGGTGGGAGTAGAGGTAGTGGGATGGCGGTGTATTTTGGTTAAGAGGTGCCTACTGACTGTAGGTTCGCTTTGTACATAGGCAAGGGGGGTCTTCTGTATTACTGCATAGCACCAAAGATCTCGGTCCAGTGACATTGTCTTAGAGAGGTGCAAGTGTGTAAGGTCGGATTTTATCAAGTCGTCTCAGGTTTTTCTGGGTCTACCTACTCCGTAGCTTCCATCTATTTTGATCGCCCTGCACTTTTTAATACAGCTGTCGACTTTTATGCGCATCACGTGACCATACCAACGTAGTCTTCTCTCGAGTAAACAGCATCTGATCCCTCTTATTCTTAATTTCTCACTTAGTTCATTATGCTTTGCCATTCACGTATTACACATCCAACGGAGCATGCAAGCTTCGTTCCTCCTCAGTCTGCGCAGATCCTCTGCGCACAATGCCCATGTCTCACTGCCATGTAACATTGCTGTTCGTATGCAGGCATCATACAGTCTGCCTTTCATTTTTAGAGAGAAACCTTTTGTAGTCAACAGCGGTATAAGCTCTCTGAACTTTTTCCATCCCGTTCTGACTCGGCTACTGTACTTTCAGAGCACCCTCCCCCACTGCTGATTTTGTCACCCAGGTAACGAAAGGTGTCCACTATTTCTATAGAACCATTTGGGCAATGGAAGGAGCTAGTATCCTGTGGGCACTTGCTACTTATTGCACCTGAGCACTGGCCACATGTAAAATCTACGTTCTTAGATAGCTTACCTGTGATCCCATATATATATATATATATATATATATATATATATATAGATATATATAGAGAGAGATGTATATATATTATTGCTATTATTTTCTTAAAAACTCAATATCTTTGAATGCTTAACCATTTAACTATAATCTAGTTTGCATTGTTTCATAATCATCTTAATTAATAGCCTTATTAAGTAGGTTCATTACAACATTATTAAGTAGGTATGTTAATCTATAAATATAACTCAAGAGCATTGATTTATTACTTTGGGGTATTTATGTTTCATGTATCTTAGTTCTATATATATAATTGTTTCTACTTTTGGCACAAAGCCAACAATTACCCAGTGCATTACTTGTACTTTATTTTATCGACCCCGTAAGGATGAAAGGCAAAGTTAACCTCGATATAATATATGTATACATAATTATGTATACCAGTGCCTTGTGAATGATATTTGGCAGACAGAAACTTAATGGGCTCCAACTGAGATAAGCCCCACAAAGTAGTTACAAAATCCTCAGCAGGAAGTTGATCTCTGGAATAAGGCTCTACCTTGTGAAGTATGTCAGAGCTGAAGTAGCATTGGTTACAAGACCAGTTTGGAAGAGTTACAGCTTTAACCTTAATTATGCTCACACAGCCCCTGTGATAGCTTCTGCAGCTCAAGTGACATTTAAACCAGCCATATCCAGCCAAAACTTTCTCGCCTCTTTCTGTTCAAACCGGCTGTAATGAGCCACTCATACCTACATTAAGGTATTGTTCTCAAAATAAATAACATCAAAATGTTGTAGATTCAATATTATGTGAGATAATTATGTAAGATAAAGCCTTTACTCTAAAAATACAATAGTATATATAGAGTAGACACAAAGAACACAATTAGGTGGTGGGTTGGTGGAAGAAGATTGAATCACACAAACAGGATCAGCAGTGGAATTTTAAAAAATGGTAAAGAGGTCACAGTGCAAGGAATATAGGTAGAAGGAGGGTGAACAACATTAACACTGGCAATGTGGTTTGAATGGAAGGAAGGTAACAGTGGAAGGAGTGACAGGAGGAACTGTGAGGTGAACAGCACTAATTTTGTTCAAAAGTGACATTGGCAGGGGAGGGTAGTGACATGACAGGGTGGTGTAAGTTAGCTCCCCTAGTATATGTTGGTGATGCTGGTGGAAAATGAGATGAGGAAAGCCCGCATGTGACAAAATTGTTTAACTAGGCTGGTCTTCTGGCCACTCAATGCACATTACTCTTACCTAAAAGAATTTAAATGGCAGCATTTTTGAGCATGGTGACCACCAATATATTGATTAGAGTGAGTTGTGTTTCATGGTACATTGTGAGGCATGCCTGGTATTCCATGCTGGCATGGGTTGAACAAGGATATATATATATATATGCTTCTCCTTCTTGTACAGGGAACAGTGTATTCGTGTAACTTATTGTCTAATTATAATTACTCCAAGGATGATCAATTATGGTGCCTATGGAAGATCACCCTTGGAGCAACTTCAAGTGGAAATTCATATGTTGAGTCAAAAGCAACTGTATGTTGACAGAGTTCTCGATTCACATTACTGAGATTCATCAATTAAAGCAACAGAAACTGATTACTAATATATCTTATATATATATATATATATATACAAGTAGGAGTACATCAGGGTTTGGTCCTCAGCCCGCTCTTGTTCATTATAGTCCTCCAAGCCATAACAGAGGAGTTTAAGACTGGCTGTCCATGGGAACTTCTCTATGCTGACGATCTGGCTCTTATGGCAGAATCAGTAGAGGAGCTAGAGAATAAATTCCGGCTATGGAAACAGCAGTTGGAAGCAAGAGGACTGAGAGTAAATCTAGCTAAGACAAAAGTGTTGATGAGTAGAAAAGAGGACAAAACCCTGATTCCGTCAGGGAAATGGCCATGTTCGATATGCAGAAAAGGAACTGGCATAAATTCTATAAAATGCACACAATGTAGGTCCTGGGTACACAAGAGATGTAGCGGGATAGCAGGCAAACTAACAGGTAGGGAGAAATATGTATGCAGTAGATGTACAGGGAAATTAGACAGTAGAAGTCGCACTGATAGACACATTTTTCAAATGCGAGAGGGCGCTATAGAAGTGGTGGATAGCTTCCGGTACCTAGGAGATCAGATTAGCATGGGAGGTGGGTGTTCCGAGGCCATAGTATCTAGAATAAGGACGGGTTGGAAGAAGTTTAGGGAGCTGCTTCCTCTGTTGACGAAGAAGGGTTTCTCCCTGCGTACGAAAGGCCGGTTGTATGATGCCTGTGTGAGGAGCGCGATGCTGCATGGTAGTGAGACATGGGCAGCTACCGCAGAAGATATGCGACGGCTGGAGAGAAATGAGGCAAGCATGCTCCGTTGGATGTGCAGTGTAAATGTGCGTGAACGACCCAGCATAAATGTGTTGAGAGAGAAACTGTGTCTGAGAGGGATAGAATGTAGTGTACGGGAGAGGAGACTGAGGTGGTATGGACATGTGATGCGCATGGAGGATGACCGATGGGTGAAGAAGTGCCAGGAAATGCCAGTTGAAGGAAGACGTGGTAGAGGTAGACCACGAAAAACATGGGCGGAGGTGGTGAGAACAGACCTCAGATCATTGAAGCTCACGGTGGAGATGACGAGGGACCGTGACGAGTGGAGAGATGCTGTGCTGAATAAGACCCGTCCCACCCTTGCAAGCAGGGAAAAGCGGACGTAAAATGATGATGATGATGATGATGATATATATATATATCATATCATCATCATTTAACGTCTATTTTCCAAGCTAGCATGGGTTAGATGGGTTTGTCCCATTTGAGGCAAGTTGGGTCAGGTGACCGTGTCTCGCTCATATAGGACTGTTTCTGGCTGGATGCCCTTCCTGACAGCAACCACACTTACAATGAGTGCTGGGTGCTTTTTGCTGTGTCTCCTACACAACGACTTTACAGTGTGGGTTGGATGTTTTATGGTACCAACATAATATATATATGATGATGATATATATATATATATATATATAAAATCATCATATATATATTATGTCTATTTCTCCAGATGGTGTGGGCAATGCTGGGTTAGGTGACCATGTCTTGCTGAATGCCATTCCTAATGCCAACCTCATTTACAGTTAGTACTGGGTGATGCCTACATGACCACTTTACAGTGTGAGCTGGGCACTTTTTTCCATGTCACAATCACGACCACTTTACAGTATGGGCTGGGGGCTTCACTGGATGCATTTACTTTAGCCTATCCTCATGGGAGGGTTGGTTGGGGCATACTGCATATATGCTTCAGCTTTGGCCTGTGCCCGTGGGAAGTCGGGTCTTCTGCATTACTGTGTATCGTCAGAGATCTCAGTCTTGTGTCATCGCCTTTGAGAGGTGCAATTGGGCAGGGTTTTATCCCCTAATCCCAACTCTTCCTGGGTCTCCCCATTATAAGGCTTCCATCGATTTTGAGTGCTCTGCACCTTTTTATGCAGCTGTCATCCTTGATATGCATCACATGTCCATACCAACATAATCTCCTCTCCTGCACACAGCATTTGATTCTCCTTATGCCTAGTTTCTCTTTCAGTTCGTTTATGCTTCGCTGTTCTCACATATTATTGTTATACATTAAATATGTATACTAATTTAGATTGAGCATTCTTATCTATATAGTCTTGAAATGATATGCCATATATACTTGTATGTAAGTAACATTAGTAGATGTTACACCCCATTTGTGTACATTATATTTTGGCTTCAAATCTCGCCGAGGTTAACTTTGCCTTTCTTCCTTACGAGGTTGATAAAATAAAGTACCAGTAATGCACTGCTATAATTGCTGGCCTTGTGCCAATAGTAGAAACAATTATATTTCGGCTTCATTGCCACATTAAAATGCATCCAGCCCACCCTGTAAGGTGGTAGTGCTGGTGCCATTATTAAAACACCCAGTCCACCCTGTAAGGTGGTAAGGCTGGTGTCATAACAACACCCAGTCCACCCTGTAAGGTGGTAGTGCTGGTGTCATTATAAAAACATCCAGCCCACTCAGTAAGGTGGTAGTGCTGGTGTCATTATAACAACACCTAGTCCACCCAGTAAGGTGGTAGTGCTGGTGTCATTATAAACACACCCTGTCCACCTGGTAAGGTGGTAGGGCTGGTGTCATTATATAAACATCCAGCCCACCCAGTAAGGTGGTAGTGCTGGTGTCATTATAACAACACCTAGTCCACCCAGTAAGGTGGTAGTGCTGGTGTCATTATAAACACACCCTGTCCACCTGGTAAGGTGGTAGGGCTGGTGTCATTATATAAACATCCAGCCCACCCAGTAAGGTGGTAGTGCTGGTGTCATTATAACAACACCTAGTCCACCCAGTAAGGTGGTAGTGCTGGTGTCATTATAACAACACCTAGTCCACCCAGTAAGGTGGTAGTGCTGGTGTCATTATAAACACACCCTGTCCACCTGGTAAGGTGGTAGGGCTGGTGCCATTATAACAACATCCACTCCACTCAGTAAGGTGGTAGTGCTGGTGTCATTATAACAACACCTAGTCCACCCAGTAAGGTGGTAGTGCTGGTGTCATTATAAACACACCCTGTCCACCTGGTAAGGTGGTAGGGCTGGTGCCATTATAACAACATCCACTCCACCCAGTAAGGTGGTAGTGCTGGTGTCATTATAACAACACCTAGTCCACCCAGTAAGGTGGTAGTGCTGGTGTCATTATAAACACACCCTGTCCACCCGGTAAGGTGGTAGTGCTGGTGTCATTATAAACACACCCTGTCCACCCGGTAAGGTGGTAGGGCTGGTGCCATTATAACAACATCCACTCCACCCAGTAAGGTGGTAGGGCTGCTGTCACGATAAAATACTCTAGTCCACTGTATTAACCCTTTCATGACTGTATATCCAATGAAATACACTCTATTTCAATGAATTAATGAAGAATTTTTAGGGATTTACTAAAATTATTAATTATTTCATTACTAAGATAGTAACTAACTTAATGTAAGGTTCTTATATAAGATTATGTTGGAAGATTTAAATGGGAAACCTTTAAAATAGGTGATTTTATTTCATCGAACCAGAGCTGGTTTTTGGCTGGGTTGGTAACTAAAAGGTTAAGTAGTTGGTATTTGGAAGTGCATCCTACTGTAGAAACCAGGCCAAAAACAAAGTGTACAAACAAGATGAGGTCAGCTGAGCAGGCTAGCATCAGTACATGATAACCTGTTTAACTTGTACAAGCTTGAAAAATAGACATTAAACGGTGATGATTACAATGGTGATCTATATACACACACAGATTAGTTTCAACGGTATTGCTTTGCACTAATGTTATTATCTATATCATCTTCTTATTACTTATTTATACCAAACAATTAAAACATCACGCACTACACACAAAACAATTGTTAATACTAGATTTATACAAACTAACAAAGAAACCTATATAAACATTATTTGAGCTGCTAGAAATAGCAGCCAAATTTCTCTCAAATTGTATCTTACTGTTTTAAAAAGGGATGAAGGATACAGACTAGCAAGGAAACTTCTATAAACATTATTTGAGCTGCTAGAAATAGCAGCCAGATTTATCTCAAATTGTATCTTATTGTTTTAAAAAAGGATGAATGATGCAAACTTCTATAAACATTATTTGAACTGCTAGAAATAGCAGCCACATTTCCCTAAAATTGCATCTTGCTGTTTTAAAAAAGGATGAATGATAAAGACTCACACGGAAACTTCTATAAACATTACTTAAGCTGCTAGAAATAGCAGCTAAATTTCCCTCAAATTGTACCTAACTGTTACATTAGATAGCACCATACTTAAATGCATGAGAAAAATAAATGGGAAGAGGAAGGAAGTACCTGATCCTCTCCAGGGCCTTTGATATTGATAAAAGGGGGGAGGTAGTATCCTTAAAGCAGAGACCTGGTTTGAAAGCTTATAACAGAGTAGACTTTTGCTAAAGGTACCCAAAGGTCTGCTGGTGGTGTTAAAGTAGGAGACAGATTAAATCTACCTCACTTGTAAGCTACCGTGGGATTTGGAGTCAGAATGCAAGTACTTGGAAAAAATACCAATACTGTGAAAGACTGACACTAAGCTATCTTCTATGTGTACTATCATTGTAGACTATGTACACTTCTATGACGGTGGATTGGCAGTATCGGTAGAGGGTCGGACGCCATGCTTTCCAGCATAGTTACGTCCCTTTACGATCTGAGTTCAAATCCCGCCGAGGTTGACTTTGCCTTTCATCCTTACGGGGTCGATAAAATAAAGTACCAGTAATGAACTGGGTAATTGCTGGCCTTGTGCCTAAAGTAGAAACAAATATGTAAATAACTTTGGCTTCCGTCCACTGTCATGCTGCCTCCCACAGCATATTGCTCTCAATGAGATCACTAAGCATAGCATAGACACAGTTGGCTTTCCGTTGCTTCTTGAACTAGTGGGATTAAACTGAGAGGACAACAAAAAACCAGAAAGCATCATAGTCTTCTGTTCCACAGTGGTAAGCCCTTCATCTGGGATACGACATACAACAACATCCTATCCAACAGCCACCTGGCGATTTCAATGGCAGACTCAAATTTCATTGCCTGACAAGCTGGAGATAGCAAGTTGAAGTAACACTACTGGTTTCAATGTTGTGATACTTGAGTGTCACTGATAATCTCTGTGTCATGAAATTTGTCAAATCTGATCCATTTAAAAAAATACTTGCCTATGAAGTATATATATATATAACGAAGGAAATGTGGTAAGGAACCAGGTGGACCATAACGCACCAAAGTACTCAATACTTAGGGTAGTAGAGTGGGTAATAGGAACGAGTAGGACCCCGACGGCTAATTCTGGACTAATTAGTCCAGAATTAGCCATCGAAACGGCTTGAGCTCAACCGTCGGGGTCCTACTCGTTCCTATATATATATATATATATATATATGTATGTATGTGTGTGTATTATATTTAGCTGTGAAGTGTAAATATAACCCATGCTAGCATGGAAAAATGGATGTTAAATGGTGCTGATGATGATGATAATATACATAATTAATTAAATTATGTGTTAGTTTATCACCGACACTTTTGTATGCACTCGACGAAGAACACAAGTAAGGATTATACTCTGGAGTATAATTATAATCATGAAGTTCAAGTCAACGGGTTATAATTCACATCATTTATTCATAATCGCTGTTATATATATTTTGGTGATAACCGTTATGCAACAGCTAGAAGTTGAACAGAAAACACAGAAAAATATGAAGAAGAAATAAAAATTAATTCTGTTATTTTGATTCATTGATATGTTCTGGGCTAATATTTGGTGTTGCTTTCTCAAAGCACTAGTGACATATGGCTTAGAATAATGGCCTTATACCCCTTCTGCTGATGTTGTGAGGCTATTTAAAATATAGCTTAACAAATGATCTTACATAAAATTACTATGGACTGCTTTTTGTAGAAATGGGGACAATTTTAGATGGTTGGTATTAAAGAAATTAAACTATATTCTATGTTCTATGTTGATGTATTATTTCTGTTTATTTATTTCAGTGTGGCATGTGGCTTAGGCGGTTCTCTCTTCATTTTACTTCATAGAAAAATTATTCTTTTCACCAGAAGACATAAAAGAATGTCTGCTTTTCTACAGAAAAAGTAAGAATAATCTTTGGTATATTCTTTTTTTTTTAACTTTTCCTTGATTTTTTAAATAATTTCAATTTTCTGTCATGAAGTTTAACTCTTAACATGAAGCCATCAAGTATAAGACATTAAAAATTAAAGAAAATTTTTGCAATGATTTGTCCATCAGTAAAGATACTATAAGTATTTGAATTAACAAACCACATCAGCAAAACATTTTTCACTACTGGCTATTTGCTAGTGAAGATACTATAAACATTTAAATTAACTAACATTTTGAATATTTTCTTACAGAATGTTAAGAGTTAACCTTTTTTATTATATTTCTAATGAAATACACAATCTGTATGATTCTATTAATTTGGAAAATTTAGTAATATAACTAACTTTCTCATTAAGCTAGTGTTTGGAGCATAACTTAAGAGATTCTTACATAAAATTATGATGGAAGCTTTTTAATTAAAATTAAACATTTTAATCCCCTTGTCACCATATTTCTAATAAAGAACATTACCAATGTATTTCAAATAATTTTGAAAATAATTAAAAAAAATTGAAATTTTTAGTAACATAAAACTATCTCCCTCAAAATTATGATAGAAGGTTTAATATAAATGTGAACTCTTTAAAATATATAACTTATAAATAAATAATCTAATATGTCATGTTATCTTTAACAAGTGATTGTTTTCAATTAAACCATGACATCAACTAGTTATAATTTCCATGACATCAACTAGTTATAATAATAATAATACTTAATCTGTTTTTTTTTTATCATTTTAGTCGATTTATTTATCCAGGTATTATAGCCATTCTAATATCTACATTAACATTCCCACCTGGTCTAGGACAATATTTTGCTGGACAGGTATGTATATAATGTGAGTATGCTCTGTTGGATGTGTTGTAATATTAGTGGGGTTGAATGATGTTGCATAATTGAACTGACAGAAAAACTTAGTATAAGAGGTATCAGATGAAGTATGACTGCACTGGTGTGGACATGTGATGTGTACAAAAGATGATTGCTGTATGAAAAAGTGCAAAGAAATCTCAGTAGATGGCACCTGTGGAAGATGTAGACCTAGAAATGCAAGGGATAAAATGGCACTTGGGTGCCTTTAGCAGAGTCCACTCTGTTGCAAATCTTACTATTTTGGTGATAGACTTAATCCATCTAGTTTAACACCACCACCTAGCTCTTGGATGTTTTTGGCAGTGACCACTCTGTTGCAAATCTCACTTTAACCTACTTGGGTGGTAGACTTAATCTGGTACCTGGTTTAATACCTCCACCACCACCACCTGGACCTTCTGTGCCTTTACCAGATCTACTCTGTTGTAACCATTCGGGACTGGCCTCTAATTTGACGATACCTTCCTCACCCTTCTACATATCTCAGAGGCACAAAAAGGGCCATGGGCACTGCTCTTGCATCCCCGACTAAACAGTAAGAAAAACAAAAGCCCAGCTAAAACCTGTCTGTGTTCCTAATGAATTGACTGATTGTTTTTACAGCTGACTGCTCGTCGGGCCATTAATGAATTGTTCAGTAATATCACATGGACCACTGGACAAGCTGAAGACTTAGAAGAAGAAGCTATTCTCAGGCACTGGAACCCTCCAGCTACAAATATCTACGTTACACTCTTACTATATGTTATCATGACGGTAAGTAATTTTTTGTCTTCAATTTCAATTTTGGTTTTAAGTAGTTTATTTTTATAATAATAATTTTGTGTGTGTGTTTGAATTCCTTGGATGAGGACCTGTCATTATTATAAACTGAATTTAGGGCGGTGGATTGGCATTATCAGTAGAGGGTCGGACGCTATGCTTTGCAACAAGGAGTTACAGCCCTTTATGGTCTGAGTTCAAATCCCGCTGCAATTAACTTTTTCTTTCATCCTTACGGGGTTGATAAAATAAAGTACCAGTAATGCACTGGGATAATTGCTGGCCTTGTGCCAAAAAGTAGAAATAATTATTATAAACTGATTTATTTGAACTAGTGTCCTCACCTCAGTTGTTATCGTCACAACGTTTTGGCCTTTGTACCCTCCAGATTTCTTTGGATGTTTCACACACACACACACATGCCTGTAAGTATACATGTGCATAACAGGGAAAAGCGGACGTAGAATGATGATGATGATATATATATATATATAAACCGACATAGAAATTAAAGAATGGGTTTAATTTGTTAACCTTGATCTTTTCTAATTTTGAATATATATATATGTGTGTGTGTGTGTGTTCCCTTCTTTTCACCAACCACATTACAGAGTGTATTGGGTGCATCTCATGTAGAACAACAAGACTAGAGAGATTGTTATGCCTTTGACTCCCCTAAAGAGTCCTTTTGCCCTTTTTTTGGCATTGTTTCTATAGTGGTATGCCATTCCTGTCACCAACCATCTTACAAGCTGTACTGGATGCATTTTTCATTTTGACTCAACTAAGGATCATTGGGTTGATTTAACTGACAAACTCCTCCCTTAAAATTACTGGCCTTGTGCCTATGTTAGAAAACTTTATTGTTGCTGTTGTTATTACAGCATAGTTACATCCCTTTATGATCTGAGTTCAAATCCCGCCGAGGTTAACTTTGCCTTTCATCCTTACGGGGGTCGATAAAATAAAGTACCAGTAATGCACTGGGATAATTGCTGGCCTTGTGCCTAAAGTAGAAACAGTTATTATTATGGTATGTGCCAGGGCAGTGGATTGGCAGAATCTTTAGAGTTGCAGACGAAATGCATTACAGCATTTAGTAACAACATTTCATGTTCTGAGTTCAAATCCCACTGAGGTTAACTTTGACTATCATCGCACTAGGGTTGATTTAATTGACTTTCCTCTTCCCTTTAAATTGCTGGCCTTATGCAAAAAATACAAGCAATCATTATGGTAAGTATTGTATCTGTGGGGTTGATAAAATAATGAACCAGTCATGCACTGGAGTCAATTTAATTGACTTTGCCCTTCCCTTTGTACCTAAATCAGAAATCATTATTATTATTATTATTATTATTATTGCTATCATATTAAAATCCTTTTCTTATCATACCTTTTCTGTAGTTTTGGATGGGTGCCTTATCAAACACATTACCAATTCCTGCTGGTGTTTTTGTTCCAGTCTTCTGTTGTGGTTCGTAAATTCTATAGTTTTATCATTTTGTCTTTGTTTTCTGAGAACCAGGCTTTCATGTCTTTTGTCGGATTCCTATCTCTGTCATATCTAACACATATTCAGTAGAGATGGTCATCAGATGCACTCAAAAGAAATTAGTGACCAACCTGTTGATTTCTAATGAATCAGAATTATGATGAAAGTGAAATATGACCATGGCAAACATTTGAGCTCAGAAAATGTAAAATATTTTGGCATGGTTAAAATTTGTTTCTGAGAGCAACATCATTATAAGCAGTAGAATTGCAGAATCAGTAATTCTTTGAAGTATTTCTTTCGGTTCTTAACATTCTGAGTTCAAATCCTGCCAAAGTCAATTTTGCTTTTCATCTATCTGAGGTCATAAAATATAATACAAGTCAAATACTGGGGGCCATTTAATTGACTGAAGCCCTCCCTCCCCTCTAAATTTCTCCTCTTCTCTATATGCTACACATAATTATTGTCACAATTCGTATAGGTATTTTGCAAAAAACTCCAGTGAATTCCTACAAATATGTATTCTGACATTTAATCCTTTTGATACCAAACTTGATGAAACTGTTCCTGGTTCTACAATGTATAATTATTTGTTCTAAAGTATTTATATTTTTATAAAAATAACAAAATGTATAACTTAATTGAATTGCAGTTGTTCTAGATTGTTCTAACATGTATAAATAATTTATCTTTTGTGAAGGGGCTGCATTTGGTAGGTTGGTTGGTGAGAGCATGTCTACATGGTTTCCAGAAGGGATTCGGAGTGGAGATGTTGTTCGAAAAATAGTCCCTGGAGGATATGCTGTAGTCGGTATGTATATATATATATATAGATATATATATATCTATGTATATACACATACACACAAGCACAAATAAATGTATCCTACATAAATATATATCAATACATATATTATCATCCTTTTACATCCACTTCCCATGTTGGTTGTCATAATCCGAGACAAGACTTGGTTAGATAACTACATCTTGCATTGTAGTTGTAGTTCACCTGAGCACTGTACACAATAATTTTCATTATTATTATTATTATAGGCGGTAGATTGGCAGTCTGAGTTCAAATCCCGCCAAGGTTAACTTTGCCTTTCATCCTTACAGGGGTCGATAAAATAAAGTACTAGTAATACACTGGGTAATTGCTGGCCTTGTGCCAAAAGTAGAAACAATTACTATTATTATTATATTTTCTCATGATTTGTCCTTCTGAATACCTTTCTCAGATGATACTGGGTGCATTATATATAGTCTCATAATGTGTCAACCTGTTAAACCCATGCAAGTATGGAAAATAGGCATTAAATGATGGTGATTTTTTATATTTATATATATATATATATGATCACCATTTAGCATCCATTTCCGTCCCACCCTTGCAAGCAGGGAAAAGCGGACGTAAAATGGTGATGATGATGATGATTTTCCATGTTATCATGGATTAAACGAGTTGTCCAGATGTGAGCCAAGCCAGATCAGATGACCATGCCTTGCTCACACTAGACCGATTTTGGCTTAGTTTCTACCAATGGATTCCCTTCCTAACGCCAACCACATTTACTGTGTGCTTGGCTTTACCTTTCATCCTTACTGGGTCGATAAAATAAAATACCAGTAATGCACTGGGGTTGATTTGACCTTCCCATCCCCTAAAATTGTTGACTTTGTACCTAAATTAGAAACCATTATTAAAGGAACAGGTTTACTCCTTTTTAAATACTATTCTTCTGATCAACTATTTCAGGGGCAGCAGCGTTGTCTGGAAGTGTAACGCGTACAATATCCACATCTGTGATAGTATTTGAACTAACAGGTCAGATAAGCCATGTTTTACCTGCTGTGGTAAGTTGCTCTTTTTGTTGTTGTTATTACTATTGTTATTTATGATTTTCTAAGTTCAACTCATTCTTAGGTTAACCTTCCCTTCATCCTTTCGGGGTCGAGAAAAATTATATACCAGTAACACATTGGGGTTGATTTAATCGACTTTCCCCTCTCCCAAAATTGCTGGCCTTGTGCTTATAGTAGAAATAATTATTATTTATAGAGTAGTGGGTTAGCTGTATCGCTAGAGCGTCAGACAAAATGCTTTGCGGTATCTATTTAGGACTTTCTAAGTTAAATTCCCACCTAGGCCTTACATCTTTCCAAGTGCCAGTTAAGTGGTAAGGGTGTTGGACTTACATTCATAATGTCGTAGGTTCAATTTCTGCGCTGGGTTGTGTGTTGTGTTCTTGCTCCAGTATACACAGCTGAAAATGATTACCAGCAATAACTGGGGGTTTAACCCTGCAATGGGCTGGCATCCTATCCAGGAAAAAGTCTTGTACTCTCAGTCGCTTCGCACCATGAACCCAGGATAAGCACTGGCCTGACGAACCTCCTGGTTTGAGACAGACTTTAGCTAAGTCCTGGGGTAGATATAATCGACTTACCCATTCCCCAAAATTGCTGGCTTTGTGCCAACACTAGAAAGAATTATTATCATTAATGTTTTACAGCCCCAGTGGCCAATACAGAAATTACTATTAATCTTAAAAGTGATGGATTATCAGAGGCATTGTAGCATCAGATTAAATGCATTGCACTATTATGGTCCACTATGTTCTAGTTGGAAATCCTGCCTTTCATCTTTTCGGGGGTAATAAAACACAGTACCAGTAAAGTAATGGGATCAATATAATTAACTTCCCCCTCCTCTCAAAATTTAATGGCCTAGTGCTTAAATTTGAAATCCTTAATGATAAGAATTAAGGGGCTTTTACTTCTTCTTTCTTTCTTTCTTTCTTTCTTTTTCTTCTTTTCCTCCTCCTTCTCCTTCAATCTAGAAATACTGCTATAAAATTTACCTTCTATGGCCAACAACATTTTCTCACTTTTATTCTTGCAGGTAGCTGTATTGATTGCTAATGCAGTTGCACATTTTTTGCAACCTTCTTTCTATGACAGCATCATACGGTTGAAACGGCTGCCTTACTTACCTGATCTGATCAACACAAAGCAAGAGTAGGTATTTTCTTAAGTTAACCCTATTGACACAAAGCCACCAGAAACCACCTTTGGTTCTATGATACAAAATTGTCTATTTTAAAGTGTTTATTGTCTATCAGTTAATGTCCGTTCGTTGTCTCTACTAACTAGGGTTGGATCAGTCATCACAGACCATGTTGGTATTTAGCTGGGGCGACTGACCTCTCAGATGGACCAGAGTCCACATCTTGTTCATATACATTGTTGCACACTACAGAGTGTACTGGGTGCATTTCATCATGGCACCAGCACTAGGGAGGTTGTCCTGTTTTTGACCCACTGAAGGCTTCTCTCAACCCTTTTTTATATATATAAACCTTCCATAATAATTTTGTGTCAGAACCTTTGTTATTTTATGTTCCAAACCAGTTTAATAATGAGAAAGTTAGTTATATTATTACTAAATCCCTCTAAACACCTGATATTTTCAAAATGATTTGAAGATCATAGGCAGTGGTTAAAGTTTTTGTATTTATCTACAAACCTTCCATCATAACTTTATGTGAGAACGTTTGTTTAACCATGTTCCAAACAACAGTTTCATAGTGATATTACTAAATCCTTCCAAATACTTGTTATTTTCAAAATGATTTGATAATTGTTGGTGTCATCTTATTAGAAATATGTCAACGAAAAGAGCTATTTTTTCCCAACCCTCACCACTCTTTTTTTCTTCTTCAAACTATCATCATCACTTTCATCATTATCATCATCATCCAAAAGTCTTGTCTAACTCATGTTTATTTGTTTGTTCATGCTTAATGTCTTTCTTTTCTATAATTTCTCCAGTGCGTGGACTGTTTTTGTGGAAGACATAATGATAAAAGACATTAGTTATATAACATTTCTATCAACATACTATGATCTGCAAGAGTTACTTACAAACTCTTCTTTCAAATCTTATCCACTAGTTGATACTCCTGGTAAGTAAACTGAACTATTCCTATCTATTATTCCTCTCTTGTATTCATGCTCTCAAGGCTATGGCAGCATAAGTTATGATATAGTTTTAACAACAATCATCATCATCGTTTAATGCCCATGGCAGAATTAGTAGAGCGTCAGACACCATGCTTTGCAGCATAGAGTTGTGGCCCTTTACGTTCTGGGTTCAAATCCCGCCGAGGTTAACTTTGCTTTTCATCCTTATGGGGGTCGATAAAATAAAGCACCAGTAATGCACTCGGATAATTGCTGACCCTGTGCCAAAAGTAAAAAAAATAATTATCATCATCGTTTAACGCCTATTTTCCATGCTAGCATGGGTAGGGGTGGGTTCTCCCATAGAAAGATCAGAGGTCAGAGGACTATGATTTGCTAACACAGAAATGATTTTGGCTAGGTTTCTATAAGTGGATGCCCTTCCTAATGCCAACCAGATTTATAGTGTGTACTAGGTGCTTTTTGTTGTGACACACGACTATTTCACACTGTAGACTGGCGCTTTTTGTCATATATATATATATATATATATATATATGTCACTGGATTGAGATCCTTGGCGCCTTCCCTTGCATACAAACCTATAGTCAGTAAGCACCTCTTAACCCAATAAACACCCCACCCCAGAATCCTACCTCATCCTCCCATTTCCGTGTAAAGTGGTCATGTGGGAGACATGGTAAAAAGGCTCCCAGTCTACATTGTAAAA
>OZ024742.1:198584681-198587181 GCA_964016885.1 Eledone cirrhosa | reverse complement strand
TTGTACTTTCTGAACACCCACCTCCGTTGCTAATTCGGTCACCTAGATAGCAGAAGCTGTCTACTGTTTCTACAGGGCCCTCCCAGAGATTGGTGGTACTTGTTTCCTGTGGCTGTTTGCTGCTTGCTGTTTCAGCACAGCTGCTGCATGTGAATCCTACATTCTTAATTAAGCTTCCTGAGATCCCGCTACATCTCTTGTGTACCCATTGTTTGCATTTGGGGCAGAGAATGGAGTTCCTACCTACACCTTTCCTACATACTGAGCAAGGCCATTTCCCTGAGGGGATCTGGGTTCTGTTTTCTCGTCTACTTACAAGGACCTTAGTCTTTGTCATGTTGACTTTGAGACCCTTTCTTTCTAGTCCCTGCTTCCAGGTTTGGAATTTATTCTCTAGTTCTACCATAGATTCAGCTATGAGTGCGAGGTCATCAGCATACAGGAGTTCCCATGGGCATCCGGTCTTAAACTCCTCCGTTATTGCCTGCAGGACTATGATGAACAGGAGAGGGCTAAGAACAGAGCCCTGGTGGACCCCAACCTGTACCCTAAATTCCTCACTATACTCATTGCTAATCCTAACTTTGCTGACTGCTCCCCTATACATGGCTTGTACCGCTTTCACAAGCCATTCATCTACTCCTAGTTTTCTAAGAGCCCACCAGATTACAGCACGTGGAACTCTGTCAAAGGCTTTCTCAAGGTCGACAAATGCCAAGTAGAGTGGCTTACTTTTAGCTAGGTACTTTTCCTGTAATTGCCTCACAAGGAAGAGGGCATCAGTGGTGCCTCTTCCTGGTACAAACCCAAATTGCATCTCGTCTATATTCACCCAGTCCCTAATCAGCTGTGCTATAACTCTTTCTGTTACTTTCATGACCTGGTCCATCAACTTTATACCTCTATAGTTTCCTCTATCTAGTGCATCGCCTTTACCTTTGTAGCAGTTGACAATGATGCTACTGCACCACTCTTTTGGTATGGCCCCTTCTAGTATTACCTGGTTAACGATACGTGTGGTTATAGTGTGACCTACAGACCCAGATGCCTTCAGCATCTCGGCAGCTATACCCGATGGACCGGTTGCCTTCCCCATCTTCATATCTTTGATTGCCTTACTTACTACGCTGCTGCTGACTTGTACTGCTGGTCCCTCTATAGGGTCTACTTGGGGTAGGGTCTCTTCTTCCCATGCATTCTCCTCATTTAGTAATCTATCATAATGACTCTTCCATGCATCTTTCTTCTCAGCACTTGTGAGGGCAAGCTCACCTTTATCATTCCGGATACACTTCTCTCCAATGACATCACAACTATCTCTGACACACTGCCTCGCAATCTTGAATACCTCCTGTTTCTGGTCCTCACGTTGTAAAACATGCTTGAATTTTCTATCCTCTGCTTCCCTCCTAGCTAAGTATACTTGTCGCCTAGCTTCCCTCTTGGTCTCTATGTAATGTACCCTGCTCCCCCCGTTCTTCCATTCTTTCCATGCCTGTCTCTTGGCCTTAACTGCTTCATCTACCTTATTGTTCCACCACCAAGTTGCTCTCCTCCTGCTTGAGGTCTTACTCCAGCCACAGACCTCATCCGTCGCCTCTAGTAAATTATTTTTTAGGAACTCCCAGTTCTCTTCTACGTTAAATGTCTCTATCTGTTCTTCTTTACTGTCGTAGGCGTTGAGTAAAATATCTTTAAATCTGTTACTGGTTGAGGGGACTTTCAGCTTCCAGATCTTTCTTCTCCAGGTTGGCCTCTGTTTCCGGGTTCGTCTAGTTCTGACCGTGAGGTCACTGACAACTAAGCTATGTTGGGATGTACATTCCTCACTAGCAATTCCTGGCACTTCTTCACCCAACGGTCATCCTCCATGCGCATCACATGTCCATACCACTTCAGTCTCCTCTCCCGTACACTACATTCTATCCCTCTCAGACACAGTTTCTCTCTCAACACATTTATGCTGGGTTGTTCACGCACATTTACACTGCACATCCAACAGAGCATGCTTGCCTCATTTCTCTCCAGCCGTCGCATATCCTCTTCAGTTGCTGCCCATGTCTCACTACCATGCAGCATCGCGCTCCTCACACAGGCATCATACAACCGGCCTTTCGTACGCAGGGAGAAACCCTTCTTCGTCAACAGAGGAAGCAGCTCCCTAAACTTCTTCCAACCCGTCCTTATTCTAGATACTATGGCCTCGGAACACCCTCCTCCCATGCTAATCTGATCTCCTAGGTACCGGAAGCTATCCACCACTTCTATAGCGCCCTCCTGCATTTGAAAAATGTGTCTATCAATGCGACTTCTACTGTTTAATTTCCCTGTACATCTACTGCATACATATTTCTCCATACCTGTTAGTTTGCCTGCTATCCCGCTACATCTCTTGTGTACCCAGGATCTGCATTGTGTGCATTTTATAGAATTTATGCCAGTTCCTTTTCTGCATATCGAACATGGCCATTTCCCTGACGGAATCAGGGTTTTGTCCTCT
>OZ024742.1:198577181-198582181 GCA_964016885.1 Eledone cirrhosa | reverse complement strand
ACAGCGTGGACTGTGTGTTTTTTTGTCGTGACACCTACACGAACTCATTTGTTTCGGCCTCGATGGCGCGGCACCAACATAACTTTACATAGAACGGGGTGGTGTGGATCGGGTGGGGGTGGTGGGACGGGGTGTATTTGTTAGAGATGCCTACTGGCTGGAGTAGGTTTTACTATATATTTAGGTAAGGCGGGTCTTCTCTGTTACTGAGTACCGCCAAAGGTCTCGGTCCAGTGACATTGTCTTGGAGAGGTGTAAGTGTGTGATGTCGGAGTTTATCAGCTCGTCCCAGGTTTTTCTAGGTCTGCCTATTCCGTGACTACCGTCTATCTTTATTGCCCTGCACTTTGTTATACAGCTATCGACTTTCATGCGCATCACGTGTCCATACCAACGTAGCCTTCTCTCGAGTAAACAACATCTGATCCCTCTTATCTCTAATTTATTCCTTAGTTCGTTTATGCTTTGCCGTTCACGTATATTACTGTTACACATCCAGCGGAGCATGCAAGCTTCGTTCCTCTCTAGTCTGCGTATATCCTCTGCACACAATGCCCAGGTCTCACTGCCATGTAGCATTGCTGTTCGTATGCAGGCATCGTACAACCTGCCTTTCATTTTTAGTGAGAACCCTTTAGCAGCTAATAGTGGTATAAGCTCTCTGAACTTTTTCCAACCAGTTCTGACTCTAGCTACAGTACTTTCAGAGCACCCTCCCCCACTGCTGATTTTATCGCCCAGGTAACGGAAGCTGTCCACTATTTCTATAGAACCCTCTGCGCAATTGAAAGAGCTAGTAGTTTGTGGGCACTTGCTGCTACTTATTGCACCAGAGCACCGGCCACATGTAAAATCTATGTTCTTAGTTAGCCTACCTGTGATCCCACTACATCTTTTATGCACCCATACTTTGCATTTAGGACATAAAATGGAGTTTCTACCTACGCCTTTCCTACACACCGAGCACGACCATTTCCCAGAAGGGACCGCCGCCTTGTTTTCTTTCCTACAAACTAGTACTTTGGTCTTAGCCAGGTTAATTTTAAGTCCTTTTGACTCTAGGCCGTGCTTCCATGTTTGGAATTTCTTCTCTAGCTCGGCCATTGATTCCGCTATGAGTGTCAGGTCGTCTGCGTATAGGAGTTCCCATGGGCAGCCTGTCTTGAACTCCTCTGTTATGGCCTGAAGGGCAATAATAAATAGTAGTGGACTGAGAACAGAGCCCTGATGGACGCCGACTTTTACGCTAAACTCTTCACTATATTCGTTGTTAATTCTAACCTTGCTGACTGTTTCTTTATACATGGCTTGTATAGCCCTCACAAGCCATTCGTCAACGCCTAGTTTTCTAAGAGCCCACCAGATAATGGAGCGGGGGACTCTGTCGAAGGCTTTCTCCAAGTCGACAAAAGCTAAGTAGAGGGGTTTACCTTTAGCTAGGTACTTCTCTTGTAGTTGTCGTACTATGAAAAGAGCGTCTGTGGTACTTTTGCCTGACACAAACCCGAACTGCATTTCATCTAGGTCAATTCTCTCTCTGATTAGTTGCGCTATTACTCTTTCCGTGACCTTCATGACCTGGTCGATTAATTTAATGCCTCTATAGTTACTCCTATCTAGGGCGTCTCCTTTACCCTTATAACAGTTAACGATGATGCTGCTATGCCAGTCCTTCGGAACAACCCCGTTTTGTACGACTTGGTTAACTATGCGGGTGACCATGGTGTGTCCCACCGTGCCAGATGCCTTCAGCATCTCAGCAACTATTTCCGAAGGCCCAGCCGCCTTACCAGTCTTCATATCCTTGATTGCCTTACTTATTATACTCCCCTCGACTAACACTGCTGGTCCCTCTATTGGGTCGATATGGGGGAGACTGCCTTTCTCCCAATTATTCTCCTCATTTAGAAGCCTTTCATAGTGACACTTCCAAGCTACCTTCTTATCAGCGTCGGTGATGGCAAGTGTGCCATCGTCGTTTAGTACACACTTCTCCCCGACAATATCACGGTTTTCCTTGACGCATTGCCTAGCAATCCTGAACACCTCACGTTTTTGGTCATCGCGTTGTAGAACATGCTTGAACTTTCTTTCCTCAGCTTCCCTTCTTGCTAAGTACACTTGTCTCCTAGCTTCCCTCCTGGCCACTTGATAGTCCTCTCTACTTCCCCCATCCCGCCATACTTTCCAAGCCTGCTTTTTGGCCTTAATTGACCCCTCCACCTTACTGTTCCACCACCATGTTACTCTCCTCCTGCCTACAGGCCTGCTCCAGCCACAGACCTCGTCTGTCGCCAACAGCAGGTTTGCTTTCAGAAATTCCCACTCTCCCTCTATATTGTCCGACTCTAAATGTTCTTCCTTACTGTCGAAAGCATCAAGTAATATGCTTTGAAATTTATTCCTGGCTGTGGGGTCCTTTAGCTTCCATATTTTCCTCCTGAGGATAGTCCTCTTCTGTTGTCGAGTACGTCTCGTCCTGACTATGAGGTCGCTAATTATCAGTCTATGTTGGGAGGTGCATTCTTCATGGGGGAGGGATTTAGTGTTAACAACAGACACTCTGTCACGTCTTCTGGTAAGGATATAATCTACCTGGCTTGTGTGTTCCCCGGATCTATAGGTGATCAGGTGATTGTCACGTTTTTTGAAGTTAGTGTTACAGATAGTTAGGTTATTTGCATCACAGAATTCCAGGATTCTGGAGCCTTCCTCATTTCTAGTACCAAACCCATAGCCTCCATGGATTTCGTCGTAGCCGTCACAATGTTGTCCAACGTGACCATTTAGGTCGCCTGCGATAATTATATAGTCACTGTCGGATATTTGGGAGGTAGTTAGCATCAGTGTCTCATAGAATCTGTCTTTTATAGTGCCGGGCAGTCCGGATTGGGGTGCGTACGCAGATATTACTGTCACCGTAGTTCTATTGAGGACAAGTCGTATTTTAATTATTCTGTCGTTCACTCTATTTACGTCTATTATCTTATCTGCCCACTTTTCTGCTACCATGATTCCTACTCCACCCAGCCCATCGTCGTTTCCCACCCAGAAAAGCTTATAACAACGTTTTTTACCCTCAATGAACCTAGCAGACCCACCCCTCCACCTGGTCTCTTGAATACAACAAACATCGACCTCCTTACGTTCAAGCATTTCTACAACCTCGTTAGCGCGACCCTTTAGGGTGCCTACATTTATGGTACCAACTCTGAAGTTTTGGATTGCGTTTGGGGGTTGGGGGCGGTGAGGGGCGGGGGGCGATGGGGTTATGTTAGCCGTCCGCGGTCGAAACAATGAGGAGTGCTCGCATTCTCGTCCAAGGGGTGAATTTGTCTTTATCTTTGGCATTGTCGCTGAGCGTCCAGATTTTTCTCTCTCACCTCCACTCTCCAGGATTCCGCAGTCCATCCATCCATCATATATCGTATATCGAAAGGCAACCAGGCAAGCGATAGTATAGGCCTCTGGTTTCTGATTGGTCCGCGTAATAATACTGGTGATACGTGGGGGCTCTGTTTTATGATTGGTCCACGTAATAGCAATGGTGGTGTGTGGGGGTGGGAGGGAGGGGTGTTGGGTAGCTAGCAAGAAGATAATGATTGAGATGGGTCTATGCATTTAACAAGCGATTAACAAAAATACAAAATTTGTTCAGTTAAATACGTCCAAAAACCTAAACGTATTTAGCACTTAATAGAAACAGAAAATGTAGTTTGTTTTAGCGATAGAATGGCTATTTGGACTTGAAATACGAAATGTGGATTGTTTTGAAAATACGCTAGGAGAGAGAGAGAGAGAGATGAAGTCTGTACATTACGTTTACATGAGAGTTTCGTTTGGACAGCAGGCAAAGAAATGAAATTTGGCGAAGTGAATTCCTATCATATATTTATAGGGAGAGAGAGAGAGAGAGAGAGAGAGAGAGTGCGAGGGTAGGGGGCCACATGATGGCTGTGGGTGTTAGGCGTTTGACCGCCCCGTGCCTTCGAAGAAGGAAGAAGGAAAGGATTTTGCTTTTTTGTTTTGAAGATACGCTAGAATTAGGGATTGGGGTTTGAAAATACGTTAGGAATTAAGGTTTGAAAATAGCTAGCAAGAAGGTAATGATTGAGATGGGTCTATGCATTTAACAAGCGATTAACAAAATACAAAATTTGTTCAGTTAAATATATATATATATATATATATATATATATATATATATATGTATATATATATGTATATATATGTATATATATATGTATATATATATATATATATATATTTTTTTTTTTTTTTTATTCTAGTCGATCGACTTTCGTCAAATCGGACCGAGGAAACTATGTTTCCGTTGGTCTTTCCAATTGCTAATACTATCTATCGGTCGCAACTCCAGGTAGAAGGAGCAACGTGAAATAAAGTGTCTTGCTCAAGGACATAACGCATCGCCTGGTTCAGGAATCGAACTCACAACCTCACGATTGTGAATCCAATACTCTAACCACTCAGCCACACGCCTATATATATATATGTATATATATATTATTATATATATATATATGTATATATATATATATATATATATATATATATATGTATATATATATATGTATATATATATATATATATATATAGACTTTACATGTGGCCGGTGTTCTGGTGCAATAAGTAGCAGCAAGTGCCCACAAAATACTAGCTCTTTCAATTGCGCAGAGGGTTCTATAGAAATAGTGGACAGCTTCCGTTACCTGGGCGATAAAATCAGCAGTGGGGGAGGGTGCTCTGAAAGTACTGTAGCTAGAGTCAGAACTGGTTGGAAAAAGTTCAGAGAGCTTATACCACTATTAGCTGCTAAAGGGTTCTCCCTAAAAATGAAAGGCAGGTTGTACGATGCCTGCATACGAACAGCAATGTTGCATGGTAGTGAGACCTGGGCATTGTGTGCAGAGGATATACGCAGACTAGAGAGGAACGAAGCTTGCATGCTCCGCTGGATGTGTAACAGTAATATACGTGAA
>OZ024742.1:198562181-198569681 GCA_964016885.1 Eledone cirrhosa | reverse complement strand
TGGTAGAAGTAAGCCAAGGAAGGCTTAAGCAGAAGTGAGGAAAGCTGATCTTAGGATACTTAACCTCACAAAAGAGATGACAAAGAAATTCAAGCTGAGAGATGCAGTACTGAAGAAGACTTGTCTAACCTATGCAAGCATGGATGGAAAGCTGACTTTGTTTAGGCCACCATGTTTAACAATATTTTTGAGAGAGACATGTTAACCCTTTAGGATTTAAACTGGCTGTATCCGGCCAGAACTCTCTCACCTTTCTGTTCAAACCGCCCATAACCGGCCACTTATACTGATGTTAAGTTATTGTTCTCAAAATAAATAATATCAAAATCTCATAGATTTGATATTATATGAGATAAAACCTTTACCGCAAAAATGCAATAGTAAATATAGAGTAATGTAAATACTAAAGGGTTAAGGGAAGTGGTTAGTATCAGTGTGCCATGACAGAGGGTGAAGTCTAAATGAGACTTTTATTTCAATTTCGTATTTTTTGTCTTGAATCTATGTGAATGTGAATTTTATTTTTTTGTTCAGAAAAAAAAACGGAAAACAACTGTAACTTGTTGTGACGAGATTGATGAGGTATATATAAGCACAACCAGTTAGGCACATACACATCCAACCACACATGCACATATACATACAACCAGTCGCACAAAGCCACTGACATGAGCACATACATACAACCACACAACAATTTAGGCACGTACATATAAACATCCAACCACACAAGCACATACACATACGCATATACATACAACCAGTCACACATAGCCACATGCACATAACCACACAAATTTAAACAACTAACACACCTCTAGACATGAGTGTTAACCAGATATTTAGTCCTACCTTCAGCCACAAAGATGTCTTAGTAGATAGATATATCACATTTTGTTAACCAATATTAGTATTTACCCTCTGCCATTGTCATTCCTCACTTTTCTACAAAATTCCTTTGTCTCTTTTTTGCTTTCCTTTTCTCTTAAAATGTTTTTTGTTTCTTTTTCTTAAGTCTAAACTTCCTGTAATGATTTAGCAGAAAACTATCTAAGACTGGATTTGTTAATTCTAATGTTTATAGTATCTTTATGGGTGGACTGATTGTTGTAAAAATTTTCAGAATTAGAGAAGAATAAATACTTTAATATTTAATGTGATTTAGTCACAATGCTGTTTTTTTTTGTTGTTTTTTCAAGAATGTCTTGCAAATGCAGTTTTATGTGTTTTGTTAATTCAAATGTTTATACTATCTTTACTAGTAGACTGGCCATTGTGAAAATTTGCAATATTACTGTAATATAAAAAGTATAATTTTTAATATGATGCTGTTATAGTGCTGTTTTGTACTTTTCCAGATTGTATAGCTGATGTTTCTTAATTTAAATGTTTAAAATATCTTTACTAGGGCCCATGTCCTTGTGAAAATTTGCAGTATTGGAGTAAGGACTTCATTTTTTTATGTGATGCAATCATAGTGCTGTTTTATACTTTTGAAAAATGTTTTACTAATATGGTTTCACATGGTACAGGATGTTATGAGTTAAATTAGTAGTGTTTTGATGTGTTCACTGTTGCCCTTTAAATTAGTCAATTTTTCCCTCTCAATTCTATTAATTCTCTATTGCAGTGGTTCCCAGCCATTAGTTCTAGGGTCCCCTCTCCCTACCTGGGTGATACTGGTCTTTCAGTTAAGTTCAAAATTCCAAGAAGCTGCAGTGTAAATTGTATAAATGCTCACAAAAAGGCTGGTTGCTAGTCCATAGACCCCTCCACCCTGGGTGGTTCCAAAAAGGTAATACTGGATATCCATGAGTTAGGTTACAAATTTGAAGGGCTGACAGTGTAAAATGTTTAATTACTTGAGATCATTGAATAGACCTTTCAAAAGCCTAGGGATTCATTTAAATAAAAGATGTCCTTGGTCATGAAAAGGTTGGGAACTATTACTCTGTTCCATTTCTGATAAGCTCTGGTTTGATATAGCCTCAGGACTTAGGACAGACTTTTAAAAAATATCTAATTCATGGTATTAATTCTGATTGTCTTTTAACTCACTCATGCTTTTGGCTCTGGGTCATCATCATCATCATTTTTACATTTGCTCTTTCATGTTAGCATGTGTTGTACCTTTTGAGGCAGTTCTTTTTTTTCCCCCTCTATAAATTAAAATATATAACTTTAAAAATCTAATAGTGGTATTTGTAACTCAACTATGAGTGACAGAACAAAACATGCTAGTCTGTATGTATGTACAAGATGGCTGACTAGTATCACCACATGCTTTCTCTTCTCTTCAATTCTTTTTTCCTTTTTGTCTTTTTTTTTTTTACACTAGTCTGTCTTTCTTCTCTCTCCCAAGTATCCTCTCATTTCTCTGTTTCTATCTTTCGAAGAAGGACATACGTCTGAAACGTTAACACTCCTTTTCGATACTATCAAGCATCATAGTAATATATATTATTGTATTGTATTGTATTGTTCTCTTGTATTGATTTTTTTTTTTTTGTAGGTATATATGTGTGTGCTTGTATGTGAGTGTGTATGTATGCATGTATGTGTATGTGTTTGTATGTGTGTATGCAAGTATGTATGTGTGTATGCAAGTATGTATGTGTGTTTGTATGTATATGTGTATATATATATATATATATATATACAGGGTGTCCCCCAAAATGTATACACACTTCAACAGCATTCTAATCAAAGTATGTATACATTTTGGGGGGGGGGGATACCATGTGTGTGTGTCTATATATATATATATATATATATATATATATATATATATATATATATATATATATATATATATATATGTAGATATATTTATGTCAGGTCACCAGTTGGTGCTACTGGTAACATGTATCCCAGTACAACATGTCTCATGGTCGGGTCGTTGGCGACTAAACTGGCAACCCCACCAAGGTTTCTTGGTGAGGAGGGTGACTTTGGACATCCTGCAGGACTAAAAACAAAACCTGTCAAAGGGCAAAGGAGCTCTTAAGAGTCAATGGCCATCCAAAATCACTGGGAGAGATGACCCCTTAGCAGAATTCTAGGAGACGGAAAACACCTGCAACCCTGATGGTATCCAATGATGTTGACTTGTTCTTCCTTTTGGTAAATATCATCTTGGTTAAGAAAGTGGGAATGGCTTTGTGCAGTGCCTTTGTTCACTATAAAAGCTTCACGGCACAGGCATTGCTTTATATCTGGAGATCTCTCTGCACTTGTCGTCACATGGTTCCATGGGCCTAGCACTATGTGTCAATAATTGTCACAAGTGTAGTGTTTGTACCAGAGTTTTCAAGACGCTGGCTGGACTAAAAAGTCACTCTTGTTAAGCGCATCGGTAGGGGTTCTCCTACATGGATATAAAGTAGTGGTCGTACTCGAAAACGAGTTGGCAGCCACCATATATATATATATATATCAATGATATTAATAAATGGAAACTATATTTATAAAACCATATTTATTTTATTATATATATTTCAAAGGTACTAAAATTTTGGTACGCTCTCATCAGATAAAATACAAAATTTGTTTTATAAATGTTGACTTACCCAAGAAACCAGACCTTATCGGTTCAGGTTCCGTTTAGATAGTCCAGACAACTTGTAGAGTGATTGAATCTGTTATAAATAAATTTTTTGAATAACCAACAAATTAAATATATCTTTGCTTATATATATATATATATATATATATATATATATATAATATATGTATATATATATATAATATATGTATATAATATATATATAATATATATATATGTGAGTGTGTGTATGCAGGCATGTATGTATGAAACAACTTTTTATCAACGTTTAACTGTTTCTTTTCTTTTGTTATTTTGTTACTATTATTAATTTTATACAGGAGTTCAAATCCTACCAAAGTCAACTTTGCCTTTCATTCTTCTGGGGTTGATAGAATACAGTACCAGTTAAGTACTGGGGTTGATATAATTGACTTTCTCTTTCCCCTAAAATTGTTGACTTTGTGCCAATGTTAGAAATAATTCTTACTTTTATATAGGACATTTATTATCACCTTGATATTACTCTCTTACGTGTTCTAGCTGACAGGCTGAGGCCATGCTGGGGCACCAACAGTTTGGTATCAAATATACACTCTTATATACTAATACAATATACACTCGCATACATTAATGAAATATACAGTTATACATAATTTAGTTGCAGTCTCTCTTGTTCACTATTTAGCATTTAAACCGGCCGTATCCGACCAGAATTCTCTCACCACTTTCTGCTCAAACCGGCTGCAACTAGTCGCTCATACTTATGTTAAGGTATTGTTGTCAAAATAAATCTATCAAAATCTCATAGATTTGGTGTTATGTCAGATAATTATGCGAGGTAAAGCCTTTACCATAAAAATATAATAGTAAATATAGAGTAATCATTTCATCATCATCATCATTTCATTTTATGTCCGCTTTTCCCTGCTTGCAAGGGTGGGACGGGAACTGATTCTGGCTTGATTTCTACAGCTGGATGCCCTTCCTAACACCAACCTCATTTACAGTGAGTGCTGGGTGCTTTTTTTTCCGTGGTGCCTACACGTCCACTTTACAGTGTGGGCTGGGTGCTTTTTTGCTGTGGCACCTCCACGACCACTTTGCAGTGGAATGATAGGGACCCCAGTCCCTATCATCTCATTTCTACAGCTGAGTAAACTGGAGCAATGTGAAATAAAGTGTCTTGCTCAAGGACACAACTCATCACCCGGTCTGAGAATTGAACTCACAACCTTTTGATTGCAAGGCCAATGCTCTAACCACTAAGCCATGTAAATGCTAAAGGGTTTAATCTATATAACATGACAGCATCTAATCCTTTGTTTTTATTCTTAGAGTTAGAACATTTGACCATCTATTATTATTATTATTATTATTATTATTATTATTGGATTTGCAATATCGGTAGAGCATCGGGCACCCAGCTTCGCAGCATAGGGTTACAACATTCTAATATTCTGAGTTCAAATCCTGCAGAGGTTAACTTTGCCTTTTATCCTTACAGGGTCGATAAAATAAAGTACCAGTAATGCACTGGGGTCGATTTAATCAACTTTCCCCTCCCCCTAAAAATTGTTGACCTTGTACCTAAATCAGAAACTATTATTAATATTAGGGTGGTGGATTAGCAGCATCAGTAGAGTGCCAGCCAAAGAATTGTTGGCCTTGTCTAAATCAGAAACCATTATTATTATTATTATTGATGTTTAGAACGTTGGACAAAATGTTTAGCAGTATTTAATTATGGTTTCTACTGAGTTCTAATCCCACCGAGGTCATCTTTGCTTTTCATCCTTCCAGGGTCAATAAAATAAAGAACCAGTCAAGTACTGACAGAATTTGTAGAACATTGAGTAACACATGTCTTGTGGTATTTTGATTTAGTTCTGTCACTTCATGTTTCTGAGTTCAAATCCCACCAAGGTTGAAACTTTTCTTTTCATTCCTCCGGGGTCAATGAAATAAGTACCAAAGAAGTACTGTTGTGAATATAATTGACTAAACAGCTCCCCAAAATGGATACCCTTCCACTTTCATAACAATGTTGAGATTAGGCAATACCATAAACTGAGAGATCAAAATAATACACATATTATTATCACCTTGATCTCTGGATGGTCACTGTTTAAAGTCCTTGATGACACAGTGTTAAATAGAAGCAATACCAGTAAATTCAGAGATCAAAATAATACACATATTGCTACCACCTTGATCTCTGGATGGTCACTGTTTAAAGTCCTTGATGACACAATGTTAATACCAGTAAATTTAGAGATCAAAATAATAAACATGTATGATGGTGATGATGTCATATTAATCACCAGGTTTTAGTGATGAAGTGTTAATGTCAGACAATATTTTTAAACTAGAAAAACCAAAGTAATACATATATTATCACCTTGACCACAAGATGGTTACCTGTTACTAACGAACATTATCTTACTAGTGTTGTAGTAATGTATATAAATAATATATACATCACACACATATGTATACATACACACACACACACACACACACAAATATATATATATATATATATATATATATATGCTCCCCTCTAACCCATGCTAGCGTGCAAGATGGACGTTAATCGAGGATGATGATATATATATATATACACATAACGAAGGAAATGTGGTAAGGAACCAGGTGGACCATAACACACCAAAGTACTCAATACTTAGGGTAGTAGAGTGGGTAATAGGAACAAGTAAGACCCCGACGGCTGAGCTCAAGCCGTTTCGACGGCTAATTCTGGACTGAATGAAAATTTATTCTGGTATTTAAATAGCCAAGCTTATCAAGGGGTAATTCCATATATGGTCAAAGAGATAATCACCAGGATTGGTCACATCACAAGTTAGTAGTAAATCTGTGATGGCAAATTGATGGGGGAAGGGGTAGCTAAACCTGCCGGTAGGAGAAAAAGGGAGAGGGGGTGGAGTAGACCCATTCATGCGTTGGTAGTGCCGGCTACAGCTGGGCGTGAGGTCAAAGAAGATACTGGGGAGGGGGAGGAAGTCGAAACGGTAAGTAGAACAATGAAGGGTAAAACTATAAAAAGTACTGAGAGAAAAAAAAAAAAAATAAGCAAAGTCTGGTTACTAAGACTTAAGTCTCTCGCTATTACTAGGCTAAAGAAATACATAAATAAATAAACAAATAAGTGAATAAAAGAATAGATAAATAAATTAAAAAAAAAAATATATATATATATATATATATAATGAAGAATAAAAAAATAAATAATAATAATAAAAATAAACTAGGTGGGACGGAAATAAAGGGACCCTTATACGAGGTATAAGTGCGTGTATCGTACGGTGACGGGTCAACAAAGTTGATCTTTCATGTAGCTTGTATAAGACTTTTTGTTTCGTGGCGGTACCCTTAGCGTTAGCACTAGTATTTTTTTGCGGGATCCTGAATTATATTCTCGTACTAGTTTACTTTCTTGCACTAGGTGGTTGCTGGCCCTGTGATTGGGGTAGAAACTTTTATTATTTCATGGCAGTCTCTTTAGTATTTTGGCCCCCCCTTTGTTGACCCGTCACCGTACGATACACGCACTTATACCTCGTATAAGGGTCCCTTTATTTCCGTCCCACCTAGTTTATTTTTATTATTATTATTTATTTTTTTATTCTTCATTATATATATATATATTTTTTTTTTTTTTTTAAATTTATTTATCCATTCTTTTATTCACTTATTTGTTTATTTATTTATTTATGTATTTCTTTAGCCTAGTAATAGCGAGAGACTTAAGTCTTAGTAACCAGACTTTGCTTTTTTTTTTCTCTCTCAGTACTTTTTATAGTTTTACCCTTCATTGTTCTACTTACCGTTTCGACTTCCTCCCCCTCCCCAGTATCCTCTTTGACCTCACACCCAGCTGTAGCCGGCACTACCAACGCATGAATGGGTCTACTCCACCCTTCTCCCTTTTT
>OZ024742.1:198527181-198557181 GCA_964016885.1 Eledone cirrhosa | reverse complement strand
GCATGGGAAGAAGAGACCCTACCCCACGTAGACCCTATAGAGGGACCAGCAGTACAAGTCAGCGGCAGCGTAGTAAGTAAGGCAATCAGAGATATGAAGATAGGGAAGGCAACCGGTCCATCGGGTATAGCTGCCGAGATGCTGAAGGCATCTGGGTCTGTAGGTCACACTATAACCACACGTATCGTTAACCAGGTAATACTAGAGGGGGCCATACCAAAAGATTGGTGCAGTAGCATCATTGTCAACTGCTACAAAGGTAAAGGCGATGCTCTAGATAGAGGAAACTATAGAGGTATAAAGTTGATGGACCAAGTCATGAAAGTAACAGAAAGAGTTATAGCACAGCTGATTAGGGACCGGGTGAATATAGACGAGATGCAATTTGGGTTTGTACCAGGGAAAGGCACCACTGATGCCCTCTTCCTTGTGAGGCAATTACAGGAAAAGTACCTAGCTAAAAGTAAGCCACTCTACTTGGCATTTGTCGACCTTGAGAAAGCCTTTGACAGAGTTCCACGTGCAGTAATCTGGTGGGCTCTTAGAAAACTAGGAGTAGATGAATGGCTTGTGAAAGCGGTACAAGCCATGTATAGGGGAGCAGTCAGCAAAGTTAGGATTGGCAATGAGTATAGCGAGGAATTTAGCGTACAGGTTGGGGTCCACCAGGGCTCTGTTCTTAGCCCTCTCCTGTTCATCATAGTCCTGCAGGCAATAACGGAGGAGTTTAAGACCGGATGCCCATGGGAACTCCTGTATGCTGATGACCTCGCACTCATAGCTGAATCTATGGTAGAACTAGAGAATAAATTCCAAACCTGGAAGCAGGGACTAGAGAGAAAGGGCCTCAAAGTCAACATGACAAAGACTAAGGTCCTTGTAAGTAGACGAGAAAACAGAACCCAGATCCCCTCAGGGAAATGGCCTTGCTCAGTATGTAGGAAAGGTGTAGGTAGGAACTCCATTCTCTGCCCCAAATGCAAACAATGGGTACACAAGAGATGTAGCGGGATCTCAGGAAGCTTAATTAAGAATGTAGGATTCACATGCAGCAGCTGTGCTGAAACAGCAAGCAAACAGCCACAGGAAACAAGTACCACCAATCTCTGGGAGGGCCCTGTAGAAACAGTAGACAGCTTCTGCTACCTAGGTGACCGAATTAGCAACGGAGGTGGGTGCTCAGAAAGTACAATAACTAGGGTAAGAACGGGATGGAAGAAGTTTAGGGAACTACTACCACTGCTAGCTGCAAAAGGCTTCTCCCTCAGAATGAAAGGCAGACTGTATGATGCGTGTATCCGAACAGCGATGTTGCATGGTAGTGAGACCTGGGCGCTGAAGGTGGAAGACTTACGTAGATTAGAGAGAAACGAAGCCTGCATGCTCCGATGGATGTGTAACAGTAATATACGTGAACGACAAAGCATAAAGGAATTGAGAGAGAGACTGAGCATAAGAGGAATCAAATGCTGCGTGCAGGAGAGGCGGTTACGCTGGTATGGACATGTGATGCGTATGAAGGATGACAGCTGCATAAAAAGGTGCAGAGCACTAGAAGTTGATGGAAACCGCGGAGTGGGGAGACCCAAGATGACTTGGGATGAGGTGATAAAAGCCGACCTTACCAAACTACACCTCTCAAAGTCAATGACACACGACCGTGACTTCTGGCGTCACGCAGTAATACAGGGTACCCGACCTCCCATGGGTACATGCTGAAGCATATAAACAATATGCCCCCACACCCCCCCCACCGCAAGGTGGCCGTGGAGGTGCCACGGCAAAAAAGCACCCAGCCCACACTGTAAAGTGGGCGTGTAGGCGCCACGAAAAAGCACCCAGCACTCACTGTAAATGAGGTTGGTGTTAGGAAGGGCATCCAGCTGTAGAAATCAAGCCAGATCAGTTCCTGTATGAGCAAGGCATGGTCAGCCGACCAGACACTGCCCACAACAGGACAACCCGTCTAACCCATGCTAGCGTGGAAGAACGGACGTAAAACGGTGATGATGATGATGATGATGATATATGTATGTATATATATATTTATGTATGTATATGTATGTATATATATATTTATGTATGTATATGTATGTATATGTATGTATATATATATTTATGTATGTATATGTATGTATGTATATGTATATATATATATATATGTATGTATATATATATTTATGTATGTATATATATATTTATGTATGTATATGTATATATATATGTATGTATATATATATTTATGTATGTATATATATATTTATGGATATATATGTATGTATGTATATATTTATGTGTATATATATATTTATGTATATATATATATATATTTATGTGTATATATATATTTATGTATATATATATATATATTTATGTATATATATATATTTATGTATATATATATATTTATGTATATATATATATTTATGTATATATATATATATTTATGTATACATATATATTTATATATGTATATATGTATATATATATATATATGTATATATATATGTGTATATATATATATGTATATATATATGTATGTATATATATATGTATGTATATATATATGTATATATATATATATATATATATATATATATATATATATGTATATATATATATATATATATATATATATATATATATATATATATATATATATATATATATATATATATATTGTTATACTTTGGGAGGGTCATGTTGCCAATAAGAAACACACGCACCAGTTGCTTTCACCCCAATTTATTATAAATTAAATTTATAAATTTAAGAATTTATAAATTTCCGGTTGGTTGTTTGGCTGGTTCCACAACCAGACGGATGTTCATATATTGTCAAAGTTCTTTCGTCACACATTCTGTGACCTCTTCAGTGACTGGGGATTCTTCTCTTTGTTTTGTGCCTCTCATTTGTCCTGTCCTACGCCATCTTGTTTGGCGTAGGACAGGACATATGAGAGGCACAAAACAAAGAGAAGAATCCCCAGTCACTGAAGAGGTCACAGAATGTGTGACGAAAGAACTTTCGCAATATATGAACATCCGTCCGGTTGTGGAACCAACCAACCAACCGGAAATTTATACATTTAATTTATAATAAATTGGAGTGAAAGCAACTGGTGCGTGTGTTTCTTATTGGCAACATGACCCTCCCAAAGTATAACAATATCGGTTTCAACACACGTTTTCAGATAAAGAATCTTTCTAAACAAATTCAGAAACGATATATATATATATATATATATATATAACACAAATATGAAAAATTCTGTTAGTGGCGCCAAGCAGGCCAAAACCAATTTTACATATCTCTATACCAAGTCTGCATTTCCCATTGCATTGAATACTCCTATGATTAGTGGTCTCCCCAGTCTCAGCACTGCAGACTCACTCTCTCTTTCTTTTCTCTCTCTCTCTCTCTCTCTCTCTCTCTCTCTCTCTCTCTCTCTCTCTCTCTCTCTATATATATATATATAAAAAGGTTTACACATATATATATATATATATGTGTGTGCGTGTTTTGCAACGGGTCACTTTGTGGCTCAATGAAGAGTTAATAAATTAAATAATCAGAGCTATATATCATAAAACATGTCTATAGAATCACCAGATAACTGGTTTTATGATATATATATATATATATATATGTGTGTGTGTGTCTCTATTTATCGACCTATCTATCTTCCTGACTATCTACCTACCTGCCTATCCATCTATCTACATACATATCTGCCAATCTACCTACCTCTCTATCTATCTATCGATCTTTCTGTCTGCCTGATTGTCACTCTATAGTTATATACTGATGAATATTAAATTTCTATATTGGGAAAAGAAGAACAGTATCAAGGCCAAGGCACACACCCCAATATAAGCCAGAAGGTAGATTGGTACATAGAACAAATTCATTGTAATTTAGTTGAAATATGTTTGATAATAATTAAAGAAAATATGGAAAAAAACTTATTGTAACTGATCTAAGTGAATATTAAATGAAATATGTCAATGGCTGAAGTGACAGGAGAGTGAGGAAGATAAAGGAAAATCAAGGCTTCAAGCATCTTTACATAGAATGTTGTAAACAAGGAATTATATATTTTTTACTATAAACCCCATCTCATTTTTGGTGGGTATTATGCTAGTGTGCATATATACATATATATATATATATATATATATATATGTATGTATATATATATATATATGTATATATATACATATACACACATGTCTATATACATACATGGATGTGACACCCTTGCTGATATATATATATATAGTTGAAAAGTGGGTAAAGTTCTATACAAATCAAAGGTTACAGAAAAAAAGTAAGAATGGAAACAGTATGAAAGTATATTTAAAGAGTCTTTTTTTCTTCTTTAAATCTGATTGATTATTGAAAAAAGAAAAACATTTTTTTTAAAAAAAGGGGGTTTTTATAAAATATATTTTTTTAAATATTATCGGTTTCAATGTAATTCATCTTATTAAATATTATATTTAAATTAAAATTTAAAAATGAAAAATTAAGGGTTGAAGAAGATCTGTTCAATTTTGTGTTGTGAGAATATATTATAAGTTGGGACCTGACAGCTGAACTCTTATAATATAACGACACTCTTACCCCAAGTATCAGGTACTCTGTTAAGTAATGGTCCAACTAGTTTCAAACTGAATCTATCCTGATATATATATATATATGTTTATATCTCTCTATATATAAGTATGTATACATGTGTGTGTATACATCTATATATATATATATATATAATGGAAAAATTTGAACAGGGACAAAACAGAGAGGCAGTACAACGAATGTTTATTAATTTCACGCTCTGGAGAGTGGGGTGTTGGTATATATATATATATATATATATATATATATATATATATATATATATATATATATGTATATATATATGGAACAAAGATGAAATCGAAAATGCAACTGGAGTCTTTTTTTTTTTAAATACATTTATTTGGTTCCTTTACCGGTGGTTTTGCAGTTCTTGTGCTTTTCAAAAGTAGAATTGAGATGGAGGGTTTGTGGTTTTTCTCCCAATATATATATATATATATATACATGTGTATGTATATGTCCATATATAGACACACATACACATATACTTTTTCTTTTCTGCTACTTTTCTTTTTATTTATATTACTGACTGATATGGTTGTCTCTATTCAAGAATGCATTGTTCTGTCTCTTCACTTACTAATTCCTAATTTAACCCCCAAAAAATACTATTTTTGCTGGAATGTGTAAAAGATATGAAATTGAAGCCATCAAGCATCTGTGAATGCATTCAAACTGTGAAGACACTTGGTTAATCCAACTTTTGTTTTTCCATGTTTTTAACTTTGGAAGTAATTTATATTTATAACTTGGTGAAGGCATGTGGTCTAGAGGTTAGGGTGTTGGACTTACTGTTATATAATTCTTGGAGCTGAGAAAACTTCCTATGAGATGTATTGTTGTTGGAAACCAGCTAAATCTGCATAGATGTGATCACTAATCACACACACACACATGTAAATAAACACACACATACATATATATATACACACATACGCATATATATCTGTATGTAGTTGATGGCTGAGAGAAAAGAGTACTCAATACTGAAGTAGAGTTTGAATATTCATTTTAAGGCTAAATAGTGAATGAAAGAGAGTCAGCGGTGCTAGGACCGAAGTGATAAAAAATTATGGTAGTACTCAATGCATAGTGAGATGCAGAGTGGGTATAGAGATAGGTATAATCCCTACCACTTAGTGCCACTGTCGGGATTATACCTCTCTCTCTCTCTCTCTCTCTCTCTCTCTCTCTCTCTCTCTCTCTCTCTCTCTCTCTCTCTCTCTCTCTCTCTCTCTCTCTCTCTCTCTCTCTCTCTCTCTCTCTCTCTCTCTCTCTCTCTCTATATATATATATTCAGAAAAATGTATACACTTTGATTACCAGTACAAGCAGTATTTATTAGAATGCTGTTGAAGTGTGTAGATATTTTCTTGGGACACCCTGTATATGTATATATATATATGTAGTTTAAAGGCCTAACTCTTAGTGTTATAGACTTGCAGGGCTGACTTTCTGGCTGATTAATTAGTGTTCTAATCAGACACATGGCTTTGTGGTTAAGCAGCTCGGCTCATGATTGTAAGGTCATGAATTTTATTGTGGAACCAGGCAGCATGGTGAATCCTTGAGCAAGACACTTTATTCTAAGTTTCTCCAGTCCACTCAGCTGGCAAAAATGAGTTGTGTACACTGGAGTCAAGCTGTTTCAGCCTGACTTTCCCTTAGTCAATATCATATATAGCGTATATATGAATTGTAACAATATTAGTGCCAAGCTGTATTAGCCTCGCCCTTCCCTTGGACAGCATCATATATAGTAGATACAGTTTATATATATATAGTGTATATATGAGTTGTGACAACACTGGTGCCGAGCTGTATCAGCTTTTGCCTTTCTCTCAGATAACATCAATGTTGTTGAGAGGGAAAACTTCTATGCATGGGTAACTGCTGGTCTTTTACGAAATACCCTACCCAGGTTTATGCTTCAGAAAGGCAAACCCAGGTGCTGTCAGTCATGAATACATAACCCATGGACAGTCATCACCAAAGGAAGCTCTCTAATCAAGTGACCAAGCTATTTGATATATTGTTTAGTTATCAACTGGTGCTCATTGATAGGTGTGGTACTAGCTATCTGTCTAATTTTCCAATTTTAGAGTGATGTTAATTTATGTCTTGATTCCATTGAACAAGGTTGGGTAGTATTGTTGTGAATTTAGAGCAGTGGTTCCTAACCTATGTTCCACATGCACCTGGATCTCCACAAACTTAGTACTGGGAATCTGTGAACTTTCTGAATAGATATATCATTTCAAAATCTGGAGTCCATGGGAAATTTTGTTTAAATTTTGTTTAAATGAAAAGGTTGGGAATCACTAATTTAAAGTAAGAGTATTTGTAAGGTTCTTGATTAAATTGAAGAAGGTAGTATTCTTATGGATTTTGAGCAACAGTCACCAACCTGTGGTCCACAGTTCCCTGGGTGTTTGTGAGCTTGTTAAGTCGAGTAGACAGACTTTTCAAAAGTTTGGGGTCTTTGGGAAAATTCATTTTACTCTTTTGATAACAAACTGCCTGAAACCACCCCTGTTTCTGTTATACTATGCTATTTATTTTAAAGTGTACATATTAATCTAAAAACTTTCCTTCATAAATCTATGTAAGAACCTTTAAGTTATGTTCCAAACACCTGCTAAATAATGAGAAAGTTAGTTATATTACTAAATCACTGCAAAATCTTTATTATTTTTCAAAATTATTTAATTATATCTGGATTTTTTTTTTTAAATACCAGAAAAATTTATGGTGTAACTGAAATCAGATTCAGTGTCATTTTAATGAGCTGATTTACTGTCAATAAATTATCAATATATTTGCAGATAGTGTGATATATACAATATGCAAATGTTTTATGGTCATTTTCCCTGCTGAATGAGGGGGTTGATTAATAGGCTCCATGATAGACTTCATATTCAGCATGGGGTCCCTTTTAAGGCATTTATTTAATGATTGAATGCCCTTCATGGTGCCAACCCTTTTAGTTGCTTTTTACAACCCAAAGGGATACAGTGCAATATTCTAAGCTATATATTCAAAGAGCCATATCCATGATATATTGCATACAGTTAAAAATATTGACTTCATCCATCACTTTCAATGCCCCCCCCCCCCCCCCCCCCCCGCCATCTATGAACCTAGGCTGATATTTCAATAATTCCCACTATATCTTGTGACTTTGGGAGATAGTCTGAATGGAGGGATCCCTCTATTGGGATAAAATCTTATTTATGTATATCTACTCTGTATTTTAGCATGTATTGTGTACTCTCTTGGTTTGTGGTCTTCCTGTTTTTTTTTCTAATTCTCTCTCTGTCTCACATATACACATACACATTATGTATATATATGTATTTATACATACACATGTGTGTATATATATACACATGTATATGTGTGTGTACATATATATATATATAAACTTGCAAACTGAATGATCTCTTATTTGAATGGAGTGATGTTTTTGCTGCCTTACATTTTGAACCAATAAACCCTATTCTTCCAGACACTCAAGAGCATGTGCCCAATTTGCATTCATTGCTCACAGAAAAATCATTTTAACAAGGTTCTAATAAATATCTAAACCAACATGTTTGTGAATCTAAGCTATGTAACAATATATTAACATAGCTTTTTTTTTCTATGGCACCTTGAATTTTCATGCTACTAATTCGAACAGTTTGTGTTTATAAAGGATAATATTTAATCCATCACCCTCCCTATAATGTTACACTGGTAGATATGTACCATGCTGGGTTTTTAAAAAAATTTTATTTTCATGAAAAAAATATACAACTTGCACGTGTGTATATACTGTATGTATGTGGATATATATATATATATCAACTAGAAATTGATTGACATATATATATATCTAAAATAAACATATGAAACAATCACAGGGAATAATTTGTAAAAGTGTGTAAGCACACATAGCTATGTAGGTAACTAATTAAAGTTTAACTAGAACTTTAAAAATAGATACCTTATAAATGGATTAATCTTCCTTGTATATATTTCATTAAAGAAATATATTTCATCATCAATCTTTCGGTAAACCAGAGTAGCCAAATCCCGGATTTTCAACAAGGAAGAAGACTTAACTATCTGTGTTTACACAGCAAATCCAAATCTGCGAATGGCTAGTAGCACGTGTTGCACTTATCAAAAATACACACATCATACCAGCTTCATCTCAGTGACTAGAAATAGCAGTCAAGTCATTTCAACTGAGTTAGCTCAACAATGTCATTGTTTCATATGTTTATTTTAGATATATATATATGTCAGTCAATTTCTAGTTGATATAAAATGCTCGGATCTGTTCATTGGAATCTTGGAGCATATTCTACAGTGGATATGGTGCATGTCTCTCTGACATGACACCCTGAAATTAATTTAATTTAATTTTGAATATATATATATATGTGTGTGTGTGTGTGTGTCTGTATGTATATATAATATAATGAAGTAGGAGGTAATAATGTACTTTTATTTATTTTAATAATAGCTGTTATACATATTTCCATGTTATCCGTTACATATTGTAAACTGTCGAGATATAATTTCAGCAGGCAGCTGTCACCTGTATAAATTTTCAGTGTTGATTCTTAATTACCTGGTCAATATATCATCAAAATATATCACTAAAATTTATACAAGTGAGAACTGTCTGATGAAACCAAATCTGGATGGTTTACAATTACATAAGATACCATGGAAATATGCATAAAAGTTATTATGTAATAAATGTGGTGAAGTATAACCTTATTGCCTCCTACTTCATTATTATACCAGTACCCCGTCATACACAGACTTGTTTGATCCAATAGCATACTGGGAAAGGTATACTGCCGTTGAGTGCTTAATGCTGTTTACACCAGTATTTGTTGATCAGTGTTTGCAACTGTGAAACTAATCACAACTGCATATATGTAAATAACTGTGTATGAGCCACACTGCTAGATAAGTCACACCATTTCCATTGTATATAGAACATTTACAATGTACCATATATATTTTAATTGAGGTCTTTTAGGTTCAGTAGATAAACCACATGCTGGGTTTTTGTGTCATATTTTCATGAAAAATGATACAACTTATACACAAATATATGTGATAAATATATTTACAGGCCAACATAATATAATACTGTGGTATATAATAAATATTAGTGTTTCTATTTTAGATGTTACACTTAAGTTTGTTATATATTCTGAAATATTGTTTTGCTCTCAAGAAATCCTCTTTGTTACCACTGTATAAAGTCAGTGTGAAAAAGAAACAGCCCATAAAATATGACAGTGGTTCTTAACCTTTTTTCTTGCTCCATGGCCCCTCACCCCCACCTCTGCACCTCCACCTATATAAAAAAAAAGGCATCAAATTGACAGAAATATTAAAACATCAGATAGAATGTGTTGTAGTATTCATATCATCTCTCTCTCTCTCCCTCTCTCTAAATTCAAATCCTGCCGTGGTTAACTTTGCTTTTCATCCTTTCAAGGTTGATAAATAAAGTACCTGTCCATTACTGGTGTTGATTCTTCCTCTCTCTCTCTCTCAAATCTGCTGTGTTCGGAGCTGGAGAGAGATGTGTACTTTGCCATATATCACTATGGCACACCTTTGACTCCATTAGTCCATACACACATACTCTTATATAAAAATATATTTGGTGTTTAAAAAATTTAAGGTAAAATCTAAAAATGTACACACAGTGACCCCACCTCACCCCACAAGAAAAACTCAGCCCACCAACCTCTATCTTTAAACTGTTCTCACTGTGGAGTGTCACCCTTATGTTTAGAATCACTGATCTACTTTCTCCACTTGTGTTCATATAGACCTATTTTTTCTTCTTTCCTACTCCTTTATTTATTTTATTTTTTTTACTTTTTTGCATTATCTGGGCTTGCCCTCCTCATTTGACTTACTATTCCATCTTATACTTACACTCTATCCTTTGTTATATTCAAAATCTCCCTAACATATGCTCTCGGGCCCCAAATAAGAGGGGAGGGGGCTGAAAGTCGATAATGTTTCTAGGTTGTCCCCCTTGATTACTTTTAAAAACCAGAATTAATCGTTTAGTTTACATATTGAGACCCTAAACCCTTCGTATTTATTTTAAAATGTATGGGATTTCTAGTAATGTATTTTTTTGTTTGTTTGTTTTTTATCATGTATAATGTTTTTAATGTCTAAAGAAAATTAATTGTTGCAGGAATGCTACCACTTAAAATATAATTTCATCAGAGATAGATTAGCAAAATTGAATAAGCATGGGAGGGGGCGATTATTCGAGACTCGAGAGTATTCCTTCTTTATTCAATCCCTACCTGAGACCTTCTAAAATGGCACCCAACATAGATTTACATTCCTACTAGTAATCCTCCCACCCACCCTTGTTTATATATACCTTTATTTACTTACTCATTTACTTATGTTTTTTAATATTTATTCTTTAATATACTACAAATGAGTTAACAATTTAAATTATTCTAATATCATATAATTGTGATAATAATAAGAAGAATTTATTATTTTTATTGTAATATTTGACTGTATTAAACTAAGAAAAACAAAAAGTGATATTTTACAAAAATAACACATTAAAAATATTCTAAGGAAAAATATTAATCCATAATTTTTTTTTGTTTCAGCTAATTCAGATAAAAATATTAATATATTTTCATATATATAATTATATCATTTATATAATTAATTTCATATATATATAATTGTATCATATAATATGATATAATTTAACTATTATATTTTTTTTAAATTTTAACATTTATTTTGTCTTCATAATCTTTACTGTTAGAAATATTTCTTTAACCACTTCATTTCTATATTTCTAATGAAATGCACTGTACTCTAATTAATTAATTAATGAAGAAATTGGAGGCAGGAGTTGATGCATTAATGTGCCAGCTTCAGAATTTGGTAATCAGAAGGGAGGTAGGTGTGAAAGCCAAACTCGCTATCTTCAATTTGGTATTCATGCCAACCCTTGCCTATGGTCATGAATCTTGGGTAATGACCTAAAGAATATGATTGCGAATACAAGTGACCAAAATGGGTTCCTCTGAAGGGTCTTTGGAGTAATATTACTCAATAGAGTGCATAGCTCAGAGATCAGAGAATCACTCCAGGTAGAGCCGCTACTACTCCGAATTGCAAGATCACAGCTCCGATATTATGGGCATGTGGTTAGACTGTCTCAGGAAAGAATTACTAAACAGATTTTACAGGCAAAAACAACCGGCTGGTGACCCAGAGGTAGACCTCAAGCAAGATAGATGGATGACATCTATGAGCTTATCTGGTCTTGGATATGGTTGCTTCTGAAAGACGTGTTTGAAGATTCAGCTTCCACGACCCTCTCAAGAATAAATGGGCAAAGAAAAAGAATTTGGAGGGATTTACTAAAATTATTAATTATTTCATTTGATAACATAACTTTACGAAAGGTTCTTATGTAAAATTATGTTGGAAGATTTAAATGTAAATATGAATGAATTATTTAGAATCTGTGATTTTATTTCATAGAACCGGAAGCAGTTTTGGATGGATTAGCATAAAAAAAGTTAACCATTTTAATCCCAACCCTCCCCAAACCTGTTATGGTTCTATGAAACCAAACCTCATATTTTAAAGAGTTCCTATTTAAATTAAAATCTTTCAACATAATTTTATATAAGAACCATATATTAAGTTACTATCATAGCAATGAAAAGAATTAATCATTTTAGCTTCAAAATTCTTCATTAATTTATTGAAATAAAGAAACCACTAATTAATTGAAATAGAGTGTATTTCATTAGAAATACAGTCAGGAAAGTTTATAATTCTATTGATAAAGCCTTTACTTTAACCCTTTTGTAGGTAGCTGGAACAAAGAGGAATATTCATTGTAAAAACTCTTCTACATATCATTTGAGGAATTGTTTTTCAATATTTGGTTTAAGTTAATCCTTTTGATACAAATCCACCTGAAACCAACCTTGTTTCTATGATACAAAACTGTTTATTTTAAAATGTTTGTATTTATCTAAAAAAAACTTCCATGAAAGAACCTTTATAAAGTTATGTTTAAAATACCCTCTTAATAATGTGCAAGTTCTATATATTACTAAAATCCTCCAAATTTTTTATTATTTTCAATATTGTTTGAAAATCATAGTGTCTTTCATAAGAAATATGTTAATGAAAGTGTTAAAGTGTTAATTTTATCTAAAAACCTTCTATCCTAATTCTATGTTAGAATCTGTATTAAACTATGTTCCAAACACCAGCTTAATTATATTGCGAAACTCCTCCAAATTATTGATTATTTTCAAAATTATTTGAAAGCCGGAGACACTGTCTTTCATTAGAAATATGGTAATGAAAGGATTAATATTTTTAACAAACCATTCTCACTGTGTGTGTGTGTGTGCGTGTGGTTGTTGTTTAGCCACAGGTCGGCCTCGATCCATAACCCATTTTTTTTACAGTAGGTATCTAGAACTACATTATTTAATGTCTTTTTCCTTTTTTTAAGACATTAAGAGTGTGATTTGGCTGTTATTTCTAGCATGTTCAGTGACCAAGTGGAAGTTCTATTTATGTGAATATGTTAGCATTAATTACCTATAATTAACTCCAGGTTTGATGACGTTGGCAGATTAATTGCCTCAGTATTTGTTTGTTTCAGTTCATTGTACTCTGAGTTCAAATCCCATAGTGGTCAATTTTGCTTTTCATCATATCAGGATCGATAAAGTACCTATCCAGGGTCAGCAAATTGGCCAGATTATGTCAGATGTGATTCTTTATACTATCTGATCTGACTCTGTGTTCTCTTAGTTCAATACCTCCTCCTGCTATGAGTTGTGACTATCAGTTAAGGGAAAAATCAAAGGAACCCATGTTTCCTTGATCTGACAATCAGCTCATTTCTTTTCCCTGATGATATAAATATATCTAGTCAACGCAGTAAACATTTTAAAGCCATTGCCCTTGCTAAAGATAGGGGTTAGATTTACAGGACCCATGATAGGGCTTCATACTAATCATGAAGTCTTTCTTGGGGCAATATTTGACAGCTGGGTGCCCTTCATGTCATTAACCCTTTCAGTCATTTCTTAGGACATGCAATCAGCTCTAATGGATACAGTATACCTATTATAAACTGGATACACACAGCAAGCTGTTTTAAATACAGCAAGCTAAAGCAGGGGTTATCTTTGTGGGCCCTATGATAGACTTCATACATGGGGTTACCAGTCCCTTTAGTCACTTCTAATGTCATGCAAGGATGTTATGTACTTATTATAAAATATCAACACACAGGCACTGCTTTTTTCTTCTCATTTGGCAGTATCTCACTTTCCAGCATAGTTACGTCCCTTTATGGTCTGAGTTCAAATCCCGCCGAGGTTAACTTTGCCTTTCATCTTTACGGGGGTCGATAAAATGAAGTACCAGTAATGCACTGGGTAATTGCTGGCCGTGTGCCTAAAGTAGAAACAATTATATTCCACCCCCACTTCTGGCATTACAAGGAATTATCATTATTATTAGTAGTAAACGGGCGGTAGATTGGCAGTATCGGTAGAGGGTTGGGGGATTGGCAGTATCGGTAGAGGGTTGGGGGATTGGCAGTATCGGTAGAGGGTTGGGGGATTGGCAGTATCGGTAGAGGGTTGGGGGATTGGCAGTATCGGTAGAGGGTTGGGGGATTGGCAGTATCGGTAGAGGGTTGGGGGATTGGCAGTATTGGTAGAGGGTTGGGGGATTGGCAGTATTGGTAGAGGGTTGGGGGATTGGCAGTATCGGTAGAGGGTTGGGGGATTGGCAGTATCGGTAGAGGGTTGGGGGATTGGCAGTATTGGTAGAGGGTTGGGGGATTGGCAGTATCGGTAGAGGGTTGGGGGATTGGCAGTATCGGTAGAGGGTTGGGGGATTGGCAGTATCGGTAGAGGGTTGGGGGATTGGCAGTATCGGTAGAGGGTTGGGGGATTGGCAGTATCGGTAGAGGGTTGGGGGATTGGCAGTATTGGTAGAGGGTTGGGGGATTGGCAGTATCGGTAGAGGGTTGGGGGATTGGCAGTATTGGTAGAGGGTTGGGGGATTGGCAGTATTGGTAGAGGGTTGGGGGATTGGCAGTATCGGTAGAGGGTTGGGGGATTGGCAGTATCGGTAGAGGGTTGGGGGATTGGCAGTATCGGTAGAGGGTTGGGGGATTGGCAGTATTGGTAGAGGGTTGGGGGATTGGCAGTATTGGTAGAGGGTTGGGGGATTGGCAGTATCGGTAGAGGGTTGGGGGATTGGCAGTATCGGTAGAGGGTTGGGGGATTGGCAGTATTGGTAGAGGGTTGGGGGATTGGCTGTATCGGTAGAGGGTTGGGGGATTGGCAGTATCGGTAGAGGGTTGGGGGATTGGCAGTATCGGTAGAGGGTTGGGGGATTGGCAGTATTGGTAGAGGGTTGGGGGATTGGCAGTATTGGTAGAGGGTTGGGGGGTTGGCAGTATCGGTAGAGGGTTGGGGGATTGGCAGTATTGGTACAGGGTTGGGGGATTGGCAGTATTGGTAGAGGGTTGGGGGATTGGCAGTATCGGTAGAGGGTTGGGGGATTGGCAGTATTGGTAGAGGGTTGGGGGATTGGCAGTATCGGTAGAGGGTTGGGGGATTGGCAGTATCGGTAGAGGGTTGGGGGATTGGCAGTATTGGTAGAGGGTTGGGGGATTGGCAGTATCGGTAGAGGGTTGGGGGATTGGCAGTATTTAATTATAACTCTTTATATTCTGAGTTTGGCATTGCTAAAATAAAGTACAAGTCCAGTACTGGGGTCAATTTAACCAACTTCCTCTCCCTTGAAATTACTGACCTTGTGCCTAAATTATTATTATTGGGGGATTGGCAATATCAGTAGAGGGTCGGACGCCATGCTTTCCAGCATAGTTACGTCCCTTTACGGTCTGAGTTCAAATCCCGCCAAGGTTAGCTTTGCCTTTCATCCTTACGGGGTAGATAAAACAAAGTACCAGTAATGCACTGGGTAATTGCTGGCCTTGTGCATAAAGTAGAAACAATTATTATTAGTTATTCTTAAGGGCAGGGGATTGGCAGTATCAGTAGAGCATCAGACAACATGCTTTGCAGCATAGAGTTACGGCTCTTTATGTTCTGAGTTCAAATCCCACAAAGGTTAACTTTGCTTTTCATCCTTACGGGGGTCAATAAGATAAAGTACCAGTAATGCACTGGGGTTGATTTAATTGACTTTCTCCTACCCCAAAAAATTGTTGACCTTGTGCCTAAATCAGAAATCATTATTAAGTCCCGCTGAGGTGAAATCCCAAGGGACATGCTTTCTAGCATAGTTACGTCCCTTTACAGTCTGAGTTCAAATCCTGCCGAGGTTAACTTTGCCTTTCATCTTTACGGGGTCGATAAAATGAAGTACCAGTAATGTACTGGGTAATTGCTGGCCTTGTGCCTAAAGTAGAAACAATTATTAAATCCCGCTGAGGTTAACTTTGCCTTTCATCCTTGTGGGGTCGATAAAATAAAGTACCAGTAATGTTCTGGGTAATTGCTGGCCTTGTGCCAAAAGTAGAAACAATTATTATTTATTCTTTTATCTCGGGTTTTGTTGGAACTTCTGGATCCTTGCATGAATAGCAGCCTGCTACCTGCAGTCTACGGTACCATGTTATTTGTTCTCTTCAACTACCTAGTACTTTCCTGATAATTCTGGTCATACCAAGGAGGCAAACGTTTTGCAATAGCTCTACTGGATACTCTAGTCCCATTTTCTTTACATTCCACTCAATATCTTTTGATATTATTTTTATTATTATTATCATTATTATTTCCAGTTGATTAGAGATTCTCTTGTGATGTTCCACTAAACTGAACTTCTGTTTCCAGCTAAATCTGAAAGATGACACAGACTACCATTATGACACACTTCAGCTTCCATTAAGGTCAATCCTAAAGAAAACCAGTTCAGAATCACCGTTCCTCAGTCGAAGAGCCAGTACAGGCGATCTTAGAAGTAAGTACACCCAAATCCTGGTATATCATCATCATCATTTTACGTCCATTCTTCCATGCGAGCATGGGTTAGACGAGCTGTCTTGTGGGAAATGCTAGATCAGGTGACCATCTCTTGCTCACATATATATTATATTATATATATTTATGTTCATACACGGAACAAAGGTGCTACCCAAGGTTTCAAGGTCCAATGTTGACCATACATCCAGAAAATAAGAGGCATCAAAATAATGATCTTTTTTTCAGGTGTTAAAACTCATATTTAGTGCCTGTAGAAAAGTCACTATTTTGACACCTTGTTTTCTGGAGATATGGTCAACATTGGGCCTTGAAACCTTCGGTAGCGCTTGAATAATATATTTTTGCTCTTGTCCTGATTGAGCACTGTTTTCCTTTTCCTGACACCACGCAGTAATACAGAAGACCCAACTTGCCTATGTACAAAGCGAAACCTACAGTCAGTAGGCACCTCTTAACCAAATATACACCCCAACCCACTACCCCTACTCCATCTTCCCACTTCCACCAACACCACCCTTTCTCTGTAAAGTTATGTTGGTACCACAACATCCAGCCCAAACCAATGAGGTTGTGTAGGTGTCACAACAAAAAAACACACAGTCCACGCTGTAATGTGGTTGTGTAGGTAACACAGTAAAAAGCTCCCAGTCCACACTGTAAATGTGGTTGGTGTTAGGAAGGGTATCCAGCCATAGAAAACCTGCCAGATAGTCCTATGCGAGCGAGTCACGGTCACCCAACCAATCTTGCCTCAAGTGGGACAATTCCCGTCTAACCCATGCTAGCGTGGAAGATAGACGTTAAACGATGATGATGATGAGATATTGCTAAAGTTGTTAAAGTGTTGAATAGAGTATCCCATGGTATTTGTTCCAGCTTGCTGGACTCAGAGCAGAGTTCAAATCCTGCCAAAGTTAACTTTGTGGCTATCTGGTTCTGTAATCTGATGATGATGATGATGGCAATAAAGGGCTCCTTTTCTGGAATTTATCTTCAGGAAATTTTTTGCTCCTTAACCCTTTCCTCACGATATTTCTAATAAAATACACTCTATTTAAATTATGAATAAAGAATTTTAAGGGATTTACTAAAGTGATGAATTAATTCATTACTAAGATAGTTACTTAACATATGGTTTTTATATAAAATTATATTGAATGATCTAAATATAAACAGGAACCCTTTAAAATGGGTAATTTGGTTTCATAAAACTAGATCTAACTTTGAGTGTGTTGGTAACAAAAGGGTCAAGTCACCTTTGTATTGTAGAAACAGGCAGCTAGAGGCACTTTGGTATCAGAAAGGTTAAATCTCTCTTCATGAATTCTCCATAATATTGGTAATTTACTTTGTCTCTCTTCAGTGGATGGTGATCTCTATTACCGAGATCTTGCTGCGAAACAGAGAAAGGATAGTATTGTCGAAGATGTACCATTTGTTTTCAAGGTTAGTAAATACTTGGGAATTTCATTGCCAAGTTTGTTTGTTTTTATTATTATTATTATTATTAAGGACGGTGAATTGGCAGTATTGGTAGAGGGCTGGACACAATGCTTTCCAGCATAGTTACGTCCCTTTACGTTCTGAGTTCAAATCCCAGCGAGGTTAACTTTGCCTTTCATCCTTACGGGGTCAATAAAATAAAGCACCAGTAATGTACTGGGGTCGATTTAATCGACTTTCTCCTCACCCCAAATTACTGGCCTTGTGCCTGTACTAGAAATCATCCTTGTGGGGTCAATAAAATAAAGCACCAGTGACGTACTGGGTTCGATTTAATCGACTTTCCCCTCCCCCAAAATTACTGGCCTTGTGCCTATACTAGAAATCATTATTATTATATTATTATTATATATATATAGTTTTTTTCTTTTGTTTTTTTGCTGCATGGTTAAAAAGTTGTGCACATTATTTTAGGTTCAGTTGTTCTATTGGGTGGTAAATGTCTTCCACTTTAGCCCTTGTGATGGAGGACAGGGACTTCTGGAGAAGGAGAGTGGAGTTGGTCCAGGCAATTCACTCAATCTGATGAATTTGCTCAAATTGTTAACACACTATTCATTTCTAGTCATACTAGTGTCACAAAAAGCACCTAGTCAACCCTATAGGGTGGTCAGATTGGTGTCACAAGAAAACGCACCCAGTTCACCCTATAAGGTGACAAAAAACACACAGTCCATCCTGTAAGGTGGCCATGTTGGTGCCACAACAAAAAGCACAGTCCACCCTGTAAAGTAGTAGTGCTGGTGCTACAGAAAAAGCTCCCAGTGCATGCTGTAAGGTGGCTGGTGTTATGAAGAGCATCTCATAGAAAGCCAAGTCAAAATTGGATTGTATGAGCAAGACATGGTCATCTGACCTGTCTAGCCTAATAATGTGACAACCTGCACTGGATCATTGGATTAAATAATCCACAGTATTTGGTATGGTTCTTTGAACTTTGCGTTCAAATCCTACTTACTGAGGTCAACTTAGCCTTTCATACTTTCAGGGTCGATAAATATTGTACCAATCCAAAATGATGGGTTGGCAGAATTGTTAGAACATCCTACACAATGCTTTGCAGTATCTCTTTTGGGCCTTTATTGTTCTTAGTTTGCCTGCAATGTCACCAATACCAAGTTGCATTTCCCCTGGACAACATTGGTGACATGAAGAGGGAATGCTGACTTGCAAGGGTGACAATTGGTCTTCCACAACAAAACCTTGCTCAGATCTTTTCTAGGTGTAGATCCATGGTCTCACAAGACATACACAAGCCCTGGATCACTGTTACCAATACTGTGAACCTGATAGGACACTATAAGTAAGGCAATATAATTCTGTACCAAATATATTTCAACTGGAAATTTCTAATACTTTGTACTTGCAGTTTCGAAAACAATACTATTTCAAAGTCCATACGTATTCTACGGTAAATATAGTGAAAGGCTTTTAAATGCTGCCATGAATTCTTAGCCTCAAACGTAGCATATTTCCAAAATTTGGCTTTCATAAATTTAGCCTTCTGAATACGCATATGCATATGTATTCAATCACAGCTCCTTTTATTGTGTGTAGGGTATATGATGCTGGTATCAGTGGTGGTCGTGTACATGTTCGTATGTGTGTGTGTGTTTATACTGTTTAGTCAAAGAGGGAAGGGTTGTGCCCATGGCCCTCTTTCAGGGTGTTCCAAGACTTTTGTGATAGGAGGAGGAAGAAATGTATCTTCGAACTGGAGACCTGGACTGAATGTTTCAATGATATTTGCAGCAGAGTAGACTCTGCTAAATCACCCAAGGGTCAGGTGGTGATGTTAAACCTGAGTAAGACCACAGCAGGATTTGAATTAAGAGTGCTAAGAGCTAGACCAAATACTGCAAGGCTTCTCATCCAAAGCTCTAACAATTCTGTTAATCCACTTCCTGTGTAGTATTTAAACTAAGAGTTAAGTTTTATGTGTATAAATACACATAAAACTTATGGATATACATGTATGTATGGATGGTGGATGTATATATATATATGTGTGTTTTATTTAATAGTGGTTGTGTGTTTAGAGCACATGCTTTTGGATTCTACAGTTGGAGTTCCTAAACCTTGCTGCTGTTGTTATTGCTGTCATTTTATTGTGCCCCATGCTTCTTGCATCAATTTGCCTGGCTGAATAACAGGTCCTGCTTCATCACCAATAACAGATTGAAGGAAAATAAGGAAAAAAAAAGAATTTATTTTGCTATTTATTTCATATTTTTACTATTTTCAGTCATTATATTGTGGTCATGCTGGGACTCTGCCTTGATTTAGTTGATCATTTCAACCCCAGTACTTATTTTTTTCAAGGCTGTTACTTATTTTATTGATCCCTTCTATGTCAAACAGTTGTATATTCAGGTCACAAAAATGTTATCTGTACAGTCCACCTAGATAAACATGTAGTCAGGGACCCAGTTATTGGAAGCTAAACACAGTATTCCTGGCACATAAAGCCTACAGTGATTGGATTAGTATTTTAGTTATGCATCAGTGGACAGGGACAATTGTCTACAATCAGTAGTGCTGCTCCCTCTAGAGAGTGATTAGATTAGAATCAATAGCTTTTAGTACGAATTAGCAGCCATCTTTTGATAGGTTAGCCTCGAACCTGTGGCAGTGGAAACATCCAGTGCTCTTGGCCCTTAGACCACATCCCTACACACTGCTATCAGGGTGGAGTTGGCTGACCACAAGTGCAGCCCTGTGAGGAGGAGTTGCTGTTTTTCCTCACCATCCTCCAGGGCAATGTCTTCTCCATCTTGTTGGCTGGGACCCTTGAACAGTGAGTGGTATATACAGAACACACACACACACACATACAGCAAATATTATTATCCTGCTATCACTAGTTTCCATAGCTTTGTTAGTTCCTGATTTTTAACACCACCACCACCACTGACACCGACACGACCACTGACACCACCACCACCACTGACACTGACACCACCATCTCAACACTTATTTGTTAATGTTGTTCTTCATGTTGATTCTTTCATTGCCGTATTTCTAATGAAATACACTGTATTTTAATTAGTTAATGAAAAATTTGGTGGGATTTACTAAAGTAATAAATTCATTAAGATAGCATTTGAAATATAATTTAATAAAATGTTCTTATGTAAAAAAAAAACCAATAGAAATAGGAAAAAACAAAATAGAGAGTGAGTTAGTAATTAAACTAGAAGAGGCGATTAAGAGTGGCATTGTAACTAATGGTTTAGCTGCAAGAATGGCACTGGACCATTTCTTCAATGTGAAACAGAAAAGTTGCATTGTCAGTGCTAAAACATGTGCTCTGAGGCATGAGGAAACAAAAATTGTTTGATGGCCCAAAGTGGCTGAAGCTATGGCTTTTACAAACATCCCTAGACAGTACCCTTTATTAGGTATGTCTTTCTGCAACTGTTTCTTTGACTGAGCTGCAGTCTTGGGCCAAGTGATGACTGAGACTGGTTGTCTGGCATCTGGAATGTTGTCAGATACTCACAGCCCTCTATCTGTTGGCCAATGCAGTTAGTGGAAATTCCACATTAGCATTCTATAGAGGAATAGTGGTGGGCAAGAGTGATTACATTCTTAGGGAAACTCTAGTAGTCACCCAGAATGAACTAGCCAGTCTGTTCTGAAGGACTTTCAGCTCAATGTCTATTGAAATTTTTCCAAAATCGCTGGCCTGACAGTGTTACCATGGGACACTGCCAGTTCGAAACAAACTCTACAGACATAGAAGTGCTGTCAGATAGGCCTGTCTGAGATGCACACAGAATGATGATAGAATTTACATGCACTCATCCAGTGTCTGTGCATTGGTGACTCAAGGAGTTTTGTCAAACAGTTATTGTTGTATATAGGACAGATCCAACTGTCTGTTATTTTGTTACCTGTTGTTTTTTTTTTCTATTTTCCTGTTTCATGTAAACCCCTACTGTCCTTGTTTATTTGTATTGTCCTTTATGTTTTAATCCTTAGTGTCCAATAAAGAAATTGTTGTTTATATTCATATTTGTATTATTCCAGAAAACTAGTATGCCAGAGTCCTTGAGTAAATTGTTCAAAGTGGTACGTATATAAATTATCGTAGTACATATATAAATTGTGAAGGTGCGTGGCTCAGAGGTTAGGGAATTGGATTCGCAATTGTGAGGTTGCGAGTTCAATTCCTGGACTGGGTGATAGATTATGTCCATGAGTGTGGCACTTTATTTCAGGATGCTCCTTCTACAAGGAATTGCAACTGGTAGATAGTATTAACAATGGAAAGACCAATGGAAACATTGTTTTCTTTGTCTGATTTGATAAGTTCCACCCCACTCGGTAAGCAAAAAAATAAATTAAAAAATGTATAAAAAGAATTCACAAACATTTCATACACTCACATACACTCACAAGCACATGGACACATAAAAATCCAGACACATGTAGATACACATACATGCAACTTCTATCAACAATACACAAACCACACATAGACACAGAAGCAGTAATGCACACACACAAAATGGACTCCATCTGCATACAATTAACAGCACCCACAACACACCTTAACACTGCACCTTGCCCCCACCCCACCCATCAGACTTCTTGCCTACCCTCCCCAGCCCTCTTAAAACCTTTTATTCTTTATCCAACCTTCCAAACTCCATTGTTCTAGCTTTTTCTCTCCAAACTTTATTTTTTTAAGAAGGACTTATGTCTGATATGTTGAAATCTTCATTTATTCTTTCCCAAGCATGAAACTAATAAGATTTTGTATTTTTGCATCTCTGTATTTGTTATGTTTATTCTTGAACTATGTATATATATGTGTGTGTGTGTGTATATATATATATATAAGGGTTGGCTGAAAAGTTCATAAGCTGACCAAAATATTCTCATAGAATTACCAAATGGGGTTTATTTTTCAACATAGTCCCTGAATAGAAACAGTACAATTATTAAGGAGAGTTGAAATTAATGCATGCAAGATTTCACAGCACTAACATCACTACTTCATATGAACTTCTCAACCTACCCTTGTTAAAATATATATATATATATTGTGCATGTGTGTGTGTATATATAAATATATATGTGTATGTGGATGTATATTGATATATATATGTGTGTGTGTGTGTGTATATATCATCATCATCATCATCATCACCGTTTTACATCCGTTCTTCCACGCTAGCATGGGTTAGATGGGTTGTCCTGTTGTGGGCAGTGTCTGGTCGGCTGACCATGCCTTGCTCATACAGGAACTGATTTGGCTTGATTTCTACAGCTGGATGCCCTTCCTAACACCAACCACATTTACAGTGAGTGCTGGGTGCTTTTTCGTGGCGCCTACACGTCCACTTTACAGTGTGGGCTGGGTGCTTTTTTGCTGTGGCACCTCCACGACCACCTTGCGGTGGGGGGTGTGGGGCATATTGTCTATATGCTTCAGCTTGTACCCATGGGAGGTCGGGTACTCTGTATTACTGCGTGACGCCAGAGGTTACGGTCGTGTGTCAACGCCTTTGAGAGGTGTAATTGGGTAAGGTCGGCTTTTATCACATCATCCCAGGTCATCTTGGGTCCATCGACTTCTAGTGCTCTGCACCTTTTTATGCAGCTGTCATCCTTATATATATATATATATACCCATGCTAGTGTGGAAAATGGACGTTAAACGATGATGATGAGGAGGATACATATATCATCATCATCATCATCACTGTTTAACATCCATTTTTCGAGCATGGGTTGGATGAGTTGTCCTGCTGTGAGACAAGCCAGATCAGATGGCCATATCTTGCTCATACAGGACCGTTTCTAGCTTGGTTCCTATGGCTAGTTGCCCTTCCTAGCACCAACCACATTTACAGTGTGGACTGGGCACTTTTTGTCATCACACATATGCGACCACTTTACTGTGTGAACTTGGGGCTGAGCTGGGGTGGGGGAGATTGATGAGGATTGGCGAGGTAGATCTAGGGTGGGGCAGGTCACTTACCTAGAGAAGGGTGAGAGTGAGGGACGTGGATGATAGATAGGGTGCAAGTAGGGGGACGTGTATGAAAGGAGGGGTGTTAGGTGTATGGAAGAGGGAGGCATATATATATATATGTGCGTGTGTAACACCTTATATATATATATATAAGGTGTTAACCAACTAGAGTTGTGTAGTCACACTCTTATCACTCAACAGTGATGCATATGGATTAAAGCACTCAACGACAGGTACCATTCCAAATTTGTTTTGGTAGTCCAAGGTGGAATATATATACAGTAAATAGCGAAGGCCATGTAAAGATCTTCATATATTTATTCCAATGAGCTATTATACATATTTCTCTGGGGTCGAGGATTAGGTGATGTGTACAAGAGCCAGCCAGCTAGATGTGAATATGATCTGTGTCAACCCTCCTATCAATAAACTATAGACGTTCCTTGACTTTATCTTTAAAAATGCTCTCTGATGAATTCGGACTGATGGTTACGTGGTAATTATATCACCTAATCATCAACCCCAGAGAAATATGTATAATAAGCTCGTTGGAATAAATTTATGAAGAACTTCATATAGCCTTTGCTATTATTAACTGTATACAAGGGGCTACTGGCTTTGGTAAAAGAAAATACAGGCGGATCAGTTAATTATGATATTATTCAACATATTCTCCACTCAGATTCACACTTATTGCAGTGGCCCTTCAGTTTTTCTAAGCCCTGTAAAAAGAACTCGGAAGGTTGGACCTCCAACCAGGCCTCTGTGATAACCTTAAAGCCAGGAACTTTTAAGCACCCCCTCATGTGTGTGTGTGTGTGTGTGTGTATATATATATATATATATATATATATATATGATATATAAATTGTTGATGATTTACATGTTAAAAAAACACCCAGTACATTGTAAAGGGGTTGGTGATAGGAAGGATCTCTAGTCATAGAAAACCTGCCAAACAAAGGGTTTGGTGGATTCTACTGCTGGTGTCATGAAAAAATGTGAAATGCAGGTTCCTGGCCCACCATGGGGTCTGTACCTCTGCTTTGAGTACCAACCTGATATGTTGCTAACACTCAATAAATATATATAAAAATAAAATTAGAATTCTAATTTTATTTTCAATATTCGCCAAGGCCAGCCATAACTCGCTTGGTATGCAAATAAGGCTGCTCAGCTGATGTGTACTTAAGAAAATACTATATATTTTCAACTGTTCAACAGACTGGCAGAGGTATACAGTCCTGATGAAGGGTAATGACCCAGAAACATGTTGATTGTTCCTCAAAGCCAGTGTTGAACAAACAGCTGACAATCTGTCACCGGCACGGTACAGCTTCAAATCGGGCCGTTTGTTTACAAACGAATCGAACATTATTATTAATGTTCAATATAACCCATACGTACATATGTATATGTATATATATATATGTGTGTGTAACATGTGCATACTTATATGTGTGTGTGTGTGTGTGTGTGTGTATATATAAAGTGTCACAACAAAAAGCAGCCAGCACACACTGTAAATGTGGTTGGCGATAGGAAGAGCATCCAGCTATAGAAACCAAGCCAGAAACAGTTCTATGTGAGCAAGACACGGTCACTCGACCCAACTTGCCTCTAATGGGACAAACCCATCTAATCTATGCTAGCATGGAAAATAGACATTAAACGATGATGATGATATATATATATGTTTGTGTGTCTATGTATATATTGTGTATATATATATATGTGTGTGTGTGTGTGTGTAGATATACAGGGTGTGGACGATATTTGTTCGCAATTTTCAACTGCTAATTTTATGCAAATTTTTTTTACTTCCGTTGTCACTCTTGTCTTCATAAAAACAGTGACTATATTTCCATTATTTATTTTCAGAATAATTGATTATGAATAATTTTGAACCTCCAAATTTGTGGAAGAGACACGGAGTTCTTCTTGGAATCTGCACCGGGAGGACAAATAAGGAAATTTCAGAAACTCCCAGAACAACAGGTGGCTAGCTGTCTTATCCAAAGACGTGCCCAGAGTCATGTGGACAAAGTTTCCAGCGACAACATTGGTCTTAGGTGTCGTCAGCAATCAAGGTGACGTCATGCCACCTCACTTCTTCCCTGAGGGCCTCAAGCTGAACACCGATGGCTACATCCGCGTTTTGAGCGAGGTAGTAAAGCCCTGGATCGACCAGGTAGCTGCAGGTAGGCCGTACGTGTGGCAGCAAGACTCAGCGCCCTGCCATACCAGCCGAAAGACCCAAGCCTGGCTGTCAGAGAACTTTGTCGACCACACTTCACCTGACATCTGGTCTCCTAGCTAGCCTGACTGCAACCCCCTCGACTTCTTTGTGTGGGACGCAGTGGAACGAGACACCAACAGATCTAGCTGCAATATGAAAGACGATCTGAAGGCCAGGATCACAAGTGCCTTTAGGGGCCTAAGTCGGGGGACAGTGATGAAGGCCTGTAGCCGGTTCCGAGGCCGCCTTGGGGCCGTCATCAAGGCCAATGGCAGGTTTATCGAGTGAGATCGAAAGAACAAGTCATGAAGACAAACTGACCCAAGTTTGATAAATATATCTTAAAAAATAAAACTACTGTGTTATTTTTTCCTAGACAGTAATCTTGCGAACAAATATCGTCCGCACCCTGTATATATAGTGTGTGTGTGCATGCTATGAGTAAAAAAATATTTGTAGCTTTAGTAATTATCAATTAACTAATTAATTATAACATGTTACTAATCCCTATTTTTTTCCTTCTCCCTTTCCTCTTCATTGCTATTTTCTTTTATCTGTCTTCTTTTTCTTCTTTCTTTCTTTTGCTTCTCTTTCTTCTTCTTCTTCTTCTTCTTCTTCTTCTTCTTCTTCTTCTTCTTCTTCTTCTTCTTCTTCTCCTTCTCTTCTTCTTCTCCTCCTCCTCTCCTTCCTCTTCACAGCCTTTTAAACAGAACCGGAAACATGTACACCAGGAAGATATAAAGGTAAGCCATCCGAGATGTATCTTATGTGTGTCTCACATGTGGCTGGGGTGTGTCTTACACGTGGCTGAGATGTATGTCACATGTGGGTGGGTGGCGTGTCACATGTGGTCGAGATGTATGCCACCTGTGGCTGAGGTGTGTGTTACATGTGGCTGAGATATATCTCACATATGGCTGATATGTTTGTCTAATGTGGCCAAGATGTATGTCACATGTTGCTAGGATATATCTCACATGTGGCTAGGATATATCTCCCATATGATTGTGATGTCTTAAATGTAGCTGAGATATGGCTAAGATGTTTCACATGTGGCTGAGAGGTGACTCACATGTAGCTGAGTTTTGTCTTATATATGTCTTATATATTTCTCACATGTAGCTGAGATGTACATCTGTTCATTTGATCAGCTATCTATTTCCACATCTGTTCAGACATCTGTCCATTAACACATCTGTTAAGACATCTATCTTTTTCTACTTCCGTTAAGACATCTGTCTATAAACACATCTGTTGATTAAATCTGAAGATTTCTGCATTCTGATTTATTCTGTTCATCTCTCCATCAACACACCTCTTTATCTCCACATGTGTTTATTCCTTAACACATATGTTTATCTCTTAATAACACATCTGTTCCTCTGTTCACTTACACATCTGTTCCTCTGTTCACTTACACGATGGTTCCTTTGTTTATTTACACATCTGTTCCTCTGTTCACTTAGACATCTGTTCCACTGTTTACTAACACATCTGTTCCACTGTTTACTAACACATCTGTTCCACTGTTTACTAACACATCTGTTCCACTGTTTACTAACACATCTGTTTCTCTGTTTACTAACACATCTGTTCCTCTGTTTACTAACACATCTGTTCCTCGTTTACTAACACATCTGTTCCTCTGTTTACTAACACACCTGTTCCTTTTTTCACTAACACACCTGTTCATTAACACATCTGTTCCTCTGTTCACTAACACATCTGTTCCTCCGTTTACTAACACATCTGTTGCTAACATGTCATTGTTTTGTTCTAACATTAATTTTATAAATTAATGAATAAAAATTGATTTTTTTTTCTTTAATTAGATTTTTTACTTATATATTTCTCTCTCTCTCTCCCTCCCTCTCTCTCTCTATTTCTCCCTCTCTCAGGATAAAGACAAAGAACGTAGTCTACTGAATGAGCAAATCAACTGGGAAGGTTGTCAGATCGATCCTGCTCCTTTCCAGTTAGTGGAGAAAACATCTTTACACAAGGTTAGTATTGACTACCATAATTCTTTCATTCTTTTACTGGTTTCAATCAACGCCACCACATTACAGAGTGTACTGGGTGCATTTTATCGTGGCACCAGCACTATCACTTTACAGAATGTACTGGGCTGGTTGCATTTTATCATAGCACCAGCTCTACCACTTTACAGAGTGAACTGGGTGCATTTCACCATTACACCAGCACTGCCATTTTACAAAGTGTATTGAATGCATTTTATTGTGGCACCAGTACTATCAGTTTGTAGAGTATACCAGATGCATTTTATTGTCGCACCAGTGCAACCACTTCACAGAGTGTATTAGGCACATTTCATTGTGGCACCAGTGCAAACACTTTACAGAGTGTACTAGGTACATTTTACATGGCACCAACACTAAAGAAGTTGCCATGTACTCAACAATACTGAAAAGTCCTTCCTGCCCTACAAATTATATCAAGTTGTTTAACACCAACACCTGGCCAGGATGATAAAAAAAAATACATCAGTCCAATATAGAGGTTGATTCTTCTTCTATATCTCTCCTAATTTATCAATCTTTCTCCTTATCTATCACTCACTTTCTCTCCTTCACTGGAAGAAGTCAGCAGTGTTCAGACCTGGAGAGGGATTGGCTTTAAGATGCTCAAGAAACACCATATATCACAACACCCCTTTGATCCCACCAGGTTCATATATACCAGGCATTGGTAACCTTTTTTGAGCAGTGGGTCACATATCATATGGCTGCACTAAAAAGTTCAATTTTGAAATTAAGTGTGCCATTCAGAAAGCTAAACAGGCTGCATGTGGCTCGCAGGTCACAGCTTGCTCATGACTGATATATACAAACACTCTAGTGCTATGGTAAAAGTAATTGGGGGCCCTGAGAAGTGTTATTTACACTGCTCTTCAATCCAATAATAATTGTTTCTACTTTTGGCACAAGGCCAGCAACTACCCAGTACATTACTGGTACTTTATTTTATTGACCCCGTAAGGATGAAAAGCAAAGTTAACCTCGACGGGATTTGAACTCAGACCGTAAAGGGACGTAACTATGCTGGAAAGCATTGTGTCCAACCCTCTATCTACCAATACTGCCAATTCACTGCCCTTAAAATGTAAGACATAGGGATTGAACCCCAGACCAGGATATCCACCATCTCTAATACCTACCACTAGGCCACTGAAACGGCTACTTCCAGAATAGTTACGTCCCTTTACGATCTGAGTTCAAATCCCGCCGAGGTTGACTTTGCCTTTCATCCTTACGGGGTCGATAAAATAAAGTACCAGTAATGAACTGGGTAATTGCTGGCCTTGTGCCTAAAGTAGAAACAAATAATGATAATAATAATAAATACCTCGCCCTATAAATTAATGTTAATGTCTTTTTTTTTTATATAATTTCAGGTCCATTCCTTGTTTTCTCTGTTAGGCCTCAGTCATGCATTTGTAACCAATATTGGTAAATTGGTTGGTGTTGTTGGTTTAAAAGAGGTAAGCATTGTTGATGTGGTTTTCATAATATTAATTAACCCTTTTGGTT
>OZ024742.1:198247181-198509681 GCA_964016885.1 Eledone cirrhosa | reverse complement strand
CAGTGGCACTTGAAGGGAGGGATGGAGAAGAAATAGAGGATGATGGAATTACATTGGAGAAGACAGAAAGGGGGCTTGATTTTATGATAGAGGAGTGGTAGGTATTTGGAAAGGGGTGGGGCTAGAGTGCAGGTGAAAGCGGTTTGGACTAATGTGTTGGGATACCCATGTCAATAAAAGTATCACAGACCTGCCAACCTCTAAAAACCCAAACGGGGAGTACCATGAAAAAAGTGCCCCAAAATGGGGAAATTTTACATAATGTAAGCTATAGCACAAGAAAAGATATCTCTCACCTACCTCAAAGTGGGGGGTAGATCTCCCTATCAGATGGGGAGAGTTGACAGATGTTGTATCAGACCATGTTAGAGGACTGGATCTGAAAGTCCTAGGAATTGAGAGTAAGGGAAAGCCTGTTTACTGTCTATGTTCACGATCTCTGATATAAACAATTTATATAATGAATATGATTTACAATTTTTAATGAAAGACTCTGCCTATGATTTTATGAGTCATTTTGAAAATACATAAAAAGCTCATTAGTGTTTGGAACATAACAAAACTTCTTACATAAAATTGAAAGTTTTTAAATAAATATAAACACTTTCATCCTTTTATGATTGCATTGCTAATGAAACACACTCTATTTTAATTAATGAAGAATTTTGAGGGATTTACTAAAATTATTAATTATTTCATTTCTAAAATAGTAACTTAATGTAAAGTTCTTATATCAAATTATGTTGGAAGATTTTAATTTAAATTGGAAACCTTTTAAATGAAGGTTTTATTTCAGAGAACCAGAGCATCTAATAACAGCTCAATCAGGGAGATGAGCTCTGGTATAATAAGTACAAAATTTGCCCACACTGGTTGGCCTTCACTTTTGTTGTCATCACAATACACAATATAACAGTTGCATTAGCCACAGCATGTGTCTACACTTTTTTAATTGTGACATTCTGAGGCCACCACCAAGTGGATGTTGGTAGTAGATGAATTTTCTTACAAAGGGATTTCCACAATAAGAACATTCACTCTAGCCTGGTCAGTAGCGACATGTTGAAACAGTCAAGCAATAGTATACCACCAAAATGATGTAGGTATTGGCCAATTTAGCCCTACCTTTCAATGACAGCTTTCTCTCTGCCTAATTCGGAGTGAGATTAGTTAATCTATTCATCACTTTTTACCAGTTCTTGTCTAGCTTGAGGTCCAGTTCAAACCAGACTCCAAGCATTTTAACTAGGCTATTGGTCAAGCAACAGAAATTACTGGTGGCCAGCATGGACCTGCCTCTCCATGCCCTCAGTTGTGAACCCACTAACTTGTCTCAATTAATGTACGCTCCTATAATTTGTTGGTATTCTTCCAGTATTGTCTCAGCTGCCTCGACATTTGCAATGTCTGATACCATGACAGTGACATCATCTGCATACACAGACATAGCTCTAATAAAACACAGTGCAAGTGGAATTCCTCTCATGATTTCCATTCTCTGCAGCAAAGGCTCCAAGGCCAACACATAGAAGAGTAGGGAGAATGAAGCAAGATAGTCTTGTAAATGACTGATTAGTTTGACTACCGAACAGATGCCACTGTAGAACATTGCAATTCAGCTTCTGAAACTAGCTACTCTTAAAACAGCCTCAAGATAGTAATGGTCAACGCTGTTTAGACTGCTCTAGATTGACCAATGCCCCACCAAAGCCAGATCTATTTCTGACCCACTCTATGATGTATCTCATGAAGTTGTTATAGATAGATCTCAAGGGTCAGCTAGGTCTACCATTGCCAAAATCTTCAGGTCTGTGTTCAGTAGTGTTACAGGTCTGAAGTTTTCTATCATGTCCTCCTTGTTTGAGCCCTATCTTAATAGTGTCACCACTCCCTGGTTCACATGACTGGGCGTGCTCTAAGTCTGTTGTTTGTTGCAGTAGAAGGTTGCCAAATCTATTGCCATGAATAAGTCTGGCATGTAGAAGTAAAGCTCATAAGGTAATCCCTCCAAACCCAAAGATTTGACCCTCACACAGTGGCTCAGTACTTCTACCACTTCATCTACTGAGATTGATCTTTCATAGCATTACATCTCCTTGGTCAACAGTTGCAGCAGGCTGTTGAAGTATAATCTATGCTATAATAAGAATCGTGTCTGTCACTCCGTCCATCACACTTTCTTTATAGAGGGAGGGAAAAAGAACCTATTATTCAAGTGTAATATATCTCATACAAAAAAAAAAAAAAAAAAGATCTTTAGAAAGTTAAATAGCAAACAAGATATTTAGATATTTTATATCAGAATATTTTATTTCAAACCAAGGTATTTTAGTAAAATATAACATAAAATGCTAAAATACTGGAAATTATTGTCAAATTATTTTTCTAGCCTGTGGCATACAAGATGTTTGAAGGATCTGGGCCACTGACAATGAAGTTTTTGTCATCATTGGCAGCTTGCCTTACTGAGGTGTGCTAATGTGATTGTTTGGTTGTTCCTGCACTATAGCCTCACTGTCATTCATAGTAATACTGCAAGCATGTTGGCTTGCCTCAAAAGGTATTAGAGGGAGGTTCCGGCACCCCTTGTGGTGCGCAACTGATTTATTAGTGTAGAAATAATATTTTATTTTGTTTTGATTTCATATTTTTAGATGAAATATTTTTGTAATTAATAATTGAATAGTAAAGGAATCCAAAGTTAAGACATGGGAGGACTTTGGGGTTAAGCTGGTATCTGACTTCAGATCTGCAAATAAAGTATTCTGGCAGACCATCTACCAATATTGTAATAAGTCCTCCTCCAGACCTGCTATCAAGAATGCATCTGGGGTTCTCCTCTTCAAAGAGGTACATCTGTGCAAGGAGTGTATACTTTGCTGATCTCCTAAACCTGATCACAACAGCATCTTTGGCCCTAGATGTTAAAAGCCTTAAATAGAGAAGGTATTCTCTGGCTGACGTGTGTGTACCGGGAAGCCTGGATTTCTGGAAAGGCACCTAAGCAATGGCAATCGGGAGTGATAATCCTAACTTTCAAAAAGGGAGACAAGAGAGATTGATTCAATTATAGAGAGATCTCCTTGTTAAGTCTCCCCTTTAAGGTTTATGCTAAGTGTCAGGCAAGAAAATGTAAGGAAATTGTCGAGTCCAAGCTAGCTGATGAACAGGGTGGTTTTCGCCTAGGACACAGCACAGCCAACCAAATATTTACACAGTGGCAGGTCTTTGAGAAATTGTGGGAGCACTGCTGAGAGGTGTATGCTTGCTTAGTAGATCATGAAAAGGCATATGATCGCATTCTATGGGATCTGTTGTTGAAGGTTTTGCATGAATATGGGATTGTTGGAGAGCTTCTTGTTGCCCTGAGGTCTCTCTATGAATCTTTTAGTATTTGTTTTCAGATGAATGGTGTTAAATTGAAACCATTCAATGTGGGAATTGGACTTCGCCAATGGTGCGTACTATCATCTCTCCTGTTCATTTTCGTCATGAACAGGATTGACATGTGCAGCCTGTTTGGATGTAGTATCATGACTAGCTGGTGTACGATCAGTTGGCTGGAATTTACAGACGACATGGTATTATTTATCTTGTCAGAAGGTGATCTCCAACATGCACTTGATAGGTTTGCTGCTGAGTGCTGCATGGCTGGAATAAAAACCAGTACTGCGAAGACAGAGAGACTTGTCCTCTCAAGGAAGCCTGCACTGTGCACTCTACACGTGAATGGAGTTCTACTGAAGCAGGTGGAGAAGTTCACGTATCTTGGGGCCGTGTTCACGAATGATAGAAGGCAGGAGGCTGAATTAAGTGCAAGAGTTGCAAGAGCTGGTGCAGTAATGCACCAGCTTCATTACTCACTAATCAGAAGGGAAGTAGGTGTAAAAGCCAAACTTGCTATCTTCAATTTGTGCCAACCCTTACCTATGGTCATGAATCTTTGGTAATGGCTGAAAAAATACGATCGCAAATACAAGCAATCAAAATGGAGTCCCTCCAAAGGTTCTTTGAAATAATGTTACTTTATAGAGTGTGTAGCTCAGAGATCAGAGAGTTGCTCCAGGTAGAGATGCCTCTTCTCCGAATTGAGAGATCACAGCTCTGATACTATGGGCACGTGGTTAGAATGTCTTAGGAAAGAATTGCTGAACACATTTTACAGGCAAAACCAACTGGCAGGAGACCCAAGGGTACATCTCGAGTAAAATGGTTGGATAACATCCATGTGCTAGGCAGATCTTGCTTGGGGATCCAGCTGGATCAATTGGAGATGGTTGCTTCTAATAGGCCCTGCTGGAAGTAGTGTTTGAAGACTCTGCCTTCACAATCCTATCAGGAACAAGTTGGTGAAGAAGAATGTGTGCATTTTCATTCTGTAAGAATTACTGAGAAAATCTATAAACAATTCAATATTAAAAAATTATTTTCTTTACATATTAAAATAATAACACATTTCACATTGTTTTACATGGTAGGTCTGGAGCTTCTATCATTAAAACACCCGAGAAAGCTCCTATGAAATACAACCCTTTAGGAAGACAACTAAAATTGCATAGGTGAACCATAACAACAACAACGGCAACACACACACACGTGAGTGTGATAGAACTGGGGGTCGAAATAATAATTAAAAAAAAAGCAATAAAAATTATTGTGTACAGCCCTCAGGTGCACTACAGGTTCTTATTCTTAATCCATTTGTTACCATATTTTTAAAGAAAAACACTGTTTATGATTTTCAAATAACTTTGAAAATAATCAAGAATTAAGCTGTTGTTTGGAACATAACTTAATAAAGAATCTTATATAAAATTACGGAAGGCTTTTAGATAAATATAAACACTTAAAAATAAACAGCTTAGTATTATATAGAACTAGTGGTTGTTTAGTAACAAAATTGTTAAAACACGGGAGAAATGAGATACAAACTTGTAGGAAGACAGTCAAACCTGCATAGGTGTGAGCTGTAAATATCATCTTTCTTTTTTCTTATTTATTAAAATAAAAAATAAAACATATTTGGCTATACATTGCTATTAACATTAAATAAAGCAACAAAAATGTCGTTCGGAGAGAGGTCCGTAAAATAGTTGTCTAAATATTTTCTCCTCTCGCGGTTGACGACACTAAAAATACATCTGAGCGGAAGTTGTATTAAATCTTGCCCCATGTGTTCCTCTAATGCGGTTTCAAATTCGGATAAAATCCATTAAGAAGATGGTTTGTTAAAAAAATATATAAATTAACAAACAAAAAATAAGTATAAAAGTGAGAAATCAAAGCAAACCGGTAGAAAGTAAGCTTGTTTTTTGTTGTGTGTGTATGTGTTATTTTCTTTTAGTTAGACTAAAAATGAATGGCGGGTGAAAAACGAAGGCAAATTTATTTATGAAAATTATTAACATTCCATGCTGTTACTTTGGTAATTGTCTGGTTTTGTGTCGTGTTTGTCTGCTTGTGCATTTCTATGGATTGAGGACGAAAACAAAACCCAGCTACAATAACCATCACAAGCACCGCCATTTACTCCAAACACTAACGTTGTGTTGAAAGTTAATTTGATGAGTCCTGAGACATTGCATATAACAAGCCTACTCATTTAATTTACCATGTGATTAAAAAAAAAAAAATACTCGGACTCATTTATTTTAATTTATCCTCCTTTCTCACAGACGTACACTGAGACAGACGGAGAAGGGCCTTTACTATATTTTTGTGGGATTTGTAGACAATTGGCACTGTTAAACGTTCGTATGTTCTTTCATCACACATGACTCCATGTTACTGTTAAAGACATATCGTTAAACATAATTATATATATATATATATATATATAAATATATATATATATATATATATATATAATATATTTGTGTGTGTATTAGTTATTCTCTGAGAGTCGCAAGTTCTCATATACACTCATTTAAAGAACCTTAAACCAATTTCTTCGAAGGAAGATTATTTACTTTCGTGTGTCTTTGCTACATAAATATTTTTAAACCTATTGTCGTATGTATATTTTTATATATGCAACTCGTTTGAACTTGTTAACCAAAAAATATTTCATATTTCCTCCCCACAACATTTGATATAGACATTAAATGTATTTTGTAGTGTCTTAAGAGATTTATTATAATCAACTCCCCCTCTCTCTCTCATATATATACACACATATATATATATATATATATATATATATATTTAATATCATTGTATATATATATATATATATATCTATCTTTTATACGGCCCTCTTACCAACACGAAGTGACCTGAAACTAAACCTACACCACTATAGGCATACTACCCAAATTATCGTCAAACTACCTAAACCTAACCAAAGCTATTATAGACATACCAAAGAAAAATATACAACGTATCTCGTCCACAAGAACTACAAACAAAATACAATACAATGCAATAACAATACTACTGTTAATAAGAAAACCTATCGTAATTACTGGCACGGAGGCGACAGTTACCTGGTTTATATTGAGATATAATTATTATATAATATAATAATATGAAAATCTACCGGTTTCGTGCATGTTTGCAAAGATCATGTTGGTGAGAGAAAAGGGGCTTGAGGCCGCTGTTGTCTTTGTATGCTGGTATATATTTTTTGAATGAGTGGCACTGTAGTCAAAATGGACTTGGCTAATGCGGGCCCTATCGTGCTGCATACTTTAACTAATGCTTGCAGCCAAAATGCAGATGTTCTCAAACCTGCTGTGCACCAGTTAAAACAATGGGAGACCAGTCCTGGATTTTATACTATTCTGTCGGTAAGTCAATTTATCCCTACTTAGAAATCTATATGTATGTCTTCCTTTATTACTATATATGCGTGTGTGCCTGTCCCTATGTATTTTATGTCATTTAATCCTACCGATGTCAACTTTGCTTTTCATCCTTCCTGGGTCAATTAAAGTATCATTCCACGTACTGGGGTCGATGTAATCGATTTTTCTCATTCCCCAGAAATTGTTGGCTCTGTGCCGAAATTAGTAAGAACTATTAAAATACCAGTCAAGTAATCGGGTCTTATAATCGTTATAAATTGCTAGCCTTGTAACGAAATTAGAAACCATTATTATGAAAATATGGGTTCTTTTTTTGATGAACCCACCAAATAAAATTTTGGGGTGATTTAGATGATTGTCCTAACTCAACTAGTGTGTGGGCGGGTAAACATATATGTTTTTAATGTGTTGTGTTTCTTACTGCTTGTTTTATAATACTTTTATACGTATTTAGCTGTCTATCCTACAATATCCCTACTCTTGTTTTATTTACCTTCGTTTGTCCAGCCCATATATTGCAACTCCTATGTTTATGATGTTTATTGTATTATATATCAAAGCTCTTGTGACTAATAAAGAAATTATAATAAAATGTGTATCTCTGGTGCATTCATTCATCATCTTGGTGTATTTTAGTAAATCTTTAAACCTTATCAACCCACGCAGTATGATCGAATGATTCACAATCATGAGATTTTCGGGTGCGAAATCACTACATGGTACCTCAGGCAAGTGTCGCGTACCATCGCCTGAGGTCGATCCAAGCTTTGAGAGTAAAATTGGGTAAACGGAAATTGTTTTGAAAGTTGTTGAATCGATTGTACCTGTAATTCAAAAGGTTCAGCCTTGTCACACAGTTTCACGCTGAATCTCCCTGAGAAATACGTTAAAGGCAAACGTATCTGGAATACTCAACCACTTACATTATAATACAAGATAGAATGTACCAGTAATTAAAAGGTTCACTCGTGTCACATACTGTCATGCTAAATTTCCATGATAATTACGTTACGGGTACTCATGTCTGTGGAATAACCAGCCGCTCGCATATTAATTTTGCGAGTTGGCCGTTCCGATCATCGAACAATTGGAACACTTATCGTCAAAACCAATACTAGCTAGCATTCAATACAATAACTACATTTATTATGTAACATCGATAGCAGACATGATCAAATGTTTCAACCGTGACCCTCTCGTCTTTTTAGTCTGTATGTTTCAATCACTACATTATCTAGTGTTCTTCCATTTTTTTGTAGACGAATGCATGTGATGTAATTTGAGATGACATTCGGCTACTATTTTTAGCAGTTCGAGCGATCGCCACGTAGGAGCCCCGTCACCGTCAATTACACTTACTGTTTGTTGTTGGCCCTTGATCAGTTATGATTAACCAGGTCTTTGTTCATGACGGTTCCAACCGTAACCATCTCCGCTTTTATTTATTCAGACAGTGTATCTAGGACTACTTTATCCAATATGGCCTTCCATTTTTGTTAAAGACAGTCATAGTGCAGATATAGGGATATTTGGTATTTATTTCTAACAGGACAGTGAGCTACGACGACCATGCTAAGGAAAAAGGTCCCTCTCGTTATCTACATCGGTGGTGCCCAACCTTTTTTCCGCGATACGCAGTTCAAATATTACTGAGAGACTTATAAAGAACCCTTATTATTGATAAAGAGAAAGAATATATGTACAAATACAAAAATATATACCATTTCATAAAAAGCTTTAGAACTGCATGAAAAACTGTTAAACTTTACTGAGAAACCTGTAGAAGACTGCTTTTTTCACAAAACAAAACCCTCAAATATTTTAGTAAGCACTTTGTGTTTATATAAACTCAGGTTGGAGACCATTGATCTACTACATATAGTAAATTGTATTGAGTAATTAACTCTTAACATCCTGTATTGATTTAGCCAAAAAATATGTTTTAAAAATGTTTGTTAATCTAAATGTTTATAGTATCTTTACTAGTGGAAAGATGATTGTGAAAATTTGCAGTAAACTAAAGACTTTAATATTTAATGTAATGTAGTCAGTGATGTGCTTAAGAATGTCTAAAGTAGTTTCTCAAGAATATTTTACTAATATGGGTTGTTTGTTCAAATGTTTATAATATCTTTACAACATTAAAAACACAATTTTTTAATCTGATGCAGTCATGGTGTTTTGTAGTTTTCAAGAATTTCTTGCTAATACTGTTTTATGTGGTACGGGCTGTTAAGAGTTAAGGTGCCTTATTCTTCACGCTGATGTTATCCTCCTGATAAAATACACATGAAGGGTTAGGAGAACGATTTAGTTGTGTCAAGTGCACAACAAGCTCTACACAAACGCATTCAGTACACTCTGTAAAGTGGTTGGTGATAGGAAGGGCATCCGGTCATAGAAAACCTGCAAGAGGACTCTTCAGCTGTACCAAAGACATCACAACCATCTTAGTATTGGTGCTATGAGAAAATGCGCTTTGTGCACTTTGTGTGAGAATATATGCAAGTAAAATGCAATCTTCCGTCCTGTTGGAGATCATTAGCTCCGATTAAATACTAACTTGGTCTTTGATGACCTGTCCAACCCTTACTAGCCTGGAAAACAGACTTTAAATGGTAATGATGATGATCTGTTGTTTTAGTTATGAAATACCAGGAATTAAGTTTGATCCTTCTATTTCAGGGGTTCTCAAGCTGGTAAATATTTTCTAATCATGGGGTAAATTTGCTGATTCTGAATTTGCGCATATTTATTTTTTAAAATTATTATTAACCTTTTCATGTCCAAAATTAGATGAAGAAGTTTGACGGATTTACTAAAATTATTATTTTATTATTAGTAATTTAACAAATAGTTCTTATATAAAATTATGTTGGAAGATTTTGATTTAAATAAAAAAGTCTAAAGTCTGTCTGTCTTAAGCCAGAAGGCCCATTTGGCCGGTGCTTATCTTCGTTTCATGGCTGAAGCGACTGAAAGTACAAGACTTCCCCCTGGATAGGACGCCAGTCCATCACAGGGTTAAACCTCCAGCTATTGCTGGTACTCATTTCCATCTGAGTGTACTGGAGCAACGTGAAATGAAGTGTTTTGCTCAAGAACACAACACGCAACCCAGGAATCGAACCCACAACATTATGATCGTAAGTCCAACATTCTTATCACTAGGCCACGTGCCTCCACTTGATTTAAATAGGAACCCTTTATAATGGGATGGTTTGGTTTCATAGAAGCAGACTCCGTTTTATCTGGTTTGGTAAATGGAAAGGTAAAAAAAAAACAATCTGAAGTTGAGATGGTGTTTGTTTATTAAAATACTAATTTATTTTCTTTAATATTTTGGACTTAAGAATCTGTACGAGTCTTGTCAACTGACTATTTGGCATGGAAGAGTGGATGTAAAAACAATGATGATGATTTTATCATCACTGTTTTATGTCTGTTTTTCCATGCTTGCATAGGTTGGAATATGTATCATCATCATCATCATCATTTTACGTCCACTTTTCCCTGCTTGCAAGGGTGGGACGGGAAATTATTCTGGCTTGATTTCTACAGCTGGATGCCCTTCCTAACACCAACCTCATTTGCAGTGAGTGTTGGGTGCTTTTTTGCCGTGGCACCTCCATGACCACTTTGCAGTGGAAGGATAGGGACCCCAGTCCTATCAACTCATTTCTACAGCTGAGTAAACTGGAGCAATGTGAAATAAAGTGTCTTGCTCAAGGAAACAACACATCACCCAGTTTGAGAATTGAACTCACAACCTTCCGATTGCAAGCCCAATGTTCTAACCACTAAGCCATGTGCCTCCATGTATGTATATATATAATAGTAGAACACTGATGGGTTATATCCATAGTGGTGGAGCACTCAGTCCATGGGACGAGTTTGGTAGAAGTAGTTCCACAACAGTTAATTCACCGTTTTCGAGAACAATTGTTTCACCTTAGTTAGTGAAATAATTGTTCTTGGAAATGGTGAATTAACTGTTGCGGATCTACTTCTAAATATATAAGTTAGGCATGGTCACCTAACTGGTCTACTCTCAGAATGTGGCAGCCCATCTACCCTAAGCAAGCATGGGAAAATATGATCTCAACTACCCTCGTTGAATGTGGGTGAACTAGGAAGAACATTCATTATACAAAAGTAATCCCAGGAGAGGAGGTTGTTATACAACACCCTTTAGTTGTCTGTGACCTGAGGGTGAAGGGTGGAGGGAGAGCTTAGCAGAGGAAATATCAACCAAGGCTAAAGATGTGGAGATTAAAAGAAATAACAGTGAAGGAGGCACTAAGAGAGAAACCAAGTATGTTAGATGCTGACATGAATTAACTTGAGAGTACTTGGAATCTCTGAAAAATGGTTTGTTAGATGTTGGTGATATGTGTAGATGGGCGAAAAGACCACCAAGAGACAGGGAAACAATGCTGGAATGATGAAGTTGGAAAGAAGAGTGGTGAGAAAAGAAGATTCAGAGAATAGCAGAAAATAAAGGATATGATAGCAGAAGAGGCAGCTCATCAGGGTTATGAGGCAGTCAAGAGGGCTGCAAAGAAAGAAGTGGCAAGAGCACAAGGGCATATAGTAGATTGTGTAGAGACTGACTGGATTCAGAGATGGGTTTAGGATTGCAAGGCAGTTAGCAAGAGAGAGATGGGATGTGATAGAGGGGCAATGGATGGAATTAGGAAAAGTGGAAGAAATGTATGGAGAAATTTTTAAATGTGGAGAATAAATTGGATGGCAACATAGAGAACAATCTGGTTCTTGGACTGGCAAAGAAAATCTTTGAGGAAGCACTGAATAAGGTCATCCGTTCAATTCCCAGACTGCAATGCTTTGTATCCTTGAGCAAGACACTTTATTTTACATTGGTTCAGTTTACTCTGCAAGCAAAAAATGAATTGTACTTGTAATTCAAGAGGTCAACTTTGTCACACATTGTGACACTGAATCTCTCTGAGAACTACATAAAGGATCCACATGACTGGAATGCTCAGCCACTTACACATTACACATTAATTTCACAAACCGTTCCATTGATTGAATCAACTGGAACACTTGTCAGAAACGACAGGTCCGACCACAACAAATTTATAGAATGTAAAGAAGAAATATATATGTTTCCAACTTGTATCTTCAAGCTTTGTTCTTAGTGCATGGTGAATTAGCAGAGCTGTTAGAGTGTAGGACAGCCATGGGCAAACTGCGGCCCGTTTCACTTTCTGAATGGTATGTCTAATTTCAAAATTGCTTTGAATTTTTTTAGCAGTGTGGCCCTTTTAGTCACATAATTATATGCAACGATACAGTGCACCTGTTATAAAATCCAGGAGACTCACAGCATAGTTATTAAGAAATTTCTAAAAAAAATCTAAAACTAAAGCATGTCTGGTTCAAGGTTAGTGGACTGTTCTGATAAGATCTGAAGTAGGATTGAGAGCTTTGTGTGTATGGGATGAGTGGGGAGTGGTGGCTTGAAATATTTAAGATAACTAATCTCTTTATATGATTAAAAAAAAAAAAAATTAATCAAATGTTCCACTAATACGAGGTTTGTCTCAAAAGTAAGGGTATTGATTTTTCCTATGTGCAACATGGCAATGCAGTACTTCAATGTGTATAGGTGTGTTGGTTATGACCTCAGCTGCTAGAAAGTCTCGAAAGTGAGGCAAATTTCTTGAATAAAGTAATAACAGGTTTGAGTACGATCCAGAGACAAAATGGCAAAGTGAAGGGTGGCACATGAAAAATTCTCCTTGTCTGAAGAAAGCACGCATGAGCAAATCTAGGGTGAACATTTTTATTTCAACAGCCATGGTTTTGTTCACACAGAATTTTTACCTCCAGGGCAAACAGTTAATTGCACCTTCTACGAAGATGTCTTGGAACAACTTTGAAAATGGTCCAGAAAGGATGAAAGGACATTGCAGGAGATTGGGCACTGCACCACAATAATGTGCCTGCTCACACAGCACTAGAGAATTTCTGATGAAGAAAAACATTCCCACTCTTCCTCATTCTCCCTACACTCCAGATCTAGCTCTGTGATTTATACCACTGCCCTAAGTTGAAACTAATGTTGAAGAATCATCATTTTTGGACTGTGGAAAACACAAAAAGAATTGTAACGGACGAGCTAAGGACACTCACAGAAAATGACTCCCAGTATTGCTATGATCAATGGAAAAAAACGGTTGAACCACTGTGACTTGCCAAGGGTCATTCATATTTTGAAGGAGATATCTTGTAATTTCATGAATGCCTAATATACATGTAAATAAAACATCAGTACCCTTACTTTTGAGACAAACCTCATAATTCAACTCTACTACTTGAAACCACATTAGAAAGGTATTCTTAAAACGTAGAAAACAATGCTATGACTGCATCACATAAAAAATTAAATGATACATATTTTTACAATGATCTGACCACTATCAACATGATCATTGTTTTTATGTCCATTTTCCACACTGGCATCGGTTGGACAGGATGTTTTGAGAATGTTTTACAGCTGGATACCCTTCATGACACCAACCTTGTTAGTCACCTCTTATGACATGTAGGGATATGGTTTATCTATATTACTAAAACAGAGAATGTCTGTTTGTCTGTCTGTTCAATCACTAAAACTCGAGAACCGCCCAACCGATTGTTTTAAAACTTTACACATGTAATACTTGTCCTATTGAGTGTTCTGAGCAAAAAAAATTCAAATTTTCAATGCCCTAGGGACCGCATTAGGCGATTTAGCGATCTCTTTCTCTCTCTCTCTTAGTCTTTCTCTTTTTAGATAGATACATAGATATGATGTCGCACCTTTATAATATCTGTCTTTATGCTTGACTCTACATTACGTCATTATGACGTGATCAGTGTGTGTGTGTGTATATATGTATATATAGTGTGTGTGTGTATATTCTTATGCCAGGGAACGTCTTCACGAACCAAAGTATCGTCTTCCTGTTTCCCTTCGGTTGCAACGTTTTTCGAAATATTTACATCTGCGTTCACAGATTGATTTTTTTAGTTACAGAATATCCCGTTAAGGTTGGAAGCAGTGATTCTTTGCTTAAACTTGAATGTTATTTTAATATAGATACTCGTGTACAGATATTTTTGCATACACAAAAACAAAATATAAACAAACAAGGCCAACGATTACATCAGTGAGTCTTAGTGTACTTCACACTGCTTTTAGGTAGAAGATCCCGTTAAGGGTGAAAGCATCGATTCATTTTCTGCGTTTACAGATTGATTTTTTTAGTTTCAGAAGATCCCGTTAAGGGTGAAAGCAGCGATTCTTTGTTTAAACTTTAATCTGTTATTTTAATATATATAATTATATATTCGTGTACAGATATTTTTGCATACACAATAACAAAATATAAACAAACGTATTTATTTCACGAGGCTCGATAAGGATAAACATATATCAAATATATAAGAACCCTAGAGCAAATCCCGAGCAATGCCGGGCCATTCTGCTAGTCTATTCTAAAAATGGGGATACTAATATACTATGTTTGAATTAACAGACCTCATCATCGTTTTTACCTCCACTTTTCAACTCGTGCATGGGTTTGATGGGTCCTTCTCAGCACAGCATTTTACCACTAGTCGCATTCCTTTGTCATCTCTTCTGCCAGTCTTAGCGTTTTGAAGTCAGCTCTCTCACTCTCTGTCCAGGTCTTTCTTGGTCTTTCTCTACTCTGTCTTACATGGGTTAGATGATTTTTTTTTTTTTTTCCAGCAATGTTTTCTACGTTTAGATGCACTTCTTGATGTCAACCTGTACCTTGCATTGCCTGTAGATTGTGTCTAATTTACTTAGTTGATAACATAAGACTGGGGTTCTCCCATCACTAAAATACCCAAGAAACCTTCTATGAGATGCAACTTCAGAGGGTGTGGTTAAATATAAAAGGTGTGAGCCATTTTGGTATATATATATTTAAACTGGCCATATCCGTCTAGAATTCTCTCACTTCTTTCTGTTCAAACCAGCTGTAACCGGCCACTCATTCCAACATTAAAGTATTCTCAAAATAAATGACATCAAAATCTCATAGATTCGATATTATATGAGATAATTATGTGAGATAAAACATTTACCACAAAATTACAATAGTATATATATAATCTAAATGTTAAAGAAAAGAATCCTACTGGTGTGGACGTTAAATGATGATGATAATGATATATGTAATTAATACAATAAAAGCAATTGTAGAAATTAAAGATGGAATTTGAATAACATCCTTAGTTTTTCTTTTGTATTAATCATTTATACTCTGGTTTTTACTGTCTTCATCTACCAGTATTGTAGCCCTTTAGAGTACATCTTTGACTTGGATTCTTGCATGCTGTTGACTTTAATAAGACATTGAGCTTGACACACCTTACTAAAATAATACTGGATTATTCCACTCTGATTAGCTCTCTCTCTCTCTCTCCCTCCCCCCTCTCTCTTTCAATGAATTGAAACAAAAGAAGTAAGCTATATTTCAACCTTATATTTTTCTGTTTTTTTTCTATTCAAATTTTAGCTGTCTGATGAGGTCATAGCTTGTTCCATAACGGTTATCACTGAAATATATATAACATCGACTATGATTAAATGAAGTTAATTTTAACCAGTTGACTTATACTTCATGTTTATATATATATATATATATCATCATACGTCCGCTTTTCCCTGCTTGCAAGGGTTGGACGGGTCCTATTCAGCACAGTATCTCTCCACTTGTTATGGTCCTTCATCATCTCCTTGGTGAGTTTCAGCGATCTGAGGTCTGCTCTCACCTCCTCCGCCCATGTTTTTCGTGGTCTACCTGCACTGGGACTTCCTGGCACTTCTTCACCCAGTAGTCATCCCCCATGCACTTCACATGTCCATACTACAACTTATCCTTCTTATACAGAGTTTCTTTCTCAACTCGTCTATGCTGGGTCGTTCACACACATTGACATTGCACATCCAACGGAGCATACTTGCTTCATTTCTCTCCAGCCTTTGCATATCTTCAGCAGTTGCTGCCCATGTCTCACTACCATGCAGCATCGCGCATCTCACACAGGCATCATATAACCGTCCTTTCATACGCAAGGAGATACCCTTCTTTGTCAACAGAAGAAGCAGCTCCCTAAACTTCTTCCAACCCGTCCTTATTCTAGGTACTATGGCCTCGGACCCCCCCCCCCCTTTCCATGCTAATCTGATCACCTAGGTACCAGAAGCTATCAATCACTTGTATAGAACCCACCTGCATTGGAAAAATGAGTCTATCACAGCGATTACTACTGCCAACTTTCCCTGTACATCTACTGCATACGTAGTTTACCCTACCTGTTAGTTTGCCTGCTATCCCACTACATCTCTTGTGTACCCAAGATCTGCATTACATAAATTTTATGGAATTTATGCCAGTTCCTTTCCTACATATCGAATATGGCCATTTCCCTGATGGAATTAGAGTATTGTCTTCTCTTCTACTTATCAACACTTTTGTTTTAGCTATGTTCACTCTCGGGCCTCTTGATTCCAACTGCTGTTTCCATAGCTAGAATTTATTCTCTAGCTCCTCTACTGATTCTGCTATAAGAACCAGATCATCAGCATAGAGAAGTGCCCATGGGCATCCAGTCTTAAACTCCTCTGTTATGGCTTGGAGGACTATAATGAACAAGAGTGGGCTGAGGACTGAACCTTGATGTACACCTATTTGTATCTGGAATTCCTCACTAAACTCCATTCCTATTCTCGCTTTACTGACAGCACCCCTGTACAGCTTGCACTGTCCTCACAAATCATTCCCATTCCTCTACACCTAGTTTGCTTAGGGACCACCAGATGACAGATCGGGGTACCCTATCAAAGGCCTTCTCTAGATCAATAAAAGCTAAGTATAGTGGCTTATTCTTCTCTAAGAACCTCTCTTGTAGTTGCCTCACTAAGAAGACATCTGTTGTACTTTTCCGAGGCACAGAACCAAACTGCATCTCATCTAAATTGACCCTTTCTCTAATCAGTTGCGCTAATATTCTCTCTGATCCATCAGCTTTATGCCCCTATAATTGCTCCTCTCTAGAGCATCCCCTTCAGCCATAGAAACCAAGCCAAAATCAGTTCTATGTGAACAAAACATGGCCCTCTAACCTGGCTTGTCTCACAACGGGACAGCTTGTCTAACCCATGCTAGCATGATGATATATCTCATGGCTGTGCCTTGAAGTGTTTATTTTTGAAGGTGCTTGCCTAGTGGTTAGGGTGTTGGACTTATGATCATAAGGTTTTGGCTTTGCTTCTTGGATCTTATGGCACATGGTGTTCTTCAGCAAGATAGTTTATTTCACTTTGCCATGAGTTGTGACAGGCAGATAGTATCAGCAATAAAAACATTGTTCACTTGCTCCAATCTAATGATTGACTATATATATATATATTAAAGTTGAGACAGTAAACAAAAAACAAAAAATGTATATATATATATAAACCATGTATCTTTAAAAGATGTTGAGGGAAAATTGAATTAGAGGATTTTGCTGTATTAGTTGACTATAGAAAATATTGTAATAACAGGATATATCAGCAAAAAAAAAAACATGGCAAAAGCTTCTAATTCAATTTTCAGACATTTATATATATATATATAAATATACACAGTTCACGAGTAACCAATCTTAAAGAGAGAGATGGAGATAGGAGAGGAGAGATTGGTGAATTAGTTAGAAGCCAAAGCGTAAAGGCATGTGCTCAATGTGCAATATGCAGTAGAAAGCAGCTAGGTGGCTGGGTTCATGCAGAAGTTAGGCGTGCAGAGCTGGAAATATTCATTAGTTAAGCAAAACAAGGCCACAAATTTCATAAGGAAGACATTATTAAAAGATTGTCAACATATTTTAGTTTGATGTAAGGAATGTAGAGAATAATAATAATAATATTAATAATAATTGTTTCTACTTTTGGCACAAGGCCACCAAAATACCCAGTGTATTATTGGTACTTTATTTTATCGACCCCGTAAGGATGAAAGGCAAAGTTAACCTCGGCGGGATTCGAACTCAGAATGGCAAGGGCCGTAACTCAATGCATCAAAGCATGGCGTCCGACCCTCTACCGATACTGCCAATCCACATAATGTCCATTTACAATTGTTTCGCTACTCCATATAATATTTTTGGATCAAATGATTATATATCATTATTGATCTGGTTTAGTTGAAAATAATTAACATAGGTAAAGATAGAGCAGTTCATCGGAACTTCCAAAGGAATATAATATTATTATTATTCTCTACATTCCTTACATCAAACTAAAATATGTTGACAATCTTTTAATAATGTCTTCCTTGTGAAATTTGTGGTCTTGTTTTGCTTAACTAATGAATATATATATATATAGTATAAAAGAGAAAACACAGGTAAGCATTAAGAGAAGGATTTTATCCAGGTATTTACGACCGTTTCATTGGTAAGTGCAACCTTATATTGCTATACTGCAAATAGCAGCCGCTCAATTATAATTGTTGTTCACAGTCCAAATTTTCAAAATAGTGAGTAAGTTATTCTTGAAATAATTCTTAATATATAGAGAAAAACATTTATTTGGAATTGTATTTACTAGTATATAGAGAGAGGAATCAGAAGGTCAGGGGACAAACGGAATAGTATAGAGAGAGGAAGGGGGTAGAGTGACAGAGATGGAGGGAGGGGTAGAGGTGGAAGGATTCCTTGATCAGTTTTGATATGTAGACTTTGTCATGGAATGTAGTGAGTTAAATTGATCATAGTGGGAATATAGAAGTTTTCGCACTACAAGTGCAAATCGAACCCTTAACCTTTTACTACCAACTGACAAACTGCATATACTTAGACTTTATACTCTCTTGTTGTATCTAAACCCTTTTAATTACCCACAAAAACCAATACCTATATCCCCCCCTTCTCCTTCATTCCTCTTCTATTTCTTCCTTCCTTCCCTCCCCTTTTTGGCTATCTTTTCTTTTCTTCTTTCTCCTCCCTTCTTTGCTTTTATTTTTGCCATTATTATCTTTATCTTTATTTTTATATATATATATTTATCTCTTTATCTCCCCCCCCTCTCTATCCATCCCTCCCACTATGATCAATTTAATTCTCTTTAACTCACTACATTCCATGACATGAAGTCTACATAGCAAAACTGATCAAGGAATCCTTCCATTTCAGTTTGTCACTCTACTTCCTACCTCTTCCCCTTCCTCTCTCGTTATACTATTCCGTTTGTCCCCTCACCTTCTGATTCCTCTCTCTCTATATACTAGTAAATACAATTCCAAATAAATGTTTTTCTCTATATATTAAGAATTATTTCAAGAATAACTTACTCACTATTTTGAAAATTTGGACTGTGAACAACAATTATAATTGAGCGGCTGCTATTTGCAGTATAGCAATATAAGGTTGCACTTACCAATGAAACGGTCGTAAATACCTGGATAAAATCCTTCACTTAATGCTTACCTGTGTTTTTTCTTTTATACTTTATAAGCCACTCTACCTGGCATTTGTCGACCTTGAGAAAGCCTTTGACAGAGTTCCACGTGCAGTAATCTGGTGGGCTCTTAGAAAACTAGGAGTAGATGAATGGCTTGTGAAAGCGGTACAAGCCATGTATAGGGGAGCAGTCAGCAAAGTTAGGATTGGCAATGAGTATAGCGAGGAATTTAGCGTACAGGTTGGGGTCCACCAGGGCTCTGTTCTTAGCCCTCTCCTGTTCATCATAGTCCTGCAGGCAATAACGGAGGAGTTTAAGACCGGATGCCCATGGGAACTCCTGTATGCTGATGACCTCGCACTCATAGCTGAATCTATGGTAGAACTAGAGAATAAATTCCAAACCTGGAAGCAGGGACTAGAGAGAAAGGGCCTCAAAGTCAACATGACAAAGACTAAGGTCCTTATAAGTAGACGAGAAAACAGAACCCAGATCCCCTCAGGGAAATGGCCTTGCTCAGTATGTAGGAAAGGTGTAGGTAGGAACTCCATTCTTTGCCCCAAATGCAAACAATGGGTACACAAGAGATGTAGCGGGATCTCAGGAAGCTTAATTAAGAATGTAGGATTCACATGCAGCAGCTGTGCTGAAACAGCAAGCAAACAGCCACAGGAAACAAGTACCACCAATCTCTGGGAGGGCCCTGTAGAAACAGTAGACAGCTTCTGCTACCTAGGTGACCGAATTAGCAACGGAGGTGGGTGCTCAGAAAGTACAATAACTAGGGTAAGAACGGGATGGAAGAAGTTTAGGGAACTACTACCACTGCTAGCTGCAAAAGGCTTCTCCCTCAGAATGAAAGGCAGACTGTATGATGCGTGTATCCGAACAGCGATGTTGCATGGTAGTGAGACCTGGGCGCTGAAGGTGGAAGACTTACGTAGATTAGAGAGAAACGAAGCCTGCATGCTCCGATGGATGTGTAACAGTAATATACGTGAACGACAAAGCATAAATGAATTGAGAGAGAGACTGAGCATAAGAGGAATCAAATGCTGCGTGCAGGAGAGGCGGTTACGCTGGTATGGACATGTGATGCGTATGAAGGATGACAGCTGCATAAAAAGGTGCAGAGCACTAGAAGTTGATGGAAACCGCGGAGTGGGGAGACCCAAGATGACTTGGGATGAGGTGATAAAAGCCGACCTTACCCAACTACACCTCTCAAAGTCAATGACACACGACCGTGACTTCTGGCGTCACGCAGTAATACAGGGTACCCGACCTCCCATGGGTACATGCTGAAGCATATAAACAATATGCCCCCCCCCCCCCCACCGCAAGGTGGTCGTGGAGGTGCCACGGCAAAAAAGCACCCAGCCCACACTGTAAAGTGGACGTGTAGGCGCCACGAAAAAGCACCCAGCACTCACTGTAAATGAGGTTGGTGTTAGGAAGGGCATCCAGCTGTAGAAATCAAGCCAGATCAGTTCCTGTATGAGCAAGGCATGGTCAGCCGACCAGACACTGCCCACAACAGGACAACCCGTCTAACCCATGCTAGCGTGGAAGAACGGACGTAAAATGGTGATGATGATGATGATGATGACTCCAAGATTGAACAGAATTCTTACAAACTTGTGGAGTTAACCGTATGTTGAAACCATCCATGAAACTGGCTTTCTTAACTACGAACTGGATCACAAAAAGCAATTTTCTGCTTCCCTAACTATATATATATATATATATATATATATTGTTATACTTTGGGAAGACCATGCTGCCAATAAAGCGCATGCACTTGTTGGATTTCACTTCAAATTATTATAAACTCCCAGTCAGTTTAATAACTGGGTGGTTGTTTAGTTGTTGATTGTCAAAACTCTTACATCACACATTGTGTGCTCCTCAGTGACTGCTTTTCTTGTTTTTGTGAGCTGTCTACTTGGGCTGCGCATGCGTTATATCCTGATTTCTGTGTGTGTCTGTGTCAAATACAAAAATGAAGTGTATATATATATATTTAGATATGTTTTCATGTTGGTCTACTTTCTAACATAAACTGCTACATTTTATGAAATTGATCTGACAACTATTGTAGCAGATAGTGGTAGTGTTGAGATGGTAGCTATGGAAAGTAACTTTGGAATGGAATTATAAGAATGTTTCTACTTTAGTTTTTGGCATTGAAACTAAAATGGTCTTTCTTTTTTTCTCCTTCGAACGTCTTCAGTTTTATTTTAACACTTTCGTTACCATATTTCTAATGAAAGGAGACGGCATATGTATTTCAAAACATTTGGAGGAATTTAGTAATATAATTTTTTCATCATTTATCTGGTGTTTTAACATAAATGTTCTTCCATATAATTATGATGAAAGATCTTTTAGATGAATCGAAATACTTTAACCCTTTAGTTAACAAATTTCTAATGCCTATGTATTTCAAATTATTTTGAAAATAATCAAGAATTTGAAGTGATTTAATGATATAAATAGCCTTCCCATTATTAAGCTGGTGTTTGGAGCATAACATAAGAAATGTCCTTACATAAGATTGTGATGTAAGGTTTTTAGATAAATATACACTCTAACCCTTTTGTTACCATATTTCTAATGAAAGACTATGATTTCCCAATCATGACAAAAAATTTGGAGGGATTTGAACTTTGGAACTTAACAAAGTTTCTTACTTATAATTATGATGGAAGGATTCATTTTAGATATGTGCTTTCCAGAAGTTTTTAGACTTTTTTAGGAGAGACATTTATTAATTTCTATGAAGTACAAGGCTCTAATCTCCTTTAAAGTAGGATCCTCTGATTCCAGTGCACTTGTTGAAGCCCTCTAGCCACTTTATGAAAGTCCCATGGAAATCCTCCAAAATGAAGGTGTCTGTCCAAAACCTTAGTCACCCCTTTCATCTTCTCAATGTCTTCAAAAGGACTGCCCCAGAGGTTCTACAGCTTGGGGAATAATCAAAAATTACAAGGAGCAAGATCTGGACTGTAGGAAGGGTGAGGGACAGTTTTGATGTCCATCTCTGTCAAGTAGTTGATTACCTGGATGGAATTGCGAACTGGTGCATTGTCTTGGTGCAGGTGCCACCGACTTGAGTGGAAGAGCTCTGGCCTTTTGTGACAAAATCTCTTCCTGAACCCCCTCAAAATGTTCACAAAGTACTCTTTGTTGATCATCTGGCCAATGGATGTAGATGGTGCCCTTGCTGTCAAAGAAAGGGATCATCATGAGCTTTCCAGTGGATTTGTTATACCTGGCCTTCTTGGGTTTGAACCTCTTGAGCCAGTGAAAACTAGATGCTCAGCTCATACAAGTTAATCCATAAGCAGTTTGGAGCATTTCATAAGTTCCTGTAGGGCTTTTTACTCAGTTTAAAACTTTATTGCATAGTGAGCTTCCAAATTCTCTTCATGTCCCAACTACATTCTGTAAACCAGTCAACTGTGACAAACAGTGTTTAGTAAGGTGTGTTTAAATTGCTGTTACAGTTGACTCCATCAATCTGGGATAACAAAAGTTGGCAGTCAGCTAATTGACATATAATATTAACATACTAATATTACAATAATCTAAGAGTTATAACTACTCCTCCTAAAAACGTCTCAACACATGCTTGAATACACCTTATATATAGAAATACTTTAAAATAAACAGCTTTGTATAATAGAACCAGGGACAGTTTCAGGTATTTTGTTATCAAAAGGGTTAAAGCAGTGAATTTATGTTCTAAACTCAAATCCAACTGAGGTCAACTTTAATTTTCATCCTTCCTAGGTCAATAAAATAAAGTACCAGTCAAGTACTGGGGACAATATAATTGATTACTCCTCCCACTAAATATCTGGATTTGTGTTTTATTATTTATTATTCAAGGCTGGTAGGGCGGTGAATTGGTAGAGCATCAGAGTTATGTTACTTTATGTTCTGAATTCAAATCCTGCTGTAGTTAGCTTTGCCTTTCATCCTTATGGGGTCGATAAAATAAAGCCCCAGTAATGCACTAAAAAAATTGTTGGCCTTGTGCCTATAGGCCTATAGTAGAAATCATTATTCAAGGGTGGTAGGACAGTGGATTGGCAGTATCGGTAGAGCAAAAGACAACATACTTTGCAACAGAGTTATGGCCCTTTACATTCTGAGTTCGAATCCCACCGAGGTTAGCTTTGCCTTTCATCTTTATGGGATCGATGAAATAAGTATATTGTGGTCAATTTGAGTTCTCCCCACCCCCCTCCCCAAAATTGTTGGAAATGTGCCTAAATCAGAAACCAATATTATTCAAGGGTGTAAGATTGGCAAAATCATTAGAGCAGTTTTATATCTTAGAACCAGAGTTGGTTTCAGGCAATTTCATATCAAAAGGGTTAATAATTCTTTCTTTTTCTTTTCTTTTCAATTTGCAGACAATCTTTCAAAGTGATGATAGAATATTTTAATATAAGTATAAACATTGTAATAAGAGCAGTTTTGTCTTCGTCAACATCCAAAACATAAACATACATATACCGACCATAATTAAATATGGAATGATACGCGATGCCCCCAGCCCCGGCGGTCAGAATGGAGAAGGCGTTTCCCTGAAGGACAGCAAGGAAGATGCGCTGGAAAAGCCACTCCAACTCGCGGGGCTCACACCTGCAGCTGGCCAGCTCAGTGCCTGTGGTGGTGAGTAGGGAGGTAGCCCTAGGGCCAAGGACACCAGAAGTCTCCACTGCCAGGGGTACAACCGCAAACCTGTCGGAGAGCGACCGGTATTTGAGGAGCTTGGCCTCCTCAGCCCGACGTGCATCAGAATCCAGGTTAGTCGCAGACTGCACCAGGTTGTGGCTGTAGAAAGTGTCGGTGCAAGTGGCATCCCAGACGAGGGGTTTGCCACCGCGGGACGGGAAGATGGTCATATCATCTGGCCTTTTGCCGTCCCCTCGGTCCCTACCAGCTCAAGCTGGAAAGGGAAGCCTGCAGCGTCCAAGCCGTGCTTTATGATCTCGTTGGTGTGGAAGGCGGTCGGCACTGTGGCGAAAGGAAAGCGGGTGGAAGCCGAAAGGGTCCACGGTGGATCTGCAGCGACATTGGTGTGGCTCGCAGATCTGGAGGCCGAGCCACAGTGAAATGCCGATGTGCAGGCTATTGTTGTCTAGCTGCGTGCCAGTGGAAAAGGAGGGCAGGGCATGGAGCCAGGCACCACTGTGGGGTTTGCAGGCCGCACGAAAACAGGCAAGGTGGTGCTGGTCGAGCTGGCGCGTGAGCCTGTCTGAAGTCAGGCTGCACTGGATGGCATCCCAAGTGCTTTGGGGGGGAGGACTTAACGTCAACAAGGGGAGAAGGAGGAGGGACGTCTACTGGGCTAAGTCCCAGCCGGTCCCACGTCTCACAGGCGGCCTCACGTTCTCTGAACTCAGAGGGTTTGTGTCATGATTCCAGGAATGCTGGTCTGAAATAGTAACTTTGGAATGGAATTGTTTTGAATGTTTCTACTTTAGGTTTTGGCATTAATTATTAACCCTTTTATCATCAACTTGCCACAAACTGGCCATGGTTTTATGAAGTAAAACCACCCATTTTAAATGCTTTCAACTTAAATTTAAAATCTTTCAGCATAGTTTTGATAGAATCTTTTAAGTTATGTTAGAAATATCATCTTAATGGAATAATTAATACCTTTAGTAAATTCTTCCAAATTCTTCACTAATCTATATATAAATTTAGGTGACTGCCATCTGTGTTTCCGTCACACACTAGAGATGACTGAAGAAGGAAGGGGTGATGACGTCATGCACTAGAGATGGAGGAAGGAAGGGGTGATGACGTCATGCACTAGAAATGACTGAGGAAGGAAGGGGTGATGACGTCATGCACTAGAAATGATTGAGGAAGGAAGGGATGACAAACTACCTAAAACAGCGTCTAACATTCACTACACTTGTGTGTACAATCTACATATACACATGCACATACATGTACACATACATGTCAGTGTGTTGAGAAAAATTTTAGTTAATTTAAAGTACAGAATTATTTCATTAGAAATATAGTAGCAAAAGAGTTAAAACTGAAATGGTTTGTTCTTTCTCTTTCCAATGCAAAATCTTTTGTGGCTTTATTGTAATAATTCATCTTTTCTTTTCCATTTCTTTCTTTTTTTCAATTTACAGACAATCTTTCAAAATCATGAGATTGACTTTAATATACGGTGGCTGGCTGTGCTCTATTTTAAGAATGGTATTGAACGATACTGGCGGCGAAATGCTCCCAAGTAAGTATCCGACTGTTAATTGTTTCAAGGGAAAGGCACATGGTTAGGGTGTTGTACTTAGTCGTAAGGTTGGAGGTTCGATTCCTAGACTGAGCAGTGTGTTGTTTTTGAGCATGGCTATGTGATTAATGAGTTCACTTTGCAACTATGCAGTTTCCGAGTGACAGCTTGGGCAAGTTTCTTTTGCTATTAGCCTCAGGCTCAGTAATTCCTTGTGAGTAAAATTTTGGTGGGTTGACACTACAGAAGTCTGTCATGGCATGTCCACAATATTCTTGACCAACTTGCAGGACAATCTTCTGGTCAAGACTTGCTTAAATTTCAAACCCCTGACAGTGAGGTCAGCAACAGCAGTGGTCAAGTTGGCAATGAGAGATCACTGAAACTTTACCAGAACCACAGATGTACTCTACACATAAAACTGACCCCAAACTGGCCTAGTGGCTAGGGTGTTGGACTCACAATTATAAGGTTATTTGTTTCATTCCTTGACTGGGAAGCTTGTTGTGTTCTTGAGCAAGATACTTCATTTCATGTTGCTTTTCATGATAAGACTAGGGCCTCCTATCATTAAAATGCTAAACAAACCTCCAATGAGATGCAGCCTTGTAGGAAGCCAGCTAAACCTTCATGGGTGTGAGATGCAAATTTAATTTCATATATATATATGCACACACACATCATCATTGCTGTCATCAAATATATATTATCATAATTGTATATATGGCATGGAAAATAGATATTAAATGATTATATATATATGCAAACCCGTGGAAGATGGACGTTAAACGATGATGATGATGATGATGATGAGTGTGTGGGGGTGGGTGTGCCATGTTTACTAGGATGGAAAACAGGCATTCATCATTGTCATCTAACGTACACTTTCCACACTCGTATGGGTTAGACGGGTTGCCCTATTTGAGGCAAGTTGGGTCAGGTGACTGTGTCCTGCTCATACAGAACTGTTTCTGGCTAGATTTGTACAGCAGGATGCTCTTCTTAACGCCAACCACATTTACACTGTGTGCTGTGTGCTTTTTGCCATGACTCCTACACGACCACTTTATAGTGTGGGATGGGTGCTTTTTGTCATGACACCTACATGACCACTTCACAGTTGGGCTGGGTGCCTACACGACCACAAATAATAATAGTGATTATGATATCTATATTTCATATACATATATTCATATTGCATGTTTGTGTGTGTGTGTGGGAGTGTATATATATAAATCCTGGAGAGAAGACTACGTTGGTACGGTCACATGATGCGCATGAAAGACGACAGCTGTATAAAAAAGTGCAGGGCGATAAAAATAGACGGTAGCCACGGAGTAGGCAGACCCAGAAAAACCTGGGACGGCTTGATAAATTTCGACCTCACACACTTACACCTCTCCAAGACAATGTCACTGGACCGAGATCTTTGGCGCTACGCAGTAATACAGAAGACCTGCCTTGCCTAAGTACAAAGCGAAACCTACAGTCAGTAGGCACCTTTAACAAAAATACACCCCCACCCCATCCACACCACCCCTTTCGATGTAAAGTTATGTTGGTACCACAACATCCAGTCCGAAATAAATGAGGTCGTGTAGGTGTTACGACAAAAAAACACACAGTCCACGCTTTAATGTGGCCGTGTAGGTAACACGGTAAAAACCTCCCAGTCCACACTGTAAACGTGGTTGGTGTTAGGAAGGGCATCCAGCCGTAGAAAACCCGCCAGACAGTCCTATACGAGCAATACAACCAATCTTGCCTCAAGTGGGGAAAATTCCTGTCCAAACCCATGCAAGCGTGGAAGATGGACGTTAAACGATGATGATGATATATATATATATAACGGATGTAAAAATGATGATATATGTGCATGTGTGTGTGTGTGTGTGTGTGTATATATATATATATATATATATATATATATATATATATATATATAAACTGTGTGTGCTCAGGAAAGGAGCAACTACATGGGTATAAAACTAATAGATCAAGTTATGAAATATCATCATTATCATTGTTTAACGTCTACTTTCCACGCTAGCATGAAAGTGAAAAAGTATTCTAGCACCACTAATTAAGGGAAGAGTTAAGTTAGATGAGAGGCAGTTCAGTTTTATGCCAGGGAGGAACATTCTCTTTTTAATAAGACAACTACAAGAGAAGTTCCTTGCTAAGAGTAAGCCTCATATCTAGAGAAGGCCTTTGACAGAGCACCATAATCTGTCATCTGGTGATCCTTAAGGAAACTAGGTATAGAAGAGTGGCTTGTGAAAGAAATGCAAGTCATGTGCAGAGGAACTATGAATAAAGTGAAAATGAGTTTAGTGAGGAATTCAAAGTACAGGTAGGTGATCTTCAAGGCGCAGACCTCAACCCACTTCTGTTTCTTATAGTCCTCCAGGCCATAACAAAGGGGTTTTAAGACTGGTAGTCTATGGGAACTTATGTACGCTGATGATCTAGTTCTCATTGCTGAATCTGTAGAACTAGAGAATAAATTTCATTTGTGGAAACAGAATTTAGAATCAAAAGGGCTGAGAGTAAACTTAGCAAAAACCAAAGTGTTAATGGAAATGGTTTTGTTTGATATATAGAAAAGGAGTAGGCATAAATTCTATATGATGAACACAATGCAAATTTGGGGCAGACAAGAGGTGTGAGTGGGATAACAAGCAGATAGTTAGTGGGATAACGGGAAAGTAGGCCTTTGTATGCAGTAGATGTTCAGGGACAAATCATAGAATGAGGGCCAGTGATATTGACCTTTCCCAATCTTAAGTAGGATCCATAGAAGTGGTTGATAGCATTTGATACCTTGGTGATATTATTAGCAGTGGAAGATGGTGCTCCGAGAGAAAAATAACATGATGGAAGAAGCTTAGAGAGCTACAACATCTTTAGACAACAAAGGGTCAGTTGTATGGTGCCTGTGTGTGAAGTGTGATGCTTGCCGGTAGTGAGACATGATGCAGAGGATATGCAATGGCTGGAGAGAAGTAAAGCAAGCATGCTTTGATAGATGTGCAATATTAATGTACTTGAACAACAAAGCACAGATGAACTGAGAAACTAGGAATAAGAGTAGATGTATATGCAACAGAAGACTGCATTGGCATGGATATGTGATGTGCATGGATGATGAATGCTGGGTGAAGAAGTGCCAAGAAATCCCAGTGGAAGGAAACCACAGTATATATATATATATATAGGTGGTTCAACCCTTGGAGAGGACATTAAATGATGAACAGTAACTGTTTATATTACGTGAATTAATATATATCACTACCACATTGTCTCTCTCTCTTCTCATTTTGTCAGTACCTCTCTTTTCCTTCTCCCTTTCCAATTTACCACTTTTCTTTCTCATGCACACATTATTCAATTTTATTTTCAATCTACAGCTAATTTCTCTCTCACACATGCACACACCCTCCTATATTCAACCTACAACCTCTAGTTCTTGTACTTTCTCTCACTCCCCCGCTCTCTCTTGCTCACGCACGTTGTCCAATGTTGTATTCAATCTACAACACTTAATGCCACATGAACAAGACATTTAAAAAAAACAAAAAACAACAAAAAAAACAACACTATGACTGTATCTCATTAAAAATTAAAGTCTTTACGTTCAACAATCTGTCCAGTACTAAAGATACTAAATTTGAATCAAACAAATATTTTTTTGCTAAATCATTACAGTATGTTAACAGCTAATTCATGTACTCTTTCTCTCTTCCACTGTTTTACCATTATTTAGTGCCATAGCAGAAGAAGAGAAGAATGCTCTAAAGAAGCGTCTAATTGACAACTTTAATGAGCCAGTACCACAGGTAAGTACCTACTTGCCTATCTACCTATCTGGACATTCAGCAGATTTACCTACCTGACTGAACAGTTAGCAGACCTGCCTGCCTATCTATATATCTGGTTGGCTGAACAATCAGCAGACCTATCTACCTAGACGTAACAATCAGTAGATCTACCTACCTAACTGAACCATCAGCAGACCTTATCTACTTACCTGTTTGAACAATCAGCAGGCTTGGCTACCTATCTACCTGACTGGACAATCAGTAGACTTTCTTATCTGCCTACCTGACTGAACAATCAGCAGTTTTTACATTTATTCACTTTTACTCTTCTACGTAACCCTTTAGCATTTACATTATTCTATATATACTATTGTATTTTCACAGTAAAGGCTTTACCTTGCATAATTATCTCACATAATATCAAATCTATGAAATTTTGATGTTATTTATTTTGAGAACAATACCTTAATGTAGGTATGAGCGGCCAGTTACAGCCAGTTTGAACAGAAAGAGGTGAGAGAGTTCTGGCTGGATATGGCTGGTTTAAATGCTGAAGGGTTAATGAAGTTCCATGGCTTAGTGGTTAGTGCAGTGGTGTTAGTTTAGGTGGGGCAGGGCAATATTTTGGTTAAGCATGTGTCATATATGAATGCATACACAACATGTTTATGTATTATAAACATACATGAGTCTTACTATAGCTCAGTAGCCATGTGAGAACATCAAATACTAGTATTTCAGGATTTTTATCCATCTTCAGTATCATTTACTCATTGGGTACTGAAGCAAGAAAGCAGCTTCTTATATATAGAATTCTGCAAGTAATACATTTATATGAATATTCATTTACATATGAGCATTTCCATAAATGTAAAGTTGCTTTTGTTGTTGACCCTGGGAAATACGGTAAATTAAAATCTAACGGTTTAATATAAAAACCATCTTGGTAATGAAATAATTAATAATTTTAGTAAATCCCTCAAAATTAATTAATTATTTGAGTGTCTTTCATTATACGGTCACGAAAGGGTTAAAAATTTATGATAATTACATTATTATTTCTGATTGTATAAATGACCATTATATTTTCCAGGTTGCTACCCAGCTTGCTGTTCTTATCGGTAAGATAGCTCGTATGGACTGCCCTCGGTATTGGCCCGAGTTAATCCCCACACTGTTAATGGTTGTGCGTTGTAATGATAGACTGCTACAAGAACGTTCCCTCCTTGTGCTGCATCATGTTATTAAGTCGCTGGCTTCAAAACGTCTCATGGCTGACCGCAAGCTCTTTGAAGAAGTGAGTCTTTCTTCCATTTTTGTTACATTTTTATACCTGTGTCTGTTATTGACAACAAAGGGTTTCTCTCTCCAAGTGAAGGGTAGATTATATGATGTCTGCATACAAAGTGTGATGTTGCATGGTAGCAAAATGAAATGAAATTTACAGCTCGCACCTATTCATGTTCTGCTGACCTCCTATAAGTTTATGTCTCATGGGAGGTTTATTGGGTGTTTTAATGATAGGCACCTAGTCATGAAAAGCAATGTGAAATGAAGCTTCTTGCTGAAGGACACAATGTGCTGTCCAGTCCAGGAATGAAACCCATGACTGATTCTGAGTCAAACACTCTAACCACTAGGCCATGCACCTTCTCCGTGGTAGCAAAATGAGCATTTAATGCACAGGATGTGTGAAGGTTGGAAAGAGATGATGCTAGTGTGCTCCACTGGATGTGTAATGTTAGTGTGTATGAATGACAAGAACTGAGTATGAGAGGAATCTTATGGAGTGTGCAGGAAAGGTGACTGGGTTGATACTGACACACGGTGAATATGGTCAAATGAGGTAAATATGTGTCAGGAATCCTATGTTTAAGAGAACCTTAGAAAAGAAAGTCCAAGAAGAACTGGGCAGAAGTGGTGAAAGCTAATCTCAGGATGCTGAACCTCAAAGGATAAAAACAAGTGTAGAGATGCTATACTTAAAAAGACTTGTCTAACTTATTCAAGCAGGTAATGGAAAAGCTATGATGATGATGTCTTGCGATCCCTAAGGCAAACTCTCTAGCGCAGGTACCATGATAAGATACACCCAGTACTCTCTGTAAAGTGGTAGCAACTGAAATGAGATAATGTAGGCTTGAGAGAGCTTTAGTCCTGTTGAGAACATAACCTCTCTCGTGCTGGTGCTATGGTAAAATGTATAGAGAATACTCTATAAGTGGTTTATGTTGGGAAGGGTGTCAAGCCATAGACACCATGCCAAAAATGGAGAGCATCTCTGGAAAACAGACATAAAATGATGTATGTGAAATAATTGTTTCTACTTTAGGCACAAGGCCAGCAATTACCCAGTGCATTACTGGTACTTTATTTTATCGACCCCGTAAGGATGAAAGGCAAAGTCAACCTCGGCGGGATTTGAACTCAGATCGTAAAGGGACGTAACTATGCTGGAAAGTATGGCGTCCGACCCTCTACCGATACTGTCAATCCACCGTCCTTGTATGTATGTGAAATAATGAGGGCAGCTATGTGATTGTTGTTTGACCTATTAGAAACAGCAACCAAATCTCTTGTTCAAATCATGCATCTACTTACTACAGTCTTAAAATAACAAAAAACAAAAGGTTTTCTAGAGCTGGATGCCCTCCTAAATATTTGGTATTAGGAAGGCATCCAGCTCTAGAAAACCTGTCAAACAAAAAATCAGGAAGACTCTTCAGCTATCCCAAAGACATGACAGCTTCCCTAGTGTTGGTGCCATGATAAAATGTACTCAGCAGAGCATGTGGTTGTATATTGGGTCCCTGACACACCTGGAAGTCACAAAGGGCTCTACTTGAGTACTGATTGGTCTCTTTGACATGTCCAACCTTTGCTAGTATGGAAAATGGTTGTTAAACTATGCTGTTGATGTGTGTACATTCCTGTTGGTAACCTAGTCCCTGTAAAGTGGTGACATGGCAAAAACAAAGCACCCTGTCTACCCTGTAAAGTGGTCGTGCTGGTGACATGACAAAAAAGCAGCCAGTCTAACCTGTAAGGTGGTCATACTGGTGACATGATGAAAAACACTCAGTTCAGCTTGTAAGGTGGTTGTGTTGGTGACTTGATAAAAACGCACCTAGACCACATATATATATATGAATGGAAGCACATGGTTAGTGGTTAGAGCATTGGCCTTGCAATCGAAAAGGTTGTGAGTTCAATTCTCGTACCGGGTGATGTGTTGTTTCCTTGAGTAAGACACTTTATTTCACATTGCTCCAGTTCACTCAGCTGTAGAAATGAGATGATAGGACTGGGGTCCCTATCATTCCACTGCAAAGTGGTCGTGGAGGTGCCACGGCAAAAATGCACCCAACCCAAACTGTAAAGTGGACGTGTAGGCGCCACGGAAAAAAAGCACCCAGCACTCACTGTAAATGAGGTTAGTGTTAGGAAGGGCATCCAGCTGTAGAAATCAAGCCAGAATCAGTTCCCGTATGAGCAAGACAAGGTCATCCGACCCGACACTGCCCACAACAGGACAGCCCGTCTAACCCATGCTAGCGTGGAAGAACGGACATAAAACGGTGATGATGATGATGATGATATATTATATATATATATATATATATAAAAACAAGGGGCTAGCAGGGCACTTCAGTTTGTGTTAAAAGACATGACAACTCATGTGCACTTGATAGAACATATGACCTTACATAAACGAGATGCAGACTCCCCTTAGCCTCTTTGGGAGTTCACTAGCCTCGCTTCAGTACTGACATGGTCTATGTAGACCCATCCAACCCTTGCTAGCAGAGAAAGCGGATGTTAAACAACAATGATGATGATGATGAATCATTTTTCCTGCTAGAAAGGCTTGGACAATTTGTCACACCATGTCAGTACTCAAGTGGAGCTACTGGCCTCTGTGAGGAACCAGAAGCCAGCATCTCGCTTACACGTGTGTGTGTGTGTGTCTACAAGAATTTGGAAGGCTATAGTAATATAACTTTCTCATTATTAACCCGTTAGCATTTAAACTGGCTGTATCCGGCCAGAATTCTCTCACCTCTTTCTGTTCAAACTGGCTATAACTGGCCGCTCTTACTGATATTAAGGTATTGTTCTCAAAATAAATATCATCAAAATCTCATAGATTTGATATGTGAGGTAAAGACTTTACTACGAAAATATAATAGTAAATATAATGTAAATGCTAAAGGGTTAAGCTGGTATTTGGAGAATAACTTAACAAGGGTTCTTACATTAAATTATAATTGAAGATAAACACTTTAAAATAAACAGGTTTGTATCACAGAACCAGGGTTTTTTTGGGGGGTAGTTTGATATCAAGATAGTTGAAGCAAGCGGTGACATTTGTGTATGTTCCACAGCTGAGTGGTTTAAAAAATGTTAGCAGTGTATAATACACTTAGAAAAAGAAAATATAGCATGTGTTGGCATTAAGAAGTGCATCCGACTATAGAAAAACAGACTTCACAATAGTCTTGTCCAAGCCAGCCATACCGCCATGGAGGATGTAGGCGTAAAAATAATTGTGATAGCAGTAATGATACTGATGATGGTGGTATTGGTGATAATGACGTAACTGTGATCATAGTTGTGTTGATAATGATCTTTATGGATGATGATGATGATGGTAGTGTTGATGATGAATAATGGTATTGAGAATGGTGATGGCATTAAGGAAGAGTATAGTGGTGGTGATGATGATGGTAATAATAATGATGATGATAGTCTGTATCGGGTGACATGACCTAGTGAAAAATATGGTGCTGCACCTCAAAGCTAGCCAAAAATCTTCATTTAATCTAGTTGGATACATCACCACTACCATCATCATACTATCACAACTATCACCACATCAAAACCACCTTCACATCACCATCATAATATCACCACCACATCACTATTACATCACTGTTACATTACTACCATCACCACCACCACCACACAACAAACTGTATTGAAAGAGAGAGAGAGAGAAATATTAGCTGCTAGTTAGTATTAACTGCTCACTGTTCAATGCTACATATAAATGGAATTAACCCTTTCCATATTTGCAAGCAGCTGCAGTTCTCCACAGATATATATTACCTATACTACAAAAAAAAAAAAAAATCAATAAGCAAGTTTTCATATCTTGCTAGAATGTATAGATTGTGTCTGGCATTGGTTTAGTTCCATGTTTTCACAGCCAGACTGTTTGGATTGGAAACTACCGGAATGTACTGCCAACATCTGTACACATTACTCAGCGAAACTACTACTATTACAATAACATAAGACAAAAAGCATTTTATGGCCATTTTTTCCTGCTAAAGCAGGGGTCAGCTTTGCTGGCCCCATGACAAACCACTTCATTTTTTATTTATTGTCTGCATTCTCCTTCAACACTCTGGTTTTCATTTCCTCTTCCATCATCTTTAGCCATGTTTTTCTTGGTCTTCCCTTTTTCTATTTCCTTCCACATTTCCATCACTCTCACCCACTTACTTTCATCCTTCCTCAACATGTGACCGAACCATCTCATTTCTCTTCACAACATGCGCTACTCTTTATCATCCTCTGCAATTCATTTTTTGTCATCCTCGTTCTGTGACAACCCACTCATTCACTGAACTGTTCTCATTTCCGTTCTTTCCAATCTTCTCTGTTGTTTCATATTCATCACCCATGTCTTGCTGCCATAAATCATGGCACTTCTCACGCATATAGCATACAATACTACCCTCTTCATTAGCTTACCACTCCTTAGCCTATATTTTCTTGAGTCATCTCACTTTTTTTTCTTTTCTCCATATGATGATGATGATACCAATTGATCGGTATGGGGCAGGCATGGACTCTTTAAGCCCTAATGAAGAGAACCTATCTAGGAAAGCAGTAACTCTGAATGAATACTTGTATGAAGGAGACATGATCTCTGTAAGCTTTACTGATGGTAACCTGTCTATGAGAGCTGTAACTCCGAATAGATATTAAGGCTGTGGAGCCGTGGACTCCATAAGCCATAAATGAAAAGTTATTCAGTTAGGAAAAGAGTGGGGTAGTGGTTACAAATAAATAATTGCATGGGGGAGGGTAAATCAGAGGTCCCCAACCACCGGGCCGTAGACCAGTACCAGTCTGAGGATCATTTGCTACCAGGCCACAAAGAAATAATTAACTTGTTTAAAATTATATAATAGAGATGTCTGAGAGGGATAGAATGTAGTGTGCGAGAGAGAAGACTGCGATGGCATGGACATGTGATGCGCATGGAGGATGACCGATGGGTGAAGAAGAGCTAGGAAATGCCAGTTGAAGGAAGACGTGGTAGAGGTAGACCACGAAAAACATGGGCAGAGGTGGTGAGAACAGACCTCAGATCACTGAAGCTCACGGTGGAGATGACGAAGGACCGTGACAAGTGGAGAGATGCTGTGCTGAATAAGACGTGTCCCACCCCTTGCAAGCAGGGAAAAGCGGACGTAAAATGATGATGATGAATATTGGACTTTAATTTAAAAAGATTATACACTTTTTCTTCCTTTTAATAAATTGTTCTTTCTATTATTGCTCTCTTTATCGAAATGCACTTAAACTACATGTATGTGCAACTACTGGTCCGCGGAAAGATTGTCCGGCATGAAGCCGGTCCGTGGTATAAAAAAGGTTGGAGACCACTTGTGTAGATGCTGTGAACTGTAGTGAAAGCAGCCTGTCTAGGAGAGCAGAAACTCTGAATGAAAACTGGCAGACAACCTCTCTAGTGATGGTGTCTCGATAAAATGCATCCAGTCTATGCTGTAAAATGGTTGGCAATAGGAAAGGCATCTAGCCAAAAAAACCTTGCCAAAACTATGACATCTACAGTACCACATTATTATTATGGTTTCAGAACTTTTTTCTATCTTTCTTCTGTTTTCTTTCTCCAAGCCAGTGAAGGAGCTTATATGCTGATGTTTGACCTGCTAGAAATAGCAGCCATACCTCTTCCATATTACCCTTAACTGTTTTAAATAAACGAAGGACACATAGGCCTAGCTATAAAATGACTGAAGAAAAAAAGATGGGATGGTCACAACAGGAATGTTGTTGATCATCAGTCTTCTAGATCAGGGATGACCTAGGGCTAAGGAGCCACAAAGATAATATAACTGGTTATTTAGGAAAATCTCTGGTTCTTAACCTCTTGGGATTCACAACGTGGCACAGGTGGAGAGTTAGCTTGTGGAGTACACAGTTTTATATGTTTTTTGATGTTGGCATCAGTTGGACAAGTTATGTTTTGCAACTAGCAGGACTAGAACAGTTTCATTCAAAAGAAATCATAAGGGCTTTGCTAATGATTTCTTTTGAATGAAACTGTTCTATATCAAACATGATGTTTACACTCTACTAATGTATTAAGTACCTTATTGTGGTTACCTTTGATTGAACCTGGGACTCGCACATACATATGTATGTATGTATATTTATTAAACTTAAGCCAAAATGTCATTTTGGAGGGATATAAGCCAAATCAGCTAAAAAGGTCAGCTTTATCTTATACTAGCAGTGGTACCCGGCATTGCATGGGATAAGGTATTTTGGAATACGGGCTGCCAACAGGCCTAATTGTGGAAAAACTGCATGCCTGGACAATATGTAAAGAAAATAAACTGAATACTCTGATGGCTGGATAATCTTAAAGATTTTCCTCGATGAAGCAGGAAAAATGCAGGTTTTCACCTCATGTGGGCCTTAGGGGATCAAGAAAATGAATTTTTTTTATGTGCATAATATGCCTTGAAATTTCGGCTAGATGTAACGCCTCAAAAAAGCCCTAAAAAGCTGAAAAAATGAAGTTTTTCACCTAATGTGGGCCCTAGGCCATAAAAAGTTGGATTTTCTTTACTCACGGTATGAAGAAGAGACTGACTAATACATAGTTACAATTTCAAGGAAATCGGTCTGACGTAACGCCTCAAAAACACCCTAAAAAACTGAAAAAACGCAGTTTTTCATCTAATGCTGGGGATCAAAAAGTTGAATTTTTTTATGTGCATAACACTCCCTGAAGCATAAGTGATACACATGTAAAGTTTGAAAAAAAATGGTTGGGTACTTCTCGAGTTTTAGGGATTCAAACTCACAGACAGACAGACATCCTCAGTTTTATATATATAGATAATACCCCAACCATAGATACTGAAACTCAAGGTACAACATCAGGAACTCCAAGACATTGGAAGAATTTAAGTTTTTTCATTGGTGTAATATATTCATATAGTAATTCAATGATACATTTTGTTCACCATACAGTCTAGCAACGAAATGGTATGTATGATATATTTTCAACTTGTCCCCTTAGTTCTATGAAGAATTCACCTTCTGATGAAGAAACTTAAATTCTTCCAATATTGGTTATTCCAATGTCTTGGAATTCCTGTTGTATCTTGAGTTTCAGAAACCATGGTTTGGTTATTATATAAATTAAAGCTGACTTTTTTTTAGCTGATTTGGCTTATATCCCCGCAAAATGAGATTTTGACTTAAGTTTGATATATTTTAATACTTCTCTGAGTAGATAATTTATTAATATATCTTATCCTTTCATTGAGATGTTTATGTATAAGAGACAGTTATAAAGTTATAAATTAATTTATATATATATGTATATATATGGAGGCACATGGTTTCGTGGTTGCAATCGAAAGGTTGTGAGTTCAATTCTTGTACCGGGTGATGTGTTGTTTCCTTGAGCAAGACACTTTATTTCACATTCCTCCAGTTTACTCAGCTGTAGAAATGAGATGATAGGACTGGGGTCCCTATCATTCCACTGCAAAGTGGTTGTGGAGGTGCCATGGCAAAAAAGCACCCAGCCCACACTGTAAAGTGGATGTGTAGGCGCGACACAAAAAAGCACCCATCACTCACTGTAAATGAGGTTGGTGTTAGGAAGGGCATCCAGCTGTAGAAATCAAGCCCAAATCAGTTCCCGTCCCACCCTTGCAAGCAGGGAAAAGCGGACATAAAATATCATCATCATCATCGTTTAACATCTATCTTCCACACTAGCATGGGATATATATATATATAATGTTTAATGTGTGTGTGTGTGTGTGTATGTATATATATATCATCACCGTTTATGTCCGTTCTTCCACGCTAGCATGGGTTAGACAATATATATATACTTATTTATTTGTTTGATGTATACATAAATATTTTGTTTGTGTCTTTTTGTGTTGTGTAGGTAGCGGACAACTTGTTTTCATTTGTGCTGAACTTGTGGAATACGCACATGGCGACCTTTCTGCAGCTTGCGTCAAAGTACGAGGATGGTGTGTTGGAATCCTTGGATAAAAGTATTTTAGGGCTCAAAGGTGAGATTCCATTTGAATTAGGGGTCTATAACACCCTTTAATTAAAGTGTTTTCTTTAAATTTTTATCTTGTTTCCTTTCTATTCTGAAAATTTTAATTCCTTTGGTATATTGAAATTCTTGAATATTCCTTCAAATCGTTTGATTACATGATAAGAATGCCAATTAACCCTTTCATTATATTTCTAGTGAAATATTTGTATTAATGACTGAAGAATTTGGGGAGATTTCTTTAAGTTATTTCATTAACTGAAAAGATTCCTATATAAAATTATGATGGAAGACTTTATTTTAGGAGTCCTTTAAAAAGGGTGTTTTTATTGCATAGAGGCAGAAGTGATTCTGGGTGGATTGATATCAAAAGGGTTATCTAGTCTGCCTTACAGACCTATAACATCAAATCCTCAGGCTTCAGAGCTAGAGGAAGACCTTGGCACTACTGCAAGTCTTGTAGATCACCAGCTTCATCTCCCTATAGCCCCTTCCCAGTAGAGGTGTCCGACCCCACCCCACACCAAAAAAAAAAGAAAAGTAGAAACTCTTTAAAAAAACAGTCTTTAGCATTGTGGTGCTGTTAGTAATCATCACCATCATTGTTTAACGTCCATTTTTCACGCTAGCATGGGTTAGATGGGTTGTCACATTTGAGGCAAGTTGGGTCAGTGACCATGTTTTGCTCATATAGAACTGTTTCTGGTTAGGTTTCTACGGCTAGATGCCCTTCCTAGCACCAAATCATAATGCTTTTTTTTTTCAGGGTTGGATAAGTTGTCACAAACCAAGTCAGTGCTTTATTGGAGCCACTGATCTCTTAGATAGACTGAGGAGTACATCTCACATACATTTCTGTAAGGAGGTGATCTTGTCTTTGACAAAACTGTGGGTCCTCCCAACATTTTGTTTGGCAAGTTTTCTACAGCTGGATATCACTAACTACTTTACAGAGTGTACTTTATTGTGCCACCAGCACTAGGGAGGTTATCATGTCTTGGATAAGATTGAAGGGTCCTCTCAACACTTTGTTTGACAAGTTTTCTACTTTCTATCACTAACCACTTTACTGAGTATATATTATTGTGACACCAGCATTAAGGGAAGTTGTCATGTCTTTGTCGCAACTGAATAGTTCTCTTGGCACCAACCAATTTACAGTGTACTGGGTGTGTTTTATTGTGTCACAAGCACTAGAGAGGTTGCTGTATCCTTGAAACACCGAACAGTCCTCTCATCTTCTCAAGTGATAGTCAAAGGATATAGTTAATTGAATTAACCATTGTATATAATAACCTAGTGATTATAATATACAAAATCAACTTTTGCCCTTCATCTTTCCCAAGGAGGGTTATCTATAAACTAGAGTACCATTCAATTACTCAGATCGATCGAAAACAATTCTTGTATCCTTGTGTCCTTACCATCATCATCTTCACAGTTTACCAATATGTTTTTCATCCATTCAAAGCTTAGATGAGTTGCCATGTTATGAGGCCAAACAGATCAAGTGACCATGTCTTGCTCATACAAGACTCTGGCTTGATTTTCTATTGCTGGTTGCACTTCTAATGCCAACCACATTATAGCTTACACAGGGAACTTTTACATGGCACCAGCACTATGACCTTATAAGATGGACCGGGTGTTTTTTTTGTTGTCACCTGCATGATCATCTTACAGATTGGACTAAGTTCTTTTTGTTGTGGCACCAGTATGTCCACCTTATTGGGTGGGCTGGGTTTTTTGTTATGGCACCTGTACAACCACCTTATAGGGTGGAATGGGTGCTGTTTGTTGTAGCATCAGTACAACCACCTGAGAGGGTGGACTAGGTCCATTTTGCTTATTGTTTTCAAATAATTTTAAAAATATTCAAGAATTTGGAGGGATTTTGTAATATAACTTTCTGATTAAGTTGGTGTTTGGAACCTTACTTAACCTTTTTGTTACTATATTTATATTGAAAAACCTTTAACTTTCAATTGATTTTAAAAGTATACCAAAAATTGGAGGGATTTAGTAAAATAACTTTCTCATATTTTATTGTCTATAGGAATTGGTATTTCTTTTCTTTGTGATTTTTGGTTGTAATTAATATTATTATTTGTATGTTTACAGTATTAAGAAAGTTGGTTTGTTTTGGATTCCGAGATCAGCAACTTCCCACTGATGTCATTGTATTCATCAACATGATATTTTCAAGACTGGATCCATTTTTAGAATGTAGTGAGTAATGTTATTAAATTCTTTTTCATCCATTTCTTCTTGAGCAGGCAGAGTCATAGACATGCCTTCCAGAGAGTTCTATTAGGCAACTGTTCCAGCTGAATCCCCAAGTGAGGCTTATGGATGTTATCCAAACTTCATGCTCGTTGTTTACCTCTAGGTCACCTGTTGGTTGGCTTTTTCCATAAAATCTATCCTGCGAAACATTTTAACCACATGTCTGTAGTACAAATTAAAACCTATCAATTTTTATTTTCCTCACTGAGTTAAAATCCTGCAACTTTGCCTTTCATACTTTGTGTTGATAAAATAAAGAACCAATCCAGAGATGGCATTTTTACAGTATTAACTCTAGCTCTTTGTGTTCTGACTACAAATCCTGCTGTGGCCTATGACGGTGCTAAAATGAATCTGTCACCCGACTTAACACCACCACTTGACCTTTTGCGTACCCTTTAGCAGAGACTATGCAGTTGTAAATATTCTGACTAGGTCTCTGCTTTAGGGATACCTTCCTCCTTCCATCCCACCAGTCTTGGAGGGTCTGGAAATTGTGGTCTCTGCTCTTCCCTTTGCTCCCTTACTAAAACAGTAGAGAGAAAAAATAAACATGATACTTCTTGTTAAAGTGACATTCCATTTGTTCTATCTGCCATGGTTAGTTTATATGAAACATTACATATATGACATATCATCATCATTGTTTAACGTCCATTTTCCACACTAGCATGATAGTTAAAACAACTGACCAGATAGATATATTGGCCCTGTAATATTTGAAGATGGTGAATTGGCAGAGTTGTTAGGGTGTTGGATTAAATTCCTTACTATTTGTTCTGGCTCAATGTGCTCTGAGTTCAAATCCCACCATGGTTAGTTTTGCCTTTGATTCTTTTTCATACTGGGATCAATTTTTCCTCTATTTTTCTTTATCACTATCTTTTGCTCTCTCTTTCTCTCTCATTAACTATATTCAGACTTGAAATGCTCAAGTTTGTCATGACTGTGCTCCTATGACTCCATCAGGAGTTAAAAAACGCCTTTAATATTACTGTGTGTTGCTGACTGATTATTAAACTTTTGGTATCTTCTATTTATTTTCTTCAGGGCGTAGTTTGTGGGGCAATCAACAGATGGTTGAAAAATGTGAGAAATTAATATTACTGATGACAAAAGTGGTAGGTAGACTTATTCATATCCTTCTGATTTGATACAGATATAATTTACTACATCTATATGTTAACCTTTTTGATACCAACCTGCCAAAAACTATCATATTCTATGAAGTAACCCTTCCCCATTTTAACAGGTTTCTACTTGAGTTAAAATCTTCCAACACAATTTGATATAAGAGCCATTCGTTAATTTATCTTTCAAGCATCATCTTTAAAATAAAACAATCAATAGTTTTAGTTAATTCCTTAAAAATTCTTAATTAACTATAGATACAGGATATTTCATCAAAAATATGGTTATGAAAGAGTTAATATATTCTTTTTAAAGAAAAATTCTGCTATCCCTGATGTTTGATATCAACCCTGCTAAAACTAGCTCTGGTTCTATCATAGAAGATTCCTATTTAAATTAAAACTTATTTTATATAAAAAATACATAGATTGATAAAATGTATACTGGAGTTGATTACAGTAGGCTTTGGATCAGAAGTAGGGGTGATCTGTAGAATTAGTATCAAGAGTTAAAACAGTAGGCTTTGGATCAGAAGTAGGGCTGATCTGTAGAATTAGTATCAAGAGTTAAAACAGTAGGCTTTGGATCAGAAGTAGGGCTGATCTGTAGGGTTTGTATAAAAAAGGGCAAAGATACAGTTTGGAGATACATGTTTGGTCTTTGATTGACATTTGACTGCCTCTGGCTGAGTGTGTCACACATGATTTTTTTCCAATTTTCCGAAACAATTGATAAAAATAATTTAATAAAATGTGATATTTTGATCAGATTTGCTTTATTTACTTTGTTTAGACCTGTGTTTCATAAACTGTGTTTTAATCTCTTAAAGTTCTGTACCACATAAACTGCATTAGCAAGACATTCTTGAAAAGTACAAGACAACTGGCTGCATCACATAACAATTTTAAGTCTTTACTCTAATGCTGAAAATTTTCTCAAAATATGTCCACTGGTAAAGATAGTATAAAGATTTTGTACATAAGAGTACAATGACTGCATCACATAAAGAAAATAGTCTTTACACTAATACTGCAAATGTTTTACAATGATCTGTCCACTAGTAAATATGGTATAAACATTTGAAACTGTTTTTAGATATTTTCTGCTAAATCATTACATGATGTTAATAGTTAACCCTCTTGAATTCAACCCACCCAAAATCTATTTCTATGAAAAAAAAACGAAACAACAAAATAAACATTGTTTAAAAGGAAATTATCATGGACATCTGTTCAATGTTTCTGGGAATCCAATCTAAACTATAATAAAGTAAGGAGTGCGGGACTGCGTACGGTTTATAATTTTTTATCCCATTAGTAAAATAAGTTGGATTACTTTGAATAAATAATTATGTAATATTCATTCATTACTTTAAATAAATAATGAATGAATATTATATAATTATCTACTAAATTTTGTGGCTGTTGATTAAATATATTTTGATTATTTAAAGATTCACTTCTTTAAAATTTCTGAAATGTCAACAACACTTCTGGTTGGCCATCGCTTAAATAAACATACTAATTTTCTGTCACTAATTTTCTCCTAATGCAGTTTATATATAATATCGTCTTTTTTAAATGTATCATGGATTACGTTACTGATTACAGAAGACAGTGTAACGCAGTCTTCGTTCAATTTCTGTGTATATTGTCAATTACGATTTTATTTGATGTATCATATCTAATGTATAATATCAATATGCACACTACGAAGAGTGGTTTTTCTGCTAGTCCTTATAAATACATTAAATTTTGACCCCAGAAAAGTTCAGTCTGTTTCTTCACTCAGCCATAGAAAGACTGTTTTGAATTTCATCATGTAACCACACACACACATCCTATACATCTGACAGATGTGGTGGAAATCCACCCTCTCACTCTATCTCTCTCCGTCCATCTATATACCTGTTCATCTCTATCTATAACTCTATCTTTTTCTCCTCAACAGCTGATAGATATGTTGGAAGTTCACCCCCTTTCCTTTGTCCAGTTTATACCAACAACTTTACAGTTTGTAGCAAGGTACAACTTTGTGGATACTGGTGAAAGTAAGTGTTGTCTTTTCTTGTCACTAATGTCACTAATGTCACCTAACAGGATACTTACTGGTGTGGTCACTAACTGATGTGTTGGTACCTTTCATGTGGTCACTAACTGATGTGTTGGTACCTTTCATGTGTTCACTGACGGATGTGTTGGTGCATATCATGTGGTCACTGACGGATGTGTTGGTGCATATCATGTGGTCACTGACGGATGTGTTGGTGCATATCATGTGGTCACTGACGGATGTGTTGGTGCATATCATGTGGTCACTGACGGATGTGTTGGTACCTTTCATGTGGTCACTGACTGATGTGTTGGTACCTTTCATGTGGTCACTGACTGATGTGTTAGTACCTTTCATGTGGTCACTGACGGATGTGTTGGTACCTTTCATGTGGTCACTGACTGATGTGTTGGTACCTTTCATGTGGTCACTGACTGATGTGTTAGTACCTTTCATGTGGTCACTGACTGATGTGTTGGTACCTTTCATGTGGTCACTGACTGATGTGTTGGTACCTTTCATGTGGTCACTGACTGATGTGTTGGTACCTTTCATGTGGTCACTGACTGATGTGTTGGTACCTTTCATGTGGTCACTGACGGATGTGTTGGTACCTTTCATGTGGTCACTGACGGATGTGTTGGTACCTTTCATGTGTCACTGACTGATGTGTTGGTACCTTTCATGTGGTCACTAACTGATGTGTTGGTACCTTTCATGTGGTCACTAACTGATGTGTTGGTGCCTTTCATGTGGTCACTGACGGATCTGTTGGTGCATATCATGTGGTCACTGACGGATGTGTTGGTGCATATCATGTGGTCACTGACGGATGTGTTGGTACCTTTCATGTGGTCACTGATTGATGTGTTGGTGCATATCATGTGGTCACTTACTGATGTGTTAGTGCATATCATGTGGCCACTTACTGATGTGTTGGTACCTTTCATGTGGTCACTAACTGATGTGTTGGTACCTTTCATGTGGTCACTGACGGATGTGTTGGTACCTTTCATGTGGTCACTGACGGATGTGTTGGTACCTTTCATGTGGTCACTGACGGATGTGTTGGTACCTTTCATGTGGTCACTGACTGATGTGTTGGTGCATATGTGGTCACTGACTGATGTGTTGGTACTTTTCATGTGGTCACTGACTGATGTGTTGGTACATATCATGGGGTCACTGACGGATGTGTTGGTGCCTTTCATGTGGTCACTGACTGATGTGTTGGTGCATATCATGTGGTCACTGACGGATGTGTTGGTGCCTTTCATGTGGTCACTGACTGATGTGTTGGTGCATATCATGTGGTCACTGACGGATGTGTTGGTGCCTTTCATGTGGTCACTGACTGATGTGTTGGTGCATATCATGGGGTCACTGACGGATGTGTTGGTGCCTTTCATGTGGTCACTGACGGATGTGTTGGTGCATATCATGGGGTCACTGACGGATGTGTTGGTGCCTTTCATGTGGTCACTGACTGATGTGTTGGTGCATATCATGTGGTCACTGACTGATGTGTTGGTACCTTTCATGTGGTCACTGACGGATGTGTTGGTACCTTTCATGTGGTCACTGACTGATGTGTTGGTACCTTTCATGTGGTCACTGACTGATGTGTTGGTACCTTTCATGTGGTCACTGACTGATGTGTTGGTACCTTTCATGTGGTCACTGACTGATGTGTTAGTACCTTTCATGTGGTCACTGACGGATGTGTTGGTGCATATCATGTGGTCACTTACTGATGTGTTAGTGCATATCATGTGGCCACTTACTGATGTGTTGGTACCTTTCATGTGGTCACTGACTGATGTGTTGGTACCTTTCATGTGGTCAATGACTGATGTGTTGGTGCATATCATGTGGTCACTGACTGATGTGTTGGTACCTTTCATGTGGTCACTTACTGATGTGTTGGTACCTTTCATGTGGTCACTGACTGATGTGTTGGTACCTTTCATGTGGTCAATGACTGATGTGTTGGTACCTTTCATGTGGTCACTGACTGATGTGTTGGTGCCTTTCATGTGGTCACTGACTGATGTGTTGGTGCATATCATGTGGTCACTGACTGATGTGTTGGTACCTTTCATGTGGTCACTGACGGATGTGTTGGTACCTTTCATGTGGTCACTGACTGATGTGTTGGTACCTTTCATGTGGTCACTGACTGATGTGTTGGTACCTTTCATGTGGTCACTGACTGATGTGTTAGTGCCTTTCATGTGGTCACTGACTGACGTGTTGGTACCTTTCATGTGGTCACTGACTGATATGTTGGTACCTTTCATGTGGTCACTGATAGATGTGTTGGTACCTTTCATGTGGTCACTGACGGATGTGTTGGTACCTCTCATGTGGTCACTTACTGATGTGTTGGTACATATCATGTGGTCACTGACTGATGTGTTGGTACATATGTGGCCACTGACTGATGTGTTGGTACCTTTCATGTGGTCACTGACTGATGTGTTGGTACCTTTCGTGTGGTCACTGATGGATGTGTTGGTATCTTTCATGTGGTCACTGACTGATGTGTTGGTTCCTTTCATGTGGTCACTGATTGATGTGTTGGTACCTTTCATGTGGTCACTGATTGATGTGTTGGTACCTTTCATGTGGTCACTGACTGATGTGTTGGTACCTTTCATGTGGTCACTGACTGATGTGTTGGTACCTTTCATGTGGTCACTGACGGGTGTGTTAGTATCTTTCATGTGGTCACTGACTGATGTGTTGGTACCTTTCATGTGGTCACTGACTGATGTGTTGGTACCTTTCATGTGGTCACTGATTGATGTGTTGATACCTTTAATGTGGTCACTGACTGATGTGTTGGTACCTTTAATGTGGTCACTGACTGATGTGTTGGTACCTTTCATGTGGTCACTGACTGATGTGTTGGTGCATATCATGTGGTCACTGATTGATGTGTTGGTAACTTTCATGTGGTCACTGACTGATGTGTTGGTACTTTTCATGTGGTAACTGACTGATGTGTTGCTACCTTTCATGTGGTCACTGACTGATGTGTTGGTACATTTGTGGTCACTGACGGATGTGTTGGTATCTTTCATGTGGTCACTGACTGATGTGTTGGTACCTTTCATGTGGTCACTGACTGATGTGTTGGTATCTTTCATGTGGTCACTGACTGATGTGTTGGTGCATATCATGTGGTCACTGACTGATGTGTTGGTACCTTTCATGTGGTCACTGACGGATGTGTTGGTACCTTTCATGTGGTCACTGACTGATGTGTTGGTACCTTTCATGTGGTCACTGACTGATGTGTTGGTACCTTTCATGTGGTCACTGACTGATGTGTTAGTGCCTTTCATGTGGTCACTGACTGACGTGTTGGTACCTTTCATGTGGTCACTGACTGATATGTTGGTATCTTTCATGTGGTCACTGATAGATGTGTTGGTACCTTTCATGTGGTCACTGACGGATGTGTTGGTACCTCTCATGTGGTCACTTACTGATGTGTTGGTACATATCATGTGGTCACTGACTGATGTGTTGGTACATATGTGGCCACTGACTGATGTGTTGGTACCTTTCATGTGGTCACTGACTGATGTGTTGGTACCTTTCATGTGGTCACTGACTGATGTGTTGGTATCTTTCATGTGGTCACTGACTGATGTGTTGGAACCTTTCATGTGGTCACTGACTGATGTGTTGGTACCTTTCATGTGGTCACTGACTGATGTGTTGGTACCTTTCATGTGGTCACTGACTGATGTGCTGGTACCTTTCATGTGGTCACTGATTGATGTGTTGGTACCTTTCATGTGGTCACTGACTGATGTGTTGGTACCTTTCATGTGGTCACTGACTGATGTGTTGGTACCTTTCATGTGGTCACTGACTGATGTGTTGGTACCTTTCATGTGGTCACTGACGGATGTGTTGGTGCATATCATGTGGTCACTTACTGATGTGTTAGTGCATATCATGTGGCCACTTACTGATGTGTTGGTACCTTTCATGTGGTCACTGACTGATGTGTTGGTGCATATCATGTGGTCACTGACTGATGTGTTGGTGCATATCATGTGGTCACTGACTGATGTGTTGGTACCTTTCATGTGGTCACTTACTGATGTGTTGGTACCTTTCATGTGGTCACTGACTGATGTGTTGGTACCTTTCATGTGGTCAATGACTGATGTGTTGGTACCTTTCATGTGGTCACTGACTGATGTGTTGGTGCCTTTCATGTGGTCACTGACTGATGTGTTGGTGCATATCATGTGGTCACTGACTGATGTGTTGGTACCTTTCATGTGGTCACTGACGGATGTGTTGGTACCTTTCATGTGGTCACTGACTGATGTGTTGGTACCTTTCATGTGGTCACTGACTGATGTGTTGGTACCTTTCATGTGGTCACTGACTGATGTGTTAGTGCCTTTCATGTGGTCACTGACTGACGTGTTGGTACCTTTCATGTGGTCACTGACTGATATGTTGGTACCTTTCATGTGGTCACTGATAGATGTGTTGGTACCTTTCATGTGGTCACTGACGGATGTGTTGGTACCTCTCATGTGGTCACTTACTGATGTGTTGGTACATATCATGTGGTCACTGACTGATGTGTTGGTACATATGTGGCCACTGACTGATGTGTTGGTACCTTTCATGTGGTCACTGACTGATGTGTTGGTACCTTTCGTGTGGTCACTGATGGATGTGTTGGTATCTTTCATGTGGTCACTGACTGATGTGTTGGTTCCTTTCATGTGGTCACTGATTGATGTGTTGGTACCTTTCATGTGGTCACTGATTGATGTGTTGGTACCTTTCATGTGGTCACTGACTGATGTGTTGGTACCTTTCATGTGGTCACTGACTGATGTGTTGGTACCTTTCATGTGGTCACTGACGGGTGTGTTAGTATCTTTCATGTGGTCACTGACTGATGTGTTGGTACCTTTCATGTGGTCACTGACTGATGTGTTGGTACCTTTCATGTGGTCACTGATTGATGTGTTGATACCTTTAATGTGGTCACTGACTGATGTGTTGGTACCTTTAATGTGGTCACTGACTGATGTGTTGGTACCTTTCATGTGGTCACTGACTGATGTGTTGGTGCATATCATGTGGTCACTGATTGATGTGTTGGTAACTTTCATGTGGTCACTGACTGATGTGTTGGTACTTTTCATGTGGTAACTGACTGATGTGTTGCTACCTTTCATGTGGTCACTGACTGATGTGTTGGTACATTTGTGGTCACTGACGGATGTGTTGGTATCTTTCATGTGGTCACTGACTGATGTGTTGGTACCTTTCATGTGGTCACTGACTGATGTGTTGGTATCTTTCATGTGGTCACTGACTGATGTGTTGGTGCATATCATGTGGTCACTGACTGATGTGTTGGTACCTTTCATGTGGTCACTGACGGATGTGTTGGTACCTTTCATGTGGTCACTGACTGATGTGTTGGTACCTTTCATGTGGTCACTGACTGATGTGTTGGTACCTTTCATGTGGTCACTGACTGATGTGTTAGTGCCTTTCATGTGGTCACTGACTGACGTGTTGGTACCTTTCATGTGGTCACTGACTGATATGTTGGTATCTTTCATGTGGTCACTGATAGATGTGTTGGTACCTTTCATGTGGTCACTGACGGATGTGTTGGTACCTCTCATGTGGTCACTTACTGATGTGTTGGTACATATCATGTGGTCACTGACTGATGTGTTGGTACATATGTGGCCACTGACTGATGTGTTGGTACCTTTCATGTGGTCACTGACTGATGTGTTGGTACCTTTCATGTGGTCACTGACTGATGTGTTGGTATCTTTCATGTGGTCACTGACTGATGTGTTGGAACCTTTCATGTGGTCACTGACTGATGTGTTGGTACCTTTCATGTGGTCACTGACTGATGTGTTGGTACCTTTCATGTGGTCACTGACTGATGTGCTGGTACCTTTCATGTGGTCACTGATTGATGTGTTGGTACCTTTCATGTGGTCACTGACTGATGTGTTGGTACCTTTCATGTGGTCACTGACTGATGTGTTGGTACCTTTCATGTGGTCACTGACTGATGTGTTGGTACCTTTCATGTGGTCACTGACGGATGTGTTGGTGCATATCATGTGGTCACTTACTGATGTGTTAGTGCATATCATGTGGCCACTTACTGATGTGTTGGTACCTTTCATGTGGTCACTGACTGATGTGTTGGTGCATATCATGTGGTCACTGACTGATGTGTTGGTGCATATCATGTGGTCACTGACTGATGTGTTGGTACCTTTCATGTGGTCACTTACTGATGTGTTGGTACCTTTCATGTGGTCACTGACTGATGTGTTGGTACCTTTCATGTGGTCAATGACTGATGTGTTGGTACCTTTCATGTGGTCACTGACTGATGTGTTGGTGCCTTTCATGTGGTCACTGACTGATGTGTTGGTGCATATCATGTGGTCACTGACTGATGTGTTGGTACCTTTCATGTGGTCACTGACGGATGTGTTGGTACCTTTCATGTGGTCACTGACTGATGTGTTGGTACCTTTCATGTGGTCACTGACTGATGTGTTGGTACCTTTCATGTGGTCACTGACTGATGTGTTAGTGCCTTTCATGTGGTCACTGACTGACGTGTTGGTACCTTTCATGTGGTCACTGACTGATATGTTGGTATCTTTCATGTGGTCACTGATAGATGTGTTGGTACCTTTCATGTGGTCACTGACGGATGTGTTGGTACCTCTCATGTGGTCACTTACTGATGTGTTGGTACATATCATGTGGTCACTGACTGATGTGTTGGTACATATGTGGCCACTGACTGATGTGTTGGTACCTTTCATGTGGTCACTGACTGATGTGTTGGTACCTTTCATGTGGTCACTGACTGATGTGTTGGTACCTTTCATGTGGTCACTGACTGATGTGTTGGTACCTTTCATGTGGTCACTGACAGATGTGTTGGTACCTTTCATGTGGTCACTGACGGATGTGTTGGTACCTTTCATGTGGTCACTGATTGATGTGTTGGTACCTTTCATGTGGTCACTGACTGATGTGTTGGTACCTTTCATGTGGTCACTGACTGATGTGTTGGTACCTTTCATGTGGTCACTGACTGATGTGTTGGTACCTTTCATGTGGTCACTGACGGATGTGTTGGTATCTTTCATGTGGTCACTGACTGATGTGTTGGTACCTTTCATGTGGTCACTGATTGATGTGTTGGTACCTTTCATGTGGTCACTGATTGATGTGTTGGTACCTTTCATGTGGTCACTGACTGATGTGTTGGTACCTTTCATGTGGTCACTGACTGATGTGTTGGTACCTTTCATGTGGTCACTGACGGGTGTGTTGGTATCTTTCATGTGGTCACTGACTGATGTGTTGGTACCTTTCATGTGGTCACTGACTGATGTGTTGGTGCCTTTCATGTGGTCACTGACTGATGTGTTGGTGCATATCATGTGGTCACTGACTGATGTGTTGGTACCTTTCATGTGGTCACTGACGGATGTGTTGGTACCTTTCATGTGGTCACTGACTGATGTGTTGGTACCTTTCATGTGGTCACTGACTGATGTGTTGGTACCTTTCATGTGGTCACTGACTGATGTGTTAGTGCCTTTCATGTGGTCACTGACTGACGTGTTGGTACCTTTCATGTGGTCACTGACTGATATGTTGGTATCTTTCATGTGGTCACTGATAGATGTGTTGGTACCTTTCATGTGGTCACTGACGGATGTGTTGGTACCTCTCATGTGGTCACTTACTGATGTGTTGGTACATATCATGTGGTCACTGACTGATGTGTTGGTACATATGTGGCCACTGACTTATGTGTTGGTACCTTTCATGTGGTCACTGACTGATGTGTTGGTACCTTTCATGTGGTCACTGACTGATGTGTTGGTACCTTTCATGTTGTCACTGACTGATGTGTTGGTACCTTTCATGTGGTCACTGACAGATGTGTTGGTACCTTTCATGTGGTCACTGACGGATGTGTTGGTACCTTTCATGTGGTCACTGATTGATGTGTTGGTACCTTTCATGTGGTCACTGACTGATGTGTTGGTGCATATCATGTGGTCACTGATTGATGTGTTGGTAACTTTCATGTGGTCACTGACTGATGTGTTGGTACTTTTCATGTGGTAACTGACTGATGTGTTGCTACCTTTCATGTGGTCACTGACTGATGTGTTGGTACATTTGTGGTCACTGACGGATGTGTTGGTATCTTTCATGTGGTCACTGACTGATGTGTTGGTACCTTTCATGTGGTCACTGACTGATGTGTTGGTATCTTTCATGTGGTCACTGACTGATGTGTTGGAACCTTTCATGTGGTCACTGACTGATGTGTTGGTACCTTTCATGTGGTCACTGACTGATGTGTTGGTACCTTTCATGTGGTCACTGACTGATGTGTTGGTACCTTTCATGTGGTCACTGACTGATGTGTTGGTACCTTTCATGTGGTCACTGACTGATGTGTTGGTACCTTTCATGTGTCACTGACTGATGTGTTGGTACCTTTCATGTGTCACTGACTGATGTGTTGGTACCTTTCATGTGGTCACTGACTGATGTGTTGGTACCTTTCATGTGGTCACTGACTGATGTGTTGGTACCTTTCATGTGGTCACTGACTGATGTGTTGGTACCTTTCATGTGTCACTGACTGATGTGTTGGTACCTTTCATGTGTCACTGACTGATGTGTTGGTTCATATCATGTGGTCACTGACTGATGTGTTGGTACCTTTCATGTGGTCACTGACTGATGTGTTGGTACCTTTCATGTGGTCACTGACTGATGTGTTGGTACCTTTCATGTGGTCACTGATTGATGTGTTGGTACCTTTCATGTGGTCACTGATTGATGTGTTGGTACCTTTCATGTGGTCACTGACTGATGTGTTGGTACCTTTCATGTGGTCACTGACTGATGTGTTGGTACCTTTCATGTGGTCACTGACGGGTGTGTTGGTATCTTTCATGTGGTCACTGACTGATGTGTTGGTACCTTTCATGTGGTCACTGACTGATGTGTTGGTACCTTTCATGTGGTCACTGATTGATGTGTTGGTACCTTTAATGTGGTCACTGACTGATGTGTTGGTACCTTTAATGTGGTCACTGACTGATGTGTTGGTACCTTTCATGTGGTCACTGACTGATGTGTTGGTGCATATCATGTGGTCACTGATTGATGTGTTGGTAACTTTCATGTGGTCACTGACTGATGTGTTGGTACTTTTCATGTGGTAACTGACTGATGTGTTGCTACCTTTCATGTGGTCACTGACTGATGTGTTGGTACATTTGTGGTCACTGACGGATGTGTTGGTATCTTTCATGTGGTCACTGACTGATGTGTTGGTACCTTTCATGTGGTCACTGACTGATGTGTTGGTACCTTTCATGTGGTCACTGATTGATGTGTTGGTACCTTTCATGTGGTCACTGACTGATGTGTTGGTACCTTTCATGTGGTCACCGACTGATGTGTTGGTACCTTTCATGTGTCACTGACTGATGTGTTGGTACCTTTCATGTGTCACTGACTGATGTGTTGGTACCTTTCATGTGGTCACTGACTGATGTGTTGGTACCTTTCATGTGGTCACTGACTGATGTGTTGGTACCTTTCATGTGTCACTGACTGATGTGTTGGTACCTTTCATGTGTCACTGACTGATGTGTTGGTTCATATCATGTGGTCACTAACTGATGTGTTAGTACCTTTCATGTGGTCACTGACTGATGTGTTGGTACCTTTCATGTGGTCACTGACTGATGTGTTGGTACCTTTCATGTGGTCACTGACTGATGTGTTGGTACCTTTCATGTGGTCACTGACTGATGTGTTGGTACCTTTCATGTGGTCACTGACGGATGTGTTGGTACCTTTCATGTGGTCACTGACGGATGTGTTGGTACCTTTCATGTGTCACTGACTGATGTGTTGGTACCTTTCATGTGGTCACTAACTGATGTGTTGGTACCTTTCATGTGGTCACTAACTGATGTGTTGGTGCCTTTCATGTGGTCACTGACGGATCTGTTGGTGCATATCATGTGGTCACTGACGGATGTGTTGGTGCATATCATGTGGTCACTGACGGATGTGTTGGTACCTTTCATGTGGTCACTGATTGATGTGTTGGTGCATATCATGTGGTCACTTACTGATGTGTTAGTGCATATCATGTGGCCACTTACTGATGTGTTGGTACCTTTCATGTGGTCACTAACTGATGTGTTGGTACCTTTCATGTGGTCACTGACGGATGTGTTGGTACCTTTCATGTGGTCACTGACGGATGTGTTGGTACCTTTCATGTGGTCACTGACGGATGTGTTGGTACCTTTCATGTGGTCACTGACTGATGTGTTGGTGCATATGTGGTCACTGACTGATGTGTTGGTACTTTTCATGTGGTCACTGACTGATGTGTTGGTACATATCATGGGGTCACTGACGGATGTGTTGGTGCCTTTCATGTGGTCACTGACTGATGTGTTGGTGCATATCATGTGGTCACTGACGGATGTGTTGGTGCCTTTCATGTGGTCACTGACTGATGTGTTGGTGCATATCATGTGGTCACTGACGGATGTGTTGGTGCCTTTCATGTGGTCACTGACTGATGTGTTGGTGCATATCATGGGGTCACTGACGGATGTGTTGGTGCCTTTCATGTGGTCACTGACGGATGTGTTGGTGCATATCATGGGGTCACTGACGGATGTGTTGGTGCCTTTCATGTGGTCACTGACTGATGTGTTGGTGCATATCATGTGGTCACTGACTGATGTGTTGGTACCTTTCATGTGGTCACTGACGGATGTGTTGGTACCTTTCATGTGGTCACTGACTGATGTGTTGGTACCTTTCATGTGGTCACTGACTGATGTGTTGGTACCTTTCATGTGGTCACTGACTGATGTGTTAGTACCTTTCATGTGGTCACTGACGGATGTGTTGGTGCATATCATGTGGTCACTTACTGATGTGTTAGTGCATATCATGTGGCCACTTACTGATGTGTTGGTACCTTTCATGTGGTCACTGACTGATGTGTTGGTACCTTTCATGTGGTCAATGACTGATGTGTTGGTGCATATCATGTGGTCACTGACTGATGTGTTGGTACCTTTCATGTGGTCACTTACTGATGTGTTGGTACCTTTCATGTGGTCACTGACTGATGTGTTGGTACCTTTCATGTGGTCAATGACTGATGTGTTGGTACCTTTCATGTGGTCACTGACTGATGTGTTGGTGCCTTTCATGTGGTCACTGACTGATGTGTTGGTGCATATCATGTGGTCACTGACTGATGTGTTGGTACCTTTCATGTGGTCACTGACGGATGTGTTGGTACCTTTCATGTGGTCACTGACTGATGTGTTGGTACCTTTCATGTGGTCACTGACTGATGTGTTGGTACCTTTCATGTGGTCACTGACTGATGTGTTAGTGCCTTTCATGTGGTCACTGACTGACGTGTTGGTACCTTTCATGTGGTCACTGACTGATATGTTGGTACCTTTCATGTGGTCACTGATAGATGTGTTGGTACCTTTCATGTGGTCACTGACGGATGTGTTGGTACCTCTCATGTGGTCACTTACTGATGTGTTGGTACATATCATGTGGTCACTGACTGATGTGTTGGTACATATGTGGCCACTGACTGATGTGTTGGTACCTTTCATGTGGTCACTGACTGATGTGTTGGTACCTTTCGTGTGGTCACTGATGGATGTGTTGGTATCTTTCATGTGGTCACTGACTGATGTGTTGGTTCCTTTCATGTGGTCACTGATTGATGTGTTGGTACCTTTCATGTGGTCACTGATTGATGTGTTGGTACCTTTCATGTGGTCACTGACTGATGTGTTGGTACCTTTCATGTGGTCACTGACTGATGTGTTGGTACCTTTCATGTGGTCACTGACGGGTGTGTTAGTATCTTTCATGTGGTCACTGACTGATGTGTTGGTACCTTTCATGTGGTCACTGACTGATGTGTTGGTACCTTTCATGTGGTCACTGATTGATGTGTTGATACCTTTAATGTGGTCACTGACTGATGTGTTGGTACCTTTAATGTGGTCACTGACTGATGTGTTGGTACCTTTCATGTGGTCACTGACTGATGTGTTGGTGCATATCATGTGGTCACTGATTGATGTGTTGGTAACTTTCATGTGGTCACTGACTGATGTGTTGGTACTTTTCATGTGGTAACTGACTGATGTGTTGCTACCTTTCATGTGGTCACTGACTGATGTGTTGGTACATTTGTGGTCACTGACGGATGTGTTGGTATCTTTCATGTGGTCACTGACTGATGTGTTGGTACCTTTCATGTGGTCACTGACTGATGTGTTGGTATCTTTCATGTGGTCACTGACTGATGTGTTGGAACCTTTCATGTGGTCACTGACTGATGTGTTGGTACCTTTCATGTGGTCACTGACTGATGTGTTGGTACCTTTCATGTGGTCACTGACTGATGTGCTGGTACCTTTCATGTGGTCACTGATTGATGTGTTGGTACCTTTCATGTGGTCACTGACTGATGTGTTGGTACCTTTCATGTGGTCACTGACTGATGTGTTGGTACCTTTCATGTGGTCACTGACTGATGTGTTGGTACCTTTCATGTGGTCACTGACGGATGTGTTGGTGCATATCATGTGGTCACTTACTGATGTGTTAGTGCATATCATGTGGCCACTTACTGATGTGTTGGTACCTTTCATGTGGTCACTGACTGATGTGTTGGTGCATATCATGTGGTCACTGACTGATGTGTTGGTGCATATCATGTGGTCACTGACTGATGTGTTGGTACCTTTCATGTGGTCACTTACTGATGTGTTGGTACCTTTCATGTGGTCACTGACTGATGTGTTGGTACCTTTCATGTGGTCAATGACTGATGTGTTGGTACCTTTCATGTGGTCACTGACTGATGTGTTGGTGCCTTTCATGTGGTCACTGACTGATGTGTTGGTGCATATCATGTGGTCACTGACTGATGTGTTGGTACCTTTCATGTGGTCACTGACGGATGTGTTGGTACCTTTCATGTGGTCACTGACTGATGTGTTGGTACCTTTCATGTGGTCACTGACTGATGTGTTGGTACCTTTCATGTGGTCACTGACTGATGTGTTAGTGCCTTTCATGTGGTCACTGACTGACGTGTTGGTACCTTTCATGTGGTCACTGACTGATATGTTGGTATCTTTCATGTGGTCACTGATAGATGTGTTGGTACCTTTCATGTGGTCACTGACGGATGTGTTGGTACCTCTCATGTGGTCACTTACTGATGTGTTGGTACATATCATGTGGTCACTGACTGATGTGTTGGTACATATGTGGCCACTGACTGATGTGTTGGTACCTTTCATGTGGTCACTGACTGATGTGTTGGTACCTTTCATGTGGTCACTGACTGATGTGTTGGTACCTTTCATGTGGTCACTGACTGATGTGTTGGTACCTTTCATGTGGTCACTGACAGATGTGTTGGTACCTTTCATGTGGTCACTGACGGATGTGTTGGTACCTTTCATGTGGTCACTGATTGATGTGTTGGTACCTTTCATGTGGTCACTGACTGATGTGTTGGTACCTTTCATGTGGTCACTGACTGATGTGTTGGTACCTTTCATGTGGTCACTGACTGATGTGTTGGTACCTTTCATGTGGTCACTGACGGATGTGTTGGTATCTTTCATGTGGTCACTGACTGATGTGTTGGTACCTTTCATGTGGTCACTGATTGATGTGTTGGTACCTTTCATGTGGTCACTGATTGATGTGTTGGTACCTTTCATGTGGTCACTGACTGATGTGTTGGTACCTTTCATGTGGTCACTGACTGATGTGTTGGTACCTTTCATGTGGTCACTGACGGGTGTGTTGGTATCTTTCATGTGGTCACTGACTGATGTGTTGGTACCTTTCATGTGGTCACTGACTGATGTGTTGGTGCCTTTCATGTGGTCACTGACTGATGTGTTGGTGCATATCATGTGGTCACTGACTGATGTGTTGGTACCTTTCATGTGGTCACTGACGGATGTGTTGGTACCTTTCATGTGGTCACTGACTGATGTGTTGGTACCTTTCATGTGGTCACTGACTGATGTGTTGGTACCTTTCATGTGGTCACTGACTGATGTGTTAGTGCCTTTCATGTGGTCACTGACTGACGTGTTGGTACCTTTCATGTGGTCACTGACTGATATGTTGGTATCTTTCATGTGGTCACTGATAGATGTGTTGGTACCTTTCATGTGGTCACTGACGGATGTGTTGGTACCTCTCATGTGGTCACTTACTGATGTGTTGGTACATATCATGTGGTCACTGACTGATGTGTTGGTACATATGTGGCCACTGACTTATGTGTTGGTACCTTTCATGTGGTCACTGACTGATGTGTTGGTACCTTTCATGTGGTCACTGACTGATGTGTTGGTACCTTTCATGTTGTCACTGACTGATGTGTTGGTACCTTTCATGTGGTCACTGACAGATGTGTTGGTACCTTTCATGTGGTCACTGACGGATGTGTTGGTACCTTTCATGTGGTCACTGATTGATGTGTTGGTACCTTTCATGTGGTCACTGACTGATGTGTTGGTGCATATCATGTGGTCACTGATTGATGTGTTGGTAACTTTCATGTGGTCACTGACTGATGTGTTGGTACTTTTCATGTGGTAACTGACTGATGTGTTGCTACCTTTCATGTGGTCACTGACTGATGTGTTGGTACATTTGTGGTCACTGACGGATGTGTTGGTATCTTTCATGTGGTCACTGACTGATGTGTTGGTACCTTTCATGTGGTCACTGACTGATGTGTTGGTATCTTTCATGTGGTCACTGACTGATGTGTTGGAACCTTTCATGTGGTCACTGACTGATGTGTTGGTACCTTTCATGTGGTCACTGACTGATGTGTTGGTACCTTTCATGTGGTCACTGACTGATGTGTTGGTACCTTTCATGTGGTCACTGACTGATGTGTTGGTACCTTTCATGTGGTCACTGACTGATGTGTTGGTACCTTTCATGTGTCACTGACTGATGTGTTGGTACCTTTCATGTGTCACTGACTGATGTGTTGGTACCTTTCATGTGGTCACTGACTGATGTGTTGGTACCTTTCATGTGGTCACTGACTGATGTGTTGGTACCTTTCATGTGGTCACTGACTGATGTGTTGGTACCTTTCATGTGTCACTGACTGATGTGTTGGTACCTTTCATGTGTCACTGACTGATGTGTTGGTTCATATCATGTGGTCACTGACTGATGTGTTGGTACCTTTCATGTGGTCACTGACTGATGTGTTGGTACCTTTCATGTGGTCACTGACTGATGTGTTGGTACCTTTCATGTGGTCACTGATTGATGTGTTGGTACCTTTCATGTGGTCACTGATTGATGTGTTGGTACCTTTCATGTGGTCACTGACTGATGTGTTGGTACCTTTCATGTGGTCACTGACTGATGTGTTGGTACCTTTCATGTGGTCACTGACGGGTGTGTTGGTATCTTTCATGTGGTCACTGACTGATGTGTTGGTACCTTTCATGTGGTCACTGACTGATGTGTTGGTACCTTTCATGTGGTCACTGATTGATGTGTTGGTACCTTTAATGTGGTCACTGACTGATGTGTTGGTACCTTTAATGTGGTCACTGACTGATGTGTTGGTACCTTTCATGTGGTCACTGACTGATGTGTTGGTGCATATCATGTGGTCACTGATTGATGTGTTGGTAACTTTCATGTGGTCACTGACTGATGTGTTGGTACTTTTCATGTGGTAACTGACTGATGTGTTGCTACCTTTCATGTGGTCACTGACTGATGTGTTGGTACATTTGTGGTCACTGACGGATGTGTTGGTATCTTTCATGTGGTCACTGACTGATGTGTTGGTACCTTTCATGTGGTCACTGACTGATGTGTTGGTACCTTTCATGTGGTCACTGATTGATGTGTTGGTACCTTTCATGTGGTCACTGACTGATGTGTTGGTACCTTTCATGTGGTCACCGACTGATGTGTTGGTACCTTTCATGTGTCACTGACTGATGTGTTGGTACCTTTCATGTGTCACTGACTGATGTGTTGGTACCTTTCATGTGGTCACTGACTGATGTGTTGGTACCTTTCATGTGGTCACTGACTGATGTGTTGGTACCTTTCATGTGTCACTGACTGATGTGTTGGTACCTTTCATGTGTCACTGACTGATGTGTTGGTTCATATCATGTGGTCACTAACTGATGTGTTAGTACCTTTCATGTGGTCACTGACTGATGTGTTGGTACCTTTCATGTGGTCACTGACTGATGTGTTGGTACCTTTCATGTGGTCACTGACTGATGTGTTGGTACCTTTCATGTGGTCACTGACTGATGTGTTGGTACCTTTCATGTGGTCACTGACGGATGTGTTGGTACCTTTCATGTGGTCACTGACGGATGTGTTGGTACCTTTCATGTGTCACTGACTGATGTGTTGGTACCTTTCATGTGGTCACTAACTGATGTGTTGGTACCTTTCATGTGGTCACTAACTGATGTGTTGGTGCCTTTCATGTGGTCACTGACGGATCTGTTGGTGCATATCATGTGGTCACTGACGGATGTGTTGGTGCATATCATGTGGTCACTGACGGATGTGTTGGTACCTTTCATGTGGTCACTGATTGATGTGTTGGTGCATATCATGTGGTCACTTACTGATGTGTTAGTGCATATCATGTGGCCACTTACTGATGTGTTGGTACCTTTCATGTGGTCACTAACTGATGTGTTGGTACCTTTCATGTGGTCACTGACGGATGTGTTGGTACCTTTCATGTGGTCACTGACGGATGTGTTGGTACCTTTCATGTGGTCACTGACGGATGTGTTGGTACCTTTCATGTGGTCACTGACTGATGTGTTGGTGCATATGTGGTCACTGACTGATGTGTTGGTACTTTTCATGTGGTCACTGACTGATGTGTTGGTACATATCATGGGGTCACTGACGGATGTGTTGGTGCCTTTCATGTGGTCACTGACTGATGTGTTGGTGCATATCATGTGGTCACTGACGGATGTGTTGGTGCCTTTCATGTGGTCACTGACTGATGTGTTGGTGCATATCATGTGGTCACTGACGGATGTGTTGGTGCCTTTCATGTGGTCACTGACTGATGTGTTGGTGCATATCATGGGGTCACTGACGGATGTGTTGGTGCCTTTCATGTGGTCACTGACGGATGTGTTGGTGCATATCATGGGGTCACTGACGGATGTGTTGGTGCCTTTCATGTGGTCACTGACTGATGTGTTGGTGCATATCATGTGGTCACTGACTGATGTGTTGGTACCTTTCATGTGGTCACTGACGGATGTGTTGGTACCTTTCATGTGGTCACTGACTGATGTGTTGGTACCTTTCATGTGGTCACTGACTGATGTGTTGGTACCTTTCATGTGGTCACTGACTGATGTGTTAGTACCTTTCATGTGGTCACTGACGGATGTGTTGGTGCATATCATGTGGTCACTTACTGATGTGTTAGTGCATATCATGTGGCCACTTACTGATGTGTTGGTACCTTTCATGTGGTCACTGACTGATGTGTTGGTACCTTTCATGTGGTCAATGACTGATGTGTTGGTGCATATCATGTGGTCACTGACTGATGTGTTGGTACCTTTCATGTGGTCACTTACTGATGTGTTGGTACCTTTCATGTGGTCACTGACTGATGTGTTGGTACCTTTCATGTGGTCAATGACTGATGTGTTGGTACCTTTCATGTGGTCACTGACTGATGTGTTGGTGCCTTTCATGTGGTCACTGACTGATGTGTTGGTGCATATCATGTGGTCACTGACTGATGTGTTGGTACCTTTCATGTGGTCACTGACGGATGTGTTGGTACCTTTCATGTGGTCACTGACTGATGTGTTGGTACCTTTCATGTGGTCACTGACTGATGTGTTGGTACCTTTCATGTGGTCACTGACTGATGTGTTAGTGCCTTTCATGTGGTCACTGACTGACGTGTTGGTACCTTTCATGTGGTCACTGACTGATATGTTGGTACCTTTCATGTGGTCACTGATAGATGTGTTGGTACCTTTCATGTGGTCACTGACGGATGTGTTGGTACCTCTCATGTGGTCACTTACTGATGTGTTGGTACATATCATGTGGTCACTGACTGATGTGTTGGTACATATGTGGCCACTGACTGATGTGTTGGTACCTTTCATGTGGTCACTGACTGATGTGTTGGTACCTTTCGTGTGGTCACTGATGGATGTGTTGGTATCTTTCATGTGGTCACTGACTGATGTGTTGGTTCCTTTCATGTGGTCACTGATTGATGTGTTGGTACCTTTCATGTGGTCACTGATTGATGTGTTGGTACCTTTCATGTGGTCACTGACTGATGTGTTGGTACCTTTCATGTGGTCACTGACTGATGTGTTGGTACCTTTCATGTGGTCACTGACGGGTGTGTTAGTATCTTTCATGTGGTCACTGACTGATGTGTTGGTACCTTTCATGTGGTCACTGACTGATGTGTTGGTACCTTTCATGTGGTCACTGATTGATGTGTTGATACCTTTAATGTGGTCACTGACTGATGTGTTGGTACCTTTAATGTGGTCACTGACTGATGTGTTGGTACCTTTCATGTGGTCACTGACTGATGTGTTGGTGCATATCATGTGGTCACTGATTGATGTGTTGGTAACTTTCATGTGGTCACTGACTGATGTGTTGGTACTTTTCATGTGGTAACTGACTGATGTGTTGCTACCTTTCATGTGGTCACTGACTGATGTGTTGGTACATTTGTGGTCACTGACGGATGTGTTGGTATCTTTCATGTGGTCACTGACTGATGTGTTGGTACCTTTCATGTGGTCACTGACTGATGTGTTGGTATCTTTCATGTGGTCACTGACTGATGTGTTGGAACCTTTCATGTGGTCACTGACTGATGTGTTGGTACCTTTCATGTGGTCACTGACTGATGTGTTGGTACCTTTCATGTGGTCACTGACTGATGTGCTGGTACCTTTCATGTGGTCACTGATTGATGTGTTGGTACCTTTCATGTGGTCACTGACTGATGTGTTGGTACCTTTCATGTGGTCACTGACTGATGTGTTGGTACCTTTCATGTGGTCACTGACTGATGTGTTGGTACCTTTCATGTGGTCACTGACGGATGTGTTGGTGCATATCATGTGGTCACTTACTGATGTGTTAGTGCATATCATGTGGCCACTTACTGATGTGTTGGTACCTTTCATGTGGTCACTGACTGATGTGTTGGTGCATATCATGTGGTCACTGACTGATGTGTTGGTGCATATCATGTGGTCACTGACTGATGTGTTGGTACCTTTCATGTGGTCACTTACTGATGTGTTGGTACCTTTCATGTGGTCACTGACTGATGTGTTGGTACCTTTCATGTGGTCAATGACTGATGTGTTGGTACCTTTCATGTGGTCACTGACTGATGTGTTGGTGCCTTTCATGTGGTCACTGACTGATGTGTTGGTGCATATCATGTGGTCACTGACTGATGTGTTGGTACCTTTCATGTGGTCACTGACGGATGTGTTGGTACCTTTCATGTGGTCACTGACTGATGTGTTGGTACCTTTCATGTGGTCACTGACTGATGTGTTGGTACCTTTCATGTGGTCACTGACTGATGTGTTAGTGCCTTTCATGTGGTCACTGACTGACGTGTTGGTACCTTTCATGTGGTCACTGACTGATATGTTGGTATCTTTCATGTGGTCACTGATAGATGTGTTGGTACCTTTCATGTGGTCACTGACGGATGTGTTGGTACCTCTCATGTGGTCACTTACTGATGTGTTGGTACATATCATGTGGTCACTGACTGATGTGTTGGTACATATGTGGCCACTGACTGATGTGTTGGTACCTTTCATGTGGTCACTGACTGATGTGTTGGTACCTTTCATGTGGTCACTGACTGATGTGTTGGTACCTTTCATGTGGTCACTGACTGATGTGTTGGTACCTTTCATGTGGTCACTGACAGATGTGTTGGTACCTTTCATGTGGTCACTGACGGATGTGTTGGTACCTTTCATGTGGTCACTGATTGATGTGTTGGTACCTTTCATGTGGTCACTGACTGATGTGTTGGTACCTTTCATGTGGTCACTGACTGATGTGTTGGTACCTTTCATGTGGTCACTGACTGATGTGTTGGTACCTTTCATGTGGTCACTGACGGATGTGTTGGTATCTTTCATGTGGTCACTGACTGATGTGTTGGTACCTTTCATGTGGTCACTGATTGATGTGTTGGTACCTTTCATGTGGTCACTGATTGATGTGTTGGTACCTTTCATGTGGTCACTGACTGATGTGTTGGTACCTTTCATGTGGTCACTGACTGATGTGTTGGTACCTTTCATGTGGTCACTGACGGGTGTGTTGGTATCTTTCATGTGGTCACTGACTGATGTGTTGGTACCTTTCATGTGGTCACTGACTGATGTGTTGGTGCCTTTCATGTGGTCACTGACTGATGTGTTGGTGCATATCATGTGGTCACTGACTGATGTGTTGGTACCTTTCATGTGGTCACTGACGGATGTGTTGGTACCTTTCATGTGGTCACTGACTGATGTGTTGGTACCTTTCATGTGGTCACTGACTGATGTGTTGGTACCTTTCATGTGGTCACTGACTGATGTGTTAGTGCCTTTCATGTGGTCACTGACTGACGTGTTGGTACCTTTCATGTGGTCACTGACTGATATGTTGGTATCTTTCATGTGGTCACTGATAGATGTGTTGGTACCTTTCATGTGGTCACTGACGGATGTGTTGGTACCTCTCATGTGGTCACTTACTGATGTGTTGGTACATATCATGTGGTCACTGACTGATGTGTTGGTACATATGTGGCCACTGACTTATGTGTTGGTACCTTTCATGTGGTCACTGACTGATGTGTTGGTACCTTTCATGTGGTCACTGACTGATGTGTTGGTACCTTTCATGTAGTCACTGACTGATGTGTTGGTACCTTTCATGTGGTCACTGACAGATGTGTTGGTACCTTTCATGTGGTCACTGACGGATGTGTTGGTACCTTTCATGTGGTCACTGATTGATGTGTTGGTACCTTTCATGTGGTCACTGACTGATGTGTTGGTGCATATCATGTGGTCACTGATTGATGTGTTGGTAACTTTCATGTGGTCACTGACTGATGTGTTGGTACTTTTCATGTGGTAACTGACTGATGTGTTGCTACCTTTCATGTGGTCACTGACTGATGTGTTGGTACATTTGTGGTCACTGACGGATGTGTTGGTATCTTTCATGTGGTCACTGACTGATGTGTTGGTACCTTTCATGTGGTCACTGACTGATGTGTTGGTATCTTTCATGTGGTCACTGACTGATGTGTTGGAACCTTTCATGTGGTCACTGACTGATGTGTTGGTACCTTTCATGTGGTCACTGACTGATGTGTTGGTACCTTTCATGTGGTCACTGACTGATGTGTTGGTACCTTTCATGTGGTCACTGACTGATGTGTTGGTACCTTTCATGTGGTCACTGACTGATGTGTTGGTACCTTTCATGTGTCACTGACTGATGTGTTGGTACCTTTCATGTGTCACTGACTGATGTGTTGGTACCTTTCATGTGGTCACTGACTGATGTGTTGGTACCTTTCATGTGGTCACTGACTGATGTGTTGGTACCTTTCATGTGGTCACTGACTGATGTGTTGGTACCTTTCATGTGTCACTGACTGATGTGTTGGTACCTTTCATGTGTCACTGACTGATGTGTTGGTTCATATCATGTGGTCACTGACTGATGTGTTGGTACCTTTCATGTGGTCACTGACTGATGTGTTGGTACCTTTCATGTGGTCACTGACTGATGTGTTGGTACCTTTCATGTGGTCACTGATTGATGTGTTGGTACCTTTCATGTGGTCACTGATTGATGTGTTGGTACCTTTCATGTGGTCACTGACTGATGTGTTGGTACCTTTCATGTGGTCACTGACTGATGTGTTGGTACCTTTCATGTGGTCACTGACGGGTGTGTTGGTATCTTTCATGTGGTCACTGACTGATGTGTTGGTACCTTTCATGTGGTCACTGACTGATGTGTTGGTACCTTTCATGTGGTCACTGATTGATGTGTTGGTACCTTTAATGTGGTCACTGACTGATGTGTTGGTACCTTTAATGTGGTCACTGACTGATGTGTTGGTACCTTTCATGTGGTCACTGACTGATGTGTTGGTGCATATCATGTGGTCACTGATTGATGTGTTGGTAACTTTCATGTGGTCACTGACTGATGTGTTGGTACTTTTCATGTGGTAACTGACTGATGTGTTGCTACCTTTCATGTGGTCACTGACTGATGTGTTGGTACATTTGTGGTCACTGACGGATGTGTTGGTATCTTTCATGTGGTCACTGACTGATGTGTTGGTACCTTTCATGTGGTCACTGACTGATGTGTTGGTACCTTTCATGTGGTCACTGATTGATGTGTTGGTACCTTTCATGTGGTCACTGACTGATGTGTTGGTACCTTTCATGTGGTCACCGACTGATGTGTTGGTACCTTTCATGTGTCACTGACTGATGTGTTGGTACCTTTCATGTGTCACTGACTGATGTGTTGGTACCTTTCATGTGGTCACTGACTGATGTGTTGGTACCTTTCATGTGGTCACTGACTGATGTGTTGGTACCTTTCATGTGGTCACTAACTGATGTGTTGGTACCTTTCATGTGGTCACTGACGGATGTGTTGGTACCTTTCATGTGTCACTGACTGATGTGTTGGTACCTTTCATGTGGTCACTAACTGATGTGTTGGTACCTTTCATGTGGTCACTAACTGATGTGTTGGTGCCTTTCATGTGGTCACTGACGGATCTGTTGGTGCATATCATGTGGTCACTGACGGATGTGTTGGTGCATATCATGTGGTCACTGACGGATGTGTTGGTACCTTTCATGTGGTCACTGATTGATGTGTTGGTGCATATCATGTGGTCACTTACTGATGTGTTAGTGCATATCATGTGGCCACTTACTGATGTGTTGGTACCTTTCATGTGGTCACTAACTGATGTGTTGGTACCTTTCATGTGGTCACTGACGGATGTGTTGGTACCTTTCATGTGGTCACTGACGGATGTGTTGGTACCTTTCATGTGGTCACTGACGGATGTGTTGGTACCTTTCATGTGGTCACTGACTGATGTGTTGGTGCATATGTGGTCACTGACTGATGTGTTGGTACTTTTCATGTGGTCACTGACTGATGTGTTGGTACATATCATGGGGTCACTGACGGATGTGTTGGTGCCTTTCATGTGGTCACTGACTGATGTGTTGGTGCATATCATGTGGTCACTGACGGATGTGTTGGTGCCTTTCATGTGGTCACTGACTGATGTGTTGGTGCATATCATGTGGTCACTGACGGATGTGTTGGTGCCTTTCATGTGGTCACTGACTGATGTGTTGGTGCATATCATGGGGTCACTGACGGATGTGTTGGTGCCTTTCATGTGGTCACTGACGGATGTGTTGGTGCATATCATGGGGTCACTGACGGATGTGTTGGTGCCTTTCATGTGGTCACTGACTGATGTGTTGGTGCATATCATGTGGTCACTGACTGATGTGTTGGTACCTTTCATGTGGTCACTGACGGATGTGTTGGTACCTTTCATGTGGTCACTGACTGATGTGTTGGTACCTTTCATGTGGTCACTGACTGATGTGTTGGTACCTTTCATGTGGTCACTGACTGATGTGTTAGTACCTTTCATGTGGTCACTGACGGATGTGTTGGTGCATATCATGTGGTCACTTACTGATGTGTTAGTGCATATCATGTGGCCACTTACTGATGTGTTGGTACCTTTCATGTGGTCACTGACTGATGTGTTGGTACCTTTCATGTGGTCAATGACTGATGTGTTGGTGCATATCATGTGGTCACTGACTGATGTGTTGGTACCTTTCATGTGGTCACTTACTGATGTGTTGGTACCTTTCATGTGGTCACTGACTGATGTGTTGGTACCTTTCATGTGGTCAATGACTGATGTGTTGGTACCTTTCATGTGGTCACTGACTGATGTGTTGGTGCCTTTCATGTGGTCACTGACTGATGTGTTGGTGCATATCATGTGGTCACTGACTGATGTGTTGGTACCTTTCATGTGGTCACTGACGGATGTGTTGGTACCTTTCATGTGGTCACTGACTGATGTGTTGGTACCTTTCATGTGGTCACTGACTGATGTGTTGGTACCTTTCATGTGGTCACTGACTGATGTGTTAGTGCCTTTCATGTGGTCACTGACTGACGTGTTGGTACCTTTCATGTGGTCACTGACTGATATGTTGGTACCTTTCATGTGGTCACTGATAGATGTGTTGGTACCTTTCATGTGGTCACTGACGGATGTGTTGGTACCTCTCATGTGGTCACTTACTGATGTGTTGGTACATATCATGTGGTCACTGACTGATGTGTTGGTACATATGTGGCCACTGACTGATGTGTTGGTACCTTTCATGTGGTCACTGACTGATGTGTTGGTACCTTTCGTGTGGTCACTGATGGATGTGTTGGTATCTTTCATGTGGTCACTGACTGATGTGTTGGTTCCTTTCATGTGGTCACTGATTGATGTGTTGGTACCTTTCATGTGGTCACTGATTGATGTGTTGGTACCTTTCATGTGGTCACTGACTGATGTGTTGGTACCTTTCATGTGGTCACTGACTGATGTGTTGGTACCTTTCATGTGGTCACTGACGGGTGTGTTAGTATCTTTCATGTGGTCACTGACTGATGTGTTGGTACCTTTCATGTGGTCACTGACTGATGTGTTGGTACCTTTCATGTGGTCACTGATTGATGTGTTGATACCTTTAATGTGGTCACTGACTGATGTGTTGGTACCTTTAATGTGGTCACTGACTGATGTGTTGGTACCTTTCATGTGGTCACTGACTGATGTGTTGGTGCATATCATGTGGTCACTGATTGATGTGTTGGTAACTTTCATGTGGTCACTGACTGATGTGTTGGTACTTTTCATGTGGTAACTGACTGATGTGTTGCTACCTTTCATGTGGTCACTGACTGATGTGTTGGTACATTTGTGGTCACTGACGGATGTGTTGGTATCTTTCATGTGGTCACTGACTGATGTGTTGGTACCTTTCATGTGGTCACTGACTGATGTGTTGGTATCTTTCATGTGGTCACTGACTGATGTGTTGGAACCTTTCATGTGGTCACTGACTGATGTGTTGGTACCTTTCATGTGGTCACTGACTGATGTGTTGGTACCTTTCATGTGGTCACTGACTGATGTGCTGGTACCTTTCATGTGGTCACTGATTGATGTGTTGGTACCTTTCATGTGGTCACTGACTGATGTGTTGGTACCTTTCATGTGGTCACTGACTGATGTGTTGGTACCTTTCATGTGGTCACTGACTGATGTGTTGGTACCTTTCATGTGGTCACTGACGGATGTGTTGGTGCATATCATGTGGTCACTTACTGATGTGTTAGTGCATATCATGTGGCCACTTACTGATGTGTTGGTACCTTTCATGTGGTCACTGACTGATGTGTTGGTGCATATCATGTGGTCACTGACTGATGTGTTGGTGCATATCATGTGGTCACTGACTGATGTGTTGGTACCTTTCATGTGGTCACTTACTGATGTGTTGGTACCTTTCATGTGGTCACTGACTGATGTGTTGGTACCTTTCATGTGGTCAATGACTGATGTGTTGGTACCTTTCATGTGGTCACTGACTGATGTGTTGGTGCCTTTCATGTGGTCACTGACTGATGTGTTGGTGCATATCATGTGGTCACTGACTGATGTGTTGGTACCTTTCATGTGGTCACTGACGGATGTGTTGGTACCTTTCATGTGGTCACTGACTGATGTGTTGGTACCTTTCATGTGGTCACTGACTGATGTGTTGGTACCTTTCATGTGGTCACTGACTGATGTGTTAGTGCCTTTCATGTGGTCACTGACTGACGTGTTGGTACCTTTCATGTGGTCACTGACTGATATGTTGGTATCTTTCATGTGGTCACTGATAGATGTGTTGGTACCTTTCATGTGGTCACTGACGGATGTGTTGGTACCTCTCATGTGGTCACTTACTGATGTGTTGGTACATATCATGTGGTCACTGACTGATGTGTTGGTACATATGTGGCCACTGACTGATGTGTTGGTACCTTTCATGTGGTCACTGACTGATGTGTTGGTACCTTTCATGTGGTCACTGACTGATGTGTTGGTACCTTTCATGTGGTCACTGACTGATGTGTTGGTACCTTTCATGTGGTCACTGACAGATGTGTTGGTACCTTTCATGTGGTCACTGACGGATGTGTTGGTACCTTTCATGTGGTCACTGATTGATGTGTTGGTACCTTTCATGTGGTCACTGACTGATGTGTTGGTACCTTTCATGTGGTCACTGACTGATGTGTTGGTACCTTTCATGTGGTCACTGACTGATGTGTTGGTACCTTTCATGTGGTCACTGACGGATGTGTTGGTATCTTTCATGTGGTCACTGACTGATGTGTTGGTACCTTTCATGTGGTCACTGATTGATGTGTTGGTACCTTTCATGTGGTCACTGATTGATGTGTTGGTACCTTTCATGTGGTCACTGACTGATGTGTTGGTACCTTTCATGTGGTCACTGACTGATGTGTTGGTACCTTTCATGTGGTCACTGACGGGTGTGTTGGTATCTTTCATGTGGTCACTGACTGATGTGTTGGTACCTTTCATGTGGTCACTGACTGATGTGTTGGTGCCTTTCATGTGGTCACTGACTGATGTGTTGGTGCATATCATGTGGTCACTGACTGATGTGTTGGTACCTTTCATGTGGTCACTGACGGATGTGTTGGTACCTTTCATGTGGTCACTGACTGATGTGTTGGTACCTTTCATGTGGTCACTGACTGATGTGTTGGTACCTTTCATGTGGTCACTGACTGATGTGTTAGTGCCTTTCATGTGGTCACTGACTGACGTGTTGGTACCTTTCATGTGGTCACTGACTGATATGTTGGTATCTTTCATGTGGTCACTGATAGATGTGTTGGTACCTTTCATGTGGTCACTGACGGATGTGTTGGTACCTCTCATGTGGTCACTTACTGATGTGTTGGTACATATCATGTGGTCACTGACTGATGTGTTGGTACATATGTGGCCACTGACTTATGTGTTGGTACCTTTCATGTGGTCACTGACTGATGTGTTGGTACCTTTCATGTGGTCACTGACTGATGTGTTGGTACCTTTCATGTAGTCACTGACTGATGTGTTGGTACCTTTCATGTGGTCACTGACAGATGTGTTGGTACCTTTCATGTGGTCACTGACGGATGTGTTGGTACCTTTCATGTGGTCACTGATTGATGTGTTGGTACCTTTCATGTGGTCACTGACTGATGTGTTGGTGCATATCATGTGGTCACTGATTGATGTGTTGGTAACTTTCATGTGGTCACTGACTGATGTGTTGGTACTTTTCATGTGGTAACTGACTGATGTGTTGCTACCTTTCATGTGGTCACTGACTGATGTGTTGGTACATTTGTGGTCACTGACGGATGTGTTGGTATCTTTCATGTGGTCACTGACTGATGTGTTGGTACCTTTCATGTGGTCACTGACTGATGTGTTGGTATCTTTCATGTGGTCACTGACTGATGTGTTGGAACCTTTCATGTGGTCACTGACTGATGTGTTGGTACCTTTCATGTGGTCACTGACTGATGTGTTGGTACCTTTCATGTGGTCACTGACTGATGTGTTGGTACCTTTCATGTGGTCACTGACTGATGTGTTGGTACCTTTCATGTGGTCACTGACTGATGTGTTGGTACCTTTCATGTGTCACTGACTGATGTGTTGGTACCTTTCATGTGTCACTGACTGATGTGTTGGTACCTTTCATGTGGTCACTGACTGATGTGTTGGTACCTTTCATGTGGTCACTGACTGATGTGTTGGTACCTTTCATGTGGTCACTGACTGATGTGTTGGTACCTTTCATGTGTCACTGACTGATGTGTTGGTACCTTTCATGTGTCACTGACTGATGTGTTGGTTCATATCATGTGGTCACTGACTGATGTGTTGGTACCTTTCATGTGGTCACTGACTGATGTGTTGGTACCTTTCATGTGGTCACTGACTGATGTGTTGGTACCTTTCATGTGGTCACTGATTGATGTGTTGGTACCTTTCATGTGGTCACTGATTGATGTGTTGGTACCTTTCATGTGGTCACTGACTGATGTGTTGGTACCTTTCATGTGGTCACTGACTGATGTGTTGGTACCTTTCATGTGGTCACTGACGGGTGTGTTGGTATCTTTCATGTGGTCACTGACTGATGTGTTGGTACCTTTCATGTGGTCACTGACTGATGTGTTGGTACCTTTCATGTGGTCACTGATTGATGTGTTGGTACCTTTAATGTGGTCACTGACTGATGTGTTGGTACCTTTAATGTGGTCACTGACTGATGTGTTGGTACCTTTCATGTGGTCACTGACTGATGTGTTGGTGCATATCATGTGGTCACTGATTGATGTGTTGGTAACTTTCATGTGGTCACTGACTGATGTGTTGGTACTTTTCATGTGGTAACTGACTGATGTGTTGCTACCTTTCATGTGGTCACTGACTGATGTGTTGGTACATTTGTGGTCACTGACGGATGTGTTGGTATCTTTCATGTGGTCACTGACTGATGTGTTGGTACCTTTCATGTGGTCACTGACTGATGTGTTGGTACCTTTCATGTGGTCACTGATTGATGTGTTGGTACCTTTCATGTGGTCACTGACTGATGTGTTGGTACCTTTCATGTGGTCACCGACTGATGTGTTGGTACCTTTCATGTGTCACTGACTGATGTGTTGGTACCTTTCATGTGTCACTGACTGATGTGTTGGTACCTTTCATGTGGTCACTGACTGATGTGTTGGTACCTTTCATGTGGTCACTGACTGATGTGTTGGTACCTTTCATGTGTCACTGACTGATGTGTTGGTACCTTTCATGTGTCACTGACTGATGTGTTGGTTCATATCATGTGGTCACTAACTGATGTGTTGGTACCTTTCATGTGGTTACTGACTGATGTGTTGGTACCTTTCATGTGGTCACTAACTGATGTGTTGGTACCTTTCATGTGGTCACTGACTGATGTGTTGGTACCTTTCATGTGGTCACTGACTGATGTGTTGGTACCTTTCATGTGGTCACTGTCTGATGTGTTGGTACCTTTCATGTGGTCACTGACTGATGTGTTGGTACCTTTCATGTGGTCACTGATTGATGTGTTGGTACCTTTCATGTGGTCACTGATTGATGTGTTGGTACCTTTCATGTGGTCACTGACTGATGTGTTGGTACCTTTCATGTGTCACTGACTGATGTGTTGGTACCTTTCATGTGTCACTGACTGATGTGTTGGTACCTTTCATGTGGTCACTGATTGATGTTGGTACCTTTCATGTGGTCACTGACGGATGTGTTGGTACCTTTCATGTGGTCACTGACTGATGTGTTGGTAACTTTCATGTGGTCACTGACTGATGTGTTGGTGCATATCATGTGGTCACTGACTGATGTGTTGGTACCTTTCATGTGGTCACTGACTGATGTGTTGGTACCTTTCATGTGGTCACTGACTGATGTGTTGGTACCTTTCATGTGTGGTCACTGACTGATGTGTTGGTACATATCATGTGGTCACTGACTGACGTGTTGGTACAATTCATATGGTCACTGACTGATGTGTTGGTACCTTTCATGTGGTCACTAACTGATGTGTTGGTGCCTTTCATGTGGTCACTTACTGATGTGTTGGTACCTTTCATGTGGTCACTGACTGATGTGTTGGTACCTATCATGTGGTCACTGACTGATGTGTTGGTACATATCATGTGGTCACTGACTGATGTGTTGGTACCTTTCATGTGGTCACTAACTGATGTGTTGGTGCCTTTCATGTGGTCACTTACTGATGTGTTGGTACCTTTCATGTGGTCACTGACTGATGTGTTGGTACATATGTGGTCACTGATGTGTTGGTACCTTTCATGTGGTCACTGACTGATGTGTTGGTACCTTTCATGTGGTCACTCACTGATGTGTTGGTACCTTTCATGTGTGCACTGACTGATGTGTTGGTGCATATCATGTGGTCACTAACTGATGTGTTGGTACCTTTCATGTGGTCACTGACTGATGTGTTGGTACCTTTCATGTGGTCACTGACTGATGTGTTGGTACCTTTCATGTGTCACTGACTGATGTGTTGGTACCTTTCATGTGTCACTGACTGATGTGTTGGTACCTTTCATGTGGTCACTGACTGATGTGTTGGTACCTTTCATGTGGTCACTGACTGATGTGTTGGTACCTTTCATGTGTCACTGACTGATGTGTTGGTACCTTTCATGTGTCACTGACTGATGTGTTGGTTCATATCATGTGGTCACTGATTGATGTGTTGGTACCTTTCCTGTGGTCACTGACTGATGTGTTGGTACATATCATGTGCTCACTGACTGATGTGTTGGTACCTTTCATGTGGTCACTGACTGATGTGTTGGTACCTTTCATGTGGTCACTGACTGATGTGTTGGTAATTTGATGTGTTGGTGCCTTTCATGTGGTCACTTACTGATATGTTGGTACATATCATGTGGTCACTGACTGATGTGTTGGTACATATCATGTGGTCACTGACTGATGTGTTGGTACCTTTCATGTGGTCACTTACTGATGTGTTGGTACCTTTCATGTGGTCACTGATTGATGTTGGTACCTTTCATGTGGTCACTGACGGATGTGTTGGTACATATCATGTGGTCACTGACTGATGTGTTGGTACCTTTCATGTGGTCACGTACTGATGTGTTGGTACCTTTCATGTGGTCACTTACTGATGTGTTGGTACCTTTCATGTGGTCACTGACTGATGTGTTGGTACCTTTCATGTGGTCACTGACTGATGTGTTGGTAATTTGATGTGGTCACTGACTGATGTGTTGGTGCCTTTCATGTGGTCACTGACTGATGTGTTGGTAACTTTCATGTGGTCACTGACTGATGTGTTGGTAACTTTCATGTGGTCACTGACTGATGTGTTGGTACCTTTCATGTGGTCACTGACTGATGTGTTGGTACCTATCATGTGGTCACTGACTGATGTGTTGGTACCTTTCATGTGTGGTCACTGACTGATGTGTTGGTACATATCATGTGGTCACTGACTGATGTGTTGGTACCTTTCATGTGGTCACGTACTGATGTGTTGGTACCTTTCATGTGGTCACTTACTGATGTGTTGGTACCTTTCATGTGGTCACTGACTGATGTGTTGGTACCTTTCATGTGGTCACTGACTGATGTGTTGGTGCATATCATGTGGTCACTTACTGATGTGTTGGTACCTTTCATGTGGTCACTGACTGATGTGTTGGTAACTTTCATGTGGTCACTGACTGATGTGTTGGTGCATATCATGTGGTCACTGACTGATGTGTTGGTACCTTTCATGTGGTCACTGACTGATGTGTTGGTACCTTTCATGTGGTCACTGACTGATGTGTTGGTACCTTTCATGTGTGGTCACTGACTGATGTGTTGGTACCTTTCATGTGGTCACTAACTGATGTGTTGGTGCCTTTCCTGTGGTCACTTACTGATGTGTTGGTACCTTTCATGTGGTCACTGACTGATGTGTTGGTACCTATCATGTGGTCACTGACTGATGTGTTGGTACATATCATGTGGTCACTGATTGATGTGTTGGTACCTTTCATGTGGTCACTGATTGATGTGTTGGTACCTTTCATGTGGTCACTGACTGATGTGTTGGTACCTTTCATGTGGTCACTGACTGATGTGTTGGTACCTTTCATGTGGTCACTGACGGGTGTGTTGGTATCTTTCATGTGGTCACTGACTGATGTGTTGGTACCTTTCATGTGGTCACTGACTGATGTGTTGGTACCTTTCATGTGGTCACTGATTGATGTGTTGGTACCTTTAATGTGGTCACTGACTGATGTGTTGGTACCTTTAATGTGGTCACTGACTGATGTGTTGGTACCTTTCATGTGGTCACTGACTGATGTGTTGGTGCATATCATGTGGTCACTGATTGATGTGTTGGTAACTTTCATGTGGTCACTGACTGATGTGTTGGTACTTTTCATGTGGTAACTGACTGATGTGTTGCTACCTTTCATGTGGTCACTGACTGATGTGTTGGTACATTTGTGGTCACTGACGGATGTGTTGGTATCTTTCATGTGGTCACTGACTGATGTGTTGGTACCTTTCATGTGGTCACTGACTGATGTGTTGGTACCTTTCATGTGGTCACTGATTGATGTGTTGGTACCTTTCATGTGGTCACTGACTGATGTGTTGGTACCTTTCATGTGGTCACCGACTGATGTGTTGGTACCTTTCATGTGTCACTGACTGATGTGTTGGTACCTTTCATGTGTCACTGACTGATGTGTTGGTACCTTTCATGTGGTCACTGACTGATGTGTTGGTACCTTTCATGTGGTCACTGACTGATGTGTTGGTACCTTTCATGTGTCACTGACTGATGTGTTGGTACCTTTCATGTGTCACTGACTGATGTGTTGGTTCATATCATGTGGTCACTAACTGATGTGTTGGTACCTTTCATGTGGTTACTGACTGATGTGTTGGTACCTTTCATGTGGTCACTAACTGATGTGTTGGTACCTTTCATGTGGTCACTGACTGATGTGTTGGTACCTTTCATGTGGTCACTGACTGATGTGTTGGTACCTTTCATGTGGTCACTGTCTGATGTGTTGGTACCTTTCATGTGGTCACTGACTGATGTGTTGGTACCTTTCATGTGGTCACTGATTGATGTGTTGGTACCTTTCATGTGGTCACTGATTGATGTGTTGGTACCTTTCATGTGGTCACTGACTGATGTGTTGGTACCTTTCATGTGTCACTGACTGATGTGTTGGTACCTTTCATGTGTCACTGACTGATGTGTTGGTACCTTTCATGTGGTCACTGATTGATGTTGGTACCTTTCATGTGGTCACTGACGGATGTGTTGGTACCTTTCATGTGGTCACTGACTGATGTGTTGGTAACTTTCATGTGGTCACTGACTGATGTGTTGGTGCATATCATGTGGTCACTGACTGATGTGTTGGTACCTTTCATGTGGTCACTGACTGATGTGTTGGTACCTTTCATGTGGTCACTGACTGATGTGTTGGTACCTTTCATGTGTGGTCACTGACTGATGTGTTGGTACATATCATGTGGTCACTGACTGACGTGTTGGTACAATTCATATGGTCACTGACTGATGTGTTGGTACCTTTCATGTGGTCACTAACTGATGTGTTGGTGCCTTTCATGTGGTCACTTACTGATGTGTTGGTACCTTTCATGTGGTCACTGACTGATGTGTTGGTACCTATCATGTGGTCACTGACTGATGTGTTGGTACATATCATGTGGTCACTGACTGATGTGTTGGTACCTTTCATGTGGTCACTAACTGATGTGTTGGTGCCTTTCATGTGGTCACTTACTGATGTGTTGGTACCTTTCATGTGGTCACTGACTGATGTGTTGGTACATATGTGGTCACTGATGTGTTGGTACCTTTCATGTGGTCACTGACTGATGTGTTGGTACCTTTCATGTGGTCACTCACTGATGTGTTGGTACCTTTCATGTGTGCACTGACTGATGTGTTGGTGCATATCATGTGGTCACTAACTGATGTGTTGGTACCTTTCATGTGGTCACTGACTGATGTGTTGGTACCTTTCATGTGGTCACTGACTGATGTGTTGGTACCTTTCATGTGTCACTGACTGATGTGTTGGTACCTTTCATGTGTCACTGACTGATGTGTTGGTACCTTTCATGTGGTCACTGACTGATGTGTTGGTACCTTTCATGTGGTCACTGACTGATGTGTTGGTACCTTTCATGTGTCACTGACTGATGTGTTGGTACCTTTCATGTGTCACTGACTGATGTGTTGGTTCATATCATGTGGTCACTGATTGATGTGTTGGTACCTTTCCTGTGGTCACTGACTGATGTGTTGGTACATATCATGTGCTCACTGACTGATGTGTTGGTACCTTTCATGTGGTCACTGACTGATGTGTTGGTACCTTTCATGTGGTCACTGACTGATGTGTTGGTAATTTGATGTGTTGGTGCCTTTCATGTGGTCACTTACTGATATGTTGGTACATATCATGTGGTCACTGACTGATGTGTTGGTACATATCATGTGGTCACTGACTGATGTGTTGGTACCTTTCATGTGGTCACTTACTGATGTGTTGGTACCTTTCATGTGGTCACTGATTGATGTTGGTACCTTTCATGTGGTCACTGACGGATGTGTTGGTACATATCATGTGGTCACTGACTGATGTGTTGGTACCTTTCATGTGGTCACGTACTGATGTGTTGGTACCTTTCATGTGGTCACTTACTGATGTGTTGGTACCTTTCATGTGGTCACTGACTGATGTGTTGGTACCTTTCATGTGGTCACTGACTGATGTGTTGGTAATTTGATGTGGTCACTGACTGATGTGTTGGTGCCTTTCATGTGGTCACTGACTGATGTGTTGGTAACTTTCATGTGGTCACTGACTGATGTGTTGGTAACTTTCATGTGGTCACTGACTGATGTGTTGGTACCTTTCATGTGGTCACTGACTGATGTGTTGGTACCTATCATGTGGTCACTGACTGATGTGTTGGTACCTTTCATGTGTGGTCACTGACTGATGTGTTGGTACATATCATGTGGTCACTGACTGATGTGTTGGTACCTTTCATGTGGTCACGTACTGATGTGTTGGTACCTTTCATGTGGTCACTTACTGATGTGTTGGTACCTTTCATGTGGTCACTGACTGATGTGTTGGTACCTTTCATGTGGTCACTGACTGATGTGTTGGTGCATATCATGTGGTCACTTACTGATGTGTTGGTACCTTTCATGTGGTCACTGACTGATGTGTTGGTAACTTTCATGTGGTCACTGACTGATGTGTTGGTGCATATCATGTGGTCACTGACTGATGTGTTGGTACCTTTCATGTGGTCACTGACTGATGTGTTGGTACCTTTCATGTGGTCACTGACTGATGTGTTGGTACCTTTCATGTGTGGTCACTGACTGATGTGTTGGTACCTTTCATGTGGTCACTAACTGATGTGTTGGTGCCTTTCCTGTGGTCACTTACTGATGTGTTGGTACCTTTCATGTGGTCACTGACTGATGTGTTGGTACCTATCATGTGGTCACTGACTGATGTGTTGGTACATATCATGTGGTCACTGACTGATGTGTTGGTACCTTTCATGTGGTCACTAACTGATGTGTTGGTGCCTTTCATGTGGTCACTTACTGATGTGTTGGTACCTTTCATGTGTGCACTGACTGATGTGTTGGTGCATATCATGTGGTCACTAACTGATATGTTGGTACATATGTGGTCACTGACTGATGTGTTGGTACCTTTCATGTGGTCACTGACTGATGTGTTGGTACCTTTCATGTGGTCACTGACTGACGTGTTGGTACCTTTCATGTGGTCACTGACTGATGTGTTGGTGCATATCATGTGGTCACTAACTGATGTGTTGGTACATATGTGGTCACTGACTGATGTGTTGGTACCTTTCATGTGGTCACTAACTGATGTGTTGGTACATATGTGGTCACTGACTGATGTGTTGGTACCTTTCATGTGGTCACATACTGATGTGTTGGTACCTTTCATGTGGTCACTTACTGATGTGTTGGTACCTTTCATGTGGTCACTGACTGATGTGTTGGTACCTTTCATGTGGTCACTGACTGATGTGTTGGTGCATATCATGTGGTCACTTACTGATGTGTTGGTACCTTTCATGTGGTCACTTACTGATGTGTTGGTAACTTTCATGTGGTCACTGACTGATGTGTTGGTACATATCATATGGTCACTGACTGATGTGTTGGTACATTTCATGTGGTCACTTACTGATGTGTTGGTACCTTTCATGTGTGGTCACTGACTGATGTGTTGGTGCATATCATGTGGTCACTGACTGATGTGTTGATAAATTTTATGTGGTCACTGACTGATGTGTTGGTGCATATCATGCAGTCACTAACTAATGTGTTGGTACATATGTGGTCACTGACTGATGTGTTGGTACCTTTCATGTGGTCACTTACTGATGTGTTGGTACCTTTCATGTGGTCACTTACTGATGTGTTGGTACACATCATGCGGTCACTGACTGATGTGTTGGTACATTTGATGTGGTCACTGACTGATGTGTTGGTACCTTTCATGTTGTCACTGACTGATGTGTTGGTACCTTTCATGTTGTCACTGACTGATGTGTTGGTACCTTTCATGTGGTCACTAACTGATGTGTTGGTGCCTTTCATGTGGTCACTTACTGATATGTTGGTACCTTTCATGCGGTCACTGACTGATGTGTTGGTACATTTGATGTGGTCACTGACTGATGTGTTGGTACCTTTCATGTTGTCACTGACTGATGTGTTGGTACCTTTTATGTTGTCACTGACTGATGTGTTGGTACCTTTCATGTGGTCACTAACTGATGTGTTGGTGCCTTTCATGTGGTCACTTACTGATATGTTGGTACCTTTCATGTGGTCACTGACTGATGTGTTGGTGCATATCATGTGGTCACTAACTGATGTGTTGGTACATATGTGGTCACTGACTGATGTGTTGGTACCTTTCATGTGGTCACTGATTGATGTGTTGGTACCTTTCATGTGGTCACTGACTGATGTGTTGGTACATATGTGGTCACTGACTGATGTGTTGGTAGCTTTCATGTGGTCACTGACTGATGTGTTTGTACCTTTCATGTGGTCACTGACTGATGTGTTGGTACCTTTCATGTGGTCACTGACTGATGTGTTGGTACATATCATGTGGTCACTGACTGATGTGTTGGTACCTTTCATGTGGTCACTAACTGATGTGTTGGTGCCTTTCATGTGGTCACTTACTGATGTGTTGGTACCTTTCATGTGGTCACTGACTGATGTGTTGGTACCTTTAATGTGGTCACTGACTGATGTGTTGGTGCATATCATGTGGTCACTAACTGATGTGCTGGTACATATGTGGTCACTGACTGATGTGTTGGTACCTTTCATGTGGTCACTTACTGATGTGTTGGTACCTTTCATGTGGTCACTAACTGATGTGTTGGTGCCTTTCATGTGGTCACTTACTGATGTGTTGGTACCTTTCATGTGGTCACTGACTGATGTGTTGGTGCATATCATGTGGTCACTAACTGATGTGTTGGTACATATGTGGTCACTGACTGATGTGTTGGTACCTTTCATGTGGTCACTTACTGATGTGTTGGTACCTTTCATGTGGTCACTTACTGATGTGTTGGTACCTTTCATGTGGTCACTGACTGATGTGTTGGTACCTTTCATGTGGTCACTTACTGATGTGTTGGTACATATGTGGTCACTGCCTGATGTGTTGGTACCTTTCATGTGGTCACTGACTGATGTTTTGGTACCTTTCATGTGGTCACTGACGGATGTGTTGGTTCATATCATCTGGTCACTGACTGATGTGTTGGTACCTTTCATGTGGTCACTGACTGATGTGTTGGTACCTTTCATGTGGTCACTGACTGATGTGTTGGTACCTTTCATGTGGTCACTGACTGATGTGTTGGTACCTTTCATGTGGTCACTGACTGATGTGTTGGTACCTTTCATGGGGTCACTGACTTATGTGTTGGTACCTTTCATGTGGTCACTGACTGATGTGTTGGTACCTTTCATATGGTCACTGACTGATGTGTTGGTACCTTTCATGTGGTCACTGACTGATGTGTTGGTGCATATCATGTGGTCACTAACTGATGTGTTGGTACATATGTGGTCACTGACTGATGTGTTGGTACCTTTCATGTGGTCACTTACTGATGTGTTGGTAACTTTCATGTGGTCACTGACTGATGTGTTGGTACCTTTCATGTGGTCACTGACTGATGTGTTGGTGCATATCATGTGGTCACTAACTGATGTGTTGGTACATATGTGGTCACTGACTGATGTGTTGGTACCTTTCATGTGGTCACTTACTGATGTGTTGGTACCTTTCATGTGGTCACTAACTGATGTGTTGGTGCCTTTCATGTGGTCACTTACTGATGTGTTGGTACCTTTCATGTGGTCACTGACTGATGTGTTGGTGCATATCATGTGGTCACTAACTGATGTGTTGGTACATATGTGGTCACTGACTGATGTGTTGGTACCTTTCATGTGGTCACATACTGATGTGTTGGTACCTTTCATGTGGTCACTTACTGATGTGTTGGTACCTTTCATGTGGTCACTGACTGATGTGTTGGTACCTTTCATGTGGTCACTGACTGATGTGTTGGTACCTTTCATGTGTCACTGACTGATGTGTTGGTACCTTTCATGTGTCACTGACTGATGTGTTGGTTCATATCATGTGGTCACTAACTGATGTGTTGGTACCTTTCATGTGGTTACTGACTGATGTGTTGGTACCTTTCATGTGGTCACTAACTGATGTGTTGGTACCTTTCATGTGGTCACTGACTGATGTGTTGGTACCTTTCATGTGGTCACTGACTGATGTGTTGGTACCTTTCATGTGGTCACTGTCTGATGTGTTGGTACCTTTCATGTGGTCACTGACTGATGTGTTGGTACCTTTCATGTGGTCACTGATTGATGTGTTGGTACCTTTCATGTGGTCACTGATTGATGTGTTGGTACCTTTCATGTGGTCACTGACTGATGTGTTGGTACCTTTCATGTGTCACTGACTGATGTGTTGGTACCTTTCATGTGTCACTGACTGATGTGTTGGTACCTTTCATGTGGTCACTGATTGATGTTGGTACCTTTCATGTGGTCACTGACGGATGTGTTGGTACCTTTCATGTGGTCACTGACTGATGTGTTGGTAACTTTCATGTGGTCACTGACTGATGTGTTGGTGCATATCATGTGGTCACTGACTGATGTGTTGGTACCTTTCATGTGGTCACTGACTGATGTGTTGGTACCTTTCATGTGGTCACTGACTGATGTGTTGGTACCTTTCATGTGTGGTCACTGACTGATGTGTTGGTACATATCATGTGGTCACTGACTGACGTGTTGGTACAATTCATGTGGTCACTGACTGATGTGTTGGTACCTTTCATGTGGTCACTAACTGATGTGTTGGTGCCTTTCCTGTGGTCACTTACTGATGTGTTGGTACCTTTCATGTGGTCACTGACTGATGTGTTGGTACCTATCATGTGGTCACTGACTGATGTGTTGGTACATATCATGTGGTCACTGACTGATGTGTTGGTACCTTTCATGTGGTCACTAACTGATGTGTTGGTGCCTTTCATGTGGTCACTTACTGATGTGTTGGTACCTTTCATGTGGTCACTGACTGATGTGTTGGTACATATGTGGTCACTGATGTGTTGGTACCTTTCATGTGGTCACTGACTGATGTGTTGGTACCTTTCATGTGGTCACTCACTGATGTGTTGGTACCTTTCATGTGTGCACTGACTGATGTGTTGGTGCATATCATGTGGTCACTAACTGATGTGTTGGTACCTTTCATGTGGTCACTGACTGATGTGTTGGTACCTTTCATGTGGTCACTGACTGATGTGTTGGTACCTTTCATGTATCACTGACTGATGTGTTGGTACCTTTCATGTGTCACTGACTGATGTGTTGGTACCTTCATGTGGTCACTGACTGATGTGTTGGTACCTTTCATGTGGTCACTGACTGATGTGTTGGTACCTTTCATGTGTCACTGACTGATGTGTTGGTACCTTTCATGTGTCACTGACTGATGTGTTGGTTCATATCATGTGGTCACTGATTGATGTGTTGGTACCTTTCCTGTGGTCACTGACTGATGTGTTGGTACATATCATGTGCTCACTGACTGATGTGTTGGTACCTTTCATGTGGTCACTGACTGATGTGTTGGTACCTTTCATGTGGTCACTGACTGATGTGTTGGTAATTTGATGTGGTCACTGACTGATGTGTTGGTGCCTTTCATGTGGTCACTTACTGATATGTTGGTACATATCATGTGGTCACTGACTGATGTGTTGGTACATATCATGTGGTCACTGACTGATGTGTTGGTACCTTTCATGTGGTCACTTACTGATGTGTTGGTACCTTTCATGTGGTCACTGATTGATGTTGGTACCTTTCATGTGGTCACTGACGGATGTGTTGGTACCTTTCATGTGGTCACTGACTGATGTGTTGGTAACTTTCATGTGGTCACTGACTGTGTTGGTAACTTTCATGTGGTCACTGACTGATGTGTTGGTACCTTTCATGTGGTCACTGACTGATGTGTTGGTACCTTTCATGTGGTCACTGACTGATGTGTTGGTACCTTTCATGTGTGGTCACTGACTGATGTGTTGGTACATATCATGTGGTCACTGACTGATGTGTTGGTACCTTTCATGTGGTCACATACTGATGTGTTGGTACCTTTCATGTGGTCACTTACTGATGTGTTGGTACCTTTCATGTGGTCACTGACTGATGTGTTGGTACCTTTCATGTGGTCACTGACTGATGTGTTGGTGCATATCATGTGGTCACTGACTGATGTGTTGGTACCTTTCATGTGGTCACTGACTGATGTGTTGGTACCTTTCATGTGGTCACTGACTGATGTGTTGGTACCTTTCATGTGTGGTCACTGACTGATGTGTTGGTACATATCATGTGGTCACTGACTGACGTGTTGGTACAATTCATGTGGTCACTGACTGATGTGTTGGTACCTTTCATGTGGTCACTAACTGATGTGTTGGTGCCTTTCCTGTGGTCACTTACTGATGTGTTGGTACCTTTCATGTGGTCACTGACTGATGTGTTGGTACCTATCATGTGGTCACTGACTGATGTGTTGGTACATATCATGTGGTCACTGACTGATGTGTTGGTACCTTTCATGTGGTCACTAACTGATGTGTTGGTGCCTTTCATGTGGTCACTTACTGATGTGTTGGTACCTTTCATGTGTGCACTGACTGATGTGTTGGTGCATATCATGTGGTCACTAACTGATATGTTGGTACATATGTGGTCACTGACTGATGTGTTGGTACCTTTCATGTGGTCACTGACTGATGTGTTGGTACCTTTCATGTGGTCACTGACTGACGTGTTGGTACCTTTCATGTGGTCACTGACTGATGAGTTGGTTCATATCATGTGGTCACTAACTGATGTGTTGGTACATATGTGGTCACTGACTGATGTGTTGGTACCTTTCATGTGGTCACTAACTGATGTGTTGGTACATATGTGGTCACTGACTGATGTGTTGGTACCTTTCATGTGGTCACATACTGATGTGTTGGTACCTTTCATGTGGTCACTTACTGATGTGTTGGTACCTTTCATGTGGTCACTGACTGATGTGTTGGTACCTTTCATGTGGTCACTGACTGATGTGTTGGTGCATATCATGTGGTCACTAACTGATGTGTTGGTACATATCATATGGTCACTGACTGATGTGTTGGTACATTTCATGTGGTCACTTACTGATGTGTTGGTACCTTTCATGTGTGGTCACTGACTGATGTGTTGGTGCATATCATGTGGTCACTGACTGATGTGTTGATAAATTTTATGTGGTCACTGACTGATGTGTTGGTGCATATCATGCAGTCACTAACTGATGTGTTGGTACATATGTGGTCACTGACTGATGTGTTGGTACCTTTCATGTGGTCACTTACTGATGTGTTGGTACCTTTCATGTGGTCACTTACTGATGTGTTGGTACACATCATGCGGTCACTGACTGATGTGTTGGTACCTTTGATGTGGTCACTGACTGATGTGTTGGTACCTTTCATGTTGTCACTGACTGATGTGTTGGTACCTTTCATGTTGTCACTGACTGATGTGTTGGTACCTTTCATGTGGTCACTAACTGATGTGTTGGTGCCTTTCATGTGGTCACTTACTGATATGTTGGTACCTTTCATGTGGTCACTGATTGATGTGTTGGTACATATGTGGTCACTGACTGATGTGTTGGTAGCTTTCATGTGGTCACTGATTGATGTGTTGGTACCTTTCATGTGGTCACTGACTGATGTGTTGGTACATATGTGGTCACTGACTGATGTGTTGGTAGCTTTCATGTGGTCACTGACTGATGTGTTTGTACCTTTCATGTGGTCACTGACTGATGTGTTGGTACATATCATGTGGTCACTGACTGATGTGTTGGTACCTTTCATGTGGTCACTAACTGATGTGTTGGTGCCTTTCATGTGGTCATTTACTGATGTGTTGGTACCTTTCATGTGGTCACTGACTGATGTGTTGGTACCTTTAATGTGGTCACTGACTGATGTGTTGGTGCATATCATGTGGTCACTAACTGATGTGCTGGTACATATGTGGTCACTGACTGATGTGTTGGTACCTTTCATGTGGTCACTTACTGATGTGTTGGTACCTTTCATGTGGTCACTAACTGATGTGTTGGTGCCTTTCATGTGGTCACTTACTGATGTGTTGGTACCTTTCATGTGGTCACTGACTGATGTGTTGGTGCATATCATGTGGTCACTAACTGATGTGTTGGTACATATGTGGTCACTGACTGATGTGTTGGTACCTTTCATGTGGTCACTTACTGATGTGTTGGTACCTTTCATGTGGTCACTTACTGATGTGTTGGTACCTTTCATGTGGTCACTGACTGATGTGTTGGTACCTTTCATGTGGTCACTTACTGATGTGTTGGTACATATGTGGTCACTGCCTGATGTGTTGGTACCTTTCATGTGGTCACTGACTGATGTTTTGGTACCTTTCATGTGGTCACTGACGGATGTGTTGGTTCATATCATCTGGTCACTGACTGATGTGTTGGTACCTTTCATGTGGTCACTGACTGATGTGTTGGTACCTTTCATGTGGTCACTGACTGATGTGTTGGTACCTTTCATGTGGTCACTGACTGATGTGTTGGTACCTTTCATGGGGTCACTGACTTATGTGTTGGTACCTTTCATGTGGTCACTGACTGATGTGTTGGTACCTTTCATATGGTCACTGACTGATGTGTTGGTACCTTTCATGTGGTCACTGACTGATGTGTTGGTGCATATCATGTGGTCACTAACTGATGTGTTGGTACATATGTGGTCACTGACTGATGTGTTGGTACCTTTCATGTGGTCACTGACTGACGTGTTGGTACCTTTCATGTGGTCACTGACTGATGTGTTGGTGCATATCATGTGGTCACTAACTGATGTGCTGGTACATATGTGGTCACTGACTAATGTGTTGGTACCTTTCATGTGGTCACTTACTGATGTGTTGGTACCTTTCATGTGGTCACTAACTGATGTGTTGGTGCCTTTCATGTGGTCACTTACTGATGTGTTGGTACCTTTCATGTGGTCACTGACTGATGTGTTGGTGCATATCATGTGGTCACTAACTGACGTGTTGGTACATATCATGTGGTCACTGACTGATGTGTTGGTACATATGTGGTCACTGACTGATGTGTTGGTAGCTTTCATGTGGTCACTTACTGATGTGTTGGTACCTTTCATGTGGTCACTGATTGATGTGTTGGTACCCTTCATGTGGTCACTGACGGATGTGTTGGTACCTCTCATGTGGTCACTGACTGATGTGTTGGTACATTTCATGTGGTCACTTACTGATGTGTTGGTACCTTTCATGTGGTCACTGACTGATGTGTTGGTACCTTTCATGTGGTCACTGACTGATGTGTTGGTGCATATCATGTGGTCACTAACTGATGTGCTGGTACATATGTGGTCACTGACTGATGTGTTGGTACCTTTCATGTGGTCACTTACTGATGTGTTGGTACCTTTCATGTGGTCACTAACTGATGTGTTGGTGCCTTTCATGTGGTCACTTACTGATGTGTTGGTACCTTTCATGTGGTCACTGACTGATGTGTTGGTGCATATCATGTGGTCACTAACTGATGTGTTGGTACATATGTGGTCACTGACTGATGTGTTGGTACCTTTCATGTGGTCACATACTGATGTGTTGGTACCTTTCATGTGGTCACTTACTGATGTGTTGGTACCTTTCATGTGGTCACTGACTGATGTGTTGGTACCTTTCATGTGGTCACTGACTGATGTGTTGGTGCATATCATGTGGTCACTTACTGATGTGTTGGTACCTTTCATGTGGTCACTTACTGATGTGTTGGTACCTTTCATGTGGTCACTGACTGATGTGTTGGTGCATATCATGTGGTCACTAACTGATGTGTTGGTACATATCATATGGTCACTGACTGATGTGTTGGTACATTTCATGTGGTCACTTACTGATGTGTTGGTACCTTTCATGTGGTCACTGACTGATGTGTTGGTGCATATCATGCAGTCACTAACTGATGTGTTGGTACATATGTGGTCACTGACTGATGTGTTGGTACCTTTCATGTGGTCACTTACTGATGTGTTGGTACCTTTCATGTGGTCACTTACTGATGTGTTGGTACACATGCGGTCACTGACTGATGTGTTGGTACCTTTGATGTGGTCACTGACTGATGTGTTGGTACCTTTCATGTTGTCACTGACTGATGTGTTGGTACCTTTCATGTTGTCACTGACTGATGTGTTGGTACCTTTCATGTGGTCACTGACTGATGTGTTGGTACCTTTCATGTTGTCACTGACTGATGTGTTGGTACCTTTCATGTTGTCACTGACTGATGTGTTGGTACCTTTCATGTGGTCACTAACTGATGTGTTGGTGCCTTTCATGTGGTCACTTACTGATATGTTGGTACCTTTCATGTGGTCACTGATTGATGTGTTGGTGCATATCATGTGGTCACTAACTGATGTATTGGTACATATGTGGTCACTGACTGATGTGTTGGTACCTTTCATGTGGTCACTGATTGATGTGTTGGTACCTTTCATGTGGTCACTGACTGATGTGTTGGTACATATGTGGTCACTGACTGATGTGTTGGTAGCTTTCATGTGGTCACTGACTGATGTGTTTGTACCTTTCATGTGGTCACTGACTGATGTGTTGGTACATATCATGTGGTCACTGACTGATGTGTTGGTACCTTTCATGTGGTCACTAACTGATGTGTTGGTGCCTTTCATGTGGTCACTTACTGATGTGTTGGTACCTTTCATGTGGTCACTGACTGATGTGTTGGTACCTTTAATGTGGTCACTGACTGATGTGTTGGTGCATATCATGTGGTCACTAACTGATGTGCTGGTACATATGTGGTCACTGACTGATGTGTTGGTACCTTTCATGTGGTCACTTACTGATGTGTTGGTACCTTTCATGTGGTCACTAACTGATGTGTTGGTGCCTTTCATGTGGTCACTTACTGATTTGTTGGTACCTTTCATGTGGTCACTGACTGATGTGTTGGTGCATATCATGTGGTCACTAACTGATGTGTTGGTACATATGTGGTCACTGACTGATGTGTTGGTACCTTTCATGTGGTCACTTACTGATGTGTTGGTACCTTTCATGTGGTCACTTACTGATGTGTTGGTACCTTTCATGTGGTCACTGACTGATGTGTTGGTACCTTTCATGTGGTCACTTACTGATGTGTTGGTACATATCATGTGGTCACTGCCTGATGTGTTGGTACCTTTCATGTGGTCACTGACTGATGTTTTGATGCCTTTCATGTGGTCACTTACTGATGTGTTGGTACATATCATGTGGTCACTGACTGATGTTTTGGTACATATCATGTGGTCACTGGTTGATGTGTTGGTACCTTTCATGTGGTCACTGACTGATGTGTTGGTACCTTTCATGTGGTCACTGACTGATGTGTTGGTACCTTTCATGTGGTCACTGACTGATGTGTTGGTACCTTTCATGTGGTCACTGACTGATGTGTTGGTACCTTTCATGTGGTCACTGACTGATGTGTTGGTACCTTTCATGGGGTCACTGACTTATGTGTTGGTACCTTTCATGTGGTCACTGACTGATGTGTTGGTACCTTTCATATGGTCACTGACTGATGTGTTGGTACCTTTCATGTGGTCACTGACTGATGTGTTGGTACCTTTCATGTGGTCACTGATTGATGTGTTGGTACCTTTCCTGTGGTCACTGACTGATGTGTTGGTACATATCATGTGCTCACTGACTGATGTGTTGGTACCTTTCATGTGGTCACTGGCTGATGTGTTGGTACCTTTCATGTGGTCACTGACTGATGTGTTGGTACCTTTCATGTGGTCACTAACTGATGTGTTGGTGCCTTTCATGTGGTCACTTACTGATGTGTTGGTACATATCATGTGGTCACTGACTGATGTTTTGGTACATATGTGGTCACTGGTTGATGTGTTGGTACCTTTCATGTGGTCACTTACTGATGTGTTGGTACCTTTCATGTGGTCACTGATTGATGTGTTGGTACCCTTCATGTGGTCACTGACGGATGTGTTGGTACCTCTCATGTGGTCACTGACTGATGTGTTGGTAACTTTCATGTGGTCACTGACTGATGTGTTGGTGCATATCATGTGGTCACTGACTGATGTGTTGGTACCTTTCATGTGGTCACTGACTGATGTGTTGGTACCTTTCATGTGGTCACTGACTGATGTGTTGGTACATATCATGTGGTCACTGACTGATGTGTTGGTACATTTCATGTGGTCACTGACTGATGTGTTGGTACCTTTCATGTGGTCACTAACTGATGTGTTGGTGCCTTTCATGTGGTCACTTACTGATGTGTTGGTACCTTTCATGTGGTCACTGACTGATGTGTTGGTGCATATCATGTGGTCACTAACTGACGTGTTGGTACATATCATGTGGTCACTGACTGATGTGTTGGTACATATGTGGTCACTGACTGATGTGTTGGTAGCTTTCATGTGGTCACTTACTGATGTGTTGGTACCTTTCATGTGGTCACTGATTGATGTGTTGGTACCCTTCATGTGGTCACTGACGGATGTGTTGGTACCTCTCATGTGGTCACTGACTGATGTGTTGGTACATTTCATGTGGTCACTTACTGATGTGTTGGTACCTTTCATGTGGTCACTGACTGATGTGTTGGTACCTTTCATGTGGTCACTGACTGATGTGTTGGTGCATATCATGTGGTCACTAACTGATGTGCTGGTACATATGTGGTCACTGACTGATGTGTTGGTACCTTTCATGTGGTCACTTACTGATGTGTTGGTACCTTTCATGTGGTCACTAACTGATGTGTTGGTGCCTTTCATGTGGTCACTTACTGATGTGTTGGTACCTTTCATGTGGTCACTGACTGATGTGTTGGTGCATATCATGTGGTCACTCACTGATGTGTTGGTACATATGTGGTCACTGACTGATGTGTTGGTACCTTTCATGTGGTCACTTACTGATGTGTTGGTACCTTTCATGTGGTCACTTACTGATGTGTTGGTACCTTTCATGTGGTCACTGACTGATGTGTTGGTACTTTTCATGTGGTCACTAACTGATGTGTTGGTGCCTTTCATGTGGTCACTTACTGATGTGTTGGTACATATCATGTGGTCACTGACTGATGTTTTGGTACATATCATGTGGTCACTGGTTGATGTGTTGGTACCTTTCATGTGGTCACTGATTGATGTGTTGGTACCCTTCATGTGGTCACTGACGGATGTGTTGGTAACTTTCATGTGGTCACTGACTGATGTGTTGGTGCATATCATGTGGTCACTGACTGATGTGTTGGTACCTTTCATGTGGTCACTGACTGATGTGTTGGTACCTTTCATGTGGTCACTGACTGATGTGTTGGTACATATCATGTGGTCACTGACTGTTGTGTTGGTACATTTCATGTGGTCACTGACTGATGTGTTGGTACCTTTCATGTGGTCACTAACTGATGTGTTGGTGCCTTTCCTGTGGTCACTTACTGATGTGTTGGTACCTTTCATGTGGTCACTGACTGATGTGTTGGTGCATATCATGTGGTCACTAACTGACGTGTTGGTACATATGTGGTCACTGACTGATGTGTTGGTACATATGTGGTCACTGACTGATGTGTTGGTACCTTTCATGTGGTCACTGATGTGTTGGTACCTTTCATGTGGTCACTGATTGATGTGTTGGTACCTTTCATGTGGTCACTGACTGATGTGTTGGTACATATCATGTGGTCACTGACTGATGTGTTGGTACCTTTAATGTGGTCACTGACTGATGTGTTGGTACATATCATGTGATCACTGACTGATGTGTTGGTACCTTTCATGTGGTCACTTACTGATGTGTTGGTACCTTTCATGTGGTCACTGACTGATGTGTTGGTACCTTTCATGTGGTCACTGACTGATGTGTTGGTGCATATCATGTGGTCACTAACTGATGTGCTGGTACATATGTGGTCACTGACTGATGTGTTGGTACCTTTCATGTGGTCACTTACTGATGTGTTGGTACCTTTCATGTGGTCATTAACTGATGTGTTGGTGCCTTTCATGTGGTCACTGATGTGTTGGTACCTTTCATGTGGTCACTGACTGATGTGTTGGTGCATATCATGTGGTCACTAACTGATGTGTTGGTACATATGTGGTCACTGACTGATGTGTTGGTACCTTTCATGTGGTCACTTACTGATGTGTTGGTACCTTTCATGTGGTCACTTACTGATGTGTTGGTACCTTTCATGTGGTCACTGACTGATGTTTTGGTACCTTTCATGTGGTCACTTACTGATGTGTTGGTACATATCATGTGGTCACTGCCTGATGTGTTGGTACCTTTCATGTGGTCACTGACTGATGTTTTGGTACCTTTCATGGGGTCACTGACTTATGTGTTGGTACCTTTCATGTGGTCACTGACGGATGTGTTGGTTCATATCATCTGGTCACTGACTGATGTGTTGGTACCTTTCATGTTATCACTGACTGATGTGTTGGTACCTTTCATGTGGTCACTGACTGATGTGTTGGTACCTTTCATGTGGTCACTGACTGATGTGTTGGTAACTTTCATGGGGTTACTGACTTATGTGTTGGTACCTTTCATGTGGTCACTGACTGATGTGTTGGTACCTTTCATATGGTCACTGACTGATGTGTTGGTACCTTTCATGTGGTCACTGACTGATGTGTTGGTACCTTTCATGTGGTCACTGATTGATGTGTTGGTACCTTTCCTGTGGTCACTGACTGATGTGTTGGTACCTTTCATGTGGTCACTAACTGATGTGTTGGTGCCTTTCATGTGGTCACTTACTGATGTGTTGGTACATATCATGTGGTCACTGACTGATGTGTTGGTACATATCATGTGGTCACTGACTGATGTGTTGGTACCTTTTATGTGGTCACTTACTGATGTGTTGGTACCTTTCATGTGGTCACTGATTGATGTGTTGGTACCTTTCATGTGGTCACTGACGGATGTGTTGGTACCTCTCATGTGGTCACTGATGTGTTGGTAACTTTCATGTGGTCACTGACTGATGTGTTGGTGCATATCATGTGGTCACTGACTGATGTGTTGGTACCTTTCATGTGGTCACTGACTGATGTGTTGGTACATATCATGTGGTCACTGACTGATGTGTTGGTACATTTCATGTGGTCACTGACTGATGTGTTGGTACCTTTCATGTGGTCACTAACTGATGTGTTGGTGCCTTTCATGTGGTCACTTACTGATGTGTTGGTACCTTTCATGTGGTCACTGACTGATGTGTTGGTGCATATCATGTGGTCACTAACTGACGTGTTGGTACATATCATGTGGTCACTGACTGATGTGTTGGTACATATGTGGTCCCTGACTGATGTGTTGGTACCTTTCATGCGGTCACTGATGTGTTGGTACCTTTCATGTGGTCACTGATTGATGTGTTGGTACCTTTCATGTGGTCACTGACTGATGTGTTGGTACATATCATGTGGTCACTGACTGATGTGTTGGTACCTTTCATGTGATCACTGACTGATGTGTTGGTACCTTTCATGTGGTCACTGACTGATGTGTTTGTACCTTTCAATGGTCACTTACTGATGTGTTGGTACATATGTGGTCACTGACTGATGTGTTGGTACCTTTCATGTGGTCACTGACGGATGTGTTGGTACCTCTCATGTGGTCACTGACTGATGTGTTGGTACCTTTCATGTGGTCACTTACTGATGTTAGTACATATCATGTGGTCACTGACTGATGTGTTGGTACATATGTGGTCACTGACTGATGTGTTGGTACCTTTCATGTGATCACTGACTGATGTGTTGGTACCTTTCATGTGGTCACTAACTGATGTGTTGGTACCTTTCATGTGGTCACTGATTGATGTGTTGGTACCTCTCATGTGGTCACTGACTGGTGTGTTGGTAACTTTCATGTGGTCACTGACTGATGTGTTGGTACCTCTCATGTGGTCACTGACTGATGTGTTGGTAACTTTCATGTGGTCACTGACTGATGTGTTGGTGCATATCATGTGGTCACTGACTGATGTGTTGGTACCTTTCATGTGGTCACTGACTGATGTGTTGGTACCTTTCATGTGGTCACTGACTGATGTGTTGGTACATTTCATGTGGTCACTGATTGATGTGTTGGTACCTTTCATGTGGTCACTAACTGATGTGTTGGTGCCTTTCATGTGGTCACTTACTGATGTGTTGGTACCTCTCATGTGGTCACTGACTGATGTGTTGGTGCATATCATGTGGTCACTAACTGATGTGTTGGTACATATCATGTGGTCACTGACTGATGTGTTGGTGCATATCATGTGGTCACTAACTGATGTGTTGGTACATATGTGGTCACTGACTGATGTGTTGGTACCTTTCATGTGGTCACTTACTGATGTGTTGGTACCTTTCATGTGGTCACTAACTGATGTGTTGGTGCCTTTCATGTGGTCACTTACTGATGTGTTGGTACCTTTCATGTGGTCACTGACTGATGTGTTGGTGCATATCATGTGGTCACTAACTGATGTGTTGGTACATATGTGGTCACTGACTGATGTGTTGGTACCTTTCATGTGGTCACTTACTGATGTGTTGGTACCTTTCATGTGGTCACTTACTGATGTGTTGGTACCTTTCATGTGGTCACTGACTGATGTGTTGGTACCTTTCATGTGATCACTTACTGATGTGTTGGTACATATCATGTGGTCACTGCCTGATGTGTTGGTACCTTTCATGTGGTCACTGACTGATGTGTTGGTACCTTTCATGTGGTCACTGACTGATGTGTTGGTACCTTTCATGTGGTCACTGACTGATGTGTTGGTACCTTTCATGTGGTCACTGACTGATGTGTTGGTACCTTTCATGTGGTCACTGACTGATGTGTTGGTACCTTTCATGGGGTCACTGACTTATGTGTTGGTACCTTTCATGTGGTCACTGACTGATGTGTTGGTACCTTTCATATGGTCACTGACTGATGTGTTGGTACCTTTCATGTGGTCACTGACTGATGTGTTGGTACCTTTCATGTGGTCACTGATTGATGTGTTGGTACCTTTCCTGTGGTCACTGACTGATGTGTTGGTACATATCATGTGCTCACTGACTGATGTGTTGGTACCTTTCATGTGGTCACTAACTGATGTGTTGGTGCCTTTCATGTGGTCACTTACTGATGTGTTGGTACATATCATGTGGTCACTGACTGATGTGTTGGTACCCTTCATGTGGTCACTGACTGATGTGTTGGTACCTTTCATGTGGTCACTGACTGATGTGTTGGTACATATCATGTGGTCACTGGTTGATGTGTTGGTACCTTTCATGTGGTCACTTACTGATGTGTTGGTACCTTTCATGTGGTCACTGATTGATGTGTTGGTACCCTTCATGTGGTCACTGACGGATGTGTTGGTACCTCTCATGTGGTCACTGACTGATGTGTTGGTAACTTTCATGTGGTCACTGACTGATGTGTTGGTGCATATCATGTGGTCACTGACTGATGTGTTGGTACCTTTCATGTGGTCACTGACTGATGTGTTGGTACCTTTCATGTGGTCACTGACTGATGTGTTGGTACATATCATGTGGTCACTGACTGATGTGTTGGTACATTTCATGTGGTCACTGACTGATGTGTTGGTACCTTTCATGTGGTCACTAACTGATGTGTTGGTGCCTTTCATGTGGTCACTTACTGATGTGTTGGTACCTTTCATGTGGTCACTTACTGATGTGTTGGTACCTTTCATGTGGTCACTGATTGATGTGTTGGTACCTTTCATGTGGTCACTGATGGATGTGTTGGTACCTCTCATGTGGTCACTGACTGATGTGTTGGTACCTTTCATGTGGTCACTGACTGATGTGTTGGTACCTTTCATGTGGTCACTGACTGATGTGTTGGTACCTTTCATGTGGTCACTGACTGATGTGTTGGTACATATCATGTGGTCACTGACTGATGTGTTGGTACCTTTCATGTGGTCACTGATGTGTTGGTGCATATCATGTGGTCACTGACTGATGTGTTATATTTTATGTGGTCACTGACTGATGTGTTGGTACCTTTCATGTGGTCACTTACTGATGTGTTGGTACCTTTCATGTGGTCACTTACTGATGTGTTGGTACCTTTCATGTGGTCACTGTCTGATGTATTGGTACCTTTCATGTGGTCACTGACTGATGTGTTGGTACATATCATGTGGTCACTGACTGATGTGTCGGTACATTTAATGTGGTCACTGACTGATGTGTTGGTACCTTTCATGTGGTCACTAACTGATGTGTTGGTGCCTTTCATTTGGTCACTTACTGATGTGTTGGTACCTTTCATGTGGTCACTGACTGATGTGTTGGTGCATATCATGTGGTCACTAACTGACGTGTTGGTACATATCATGTGGTCACTGACTGATGTGTTGGTACATATGTGGTCCCTGACTGATGTGTTGGTACCTTTCATGCGGTCACTGATGTGTTGGTACCTTTCATGTGGTCACTGATTGATGTGTTGGTACCTTTCATGTGGTCACTGACTGATGTGTTGGTACATATCATGTGGTCACTGACTGATGTGTTGGTACCTTTCATGTGATCACTGACTGATGTGTTGGTACCTTTCATGTGGTCACTGACTGATGTGTTTGTACCTTTCAATGGTCACTTACTGATGTGTTGGTACATATGTGGTCACTGACTGATGTGTTGGTACCTTTCATGTGGTCACTGACGGATGTGTTGGTACCTCTCACGTGGTCACTGACTGATGTGTTGGTACCTTTCATGTGGTCACTTACTGATGTTAGTACATATCATGTGGTCACTGACTGATGTGTTGGTACATATGTGGTCACTGACTGATGTGTTGGTACCTTTCATGTGGTCACTGACTGATGTGTTGGTACCTTTCATGTGGTCACTAACTGATGTGTTGGTACCTTTCATGTGGTCACTGATTGATGTGTTGGTACCTCTCATGTGGTCACTGACTGGTGTGTTGGTAACTTTCATGTGGTCACTGACTGATGTGTTGGTGCATATCATGTGGTCACTGACGGATGTGTTGGTACCTCTCATGTGGTCACTGACTGATGTGTTGGTAACTTTCATGTGGTCACTGACTGATGTGTTGGTGCATATCATGTGGTCACTGACTGATGTGTTGGTACCTTTCATGTGGTCACTGACTGATGTGTTGGTACCTTTCATGTGGTCACTGACTGATGTGTTGGTACATTTCATGTGGTCACTGATTGATGTGTTGGTACCTTTCATGTGGTCACTAACTGATGTGTTGGTGCCTTTCATGTGGTCACTTACTGATGTGTTGGTACCTCTCATGTGGTCACTGACTGATGTGTTGGTGCATATCATGTGGTCACTAACTGATGTGTTGGTACATATCATGTGGTCACTGACTGATGTGTTGGTGCATATCATGTGGTCACTAACTGATGTGTTGGTACATATGTGGTCACTGACTGATGTGTTGGTACCTTTCATGTGGTCACTTACTGATGTGTTGGTACCTTTCATGTGGTCACTAACTGATGTGTTGGTGCCTTTCATGTGGTCACTTACTGATGTGTTGGTACCTTTCATGTGGTCACTGACTGATGTGTTGGTGCATATCATGTGGTCACTAACTGATGTGTTGGTACATATGTGGTCACTGACTGATGTGTTGGTACCTTTCATGTGGTCACTTACTGATGTGTTGGTACCTTTTATGTGGTCACTTACTGATGTGTTGGTACCTTTCATGTGGTCACTGACTGATGTGTTGGTACCTTTCATGTGATCACTTACTGATGTGTTGGTACATATCATGTGGTCACTGCCTGATGTGTTGGTACCTTTCATGTGGTCACTGACTGATGTGTTGGTACCTTTCATGTGGTCACTGACTGATGTGTTGGTATCTTTCATGTGGTCACTGACTGATGTGTTGGTACCTTTCATGTGGTCACTGACTGATGTGTTGGTACGTTTCATATGGTCACTGACTGATGTGCTGGTACCTTTCATGTGGTCACTGACTGATGTGTTGGTACCTTTCATGTGGTCACTGATTGATGTGTTGGTACCTTTCCTGTGGTCACTGACTGATGTGTTGGTACATATCATGTGCTCACTGACTGATGTGTTGGTACCTTTCATGTGGTCACTGACTGATGTGTTGGTACCTTTCATGTGGTCACTGACTGATGTGTTGGTACCTTTCATGTGGTCACTAACTGATGTGTTGGTGCCTTTCATGTGGTCACTTACTGATGTGTTGGTACATATCATGTGGTCACTGACTGATGTTTTGGTACATATCATGTGGTCACTGGTTGATGTGTTGGTACCTTTCATGTGGTCACTTACTGATGTGTTGGTACCTTTCATGTGGTCACTGATTGATGTGTTGGTACCCTTCATGTGGTCACTGACGGATGTGTTGGTACCTCTCATGTGGTCACTGACTGATGTGTTGTTAACTTTCATGTGGTCACTGACTGATGTGTTGGTGCATATCATGTGGTCACTGACTGATGTGTTGGTACCTTTCATGTGGTCACTGACTGATGTGTTGGTACCTTTCATGTGGTCACTGACTGATGTGTTGGTACATATCATGTGGTCACTGACTGATGTGTTGGTACATTTCATGTGGTCACTGACTGATGTGTTGGTACCTTTCATGTGGTCACTAACTGATGTGTTGGTGCCTTTCATGTGGTCACTTACTGATGTGTTGGTACCTTTCATGTGGTCACTTACTGATGTGTTGGTACCTTTCATGTGGTCACTGATTGATGTGTTGGTACCTTTCATGTGGTCACTGATGGATGTGTTGGTACCTCTCATGTGGTCACTGACTGATGTGTTGGTACCTTTCATGTGGTCACTGACTGATGTGTTGGTACCTTTCATGTGGTCACTGACTGATGTGTTGGTACCTTTCATGTGGTCACTAACTGATGTGTTGGTGCCTTTCATGTGGTCACTTACTGATGTGTTGGTACCTTTCATGTGGTCACTGACTGATGTGTTGGTGCATATCATGTGGTCACTAACTGATGTGTTGGTACATATGTGGTCACTGACTGATGTGTTGGTACCTTTCATGTGGTCACTTACTGATGTGTTGGTACCTTTCATGTGGTCACTTACTGATGTGTTGGTACCTTTCATGTGGTCACTGACTGATGTGTTGGTACCTTTCATGTGGTCACTAACTGATGTGTTGGTGCCTTTCATGTGGTCACTTACTGATGTGTTGGTACATATCATGTGGTCACTGACTGATGTTTTGGTACATATCATGTGGTCACTGGTTGATGTGTTGGTACCTTTCATGTGGTCACTTACTGATGTGTTGGTACCTTTCATGTGGTCACTGATTGATGTGTTGGTACCCTTCATGTGGTCACTGACGGATGTGTTGGTAACTTTCATGTGGTCACTGACTGATGTGTTGGTGCATATCATGTGGTCACTGACTGATGTGTTGGTACCTTTCATGTGGTCACTGACTGATGTGTTGGTACCTTTCATGTGGTCACTGACTGATGTGTTGGTACATATCATGTGGTCACTGACTGTTGTGTTGGTACATTTCATGTGGTCACTGACTGATGTGTTGGTACCTTTCATGTGGTCACTAACTGATGTGTTGGTGCCTTTCCTGTGGTCACTTACTGATGTGTTGGTACCTTTCATGTGGTCACTGACTGATGTGTTGGTGCATATCATGTGGTCACTAACTGACGTGTTGGTACATATGTGGTCACTGACTGATGTGTTGGTACATATGTGGTCACTGACTGATGTGTTGGTACCTTTCATGTGGTCACTGATGTGTTGGTACCTTTCATGTGGTCACTGATTGATGTGTTGGTACCTTTCATGTGGTCACTGACTGATGTGTTGGTACATATCATGTGGTCACTGACTGATGTGTTGGTACCTTTAATGTGGTCACTGACTGATGTGTTGGTACATATCATGTGATCACTGACTGATGTGTTGGTACCTTTCATGTGGTCACTTACTGATGTGTTGGTACCTTTCATGTGGTCACTGACTGATGTGTTGGTACCTTTCATGTGGTCACTGACTGATGTGTTGGTGCATATCATGTGGTCACTAACTGATGTGCTGGTACATATGTGGTCACTGACTGATGTGTTGGTACCTTTCATGTGGTCACTTACTGATGTGTTGGTACCTTTCATGTGGTCACTAACTGATGTGTTGGTGCCTTTCATGTGGTCACTTACTGATGTGTTGGTACCTTTCATGTGGTCACTGACTGATGTGTTGGTGCATATCATGTGGTCACTAACTGATGTGTTGGTACATATGTGGTCACTGACTGATGTGTTGGTACCTTTCATGTGGTCACTTACTGATGTGTTGGTACCTTTCATGTGGTCACTTACTGACGTGTTGGTACCTTTCATGTGGTCACTGACTGATGTTTTGGTACCTTTCATGTGGTCACTTACTGATGTGTTGGTACATATCATGTGGTCACTGCCTGATGTGTTGGTACCTTTCATGTGGTCACTTACTGATGTGTTGGTACCTTTCATGTGGTCACTAACTGATGTGTTGGTGCCTTTCATGTGGTCACTTACTGATGTGTTGGTACCTTTCATGTGGTCACTGACTGATGTGTTGGTGCATATCATGTGGTCACTAACTGATGTGTTGGTACATATGTGGTCACTGACTGATGTGTTGGTACCTTTCATGTGGTCACTTACTGATGTGTTGGTACCTTTCATGTGGTCACTTACTGATGTGTTGGTACCTTTCATGTGGTCACTGACTGATGTGTTGGTACCTTTCATGTGATCACTTACTGATGTGTTGGTACATATCATGTGGTCACTGCCTGATGTGTTGGTACCTTTCATGTGGTCACTGACTGATGTGTTGGTACCTTTCATGTGGTCACTGACTGATGTGTTGGTACCTTTCATGTGGTCACTGACTGATGTGTTGGTACCTTTCATGTGGTCACTGACTGATGTGTTGGTACCTTTCATGTGGTCACTGACTGATGTGTTGGTACCTTTCATGGGGTCACTGACTTATGTGTTGGTACCTTTCATGTGGTCACTGACTGATGTGTTGGTACCTTTCATATGGTCACTGACTGATGTGTTGGTACCTTTCATGTGGTCACTGACTGATGTGTTGGTACCTTTCATGTGGTCACTGATTGATGTGTTGGTACCTTTCCTGTGGTCACTGACTGATGTGTTGGTACATATCATGTGCTCACTGACTGATGTGTTGGTACCTTTCATGTGGTCACTGACTGATGTGTTGGTACCTTTCATGTGGTCACTGACTGATGTGTTGGTACCTTTCATGTGGTCACTAACTGATGTGTTGGTGCCTTTCATGTGGTCACTTACTGATGTGTTGGTACATATCATGTGGTCACTGACTGATGTGTTGGTACCCTTCATGTGGTCACTGACTGATGTGTTGGTACCTTTCATGTGGTCACTGACTGATGTGTTGGTACATATCATGTGGTCACTGGTTGATGTGTTGGTACCTTTCATGTGGTCACTTACTGATGTGTTGGTACCTTTCATGTGGTCACTGATTGATGTGTTGGTACCCTTCATGTGGTCACTGACGGATGTGTTGGTACCTCTCATGTGGTCACTGACTGATGTGTTGGTAACTTTCATGTGGTCACTGACTGATGTGTTGGTGCATATCATGTGGTCACTGACTGATGTGTTGGTACCTTTCATGTGGTCACTGACTGATGTGTTGGTACCTTTCATGTGGTCACTGACTGATGTGTTGGTACATATCATGTGGTCACTGACTGATGTGTTGGTACATTTCATGTGGTCACTGACTGATGTGTTGGTACCTTTCATGTGGTCACTAACTGATGTGTTGGTGCCTTTCATGTGGTCACTTACTGATGTGTTGGTACCTTTCATGTGGTCACTTACTGATGTGTTGGTACCTTTCATGTGGTCACTGATTGATGTGTTGGTACCTTTCATGTGGTCACTGATGGATGTGTTGGTACCTCTCATGTGGTCACTGACTGATGTGTTGGTACCTTTCATGTGGTCACTGACTGATGTGTTGGTACCTTTCATGTGGTCACTGACTGATGTGTTGGTACCTTTCATGTGGTCACTGACTGATGTGTTGGTACATATCATGTGGTCACTGACTGATGTGTTGGTACCTTTCATGTGGTCACTGATGTGTTGGTGCATATCAGGTGGTCACTGACTGATGTGTTGATATATTTTATGTGGTCACTGACTGATGTGTTGGTACCTTTCATGTGGTCACTTACTGATGTGTTGGTACCTTTCATGTGGTCACTTACTGATGTGTTGGTACCTTTCATGTGGTCACTGTCTGATGTATTGGTACCTTTCATGTGGTCACTGACTGATGTGTTGGTACATATCATGTGGTCACTGACTGATGTGTTGGTACATTTCATGTGGTCACTGACTGATGTGTTGGTACCTTTCATGTGGTCACTAACTGATGTGTTGGTGCCTTTCATTTGGTCACTTACTGATGTGTTGGTACCTTTCATGTGGTCACTGACTGATGTGTTGGTGCATATCATGTGGTCACTAACTGACGTGTTGGTACATATCATGTGGTCACTGACTGATGTGTTGGTACATATGTGGTCCCTGACTGATGTGTTGGTACCTTTCATGCGGTCACTGATGTGTTGGTACCTTTCATGTGGTCACTGATTGATGTGTTGGTACCTTTCATGTGGTCACTGACTGATGTGTTGGTACATATCATGTGGTCACTGACTGATGTGTTGGTACCTTTCATGTGATCACTGACTGATGTGTTGGTACCTTTCATGTGGTCACTGACTGATGTGTTTGTACCTTTCAATGGTCACTTACTGATGTGTTGGTACATATGTGGTCACTGACTGATGTGTTGGTACCTTTCATGTGGTCACTGACGGATGTGTTGGTACCTCTCACGTGGTCACTGACTGATGTGTTGGTACCTTTCATGTGGTCACTTACTGATGTTAGTACATATCATGTGGTCACTGACTGATGTGTTGGTACATATGTGGTCACTGACTGATGTGTTGGTACCTTTCATGTGGTCACTGACTGATGTGTTGGTACCTTTCATGTGGTCACTAACTGATGTGTTGGTACCTTTCATGTGGTCACTGATTGATGTGTTGGTACCTCTCATGTGGTCACTGACTGGTGTGTTGGTAACTTTCATGTGGTCACTGACTGATGTGTTGGTGCATATCATGTGGTCACTGACGGATGTGTTGGTACCTCTCATGTGGTCACTGACTGATGTGTTGGTAACTTTCATGTGGTCACTGACTGATGTGTTGGTGCATATCATGTGGTCACTGACTGATGTGTTGGTACCTTTCATGTGGTCACTGACTGATGTGTTGGTACCTTTCATGTGGTCACTGACTGATGTGTTGGTACATTTCATGTGGTCACTGATTGATGTGTTGGTACCTTTCATGTGGTCACTAACTGATGTTTTGGTGCCTTTCATGTGGTCACTTACTGATGTGTTGGTACCTCTCATGTGGTCACTGACTGATGTGTTGGTGCATATCATGTGGTCACTAACTGATGTGTTGGTACATATCATGTGGTCACTGACTGATGTGTTGGTGCATATCATGTGGTCACTAACTGATGTGTTGGTACATATGTGGTCACTGACTGATGTGTTGGTACCTTTCATGTGGTCACTTACTGATGTGTTGGTACCTTTCATGTGGTCACTAACTGATGTGTTGGTGCCTTTCATGTGGTCACTTACTGATGTGTTGGTACCTTTCATGTGGTCACTGACTGATGTGTTGGTGCATATCATGTGGTCACTAACTGATGTGTTGGTACATATGTGGTCACTGACTGATGTGTTGGTACCTTTCATGTGGTCACTTACTGATGTGTTGGTACCTTTTATGTGGTCACTTACTGATGTGTTGGTACCTTTCATGTGGTCACTGACTGATGTGTTGGTACCTTTCATGTGATCACTTACTGATGTGTTGGTACATATCATGTGGTCACTGCCTGATGTGTTGGTACCTTTCATGTGGTCACTGACTGATGTGTTGGTACCTTTCATGTGGTCACTGACTGATGTGTTGGTATCTTTCATGTGGTCACTGACTGATGTGTTGGTACCTTTCATGTGGTCACTGACTGATGTGTTGGTACGTTTCATATGGTCACTGACTGATGTGCTGGTACCTTTCATGTGGTCACTGACTGATGTGTTGGTACCTTTCATGTGGTCACTGATTGATGTGTTGGTACCTTTCCTGTGGTCACTGACTGATGTGTTGGTACATATCATGTGCTCACTGACTGATGTGTTGGTACCTTTCATGTGGTCACTGACTGATGTGTTGGTACCTTTCATGTGGTCACTGACTGATGTGTTGGTACCTTTCATGTGGTCACTAACTGATGTGTTGGTGCCTTTCATGTGGTCACTTACTGATGTGTTGGTACATATCATGTGGTCACTGACTGATGTTTTGGTACATATCATGTGGTCACTGGTTGATGTGTTGGTACCTTTCATGTGGTCACTTACTGATGTGTTGGTACCTTTCATGTGGTCACTGATTGATGTGTTGGTACCCTTCATGTGGTCACTGACGGATGTGTTGGTACCTCTCATGTGGTCACTGACTGATGTGTTAACTTTCATGTGGTCACTGACTGATGTGTTGGTGCATATCATGTGGTCACTGACTGATGTGTTGGTACCTTTCATGTGGTCACTGACTGATGTGTTGGTACCTTTCATGTGGTCACTGACTGATGTGTTGGTACATATCATGTGGTCACTGACTGATGTGTTGGTACATTTCATGTGGTCACTGACTGATGTGTTGGTACCTTTCATGTGGTCACTAACTGATGTGTTGGTGCCTTTCATGTGGTCACTTACTGATGTGTTGGTACCTTTCATGTGGTCACTTACTGATGTGTTGGTACCTTTCATGTGGTCACTGATTGATGTGTTGGTACCTTTCATGTGGTCACTGATGGATGTGTTGGTACCTCTCATGTGGTCACTGACTGATGTGTTGGTACCTTTCATGTGGTCACTGACTGATGTGTTGGTACCTTTCATGTGGTCACTGACTGATGTGTTGGTACCTTTCATGTGGTCACTAACTGATGTGTTGGTGCCTTTCATGTGGTCACTTACTGATGTGTTGGTACCTTTCATGTGGTCACTGACTGATGTGTTGGTGCATATCATGTGGTCACTAACTGATGTGTTGGTACATATGTGGTCACTGACTGATGTGTTGGTACCTTTCATGTGGTCACTTACTGATGTGTTGGTACCTTTCATGTGGTCACTTACTGATGTGTTGGTACCTTTCATGTGGTCACTGACTGATGTGTTGGTACCTTTCATGTGGTCACTAACTGATGTGTTGGTGCCTTTCATGTGGTCACTTACTGATGTGTTGGTACATATCATGTGGTCACTGACTGATGTTTTGGTACATATCATGTGGTCACTGGTTGATGTGTTGGTACCTTTCATGTGGTCACTTACTGATGTGTTGGTACCTTTCATGTGGTCACTGATTGATGTGTTGGTACCCTTCATGTGGTCACTGACGGATGTGTTGGTAACTTTCATGTGGTCACTGACTGATGTGTTGGTGCATATCATGTGGTCACTGACTGATGTGTTGGTACCTTTCATGTGGTCACTGACTGATGTGTTGGTACCTTTCATGTGGTCACTGACTGATGTGTTGGTACATATCATGTGGTCACTGACTGTTGTGTTGGTACATTTCATGTGGTCACTGACTGATGTGTTGGTACCTTTCATGTGGTCACTAACTGATGTGTTGGTGCCTTTCCTGTGGTCACTTACTGATGTGTTGGTACCTTTCATGTGGTCACTGACTGATGTGTTGGTGCATATCATGTGGTCACTAACTGACGTGTTGGTACATATGTGGTCACTGACTGATGTGTTGGTACATATGTGGTCACTGACTGATGTGTTGGTACCTTTCATGTGGTCACTGATGTGTTGGTACCTTTCATGTGGTCACTGATTGATGTGTTGGTACCTTTCATGTGGTCACTGACTGATGTGTTGGTACATATCATGTGGTCACTGACTGATGTGTTGGTACCTTTAATGTGGTCACTGACTGATGTGTTGGTACATATCATGTGATCACTGACTGATGTGTTGGTACCTTTCATGTGGTCACTTACTGATGTGTTGGTACCTTTCATGTGGTCACTGACTGATGTGTTGGTACCTTTCATGTGGTCACTGACTGATGTGTTGGTGCATATCATGTGGTCACTAACTGATGTGCTGGTACATATGTGGTCACTGACTGATGTGTTGGTACCTTTCATGTGGTCACTTACTGATGTGTTGGTACCTTTCATGTGGTCACTAACTGATGTGTTGGTGCCTTTCATGTGGTCACTTACTGATGTGTTGGTACCTTTCATGTGGTCACTGACTGATGTGTTGGTGCATATCATGTGGTCACTAACTGATGTGTTGGTACATATGTGGTCACTGACTGACGTGTTGGTACCTTTCATGTGGTCACTTACTGATGTGTTGGTACCTTTCATGTGGTCACTTACTGATGTGTTGGTACCTTTCATGTGGTCACTGACTGATGTTTTGGTACCTTTCATGTGGTCACTTACTGATGTGTTGGTACATATCATGTGGTCACTGCCTGATGTGTTGGTACCTTTCATGTGGTCACTTACTGATGTGTTGGTACCTTTCATGTGGTCACTAACTGATGTGTTGGTGCCTTTCATGTGGTCACTTACTGATGTGTTGGTACCTTTCATGTGGTCACTGACTGATGTGTTGGTGCATATCATGTGGTCACTAACTGATGTGTTGGTACATATGTGGTCACTGACTGATGTGTTGGTACCTTTCATGTGGTCACTTACTGATGTGTTGGTACCTTTCATGTGGTCACTTACTGATGTGTTGGTACCTTTCATGTGGTCACTGACTGATGTGTTGGTACCTTTCATGTGATCACTTACTGATGTGTTGGTACATATCATGTGGTCACTGCCTGATGTGTTGGTACCTTTCATGTGGTCACTGACTGATGTGTTGGTACCTTTCATGTGGTCACTGACTGATGTGTTGGTACCTTTCATGTGGTCACTGACTGATGTGTTGGTACCTTTCATGTGGTCACTGACTGATGTGTTGGTACCTTTCATGTGGTCACTGACTGATGTGTTGGTACCTTTCATGGGGTCACTGACTTATGTGTTGGTACCTTTCATGTGGTCACTGACTGATGTGTTGGTACCTTTCATATGGTCACTGACTGATGTGTTGGTACCTTTCATGTGGTCACTGACTGATGTGTTGGTACCTTTCATGTGGTCACTGATTGATGTGTTGGTACCTTTCCTGTGGTCACTGACTGATGTGTTGGTACATATCATGTGCTCACTGACTGATGTGTTGGTACCTTTCATGTGGTCACTGACTGATGTGTTGGTACCTTTCATGTGGTCACTGACTGATGTGTTGGTACCTTTCATGTGGTCACTAACTGATGTGTTGGTGCCTTTCATGTGGTCACTTACTGATGTGTTGGTACATATCATGTGGTCACTGACTGATGTGTTGGTACCCTTCATGTGGTCACTGACTGATGTGTTGGTACCTTTCATGTGGTCACTGACTGATGTGTTGGTACATATCATGTGGTCACTGGTTGATGTGTTGGTACCTTTCATGTGGTCACTTACTGATGTGTTGGTACCTTTCATGTGGTCACTGATTGATGTGTTGGTACCCTTCATGTGGTCACTGACGGATGTGTTGGTACCTCTCATGTGGTCACTGACTGATGTGTTGGTAACTTTCATGTGGTCACTGACTGATGTGTTGGTGCATATCATGTGGTCACTGACTGATGTGTTGGTACCTTTCATGTGGTCACTGACTGATGTGTTGGTACCTTTCATGTGGTCACTGACTGATGTGTTGGTACATATCATGTGGTCACTGACTGATGTGTTGGTACATTTCATGTGGTCACTGACTGATGTGTTGGTACCTTTCATGTGGTCACTAACTGATGTGTTGGTGCCTTTCATGTGGTCACTTACTGATGTGTTGGTACCTTTCATGTGGTCACTTACTGATGTGTTGGTACCTTTCATGTGGTCACTGATTGATGTGTTGGTACCTTTCATGTGGTCACTGATGGATGTGTTGGTACCTCTCATGTGGTCACTGACTGATGTGTTGGTACCTTTCATGTGGTCACTGACTGATGTGTTGGTACCTTTCATGTGGTCACTGACTGATGTGTTGGTACCTTTCATGTGGTCACTGACTGATGTGTTGGTACATATCATGTGGTCACTGACTGATGTGTTGGTACCTTTCATGTGGTCACTGATGTGTTGGTGCATATCAGGTGGTCACTGACTGATGTGTTGATATATTTTATGTGGTCACTGACTGATGTGTTGGTACCTTTCATGTGGTCACTTACTGATGTGTTGGTACCTTTCATGTGGTCACTTACTGATGTGTTGGTACCTTTCATGTGGTCACTGTCTGATGTATTGGTACCTTTCATGTGGTCACTGACTGATGTGTTGGTACATATCATGTGGTCACTGACTGATGTGTTGGTACATTTCATGTGGTCACTGACTGATGTGTTGGTACCTTTCATGTGGTCACTAACTGATGTGTTGGTGCCTTTCATTTGGTCACTTACTGATGTGTTGGTACCTTTCATGTGGTCACTGACTGATGTGTTGGTGCATATCATGTGGTCACTAACTGACGTGTTGGTACATATCATGTGGTCACTGACTGATGTGTTGGTACATATGTGGTCCCTGACTGATGTGTTGGTACCTTTCATGCGGTCACTGATGTGTTGGTACCTTTCATGTGGTCACTGATTGATGTGTTGGTACCTTTCATGTGGTCACTGACTGATGTGTTGGTACATATCATGTGGTCACTGACTGATGTGTTGGTACCTTTCATGTGATCACTGACTGATGTGTTGGTACCTTTCATGTGGTCACTGACTGATGTGTTTGTACCTTTCAATGGTCACTTACTGATGTGTTGGTACATATGTGGTCACTGACTGATGTGTTGGTACCTTTCATGTGGTCACTGACGGATGTGTTGGTACCTCTCACGTGGTCACTGACTGATGTGTTGGTACCTTTCATGTGGTCACTTACTGATGTTAGTACATATCATGTGGTCACTGACTGATGTGTTGGTACATATGTGGTCACTGACTGATGTGTTGGTACCTTTCATGTGGTCACTGACTGATGTGTTGGTACCTTTCATGTGGTCACTAACTGATGTGTTGGTACCTTTCATGTGGTCACTGATTGATGTGTTGGTACCTCTCATGTGGTCACTGACTGGTGTGTTGGTAACTTTCATGTGGTCACTGACTGATGTGTTGGTGCATATCATGTGGTCACTGACGGATGTGTTGGTACCTCTCATGTGGTCACTGACTGATGTGTTGGTAACTTTCATGTGGTCACTGACTGATGTGTTGGTGCATATCATGTGGTCACTGACTGATGTGTTGGTACCTTTCATGTGGTCACTGACTGATGTGTTGGTACCTTTCATGTGGTCACTGACTGATGTGTTGGTACATTTCATGTGGTCACTGATTGATGTGTTGGTACCTTTCATGTGGTCACTAACTGATGTTTTGGTGCCTTTCATGTGGTCACTTACTGATGTGTTGGTACCTCTCATGTGGTCACTGACTGATGTGTTGGTGCATATCATGTGGTCACTAACTGATGTGTTGGTACATATCATGTGGTCACTGACTGATGTGTTGGTGCATATCATGTGGTCACTAACTGATGTGTTGGTACATATGTGGTCACTGACTGATGTGTTGGTACCTTTCATGTGGTCACTTACTGATGTGTTGGTACCTTTCATGTGGTCACTAACTGATGTGTTGGTGCCTTTCATGTGGTCACTTACTGATGTGTTGGTACCTTTCATGTGGTCACTGACTGATGTGTTGGTGCATATCATGTGGTCACTAACTGATGTGTTGGTACATATGTGGTCACTGACTGATGTGTTGGTACCTTTCATGTGGTCACTTACTGATGTGTTGGTACCTTTTATGTGGTCACTTACTGATGTGTTGGTACCTTTCATGTGGTCACTGACTGATGTGTTGGTACCTTTCATGTGATCACTTACTGATGTGTTGCTACATATCATGTGGTCACTGCCTGATGTGTTGGTACCTTTCATGTGGTCACTGACTGATGTGTTGGTACCTTTCATGTGGTCACTGACTGATGTGTTGGTATCTTTCATGTGGTCACTGACTGATGTGTTGGTACCTTTCATGTGGTCACTGACTGATGTGTTGGTACGTTTCATATGGTCACTGACTGATGTGTTGGTACCTTTCATGTGGTCACTGACTGATGTGTTGGTACCTTTCATGTGGTCACTGATTGATGTGTTGGTACCTTTCCTGTGGTCACTGACTGATGTGTTGGTACATATCATGTGCTCACTGACTGATGTGTTGGTACCTTTCATGTGGTCACTGACTGATGTGTTGGTACCTTTCATGTGGTCACTGACTGATGTGTTGGTACCTTTCATGTGGTCACTAACTGATGTGTTGGTGCCTTTCATGTGGTCACTTACTGATGTGTTGGTACATATCATGTGGTCACTGACTGATGTTTTGGTACATATCATGTGGTCACTGGTTGATGTGTTGGTACCTTTCATGTGGTCACTTACTGATGTGTTGGTACCTTTCATGTGGTCACTGATTGATGTGTTGGTACCCTTCATGTGGTCACTGACGGATGTGTTGGTACCTCTCATGTGGTCACTGACTGATGTGTTGTTAACTTTCATGTGGTCACTGACTGATGTGTTGGTGCATATCATGTGGTCACTGACTGATGTGTTGGTACCTTTCATGTGGTCACTGACTGATGTGTTGGTACCTTTCATGTGGTCACTGACTGATGTGTTGGTACATATCATGTGGTCACTGACTGATGTGTTGGTACATTTCATGTGGTCACTGACTGATGTGTTGGTACCTTTCATGTGGTCACTAACTGATGTGTTGGTGCCTTTCATGTGGTCACTTACTGATGTGTTGGTACCTTTCATGTGGTCACTTACTGATGTGTTGGTACCTTTCATGTGGTCACTGATTGATGTGTTGGTACCTTTCATGTGGTCACTGATGGATGTGTTGGTACCTCTCATGTGGTCACTGACTGATGTGTTGGTACCTTTCATGTGGTCACTGACTGATGTGTTGGTACCTTTCATGTGGTCACTGACTGATGTGTTGGTACCTTTCATGTGGTCACTAACTGATGTGTTGGTGCCTTTCATGTGGTCACTTACTGATGTGTTGGTACCTTTCATGTGGTCACTGACTGATGTGTTGGTGCATATCATGTGGTCACTAACTGATGTGTTGGTACATATGTGGTCACTGACTGATGTGTTGGTACCTTTCATGTGGTCACTTACTGATGTGTTGGTACCTTTCATGTGGTCACTTACTGATGTGTTGGTACCTTTCATGTGGTCACTGACTGATGTGTTGGTACCTTTCATGTGGTCACTAACTGATGTGTTGGTGCCTTTCATGTGGTCACTTACTGATGTGTTGGTACATATCATGTGGTCACTGACTGATGTTTTGGTACATATCATGTGGTCACTGGTTGATGTGTTGGTACCTTTCATGTGGTCACTTACTGATGTGTTGGTACCTTTCATGTGGTCACTGATTGATGTGTTGGTACCCTTCATGTGGTCACTGACGGATGTGTTGGTAACTTTCATGTGGTCACTGACTGATGTGTTGGTGCATATCATGTGGTCACTGACTGATGTGTTGGTACCTTTCATGTGGTCACTGACTGATGTGTTGGTACCTTTCATGTGGTCACTGACTGATGTGTTGGTACATATCATGTGGTCACTGACTGTTGTGTTGGTACATTTCATGTGGTCACTGACTGATGTGTTGGTACCTTTCATGTGGTCACTAACTGATGTGTTGGTGCCTTTCCTGTGGTCACTTACTGATGTGTTGGTACCTTTCATGTGGTCACTGACTGATGTGTTGGTGCATATCATGTGGTCACTAACTGACGTGTTGGTACATATGTGGTCACTGACTGATGTGTTGGTACATATGTGGTCACTGACTGATGTGTTGGTACCTTTCATGTGGTCACTGATGTGTTGGTACCTTTCATGTGGTCACTGATTGATGTGTTGGTACCTTTCATGTGGTCACTGACTGATGTGTTGGTACATATCATGTGGTCACTGACTGATGTGTTGGTACCTTTAATGTGGTCACTGACTGATGTGTTGGTACATATCATGTGATCACTGACTGATGTGTTGGTACCTTTCATGTGGTCACTTACTGATGTGTTGGTACCTTTCATGTGGTCACTGACTGATGTGTTGGTACCTTTCATGTGGTCACTGACTGATGTGTTGGTGCATATCATGTGGTCACTAACTGATGTGCTGGTACATATGTGGTCACTGACTGATGTGTTGGTACCTTTCATGTGGTCACTTACTGATGTGTTGGTACCTTTCATGTGGTCACTAACTGATGTGTTGGTGCCTTTCATGTGGTCACTTACTGATGTGTTGGTACCTTTCATGTGGTCACTGACTGATGTGTTGGTGCATATCATGTGGTCACTAACTGATGTGTTGGTACATATGTGGTCACTGACTGATGTGTTGGTACCTTTCATGTGGTCACTTACTGATGTGTTGGTACCTTTCATGTGGTCACTTACTGATGTGTTGGTACCTTTCATGTGGTCACTGACTGATGTTTTGGTACCTTTCATGTGGTCACTTACTGATGTGTTGGTACATATCATGTGGTCACTGCCTGATGTGTTGGTACCTTTCATGTGGTCACTGACTGATGTTTTGGTACCTTTCATGGGGTCACTGACTTATGTGTTGGTACCTTTCATGTGGTCACTGACGGATGTGTTGGTTCATATCATCTGGTCACTGACTGATGTGTTGGTACCTTTCATGTGGTCACTGACTGATGTGTTGGTACCTTTCATGTGGTCACTGACTGATGTGTTGGTACCTTTCATGTGGTCACTGACTGATGTGTTGGTAACTTTCATGGGGTTACTGACTTATGTGTTGGTACCTTTCATGTGGTCACTGACTGATGTGTTGGTACCTTTCATATGGTCACTGACTGATGTGTTGGTACCTTTCATGTGGTCACTGACTGATGTGTTGGTACCTTTCATGTGGTCACTGATTGATGTGTTGGTACCTTTCCTGTGGTCACTGACTGATGTGTTGGTACCTTTCATGTGGTCACTAACTGATGTGTTGGTGCCTTTCATGTGGTCACTTACTGATGTGTTGGTACATATCATGTGGTCACTGACTGATGTGTTGGTACATATCATGTGGTCACTGACTGATGTGTTGGTACCTTTTATGTGGTCACTTACTGATGTGTTGGTACCTTTCATGTGGTCACTGACGGATGTGTTGGTACCTCTCATGTGGTCACTGATGTGTTGGTAACTTTCATGTGGTCACTGACTGATGTGTTGGTGCATATCATGTGGTCACTGACTGATGTGTTGGTACCTTTCATGTGGTCACTGACTGATGTGTTGGTACATATCATGTGGTCACTGACTGATGTGTTGGTACATTTCATGTGGTCACTGACTGATGTGTTGGTACCTTTCATGTGGTCACTAACTGATGTGTTGGTGCCTTTCATGTGGTCACTTACTGATGTGTTGGTACCTTTCATGTGGTCACTGACTGATGTGTTGGTGCATATCATGTGGTCACTAACTGACGTGTTGGTACATATCATGTGGTCACTGACTGATGTGTTGGTACATATGTGGTCCCTGACTGATGTGTTGGTACCTTTCATGCGGTCACTGATGTGTTGGTAGCTTTCATGTGGTCACTGATTGATGTGTTGGTACCTTTCATGTGGTCACTGACTGATGTGTTGGTACATATCATGTGGTCACTGACTGATGTGTTGGTACCTTTCATGTGATCACTGACTGATGTGTTGGTACCTTTCATGTGGTCACTGACTGATGTGTTTGTACCTTTCAATGGTCACTTACTGATGTGTTGGTACATATGTGGTCACTGACTGATGTGTTGGTACCTTTCATGTGGTCACTGACGGATGTGTTGGTACCTCTCATGTGGTCACTGACTGATGTGTTGGTACCTTTCATGTGGTCACTTACTGATGTTAGTACATATCATGTGGTCACTGACTGATGTGTTGGTACATATGTGGTCACTGACTGATGTGTTGGTACCTTTCATGTGATCACTGACTGATGTGTTGGTACCTTTCATGTGGTCACTAACTGATGTGTTGGTACCTTTCATGTGGTCACTGATTGATGTGTTGGTACCTCTCATGTGGTCACTGACTGGTGTGTTGGTAACTTTCATGTGGTCACTGACTGATGTGTTGGTACCTCTCATGTGGTCACTGACTGATGTGTTGGTAACTTTCATGTGGTCACTGACTGATGTGTTGGTGCATATCATGTGGTCACTGACTGATGTGTTGGTACCTTTCATGTGGTCACTGACTGATGTGTTGGTACCTTTCATGTGGTCACTGACTGATGTGTTGGTACATTTCATGTGGTCACTGATTGATGTGTTGGTACCTTTCATGTGGTCACTAACTGATGTGTTGGTGCCTTTCATGTGGTCACTTACTGATGTGTTGGTACCTCTCATGTGGTCACTGACTGATGTGTTGGTGCATATCATGTGGTCACTAACTGATGTGTTGGTACATATCATGTGGTCACTGACTGATGTGTTGGTGCATATCATGTGGTCACTAACTGATGTGTTGGTACATATGTGGTCACTGACTGATGTGTTGGTACCTTTCATGTGGTCACTTACTGATGTGTTGGTACCTTTCATGTGGTCACTAACTGATGTGTTGGTGCCTTTCATGTGGTCACTTACTGATGTGTTGGTACCTTTCATGTGGTCACTGACTGATGTGTTGGTGCATATCATGTGGTCACTAACTGATGTGTTGGTACATATGTGGTCACTGACTGATGTGTTGGTACCTTTCATGTGGTCACTTACTGATGTGTTGGTACCTTTCATGTGGTCACTTACTGATGTGTTGGTACCTTTCATGTGGTCACTGACTGATGTGTTGGTACCTTTCATGTGATCACTTACTGATGTGTTGGTACATATCATGTGGTCACTGCCTGATGTGTTGGTACCTTTCATGTGGTCACTGACTGATGTGTTGGTACCTTTCATGTGGTCACTGACTGATGTGTTGGTACCTTTCATGTGGTCACTGACTGATGTGTTGGTACCTTTCATGTGGTCACTGACTGATGTGTTGGTACCTTTCATGTGGTCACTGACTGATGTGTTGGTACCTTTCATGGGGTCACTGACTTATGTGTTGGTACCTTTCATGTGGTCACTGACTGATGTGTTGGTACCTTTCATATGGTCACTGACTGATGTGTTGGTACCTTTCATGTGGTCACTGACTGATGTGTTGGTACCTTTCATGTGGTCACTGATTGATGTGTTGGTACCTTTCCTGTGGTCACTGACTGATGTGTTGGTACATATCATGTGCTCACTGACTGATGTGTTGGTACCTTTCATGTGGTCACTGACTGATGTGTTGGTACCTTTCATGTGGTCACTGACTGATGTGTTGGTACCTTTCATGTGGTCACTAACTGATGTGTTGGTGCCTTTCATGTGGTCACTTACTGATGTGTTGGTACATATCATGTGGTCACTGACTGATGTGTTGGTACCCTTCATGTGGTCACTGACTGATGTGTTGGTACCTTTCATGTGGTCACTGACTGATGTGTTGGTACATATCATGTGGTCACTGGTTGATGTGTTGGTACCTTTCATGTGGTCACTTACTGATGTGTTGGTACCTTTCATGTGGTCACTGATTGATGTGTTGGTACCCTTCATGTGGTCACTGACGGATGTGTTGGTACCTCTCATGTGGTCACTGACTGATGTGTTGGTAACTTTCATGTGGTCACTGACTGATGTGTTGGTGCATATCATGTGGTCACTGACTGATGTGTTGGTACCTTTCATGTGGTCACTGACTGATGTGTTGGTACCTTTCATGTGGTCACTGACTGATGTGTTGGTACATATCATGTGGTCACTGACTGATGTGTTGGTACATTTCATGTGGTCACTGACTGATGTGTTGGTACCTTTCATGTGGTCACTAACTGATGTGTTGGTGCCTTTCATGTGGTCACTTACTGATGTGTTGGTACCTTTCATGTGGTCACTTACTGATGTGTTGGTACCTTTCATGTGGTCACTGATTGATGTGTTGGTACCTTTCATGTGGTCACTGATGGATGTGTTGGTACCTCTCATGTGGTCACTGACTGATGTGTTGGTACCTTTCATGTGGTCACTGACTGATGTGTTGGTACCTTTCATGTGGTCATTGACTGATGTGTTGGTACCTTTCATGTGGTCACTGACTGATGTGTTGGTACATATCATGTGGTCACTGACTGATGTGTTGGTACCTTTCATGTGGTCACTGATGTGTTGGTGCATATCATGTGGTCACTGACTGATGTGTTGATATATTTTATGTGGTCACTGACTGATGTGTTGGTACCTTTCATGTGGTCACTTACTGATGTGTTGGTACCTTTCATGTGGTCACTTACTGATGTGTTGGTACCTTTCATGTGGTCACTGTCTGATGTATTGGTACCTTTCATGTGGTCACTGACTGATGTGTTGGTACATATCATGTGGTCACTGACTGATGTGTTGGTACATTTCATGTGGTCACTGACTGATGTGTTGGTACCTTTCATGTGGTCACTAACTGATGTGTTGGTGCCTTTCATTTGGTCACTTACTGATGTGTTGGTACCTTTCATGTGGTCACTGACTGATGTGTTGGTGCATATCATGTGGTCACTAACTGACGTGTTGGTACATATCATGTGGTCACTGACTGATGTGTTGGTACATATGTGGTCCCTGACTGATGTGTTGGTACCTTTCATGCGGTCACTGATGTGTTGGTACCTTTCATGTGGTCACTGATTGATGTGTTGGTACCTTTCATGTGGTCACTGACTGATGTGTTGGTACATATCATGTGGTCACTGACTGATGTGTTGGTACCTTTCATGTGATCACTGACTGATGTGTTGGTACCTTTCATGTGGTCACTGACTGATGTGTTTGTACCTTTCAATGGTCACTTACTGATGTGTTGGTACATATGTGGTCACTGACTGATGTGTTGGTACCTTTCATGTGGTCACTGACGGATGTGTTGGTACCTCTCACGTGGTCACTGACTGATGTGTTGGTACCTTTCATGTGGTCACTTACTGATGTTAGTACATATCATGTGGTCACTGACTGATGTGTTGGTACATATGTGGTCACTGACTGATGTGTTGGTACCTTTCATGTGGTCACTGACTGATGTGTTGGTACCTTTCATGTGGTCACTGACTGATGTGTTGGTACGTTTCATATGGTCACTGACTGATGTGTTGGTACCTTTCATGTGGTCACTGACTGATGTGTTGGTACCTTTCATGTGGTCACTGATTGATGTGTTGGTACCTTTCCTGTGGTCACTGACTGATGTGTTGGTACATATCATGTGCTCACTGACTGATGTGTTGGTACCTTTCATGTGGTCACTGACTGATGTGTTGGTACCTTTCATGTGGTCACTGACTGATGTGTTGGTACCTTTCATGTGGTCACTAACTGATGTGTTGGTGCCTTTCATGTGGTCACTTACTGATGTGTTGGCACATATCATGTGGTCACTGACTGATGTTTTGGTACATATCATGTGGTCACTGGTTGATGTGTTGGTACCTTTCATGTGGTCACTTACTGATGTGTTGGTACCTTTCATGTGGTCACTGATTGATGTGTTGGTACCCTTCATGTGGTCACTGACGGATGTGTTGGTACCTCTCATGTGGTCACTGACTGATGTGTTGTTAACTTTCATGTGGTCACTGACTGATGTGTTGGTGCATATCATGTGGTCACTGACTGATGTGTTGGTACCTTTCATGTGGTCACTGACTGATGTGTTGGTACCTTTCATGTGGTCACTGACTGATGTGTTGGTACATATCATGTGGTCACTGACTGATGTGTTGGTACATTTCATGTGGTCACTGACTGATGTGTTGGTACCTTTCATGTGGTCACTAACTGATGTGTTGGTGCCTTTCATGTGGTCACTTACTGATGTGTTGGTACCTTTCATGTGGTCACTTACTGATGTGTTGGTACCTTTCATGTGGTCACTGATTGATGTGTTGGTACCTTTCATGTGGTCACTGATGGATGTGTTGGTACCTCTCATGTGGTCACTGACTGATGTGTTGGTACCTTTCATGTGGTCACTGACTGATGTGTTGGTACCTTTCATGTGGTCACTGACTGATGTGTTGGTACCTTTCATGTGGTCACTGACTGATGTGTTGGTACATATCATGTGGTCACTGACTGATGTGTTGGTACCTTTCATGTGGTCACTGATGTGTTGGTGCATATCATGTGGTCACTGACTGATGTGTTGATATATTTTATGTGGTCACTGACTGATGTGTTGGTACCTTTCATGTGGTCACTTACTGATGTGTTGGTACCTTTCATGTGGTCACTTACTGATGTGTTGGTACCTTTCATGTGGTCACTGTCTGATGTATTGGTACCTTTCATGTGGTCACTGACTGATGTGTTGGTACATATCATGTGGTCACTGACTGATGTGTTGGTTCCTTTCATGTGGTCACTAACTGATCTGTTGGTACCTTTCATGTGGTCACTAACTGATGTGTTGGTGCCTTTCATGTGGTCACTGACTGATGTGTTGGTACATATCATGTGGTCACTGACTGATGTGTTGGTACCTTTCATATGGTCACATATTGATGTGTTGGTACATATCATGTGGTCACTGACGGATGTGTAGGTATCTTTAATGTGGTCACTGACTGATGTGTTGGTACCTTTCATGTGGTCTCTGACTGATGTGTTGGTACTTTTCATATGGTCACTGACTGATGTGTTGGTACCTTTCATGTGGTCACTGATTGATGTGTTGGTACCTTTCCTGTGGTCACTTACTGATGTGTTGGTACATATCATGTGGTCATTGACTGATGTGTTGGTACATATCATGTGGTCACTGACTGATGTGTTGGTAGCTTTCATGTGGTCACTTACTGATGTGTTGGTACCTTTCATGTGGTCACTGATTGATGTGTTGGTACCTTTCATGTGGTCACTGACGGATGTGTTGGTACCTCTCATGTGGTCACTGACTGATGTGTTGGTAACTTTCATGTGGTCACTGACTGATGTGTTGGTGCATATCATGTGGTCACTGACTGATGTGTTGGTACCTTTCATGTGGTCACTGACTGATGTGTTGGTACCTTTCATGTGGTCACTGACTGATGTATTGGTACATATGTGGTCACTGACTGATGTGTTGGTACATTTGATGTGGTCACTGACTGATGTGTTGGTACCTTTCATGTGGTCACTAACTGATGTGTTGGTGCCTTTCATGTGGTCACTTACTGATGTGTTGGTGCCTTTCATGTGGTCACTTACTGATGTGTTGGTACCTTTCATGTGGTCACTGACTGATGTGTTGGTGCATATCATGTGGTCACTAACTGATGTGTTGGTACATATCATGTGGTCACTGACTGATGTGTTGGTACCTTTCATGTGGTCACTGATGTGTTGGTACCTTTCATGTGGTCACTGATTGATGTGTTGGTACCTTTCATGTGGTCACTGACTGATGTGTTGGTACCTTTCATGTGGTCACTGACTGATGTGTTTGTACCTTTCATGTGGTCACTTACTGATGTTAGTACATATCATGTGGTCACTGACTGATGTGTTGGTACATATCATGTGGTCACTGACTGATGTGTTGGTGCATATCATGTGGTCACTGACTGATGTGTTGGTACCTTTCATGTGGTCACTGACTGATGTGTTGGTACCTTTCATGTGATCACTCACTGATGTGTTGGTACCTTTCATGTGGTCACTAACTGATGTGTTGGTACATATCATGTGGTCACTGACTGCTGTGTTGGTACCTTTCATGTGGTCACTGACTGATGTGTTGGTACCTTTCATGTGGTCACTGACTGATGTGTTGGTCCCTTTCATGTGGTCACTGACTGATGTGTTGGTACCTTTCATGTGGTCACTGACTGATGTGTTGGTACCTTTCATGTGGTCACTGACTGATGTGTTGGTACCTTTCATGTGGTCACTGACTGATGTGTTGGTACATTTCATGTGGTCACTTACTGATGTGTTGGTACCTTTCATGTGGTCACTGTCTGATGTATTGGTACCTTTCATGTGGTCACTGACTGATGTGTTGGTACATATGTGGTCACTGACTGATGTGTTGGTACCTTTCATGTGGTCACTGACTGATGTGTTGGTACCTTTCATGTGGTCACTAACTGATGTGTTGGTGCCTTTCATGTGGTCAGACTGATGTGTTGGTACATATCATGTGGTCACTGACTGATGTGTTGGTACCTTTCATGTGGTCACCGATTGATGTGTTGGTACATATCATGTGGTCACTGACGGATGTGTTGGTATCTTTCATGTGGTCACTGACTGATGTGTTGGTACCTTTCATGTGGTCACTGACTGATGTGTTGGTACCTTTCATGTGGTCACTAACTGACGTGTTGGTGCCTTTCATGTGGTCACTGATGTGTTGGTACATATCATGTGGTCACTGACTGATGTGTTGATACATATCATGTGGTAACTGACTGATGTGTTGGTACCTTTCATGTGGTCACTTACTGATGTGTTGGTACCTTTCATGTGGTCACTGATTGATGTGTTGGTACCTTTCATGTGGTCACTGACGGATGTGTTGGTGCATATCATGTGGTCACTGACGGATGTGTTGGTGCATATCATGTGGTCACTGACTGATGTGTTGGTACCTTTCATGTGGTCACTGACTGATGTGTTGGTACCTTTCATGTGGTCACTGACTGATGTGTTGGTACATTTCATGTGGTCACTGATTGATGTGTTGGTACCTTTCATGTGGTCACTAACTGATGTGTTGGTGCCTTTCATGTGGTCACTTACTGATGTGTTGGTACTTTTCATGTGGTCACTTACTGATGTGTTGGTACCTTTCATGTGGTCACTGACTGATGTGTTGGTACCCTTCATGTGGTCACTGATTGATGTGTTGGTACCTTTCATGTGGTCACTGACTGATGTGTTGGTACATATCGTGGTCACTGACTGATGTGTTGGTACCTTTCATGTGGTCACTGACTGATGTGTTGGTACCTTTCATGTGGTCACTGACTGATGTGTTGGTACCTTTCATGTGGTCACTGACTGATGTGTTGGTACATTTCATGTGGTCACTGATTGATGTGTTGGTACCTTTCATGTGGTCACTAACTGATGTGTTGGTGCCTTTCATGTGGTCACTTACTGATGTGTTGGTACTTTTCATGTGGTCACTTACTGATGTGTTGGTACCTTTCATGTGGTCACTTACTGATGTTAGTACATATCATGTGGTCACTGACTGATGTGTTGGTACATATCATGTGGTCACTGACTGATGTGTTGGTACCTTTCATGTGGTCACTGACTGATGTGTTGGTACCTTTCATGTGGTCACTGACTGATGTGTTGGTACCTTTCATGTGGTCACTGACTGATGTGTTGGTACATTTCATGTGGTCACTGACTGATGTGTTGGTACCTTTCATGTGGTCACTCACTGATGTGTTAGTGCCTTTCATGTGGTCACTTACTGATGTGTTGGTACCTTTCATGTGGTCACTGACTGATGTGTTGGTGCATATCATGTGGTCACTAACTGACGTGTTGGTACATATCATGTGGTCACTGACTGATGTGTTGGTACATATGTGGTCACTGACTGATGTGTTGGTACCTTTCATGTGGTCACTGATGTGTTGGTACCTTTCATGTGGTCACTGATTGATGTGTTGGTACCTTTCATGTGGTCACTGACTGATGTGTTGGTACATATCATGTGGTCACTGACTGATGTGTTGGTACCTTTCATGTGGTCACTGACTGATGTGTTGGTACCTTTCATGTGGTCACTGACTGATGTGTTTGTACCTTTCAATGGTCACTTACTGATGTGTTGGTACATATGTGGTCACTGACTGATGTGTTGGTACCTTTCATGTGGTCACTGACAGATGTGTTGGTACCTCTCATGTGGTCACTGACTGATGTGTTGGTACCTTTCATGTGGTCACTTACTGATGTTAGTACATATCATGTGGTCACTGACTGATGTGTTGGTACATATCATGTGGTCACTGACTGATGTGTTGGTACCTTTCATGTGGTCACTGACTGATGTGTTGGTACCTTTCATGTGGTCACTGACTAATGTGTTGGTACATTTCATGTGGTCACTGACTGATGTGTTGGTACCTTTAATGTGGTCACTGACTGATGTGTTGGTACCTTACATGTGGTCACTGACTGATGTGTTGGTACCTTTCATGTGGTCACTGACTGATGTGTTGGTACCTTTCATGTGGTCACTGACTGATGTGTTGGTACCTTTCATGTGGTCACTGACTGATGTGTTGGTACCTTTCATGTGGTCACTAACTGATGTGTTGGTACATATCATGTGGTCACTGACTGATGTGTTGGTACCTTTCATGTGGTCACTGACTGATGTGTTGGTGCATATCATGTGGTCACTTACTGATGTGTTGGTACCTTTCATGTGGTCACTTACTGATGTGTTGGTACCTTTCATGTGGTCACTAACTGATGTGTTGGTACATATCATGTGGTCACTGACTGATGTGTTGGTACCTTTCATGTGGTCACTGACTGATGTGTTGGTGCATATCATGTGGTCACTAACTGATGTGTTGGTACATATCATGTGGTCACTGACTGTGTTGTTACATTTCATGTGGTCACTTACTGATGTGTTGGTACCTTTCATGTGGTCACTGACTGATGTGTTGGTGCATATCATGTGGTCACTGACTGATGTGTTGATATATTTTATGTGGTCACTGACTGATGTGTTGGTACCTTTCATGTGGTCACTGTCTGATGTATTGGTACATATCATGTGGTCACTGACTGATGTGTTGGTACCTTTCATGTGGTCACTGACTGATGTGTTGGTACCTTTCATGTGGTCACTAACTGATGTGTTGGTGCCTTTCATGTGGTCACTGACTGATGTGTTGGTACATATCATGTGGTCACTGACTGATGTGTTGGTACCTTTCATGTGGTCACCGATTGATGTGTTGGTACATATCATGTGGTCACTGACGGATGTGTTGGTATCTTTCATGTGGTCACTGACTGATGTGTTGGTACCTTTCATGTGGTCACTGACTGATGTGTTGGTACCTTTCATGTGGTCACTAACTGATGTGTTGGTGCCTTTCATGTGGTCACTTACTGATGTGTTGGTACATATCATGTGGTCACTGACTGATGTGTTGGTACATATCATGTGGTCACTGACTGATGTGTTGGTACCTTTCATGTGGACACTGACTGATGTGTTGGTACCTTTCATGTGGTCACTGACTGATGTGTTGGTACATTTCATGTGGTCACTGATTGATGTGTTGGTACCTTTCATGTGGTCACTAACTGATGTGTTGGTGCCTTTCATGTGGTCACTTACTGATGTGTTGGTACCTTTCATGTGGTCACTGACTGATGTGTTGGTGCATATCATGTGGTCACTAACTGATGTGTTGGTACCTTTCATGTGGTCACTGACTGATGTGTTGGTACCTTTCATGTGGTCACTGACTGATGTGTTGGTACATTTCATGTGGTCACTTACTGATGTGTTGGTACCTTTCATGTGGTCACTGTCTGATGTATTGGTACCTTTCATGTGGTCACTGACTGATGTGTTGGTACATATGTGGTCACTGACTGATGTGTTGGTACCTTTCATGTGGTCACTGATTGATGTGTTGGTACCTTTCATGTGGTCACTGACTGATGTGTTGGTATATATCATGTGGTCACTGACTGATGTGTTGGTACCTTTCATGTGGTCACTGACTGATGTGTTGGTACCTTTCATGTGGTCACTGACTGATGTGTTAGTGCCTTTCAATGTTCACTTACTGATGTGTTGGTACATATGTGGTCACTGACTGATGTGTTGGTACCTCTCATGTGGTCACTGACTGATGTGTTGGTACCTTTCATGTGGTCACTTACTGATGTTAGTACATATCATGTGGTCACTGACTGATGTGTTGGTACATATCATGTGGTCACTGACTGATGTGTTGGTACCTTTCATGTGGTCACTGACTGATGTGTTGGTACCTTTCATGTGGTCACTGACTGATGTGTTGGTACGTTTCATGTGGTCACTGACTGATGTGTTGGTACCTTTCATGTGGTCACTGACTGATGTGTTGGTACCTTTCATGTGGTCACTGACTGATGTGTTGGTACCTTTCATGTGGTCACTGACTGATGTGTTGGTACCTTTCATGTGGTCACTGACTGATGTGTTGGTACCTTTCATGTGGTCACTAACTGATGTGTCGGTACATATCATGTGGTCACTGACTGATGTGTTGGTACCTTTCATGTGGTCACTGACTGATGTGTTGGTGCATATCATGTGGTCACTTACTGATATGTTGGTACCTTTCATGTGGTCACTTACTGATGTGTTGGTACCTTTCATGTGGTCACTGATTGATGTGTTGGTGCATATCATGTGATCACTAACTGATGTGTTGGTACATATCATGTGGTCACTGACTGATGTGTTGGTACATTTCATGTGGTCACTTACTGATGTGTTGGTACCTTTCATGTGGTCACTGACTGATGTGTTGGTGCATATCATGTGGTCACTGACTGAAGTGTTGATATATTTTATGTGGTCACTGACTGATGTGTTGGTACCTTTCATGTGGTCACTTACTGATGTGTTGGTACCTTTCAAGTGGTCACTTACTGATGTGTTGGTACCTTTCATGTGGTCACTGTCTGATGTGTTGGTACCTTTCATGTGGTAACTGACTGATGTGTTGGTACATATCATGTGGTCACTGACTGATGTGTTGGTACCTTTCATGTGGTCACTGACTGATGTGTTGGTACCTTTCATGTGGTCACTATCTGATGTGTTGGTGCCTTTCATGTGGTCACTGACTGATGTGTTGGTACATATCATGTGGTCACTGACTGATGTGTTGGTACCATTCATGTGGTCACTGACTGATGTGTTGGTACCTTTCATGTGGTCACTTACTGATGTGTTGGTACATATCACGTGGTCACTGACTGATGTGTTGGTACCTTTCATGTGGTCACTGATTGATGTGTTGGTACATATCATGTGGTCACTGATTGATGTGTTGGTACATATCATGTGGTCACTGATTGATGTGTTGGTACATATCATGTGGTCACTGACTGCTACACTGGGCACTGACTTTCATGTGATCAATGCCTGAATTATTGGTACTTTTTTAAGTGGTGACTTATTGGTACTGTGTTAATTTTTATCAATCACATTGACCCTTGGTGTGGTGCCATGTGGCAAGTGTATCCCTTGGTTCAGTCAAGTGATTAAAGATGCCATCTGCTGTTCATTATAAGAATTATTCAAAGAAGTGGGTAGTTTTTAATCCTATGGTGTAGACCAGATACGAGGTACCGGTGGCCTTAAGGCTTCTATGCCATTCTTTTGACAGAATCAAAATTATTAACAATACTTTAATTTTTATAAATATGTTTTTATCTCTTATTAATTTGATTTAAACTACAAGATAAACATATTTTTTTGTTTTTTAGATAGTTAGTACATAGTAATTAGATTTTTACAAAATACTATAGATTTTAAGACTATATTATGATGGTTTCTTGAATGCGACCGTATTATATTACAAATAACTTAATATGGCTTTTCAACATGAAAAAGTTCCCTACCTCTGGTGTAGACACTTCTAAATCTCTTTCTAATTGTTAAATTTTATTTTATTTTTATTATCTTTGCAGGTCTCCATTTCCCTCACTTCACCGTAAATTGTTTGAATATGTTGAAAATTATTGTTCATACTGATAGTTACAAAGTTGATACAAGGAAAGGTAAATACTCTTCAACACTGTTATTACTGTTCAAATACTGTTCAATTTTCTTAATTATTTGTAATTGCTTAATCCATCCCACAATGTAAGGTGGTCATGTAGGAGTCACAACAAAAAGCACCCAGCCCACACTGTAAAGTGATTGTGTAGGAGTGACAGCAAAAAGCATCCAGCCAAGACTGTTAAGTGGTCGTGTAGGAGTCACAACAAAAAGCACCCAGCCCACACTGTAAAGTGATTGTGTAGGAGTGACAGCAAAAAGCATCCAGCCAAGACTGTTAAGTGGTCGTGTAGGAGTCACAACAAAAAGCACCCAGCCCACACTGTAAAGTGATTGTGTAGGAGTGACAGCAAAAAGCATCCAGCCAACACTGTTAAGTGGTCGTGTAGGAGTCACAACAAAAAGCACCCAGCCCACACTGTAAAGTGATTGTGTAGGAGTGACAGCAAAAAGCATCCAGCCAACACTGTTAAGTGGTCGTGTAGGAGTCACAACAAAAAGCACTCAGCCCACACTGTAAATGTGGTTGGTGTTAGGAAGGACATCCAACCATATAAATCTAGCCAGAAAGAGTCCTATATGAGCAAGCCACAGTCACCTGATCCAACTTGCCTCTAATGGGACAACCTGTCTAACCCATACTAGCATCGAAAATGGACGTTAGATGATGATGGATGATGATCACTGTAGAGTTGATGGCATCATTAGACTGTTATCATCATGGTTGGATAGGTCTACATTGACCAAGTCTACTGATAAATGTAAAAATAGTGTGTTTTATGTTTGTAGATAACAGATGTGATATTCTGGGGTCTATTCCCCATACTTTTAGAGCAACTCTATCACAATAATATGAGCCCGGATAGTGTGGGAGAACTCCCCCAGGTGCAAGCCATGTCATGGTCTTGGTAGACCGAATTGAGAAAGTGTTACCTCTTATGAGAGTGAGGTAGATGCATTGAAATAGCCATTCCAACTTGCTTGGCTCAATGCTGTCATGTTGATATTAGGTTGGTGGTTGGCAGTATCGGTAGAGCGTCGGGCAATATGCTTCGCAGCATAGTTACATCCCTTTACGTTCCGAGTTCAAATCTTGCCAACGTTAACTTTGTCTTTCATCCTTACAGGGTCGATAAAATAAAGTACCAGTAATACACTGTGATAATTGCTGGCCTTGTGCCAAAAGTAGAAACAAATATTAGGACGGTGGTTGGCAGTATCTGTAGAGCATTGGACAATGTTTCGCAGCATAGTTACATCTTTTACCTTCTGAGTTCAAATCCCGCCAAAATTGTGACAAAAGTAGAAACAATTGTTAGATAATTTAAACCACTTCTGCTTTCCAACTTGGTATTGTTCTCACACATTTTTCTCATTCCATAGTCTTTTCTTATTCTACTTTGATAAAGGGTTTAACTCGAGACATCAGATCTTTTTTTTCTTTTTCTACTCAACATAAATATTTCCACTCTACACACATTGTTCTTGTTTTTATGCATATTTTTTGTCAAACATGTCTTTATTTTTTTTCACATTTTGTTGACTTTGTTTTAAATTCTCATGTTTCAATTGTTCATTCCCTTGTTCTAGTTGTTGTTTTTACATATATATATCATCCTCATCATCATCATCAGGTTTAGCGTCCGTGTTCCACGCTTGCATGGGTTTGGACGGGGGTTTTCCCACTTGAGGCAAGAGTGGTTGTCTTGCTCGCATAGGACTGTCTGGCGGGTTTTCTACAGCTGGATGCCCTTCCTAACACCAACCACATTTACAGTGTGGGGCTGGGAGGTTTTTACCGTGTTGCCTACACGGCCACATTACAGCGTGGACTGTCTGGCGGGTTTTCTACAGCTGGATGCCCTTCCTAACACCAACCACATTTACAGTGTGGGGCTGGGAGGTTTTTACCACATTTACAGCGTGGACTGTGTGTTTTTTTGTCGTGACACCTACACAATCTAATTTGTTTCGGCCTGGATGTTGTGGGACCAACATAACTTTACATTGAAAGGGGCGGTGTGGATGGGGTGGAGGTGGTGGGACGGGGGTGTGTTTTGATAGAGATGCCTACTGACTGTAGTAGGTTTTTACTTTGTATTTAGGTAAGGCGGGTCTTCTCTATTACTGAGTACCGCCAAAGGTCTCGGTCCAGTGACATTGTCTTGGAGAGGTGTAAGCGTGTGAGGTCGGAATTTATCATGTCGTCCCAGGTTTTTCTGGGTCTGCCTACTCCGTGGCTACCGTCTATCTTTATTGCCCTGCACTTTGTTATACAGCTGTCGTCTTTCATGCGCATCACGTGACCATACCAACGTAGCCTTCTCTCGAGTAAACAACATCTGATCCCTCTTATTTCTAATTTCTTCCTTAGTTCGTTTATACTTAGCCGTTCACGTATATTACTATTGCACATCCAGCGGAGCATGCAAGCTTCGTTCCTCTCTAGTCTGCGTATATCCTCTGCACACAATGCCCAGGTCTCACTGCCATGCAGCATTGCTGTTCGTATGCAGGCATCGTATAACCTGCCTTTCATTTTTAGGGAGAACCCTCTAGCGGCTAATAGTGGTATAAGCTCTCTGAACTTTTTCCATCCAGTTCTGACTCTAGCTACTGTACTTTCAGAGCACCCTACCCCACTGCTGATTTTGTCACCCAGGTAACGGAAGCTGTCCACTATTTCTATAGAACCCTCTGCGCAATTGAAAGAGCTAGTATTTGGTGGGCACATGCTGCTACTTACTGCACCAGAGCACCGGCCACATGTAAAATCTATGTTCTTAGTTAGCTTACCTGTGATCCCACTACATCTTTTATGCACCCATACTTTGCATTGGGGACATAAAATGGAGTTTCTACCTACGCCTTTCCTACACACTGAGCATGGCCATTTCCCGGAAGGGACTGCCGCCTTATTTTCTTTCCTACAAACTAGAACTTTAGTCTTAGCCAGGTTAATTTTAAGGCCTTTTGATTCTAGGCCGTGCTTCCATGTTTGGAATTTCTTCTCTAGTTCGGTCATTGATTCAGCTATGAGCGTTAGATCATCTGCGTATAGGAGTTCCCATGGGCAGCCGGTCTTGAACTCCTCTGTTATAGCCTGAAGGGCAATAATAAATAGTAGGGGGCTAAGAACAGAGCCCTGATGGACACCAACTTTTACGCTAAACTCTTCACTATATTCGTTGTTAATTCTAACCTTACTGACTGTTTCTTTATACATGGCTTGTATAGCTCTCACAAGCCATTCGTCAACACCTAGTTTAACATCGTCATCATAGTTTAACATCCATTATCCATGCTAGCATGGGTTAGACGGCCAGGTTGGATGACCCTGTTTTGCTCACACAACTGATTTTGGCTTGATTTCTACGGCTGGATGCCCTTCCTAACTCCAGCCACATTTTACAGTGTGTACTGAGTGCTTCTTATCGTGACTCCTACACGATCACTCTACTGTGTGAAAACACACACACAATCCACAAACATGGCTTTATTAAAAGTTTGATAAAAAAAACAAATAAATATTACTTATTCTATCCAGGACTACTATGTTACAGAGTGGACTGGGTACATTTTATCATGTCACCAGGACTACCGTTTTACAGAGTGGACTGGGTGCATTTTATCATGTCACCAGGACTACCATGTTACAAAGTGGACTAGGTGCTTTTTGATAGCTGTAAAAATGAAAAGAAAATGGCACGGATTGTGTTTTGTTAAATTCGTTGTTCATGTTTTGCAGAGAAAGTCAACCCAGCTTCAGTAGAAGCTCACAAACTAAAGATGGAAACCCTCACCCCAAGTACACTGACTGAGATATGTTGCCATCTTATAAACCGTTATTTTCTGCTGTCTCCTGAGGATCTACAGACGTGGGAGTCTGATCCAGAGTCATTTTGTAAGTCAACCAAAGCATTATCATCATCATTATTAACATTAATACTGCCATCATATTCATCACTACCACCATCATTTATTACTATTATCATTATCATCATCACCTATTACATTTAGCACTATTTCTCATCACCACCACCATCATCTCCATCATCATCACCTATTACATTTAGCACTATTTCTCATCACCACCATCATCTTCATCATCATCACCTATTACCACCACTGTCTTCATCATCATCACATATTACGATTAGCACTATCTCTCATCATCACCATCTCTATCATCATCAACATCACCACTATCACCATAATCATCATCGTAACCACTACCATCATCTTTGTCATCAAACCAACAAAAGGAACATCAATATGGTTGCTCTATCTGCTAGAAATAGGAGCAAAATTATTTTAAATTACACTCTTCCTTATCAAAAGGACACATTGAACAATATAGTCCTAGATATTCAAAACAAAGAGGATGGTTACCTTTGATCATAGGTGTGGTTAATAAGACTTTACCTAGTGTTAAATAGTAACATGAAGGAAGGGATATAAAACCTTATACTGCTGATGATAATCTCAACTTACCATTTTGATTTGTTATTTTGTTAACTCTTAACATCCTGTAATGATTTAGCAGAAAATATCTAAAGATTTGTTTGTAAATTCAAATGTTTATAGTGTCTTTACTAGTAGACAGTTTATTATAGTAAAATAAAAACTTTAATTTTTAATGTGATGCAGTCATAGTGCTGTTTTGTACTTTTCAAGATTGTCTTTCTATGTAGTTTCATCATCTCTTCTTTGCCCACTTATTCCTGAGATGGTCATGGGGGCAGATTCCTCAAACACTTCTTCCAGTGGGTCCTGTCAGAAGCAACTATATCCAACTGATCTGACTGGATCCCCAAGCAAGACCAGCCAAGCTCATGGATGTTATCTAACCATCTTACTTGGGGTCTACTCCTGGGTCTCTTGCCGGTTGGTTTGGCCCATAAAATCTGTCTAGTGATTCTTTCCTGAGACATTCTAACCACATGCCCATAGTATTTTCATCTGGTTTGTTAATTCAATTGTTTATAGTATCTTTACTAGTCGACAGATTGTGAAAATTTACAGTTTTAGAGTAAAGACTTATGTGATGTACACATAGGACTGTTTCACACTTTTTAAGACTGTCTTACTAATGTTGTTAAATGCAATACAGGGCATTAAGAGTTAAAATATTTCACAACACTAATACATGTTGTTGTTGTTTAGGTCAAGATGAAGGTGGTGATTCATACAAGTTCTCATTAAAGGTAAGAACCTATTACAGGTATGAGAGGGGTTTTTAATTAGTCATCTTTGAATTGATAATGATGGCTTTATTCTACTCATCCTGGGCATAATAAAACCAGGCTGCATATGTGAGAAGTACTATAATTTATTGAAGTGAGATGTGGGTGATAAATGTGGGGCAACAGAGAAGGCTGGAAAGAATGGAAGGAAAAGGTGTATGATGAATGTGTTTGAAGTGCCATTATTTATGGGAGCAAGACATGGGTAGTGAACATGGAGCTGGAAAGAAGGGAAGGGAAAGGTGTATGCTGCATGTTTGAGAAGTGCCATAACTTATCGGAGTGAGACATGTGTAATGTAAAAAGTGGAGCAGAAATGAGAATGGCCTGGAGGGACAAAAGGATTGTGGGGATAGAACTGGTGATGAATGTTGTGTGGAGAAATAGAATGAGATGGTTGGGTCATGTGTTGAGGAAAGTTGAATGTTACTCAGTGAGAGGACTAGAGCCAGTGATGACTGTTGTGAAGAGAAATGAGATGTGTAGGTCGTGTTGAGGAACGTTGAATGTTACTCAGTGAGAGGACTAGAGCCAGTGATAAATGTTGTGAAGAGAAATGAGATGTGTAGATCGTGTTGAGGAAAGTTGAATGTTACTCAGTGAGAGGACTAGAGCCAGTAATGAATGTTGTGAAGAGAAATGAGATGTGTAGATCGTGTTGAGGAAAGTTGAATGTTACTCAGTGAGAGGACTAGAGCCAGTAATGAATGTTGTGAAGAGAAATGAGATGTGTAGATTGTGTTGAGGAAAGTTGAATGTTACTCAGTGAGAGGACTAGAGCCAGTAATGAATGTTGTGAAGAGAAATGAGATGTGTAGATCGTGTTGAGGAAAGTTGAATGTTACTCAGTGAGAGGACTAGAGCCAGTAATGAATGTTGTGAAGAGAAATGAGATGTGTAGGTCGTGTTGAGGAAAGTTGAATGTTACTCAGTGAGAGGACTAGAGCCAGTGATGAATATTGTGAAGAGAAATGAGATGTGTAGGTCGTGTTGAGGAAAGTTGAATGTTACTCAGTGAGAGGACTAGAGCCAGTGATGAATATTGTGAAGAGAAATGAGATGTGTAGGTCGTGTTGAGGAAAGTTGAATGTTACTTAGTGTGAGGACTAGAGCCAGTAATGAATATTGTGAAGAGACATGAGATGTGTAGGTCGTGTTGAGGAAAGTTGAATGTTACTCAGTGAGAGGACTAGAGCCAGTGATGAATGTTGTGAAGAGAAATGAGATGTGTAGGTCGTGTTGAGGAAAGTTGAATGTTACTCAGTGAGATCACTAGAGCCAGTGATGAATGTTGTGAAGAGAAATGAGATGTGTAGGTCGTGTTGAGGAAAGTTGAATGTTACTCAGTGAGATCACTAGAGCCAGTGATGAATATTGTGAAGAGAAATGAGATGTGTAGGTCGTGTTGAGGAAAGTTGAATGTTACTCAGTGAGAGGACTAGAGCCAGTGATGAATGTTGTGAAGAGAAATGAGATGTGTAGGTCGTGTTGAGGAACGTTGAATGTTACTCGGTGAGAGGACTAGAGCCAGTGATAAATGTTGTGAAGAGAAATGAGATCTGTAGGTCGTGTTGAGGAAAGTTGAATGTTACTCAGTGAGAGGACTAGAGCCATTAATGAATATTGTGAAGAGAAATGAGATGTGTAGGTCGTGTTGAGGAACGTTGAATGTTACTCAGTGAGAGGACTAGAGCCAGTGATAAATGTTGTGAAGAGAAATGAGATGTGTAGGTCGTGTTGAGGAACGTTGAATGTTACTCGGTGAGAGGACTAGAGCCAGTGATAAATGTTGTGAAGAGAAATGAGATCTGTAGGTCGTGTTGAGGAAAGTTGAATGTTACTCAGTGAGAGGACTAGAGCCATTAATGAATATTGTGAAGAGAAATGAGATGTGTAGGTCGTGTTGAGGAACGTTGAATGTTACTCAGTGAGAGGACTAGAGCCAGTGATAAATGTTGTGAAGAGAAATGAGATGTGTAGGTCGTGTTGAGGAAAGTTGAATGTTACTCAGTGAGAGGACTAGAGCCATTAATGAATATTGTGAAGAGAAATGAGATGTGTAGGTCGTGTTGAGGAACGTTGAATGCTACTCAGTGAGAGGACTAGAGCCTGTGATGAATGTTGTGAAGAGAAATGAGATGTGTAGGTCGTGTTGAGGAAAGTTGAATGTTACTCAGTGAGAGCACTAGAGCCAGTGATAAATGTTGTGAAGAGAAATGAGATGTGTAGGTCGTGTTGAGGAAAGTTGACTGTTACTCAGTGTGAGGACTAGAGCCATTAATGAATGTTGTGAAGAGAAATGAGATGTGTAGGTCGTGTTGAGGAAAGTTGAATGTTACTCAGTGAGAGGACTAGAGCCAGTAATGAATATTGTGAAGAGACATGAGATGTGTAGGTCGTGTTGAGGAATGTTGAATGTTACTCAGTGTGAGGACTAGAGCTAGTAATGAATGTTGTGAAGAGTAATGAGATGTGTAGGTCGTGTTGAGGAAAGTTGAATGTTACTCAGTGAGAGGACTAGAGCCAGTAATGAATATTGTGAAGAGAAATGAGATGTGTAGGTCGTGTTGAAGAAAGTTGAATGTTACTCGGTGAGAGGACTAGAGCCAGTAATGAATATTGTGAAGAGAAATGAAATGTGTAGGTCGTGTTGAAGAAAGTTGAATGTTACTCAGTGAGAGGACTAGAGCCAGTGATGAATGTTGTGAAGAGAAATGAGATGTGTAGGTCGTGTTGAGGAAAGTTGAATGTTACTCAGTGAGAGGACTAGAGCCAGTAATGAATGTTGTGAAGAGAAATGAGATGTGTAGGTCGTGTTGAGGAAAGTTGAATGTTACTCAGTGAGAGGACTAGAGCCATTAATGAATATTGTGAAGAGAAATGAGATGTGTAGGTCGTGTTGAGGAAAGTTGAATGTTACTCAGTGAGAGGACTAGAGCCATTAATGAATATTGTGAAGAGAAATGAGATGTGTAGGTCGTGTTGAGGAACGTTGAATGTTACTCAGTGAGAGGACTAGAGCCAGTGATAAATGTTGTGAAGAGAAATGAGATGTGTAGGTCGTGTTGAGGAAAGTTGAATGTTACTCAGTGAGAGGACTAGAGCCATTAATGAATATTGTGAAGAGAAATGAGATGTGTAGGTCGTGTTGAGGAACGTTGAATGCTACTCAGTGAGAGGACTAGAGCCTGTGATGAATGTTGTGAAGAGAAATGAGATGTGTAGGTCGTGTTGAGGAAAGTTGAATGTTACTCAGTGAGAGGACTAGAGCCAGTGATGAATGATGTGAAGAGAAATGAGATGTGTAGGTCGTGTTGAGGAAAGTTGAATTTTACTCAGTGAGAGGACTAGAGCCAGTGATGACTGTTGTGAAGAGAAATGAAATGTGTAGGTCGTGTTGAGGAAAGTTGAATGTTGTGAAGAGAAATGAGATGTGTAGGTCGTGTTGAGGACAGTTGAATGTTACTCAGTGAGAGGACTAGAGCCAGTGAGGAATATTGTGAAGAGAAATGAGATGTGTAGGTCGTGTTGAGGAAAGTTGCATGTTACTCAGTGAGAGGACTAGAGCCAGCGATGAATGTTGTGAAGAGAAATGAAATGTGTAGGTCGTGTTGAGGAAAGTTCAATGTTACTCAGTGAGAGGACTAGAGCCAGTAATGAATATTGTGAAGAGAAATGAGATGTGTAGGTCGTGTTGAGGAAAGTTGAATGTTACTCAGTGTGAGGACTAGAGCCAGTAATGAATGTTGTGAAGAGAAATGAGATGTGTAGGTCGTGTTGAGGAAAGTTGAATGTTACTCAGTGAGAGGACTAGAGCCAGTGAGGAATATTGTGAAGAGAAATGAGATGCGTATGTCGTGTTGAGGAAAGTTGAATGTTACTCAGTGAGAGGACTAGAGCCAGTAATGAATGTTGTGAAGAGAAATGAGATGTGTAGGTCGTGGTGAGGAAAGTTGAATGTTACTCAGTGAGAGGACTAGAGCCAGTAATGAATGTTGTGAAGAGAAATGAGATGTGTAGGTCGTGTTGAGGAAAGTTGAATGTTACTCAGTGAGAGGACTAGAGCCAGTGATGAATATTGTGAAGAGAAATGAGATGTGCAGGTCGTGTTGAGGAAAGTTGAATGTTACTCAGTGAGAGGACTAGAGCCGGTGATGAATGTTGTGAAGAGAAATGAAATGTGTAGGTCGTGTTGAGGAAAGTTGAATGTTTCTCAGTGAGAGGACTAGAGCCATTAATGAATATTGTGAAGAGAAATGAGATGTGTAGGTCGTGTTGAGGAAAGTTGAATGTTACTCAGTGAGAGGACTAGAGCCAGTGATGAATGTTGTGAAGAGAAATGAGATGTGTAGGTCGTGTTGAGGAAAGTTGAATGTTACTCAGTGAGAGGACTAGAGCCAGTAATGAATGTTGTGAAGAGAAATAAGATGTGTAGGTCGTGTTGAGGAAAGTTGAATGTTACTCAGTGAGAGGACTAGAGCCAGTGATGAATGTTGTGAAGAGAAATGAGATGTGTAGGTCGTGTTGAGGAAAGTTGAATGTTACTCAGTGAGAGGACTAGAGCCAGTAATGAATGTTGTGAAGAGAAATAAGATGTGTAGGTCGTGTTGAGGGAAGTTGAATGTTACTCAGTGAGAGGAGTAGAGCGAGTGATGAATGTTGTGAAGAGAAATGAGATGTGTAGGTCGTGTTGAGGATAGTTGAATGTTACTCAGTGTGAGGACTAGAGCCAGTAATGAATGTTGTGAAGAGAAATGAGATGTGTAGGTCGTGGTGAGGAAAGTTGAATGTTACTCAGTGTGAGGACTAGAGCCAGTAATGAATGTTGTGAAGAGAAATGAGATGTGTAGGTCGTGTTGAGGAAAGTTGAATGTTACTCAGTGAGAGGACTAGAGCCAGTAATGAATGTTGTGAAGAGAAATGAGATGTGTAGGTCGTGGTGAGGAAAGTTGAATGTTACTCAGTGTGAGGACTAGAGCCAGTAATGAATGTTGTGAAGAGAAATGAGATGTGTAGGTCGTGTTGAGGAAAGTTGAATGTTACTCAGTGAGAGGACTAGAGCCAGTAATGAGTGTTGTGAAGAGAAATGAGATATGTAGGTCGTGTTGAGGAAAGTTCAATGTTACTCAGTGAGAGGACTAGAGCCAGTAATGAATGTTGTGAAGAGAAATATGATGTGTAGGTCGTGTTGAGGAAAGTTGAATGTTACTCAGTGAGAGGACTAGAGCCAGTGATGAATGTTGTGAAGAGAAATGAAATGTGTAGGTCGTGTTGAGGAAAGTTGAATGTTACTCAGTGAGAGGACTAGAGCCAGTAATGAATGTTGTGAAGAGAAATATGATGTGTAGGTCGTGTTGAGGAAAGTTGAATGTTACTCAGTGAGAGGACTAGAGCCAGTGATGAATGTTGTGAAGAGAAATGAAATGTGTAGGTCGTGTTGAGGAAAGTTGAATGTTACTCAGTGAGAGGACTAGAGCCAGTAATGAATGTTGTGAAGAGAAATATGATGTGTAGGTCGTGTTGAGGAAAGTTGAATGTTACTCAGTGAGAGGACTAGAGCCAGTGATGAATGTTGTGAAGAGAAATGAGATGTGTAGGTCGTGTTGAGGAAAGTTCAATGTTACTCAGTGTGAGGACTAGAGCCAGTAATGAATGTTGTGAAGAGAAATGAGATGTGTAGGTCGTGTTGAGGAAAGTTCAATGTTACTCAGTGAGAGGACTAGAGCCAGTAATGAATGTTGTGAAGAGAAATATGATGTGTAGGTCGTGTTGAGGAAAGTTGAATGTTACTCAGTGAGAGGACTAGAGCCAGTGATGAATGTTGTGAAGAGAAATGAAATGTGTAGGTCGTGTTGAGGAAAGTTGAATGTTACTCAGTGAGAGGACTAGAGCCAGTAATGAATGTGAAGAGAAATGAGATATGTAGGTCGTGTTGTGTAAAGTTGAATGTTACTCAGTGTGAGGACTAGAGCCAGTAATGAATGTTGTGAAGAGAAATGAGATGTGTAGGTCGTGTTGAGGAAAGTTGAATGTTACTCAGTGAGAGGACTAGAGCCAGTAATGAATGTTGTGAAGAGAAATGAGATATGTAGGTCGTGTTGAGGAAAGTTCAATGTTACTCAGTGAGAGGACTAGAGCCAGTAATGAATATTGTGCAGAGAAATGAAATGTGTAGGTCGTGTTGAGGAAAGTTGAATGTTACTCAGTGAGACGACTAGAGCCGGTGATGAATGTTGTGAAGAGAAATGAAATGTGTAGGTCGTGTTGAGGAAAGTTGAATGTTACTCAGTGAGAGGACTAGAGCCAGTTATTAATATTGTGAAGAGAAATGAGATGTGTAGGTCGTGTTCAGGAAAGTTGAATGTTACTCAGTGTGAGGACTAGAGCCATTAATGAATGTTGTGAAGAGAAATGAGATGTGTAGGTCGTGTTGAGGAAAGTTGAATGTTACTCAGTGAGAGGACTAGAGCCAGTAATGAACATTGTGAAGAGAAATGAGATGTGTAGGTCGTGTTGAGGAAAGTTGAATGTTACTCAGTGAGACGACTAGAGCCGGTGATGAATATTGTGAAGAGAAATGAAATGTGTAGGTCGTGTTGAGGAAAGTTGAATGTTACTCAGTGAGAGGACTAGAGCCAGTGATGAATATTGTGAAGAGAAATGAGATGTGTAGGTCGTGTTGAGGAGAGTTGAATGTTACTCAGTGAGAGGACTAGAGCCGGTGATGAATGTTGTGAAGAGAAATGAAATGTGTAGGTCGTGTTGAGGAAAGTTGAATGTTACTCAGTGAGAGGACTAGAGCCATTAATGAATATTGTGAAGAGAAATGAGATGTGTAGGTCGTGTTGAGGAAAGTTGAATGTTACTCAGTGAGAGGACTAGAGCCAGTGATGAATGTTGTGAAGAGAAATGAAATGTGTAGGTCGTGTTGAGGAAAGTTGAATGTTACTCAGTGAGAGGACTAGAGCCATTAATGAATATTGTGAAGAGAAATGAGATGTGTAGGTCGTGTTGAGGAAAGTTGAATGTTACTCAGTGAGAGGACTAGAGCCATTAATGAATATTGTGAAGAGAAATGAGATGTGTAGGTTGTGTTGAGGAAAGTTGAATGTTACTCAGTGTGAGGACTAGAGCCAGTAATGAATGTTGTGAAGAGAAATGAGATGTGTAGGTCGTGTTGAGGATAGTTGTATGTTACTCAGTGTGAGGACTAGAGCCAGTAATGAATATTGTGAAGAGAAATGAGATGTGTAGGTCGTGTTGAGGAAAGTTGAATGTTACTCAGTGAGAGGACTAGAGCCAGTAATGAATGTTGTGAAGAGACATGAGATGTGTAGGTCGTGTTGAGGAATGTTGAATGTTACTCAGTGAGAGGACTAGAGCCAGTAATGAATGTTGTGAAGAGTAATGAGATGTGTAGGTCGTGTTGAGGAAAGTTGAATGTTACTCAGTGTGAGGACTAGAGCCAGTAATGAATGTTGTGAAGAGACATGAGATGTGTAGGTCGTGTTGAGGAATGTTGAATGTTACTCAGTGTGAGGACTAGAGCCAGTAATGAATGTTGTGAAGAGTAATGAGATGTGTAGGTCGTGTTGAGGAAAGTTGAATGTTACTCAATGAGAGGACTAGAGCCAGTAATGAGTGTTGTGAAGAGAAATGAGATGTGTAGGTCGTGTTGAGGAAAGTTGAATGTTACTCAGTGAGAGGACTAGAGCCAGTGATGAATGTTGTGAAGAGAAATGAGATATGTAGGTCGTGTTGAGGAAAGTTGAATGTTACTCAGTGAGAGGACTAGAGCCAGTAATGAATATTGTGAAGAGAAATGAGATGTGTAGGTCGTGTTGAGGAAAGTTGAATGTTACTCAATGAGAGGACTAGAGCCAGTAATGAATATTGTGAAGAGAAATGAGATGTGTAGGTCGTGTTGAGGAAAGTTGAATGTTACTCAATGAGAGGACTAGAGCCAGTAATGAATGTTGTGAAGAGAAATGAAATGTGTAGGTCGTGGTGAGGAAAGTTGAATGTTACTCAATGAGAGGACTAGAGCCGGTGATGAATGTTGTGAAGAGAAATGAAATGTGTAGGTCGTGTTGAGGAAAGTTGAATGTTACTTAGTGTGAGGACTTGAGCCAGTAATGAATATTGTGAAGAGACATGAGATGTGTAGGTCGTGTTGAGGAATGTTGAATGTTACTCAGTGTGAGGACTAGAGCCAGTAATGAATGTTGTGAAGAGTAATGAGATGTGTAGGTCGTGTTGAGGAAAGTTGAATGTTACTCAGTGAGAGGACTAGAGCCAGTGATGAATGTTGTGAAGAGAAATGAGATATGTAGGTCGTGTTGAGGAAAGTTGAATGTTACTCAGTGAGAGGACTAGAGCCAGTAATGAATATTGTGAAGAGAAATGAGATGTGTATGTCGTGTTGAGGAAAGTTGAATGTTACTCAGTGAGAGGACTAGAGCGAGTGATGAATGTTGTGAAGAGAAATGAGATGTGTAGGTCGTGGTGAGGAAAGTTGAATGTTACTCAATGAGAGGACTAGAGCCGGTGATGAATGTTGTGAAGAGAAATGAAATGTGTAGGTCGTGTTGAGGAAAGTTGAATGTTACTCAGTGAGAGGACTAGAGCCATTAATGAATGTTGTGAAGAGAAATGAGATGTGTAGGTCGTGTTGAGGAAAGTTGAATGTTACTCAGTGAGAGGACTAGAGCCATTAATGAATATTGTGAAGACAAATGAGATGTGTAGGTTGTGTTGAGGAAAGTTGAATGTTACCCAGTGTGAGGACTAGAGCCAGTAATGAATGTTGTGAAGAGAAATGAGATGTGTAGGTCGTGTTGAGGAAAGTTGAATGTTACTCACTGTGAGTACTAGAGCCAGTAATGAATGTTGTGAAGAGAAATGAGATGTGTAGGTCGTGTTGAGGAAAGTTGAATGTTACTCACTGTGAGTACTAGAGCCAGTAATGAATGTTGTGAAGAGAAATGAGATGTGTATGTCGTGTTGAGGAAAGTTGAATGTTACTCAGTGAGAGGACTAGAGCCGGTGATGAATGTTGTGAAGAGAAATGAGATGTGTAGGTCGTGTTGAGGAAAGTTGAATGTTACTCAATGAGAGGACTAGAGCCAGTAATGAGTGTTGTAAAGAGAAATGAGATGTGTAGGTCGTGTTGAGGAAAGTTGAATGTTACTTAGTGTGAGGACTTGAGCCAGTAATGAATATTGTGAAGAGACATGAGATGTGTAGGTCGTGTTGAGGAAAGTTGAATGTTACTCAGTGAGAGGACTAGAGCCAGTGATGAATGTTGTGAAGAGTAATGAAATGTGTAGGTCGTGTTGAGGAATGTTGAATGTTACTCAGTGTGAGGACTAGAGCCAGTAATGAATGTTGTGAAGAGTAATGAGATGTGTAGGTCGTGTTGAGGAAAGTTGAATGTTACTCAGTGAGAGGACTAGAGCCAGTAATGAATATTGTGAAGAGAAATGAGATGTGTAGGTCGTGTTGAGGAAAGTTGAATGTTACTCAGTGAGAGGACTAGAGCCAGTGATGAATGTTGTGAAGAGAAATGAAATGTGTAGGTCGTGTTGAGGAAAGTTGAATGTTACTCAGTGAGAGGACTAGAGCCAGTAATGAATGTTGTGAAGAGAAATGAGATGTGTAGGTCGTGTTGAGGAAAGTTGAATGTTACTCAGTGAGAGGACTAGAGCCAGTAATGAATGTTGTGAAGAGAAATGAGATGTGTAGGTCGTGTTGAGGAAAGTTGAATGTTACTCAGTGAGACGACTAGAGCCAGTAATGAATGTTGTGAAGAGAAATGAGATGTGTAGGTCGTGTTGAGGAAAGTTGAATGTTACTCAGTGAGACGACTAGAGCCAGTAATGAATGTTGTGAAGAGAAATGAGATGTGTAGGTCGTGTTGAGGAAAGTTGAATGTTACTCAGTGAGGGGACTAGAGCCAGTAATGAATGTTGTGAAGAGAAATGAGATGTGTAGGTCGTGTTGAGGAAAGTTGAATGTTACTTAGTGTGAGGACTTGAGCCAGTAATGAATATTATGAAGAGAAATGAGATGTGTAGGTCGTGTTGAGGAAAGTTGAATGTTACTCAGTGAGAGGACTAGAGCCAGTAATGGATGTTGTGAAGAGAAATGAGATATGTAGGTCGTGTTGAGGAAAGTTCAATGTTACTCAGTGAGAGGACTAGAGCCAGTAATGAATGTTGTGAAGAGAAATAAGATGTGTAGGTCGTGTTGAGGAAAGTTGAATGTTACTCAGTGAGAGGACTAGAGCCAGTGATGAATGTTGTGAAGAGAAATGAAATGTGTAGGTCGTGTTGAGGAAAGTTGAATGTTACTCAGTGAGAGGACTAGAGCCAGTAATGAATGTGAAGAGAAATGAGATGTGTAGGTCGTGTTGTGTAAAGTTGAATGTTACTCAGTGTGAGGACTAGAGCCAGTAATGAATGTTGTGAAGAGAAATGAGATGTGTAGGTCGTGTTGAGGAAAGTTGAATGTTACTCAGTGAGAGGACTAGAGCCAGTAATGAATGTTGTGAAGAGAAATGAGATATGTAGGTCGTGTTGAGGAAAATTCAATGTTACTCAGTGAGAGGACTAGAGCCAGTAATGAATATTGTGCAGAGAAATGAAATGTGTAGGTCGTGTTGAGGAAAGCTGAATGTTACTCAGTGAGAGGACTAGAGCCAGTAATGAATATTGTGAAGAGACATGAGATGTGTAGGTCGTGTTGAGGAATGTTGAATGTTACTCAGTGTGAGGACTAGAGCTAGTAATGAATGTTGTGAAGAGTAATGAGATGTGTAGGTCGTGTTGAGGAAAGTTGAATGTTACTCAGTGAGAGGACTAGAGCCAGTAATGAATATTGTGAAGAGAAATGAGATGTGTAGGTCGTGTTGAAGAAAGTTGAATGTTACTCGGTGAGAGGACTAGAGCCAGTAATGAATATTGTGAAGAGAAATGAAATGTGTAGGTCGTGTTGAAGAAAGTTGAATGTTACTCAGTGAGAGGACTAGAGCCAGTGATGAATGTTGTGAAGAGAAATGAGATGTGTAGGTCGTGTTGAGGAAAGTTGAATGTTACTCAGTGAGAGGACTAGAGCCAGTAATGAATGTTGTGAAGAGAAATGAGATGTGTAGGTCGTGTTGAGGAAAGTTGAATGTTACTCAGTGAGAGGACTAGAGCCAGTAATGAATGTTGTGAAGAGAAATGAGATGTGTAGGTCGTGTTGAGGAAAGTTCAATGTTACTCAGTGAGAGGACTAGAGCCAGTAATGAATGTTGTGAAGAGAAATGAGATGTGTAGGTCGTGTTGAGGAAAGTTGAATGTTACTCAGTGAGAGGACTAGAGCCAGTAATGAATGTTGTGAAGAGAAATGAGATGTGTAGGTCGTGTTGAGGAAAGTTCAATGTTACTCAGTGAGAGGACTAGAGCCAGTAATGAATGTTGTGAAGAGAAATGAGATGTGTAGGTCGTGTTGAGGAAAGTTGAATGTTACTCAGTGAGAGGACTAGAGCCATTAATGAATATTGTGAAGAGAAATGAGATGTGTAGGTCGTGTTGAGGAAAGTTGAATGTTACTCAGTGAGAGGACTAGAGCCATTAATGAATATTGTGAAGAGAAATGAGATGTGTAGGTCGTGTTGAGGAACGTTGAATGTTACTCAGTGAGAGGACTAGAGCCAGTGATAAATGTTGTGAAGAGAAATGAGATGTGTAGGTCGTGTTGAGGAAAGTTGAATGTTACTCAGTGAGAGGACTAGAGCCATTAATGAATATTGTGAAGAGAAATGAGATGTGTAGGTCGTGTTGAGGAACGTTGAATGCTACTCAGTGAGAGGACTAGAGCCTGTGATGAATGTTGTGAAGAGAAATGAGATGTGTAGGTCGTGTTGAGGAAAGTTGAATGTTACTCAGTGAGAGGACTAGAGCCAGTGATGAATGATGTGAAGAGAAATGAGATGTGTAGGTCGTGTTGAGGAAAGTTGAATTTTACTCAGTGAGAGGACTAGAGCCAGTGATGACTGTTGTGAAGAGAAATGAAATGTGTAGGTCGTGTTGAGGAAAGTTGAATGTTGTGAAGAGAAATGAGATGTGTAGGTCGTGTTGAGGACAGTTGAATGTTACTCAGTGAGAGGACTAGAGCCAGTGAGGAATATTGTGAAGAGAAATGAGATGTGTAGGTCGTGTTGAGGAAAGTTGCATGTTACTCAGTGAGAGGACTAGAGCCAGCGATGAATGTTGTGAAGAGAAATGAAATGTGTAGGTCGTGTTGAGGAAAGTTCAATGTTACTCAGTGAGAGGACTAGAGCCAGTAATGAATATTGTGAAGAGAAATGAGATGTGTAGGTCGTGTTGAGGAAAGTTGAATGTTACTCAGTGTGAGGACTAGAGCCAGTAATGAATGTTGTGAAGAGAAATGAGATGTGTAGGTCGTGTTGAGGAAAGTTGAATGTTACTCAGTGAGAGGACTAGAGCCAGTGAGGAATATTGTGAAGAGAAATGAGATGCGTATGTCGTGTTGAGGAAAGTTGAATGTTACTCAGTGAGAGGACTAGAGCCAGTAATGAATGTTGTGAAGAGAAATGAGATGTGTAGGTCGTGGTGAGGAAAGTTGAATGTTACTCAGTGAGAGGACTAGAGCCAGTAATGAATGTTGTGAAGAGAAATGAGATGTGTAGGTCGTGTTGAGGAAAGTTGAATGTTACTCAGTGAGAGGACTAGAGCCAGTGATGAATATTGTGAAGAGAAATGAGATGTGCAGGTCGTGTTGAGGAAAGTTGAATGTTACTCAGTGAGAGGACTAGAGCCGGTGATGAATGTTGTGAAGAGAAATGAAATGTGTAGGTCGTGTTGAGGAAAGTTGAATGTTTCTCAGTGAGAGGACTAGAGCCATTAATGAATATTGTGAAGAGAAATGAGATGTGTAGGTCGTGTTGAGGAAAGTTGAATGTTACTCAGTGAGAGGACTAGAGCCAGTGATGAATGTTGTGAAGAGAAATGAGATGTGTAGGTCGTGTTGAGGAAAGTTGAATGTTACTCAGTGAGAGGACTAGAGCCAGTAATGAATGTTGTGAAGAGAAATAAGATGTGTAGGTCGTGTTGAGGAAAGTTGAATGTTACTCAGTGAGAGGACTAGAGCCAGTGATGAATGTTGTGAAGAGAAATGAGATGTGTAGGTCGTGTTGAGGAAAGTTGAATGTTACTCAGTGAGAGGACTAGAGCCAGTAATGAATGTTGTGAAGAGAAATAAGATGTGTAGGTCGTGTTGAGGGAAGTTGAATGTTACTCAGTGAGAGGAGTAGAGCGAGTGATGAATGTTGTGAAGAGAAATGAGATGTGTAGGTCGTGTTGAGGATAGTTGAATGTTACTCAGTGTGAGGACTAGAGCCAGTAATGAATGTTGTGAAGAGAAATGAGATGTGTAGGTCGTGGTGAGGAAAGTTGAATGTTACTCAGTGTGAGGACTAGAGCCAGTAATGAATGTTGTGAAGAGAAATGAGATGTGTAGGTCGTGTTGAGGAAAGTTGAATGTTACTCAGTGAGAGGACTAGAGCCAGTAATGAATGTTGTGAAGAGAAATGAGATGTGTAGGTCGTGGTGAGGAAAGTTGAATGTTACTCAGTGAGAGGACTAGAGCCAGTAATGAGTGTTGTGAAGAGAAATGAGATATGTAGGTCGTGTTGAGGAAAGTTCAATGTTACTCAGTGAGAGGACTAGAGCCAGTAATGAATGTTGTGAAGAGAAATATGATGTGTAGGTCGTGTTGAGGAAAGTTGAATGTTACTCAGTGAGAGGACTAGAGCCAGTGATGAATGTTGTGAAGAGAAATGAAATGTGTAGGTCGTGTTGAGGAAAGTTGAATGTTACTCAGTGAGAGGACTAGAGCCAGTAATGAATGTTGTGAAGAGAAATATGATGTGTAGGTCGTGTTGAGGAAAGTTGAATGTTACTCAGTGAGAGGACTAGAGCCAGTGATGAATGTTGTGAAGAGAAATGAAATGTGTAGGTCGTGTTGAGGAAAGTTGAATGTTACTCAGTGAGAGGACTAGAGCCAGTAATGAATGTTGTGAAGAGAAATATGATGTGTAGGTCGTGTTGAGGAAAGTTGAATGTTACTCAGTGAGAGGACTAGAGCCAGTGATGAATGTTGTGAAGAGAAATGAGATGTGTAGGTCGTGTTGAGGAAAGTTCAATGTTACTCAGTGTGAGGACTAGAGCCAGTAATGAATGTTGTGAAGAGAAATGAGATGTGTAGGTCGTGTTGAGGAAAGTTCAATGTTACTCAGTGAGAGGACTAGAGCCAGTAATGAATGTTGTGAAGAGAAATATGATGTGTAGGTCGTGTTGAGGAAAGTTGAATGTTACTCAGTGAGAGGACTAGAGCCAGTGATGAATGTTGTGAAGAGAAATGAAATGTGTAGGTCGTGTTGAGGAAAGTTGAATGTTACTCAGTGAGAGGACTAGAGCCAGTAATGAATGTGAAGAGAAATGAGATATGTAGGTCGTGTTGTGTAAAGTTGAATGTTACTCAGTGTGAGGACTAGAGCCAGTAATGAATGTTGTGAAGAGAAATGAGATGTGTAGGTCGTGTTGAGGAAAGTTGAATGTTACTCAGTGAGAGGACTAGAGCCAGTAATGAATGTTGTGAAGAGAAATGAGATATGTAGGTCGTGTTGAGGAAAGTTCAATGTTACTCAGTGAGAGGACTAGAGCCAGTAATGAATATTGTGCAGAGAAATGAAATGTGTAGGTCGTGTTGAGGAAAGTTGAATGTTACTCAGTGAGACGACTAGAGCCGGTGATGAATGTTGTGAAGAGAAATGAAATGTGTAGGTCGTGTTGAGGAAAGTTGAATGTTACTCAGTGAGAGGACTAGAGCCAGTTATTAATATTGTGAAGAGAAATGAGATGTGTAGGTCGTGTTCAGGAAAGTTGAATGTTACTCAGTGTGAGGACTAGAGCCATTAATGAATGTTGTGAAGAGAAATGAGATGTGTAGGTCGTGTTGAGGAAAGTTGAATGTTACTCAGTGAGAGGACTAGAGCCAGTAATGAACATTGTGAAGAGAAATGAGATGTGTAGGTCGTGTTGAGGAAAGTTGAATGTTACTCAGTGAGACGACTAGAGCCGGTGATGAATATTGTGAAGAGAAATGAAATGTGTAGGTCGTGTTGAGGAAAGTTGAATGTTACTCAGTGAGAGGACTAGAGCCAGTGATGAATATTGTGAAGAGAAATGAGATGTGTAGGTCGTGTTGAGGAGAGTTGAATGTTACTCAGTGAGAGGACTAGAGCCGGTGATGAATGTTGTGAAGAGAAATGAAATGTGTAGGTCGTGTTGAGGAAAGTTGAATGTTACTCAGTGAGAGGACTAGAGCCATTAATGAATATTGTGAAGAGAAATGAGATGTGTAGGTCGTGTTGAGGAAAGTTGAATGTTACTCAGTGAGAGGACTAGAGCCAGTGATGAATGTTGTGAAGAGAAATGAAATGTGTAGGTCGTGTTGAGGAAAGTTGAATGTTACTCAGTGAGAGGACTAGAGCCATTAATGAATATTGTGAAGAGAAATGAGATGTGTAGGTCGTGTTGAGGAAAGTTGAATGTTACTCAGTGAGAGGACTAGAGCCATTAATGAATATTGTGAAGAGAAATGAGATGTGTAGGTTGTGTTGAGGAAAGTTGAATGTTACTCAGTGTGAGGACTAGAGCCAGTAATGAATGTTGTGAAGAGAAATGAGATGTGTAGGTCGTGTTGAGGATAGTTGTATGTTACTCAGTGTGAGGACTAGAGCCAGTAATGAATATTGTGAAGAGAAATGAGATGTGTAGGTCGTGTTGAGGAAAGTTGAATGTTACTCAGTGAGAGGACTAGAGCCAGTAATGAATGTTGTGAAGAGACATGAGATGTGTAGGTCGTGTTGAGGAATGTTGAATGTTACTCAGTGAGAGGACTAGAGCCAGTAATGAATGTTGTGAAGAGTAATGAGATGTGTAGGTCGTGTTGAGGAAAGTTGAATGTTACTCAGTGTGAGGACTAGAGCCAGTAATGAATGTTGTGAAGAGACATGAGATGTGTAGGTCGTGTTGAGGAATGTTGAATGTTACTCAGTGTGAGGACTAGAGCCAGTAATGAATGTTGTGAAGAGTAATGAGATGTGTAGGTCGTGTTGAGGAAAGTTGAATGTTACTCAATGAGAGGACTAGAGCCAGTAATGAGTGTTGTGAAGAGAAATGAGATGTGTAGGTCGTGTTGAGGAAAGTTGAATGTTACTCAGTGAGAGGACTAGAGCCAGTAATGAATATTGTGAAGAGAAATGAGATGTGTAGGTCGTGTTGAGGAAAGTTGAATGTTACTCAATGAGAGGACTAGAGCCAGTAATGAATATTGTGAAGAGAAATGAGATGTGTAGGTCGTGTTGAGGAAAGTTGAATGTTACTCAATGAGAGGACTAGAGCCAGTAATGAATGTTGTGAAGAGAAATGAAATGTGTAGGTCGTGGTGAGGAAAGTTGAATGTTACTCAATGAGAGGACTAGAGCCGGTGATGAATGTTGTGAAGAGAAATGAAATGTGTAGGTCGTGTTGAGGAAAGTTGAATGTTACTTAGTGTGAGGACTTGAGCCAGTAATGAATATTGTGAAGAGACATGAGATGTGTAGGTCGTGTTGAGGAATGTTGAATGTTACTCAGTGTGAGGACTAGAGCCAGTAATGAATGTTGTGAAGAGTAATGAGATGTGTAGGTCGTGTTGAGGAAAGTTGAATGTTACTCAGTGAGAGGACTAGAGCCAGTGATGAATGTTGTGAAGAGAAATGAGATATGTAGGTCGTGTTGAGGAAAGTTGAATGTTACTCAGTGAGAGGACTAGAGCCAGTAATGAATATTGTGAAGAGAAATGAGATGTGTATGTCGTGTTGAGGAAAGTTGAATGTTACTCAGTGAGAGGACTAGAGCGAGTGATGAATGTTGTGAAGAGAAATGAGATGTGTAGGTCGTGGTGAGGAAAGTTGAATGTTACTCAATGAGAGGACTAGAGCCGGTGATGAATGTTGTGAAGAGAAATGAAATGTGTAGGTCGTGTTGAGGAAAGTTGAATGTTACTCAGTGAGAGGACTAGAGCCATTAATGAATGTTGTGAAGAGAAATGAGATGTGTAGGTCGTGTTGAGGAAAGTTGAATGTTACTCAGTGAGAGGACTAGAGCCATTAATGAATATTGTGAAGAGAAATGAGATGTGTAGGTTGTGTTGAGGAAAGTTGAATGTTACCCAGTGTGAGGACTAGAGCCAGTAATGAATGTTGTGAAGAGAAATGAGATGTGTAGGTCGTGTTGAGGAAAGTTGAATGTTACTCACTGTGAGTACTAGAGCCAGTAATGAATGTTGTGAAGAGAAATGAGATGTGTAGGTCGTGTTGAGGAAAGTTGAATGTTACTCACTGTGAGTACTAGAGCCAGTAATGAATGTTGTGAAGAGAAATGAGATGTGTATGTCGTGTTGAGGAAAGTTGAATGTTACTCAGTGAGAGGACTAGAGCCGGTGATGAATGTTGTGAAGAGAAATGAGATGTGTAGGTCGTGTTGAGGAAAGTTGAATGTTACTCAATGAGAGGACTAGAGCCAGTAATGAGTGTTGTAAAGAGAAATGAGATGTGTAGGTCGTGTTGAGGAAAGTTGAATGTTACTTAGTGTGAGGACTTGAGCCAGTAATGAATATTGTGAAGAGACATGAGATGTGTAGGTCGTGTTGAGGAAAGTTGAATGTTACTCAGTGAGAGGACTAGAGCCAGTGATGAATGTTGTGAAGAGTAATGAAATGTGTAGGTCGTGTTGAGGAATGTTGAATGTTACTCAGTGTGAGGACTAGAGCCAGTAATGAATGTTGTGAAGAGTAATGAGATGTGTAGGTCGTGTTGAGGAAAGTTGAATGTTACTCAGTGAGAGGACTAGAGCCAGTAATGAATATTGTGAAGAGAAATGAGATGTGTAGGTCGTGTTGAGGAAAGTTGAATGTTACTCAGTGAGAGGACTAGAGCCAGTAATGAATGTTGTGAAGAGAAAGGAGATGTGTAGGTCGTGTTGAGGAAAGTTGAATGTTACTCAGTGAGAGGACTAGAGCCAGTGATGAATGTTGTGAAGAGAAATGAAATGTGTAGGTCGTGTTGAGGAAAGTTGAATGTTACTCAGTGAGAGGACTAGAGCCAGTAATGAATGTTGTGAAGAGAAATGAGATGTGTAGGTCGTGTTGAGGAAAGTTGAATGTTACTCAGTGAGAGGACTAGAGCCAGTAATGAATGTTGTGAAGAGAAATGAGATGTGTAGGTCGTGTTGAGGAAAGTTGAATGTTACTCAGTGAGAGGACTAGAGCCAGTAATGAATGTTGTGAAGAGAAATGAGATGTGTAGGTCGTGTTGAGGAAAGTTGAATGTTACTCAGTGAGACGACTAGAGCCAGTAATGAATGTTGTGAAGAGAAATGAGATGTGTAGGTCGTGTTGAGGAAAGTTGAATGTTACTCAGTGAGACGACTAGAGCCAGTAATGAATGTTGTGAAGAGAAATGAGATGTGTAGGTCGTGTTGAGGAAAGTTGAATGTTACTCAGTGAGAGGACTAGAGCCAGTAATGAATGTTGTGAAGAGAAATGAGATGTGTAGGTCGTGTTGAGGAAAGTTGAATGTTACTTAGTGTGAGGACTTGAGCCAGTAATGAATATTATGAAGAGAAATGAGATGTGTAGGTCGTGTTGAGGAAAGTTGAATGTTACTCAGTGAGAGGACTAGAGCCAGTAATGGATGTTGTGAAGAGAAATGAGATATGTAGGTCGTGTTGAGGAAAGTTCAATGTTACTCAGTGAGAGGACTAGAGCCAGTAATGAATGTTGTGAAGAGAAATAAGATGTGTAGGTCGTGTTGAGGAAAGTTGAATGTTACTCAGTGAGAGGACTAGAGCCAGTGATGAATGTTGTGAAGAGAAATGAAATGTGTAGGTCGTGTTGAGGAAAGTTGAATGTTACTCAGTGAGAGGACTAGAGCCAGTAATGAATGTGAAGAGAAATGAGATGTGTAGGTCGTGTTGTGTAAAGTTGAATGTTACTCAGTGTGAGGACTAGAGCCAGTAATGAATGTTGTGAAGAGAAATGAGATGTGTAGGTCGTGTTGAGGAAAGTTGAATGTTACTCAGTGAGAGGACTAGAGCCAGTAATGAATGTTGTGAAGAGAAATGAGATATGTAGGTCGTGTTGAGGAAAATTCAATGTTACTCAGTGAGAGGACTAGAGCCAGTAATGAATATTGTGCAGAGAAATGAAATGTGTAGGTCGTGTTGAGGAAAGCTGAATGTTACTCAGTGAGACGACTAGAGCCGGTGATGAATGTTGTGAAGAGAAATGAAATGTGTAGGTCGTGTTCAGGAAAGTTGAATGTTACTCAGTGTGAGGACTAGAGCCATTAATGAATGTTGTGAAGAGAAATGAGATGTGTAGGTCGTGTTGAGGAAAGTTGAATGTTACTCAGTGAGAGGACTAGAGCCAGTAATGAATATTGTGAAGAGAAATGAGATGTGTAGGTCGTGTTGAGGAAAGTTGAATGTTACTCAGTGAGACGACTAGAGCCGGTGATGAATGTTGTGAAGAGAAATGAAATGTGTAGGTCGTGTTGAGGAAAGTTGAATGTTACTCAGTGAGAGGACTAGAGCCAGTGATGAATATTGTGAAGAGAAATGAGATGTGTAGGTCGTGTTGAGGAAAGTTGAATGTTACTCAGTGAGAGGACTAGAGCCGGTGATGAATGTTGTGAAGAGAAATGAAATGTGTAGGTCGTGTTGAGGAAAGTTGAATGTTACTCAGTGAGAGGACTAGAGCCATTAATGAATATTGTGAAGAGAAATGAGATGTGTAGGTCGTGTTGAGGAAAGTTGAATGTTACTCAGTGAGAGGACTAGAGCCAGTGATGAATGTTGTGAAGAGAAATGAAATGTGTAGGTCGTGTTGATGAAAGTTGAATGTTACTCAGTGAGAGGACTAGAGCCAGTGATGAATGTTGTGAAGAGAAATGAGATGTGTTGGTCGTGTTGAGGAAAGTTGAATGTTACTCAGTGAGAGGACTAGAGCCTTTAATGAATATTGTGAAGAGAAATGAGATGTGTAGGTCGTGTTGAGGAAAGTTGAATGTTACTCACTGAGACGACTAGAGCCGGTGATGAATGTTGTGAAGAGAAATGAAATGTGTAGGTCGTGTTGAGGAAAGTTGAATGTTACTCAGTGAGAGGACTAGAGCCAGTTATTAATATTGTGAAGAGAAATGAGATGTGTAGGTCGTGTTGAGGAAAGTTGAATGTTACTCAGTGTGAGGACTAGAGCCATTAATGAATGTTGTGAAGAGAAATGAGATGTGTAGGTCGTGTTGAGGAAAGTTGAATGTTACTCAGTGAGAGGACTAGAGCCATTAATGAATATTGTGAAGAGAAATGAGATGTGTAGGTCGTGTTGAGGAAAGTTGAATGTTACTCAGTGAGAGGACTAGAGCCAGTGATGAATATTGTGAAGAGACATGAGATGTGTAGGTCGTGTTGAGGAATGTTGAATGTTACTCAGTGAGAGGACTAGAGCCAGTAATGAATGTGAAGAGAAATGAGATGTGTAGGTCGTGTTGTGTAAAGTTGAATGTTACTCAGTGTGAGGACTAGAGCCAGTAATGAATGTTGTGAAGAGAAATGAGATGTGTAGGTCGTGTTGAGGAAAGTTGAATGTTACTCAGTGAGAGGACTAGAGCCAGTAATGAATGTTGTGAAGAGAAATGAGATATGTAGGTCGTGTTGAGGAAAATTCAATGTTACTCAGTGAGAGGACTAGAGCCAGTAATGAATATTGTGCAGAGAAATGAAATGTGTAGGTCGTGTTGAGGAAAGCTGAATGTTACTCAGTGAGACGACTAGAGCCGGTGATGAATGTTGTGAAGAGAAATGAAATGTGTAGGTCGTGTTCAGGAAAGTTGAATGTTACTCAGTGTGAGGACTAGAGCCATTAATGAATGTTGTGAAGAGAAATGAGATGTGTAGGTCGTGTTGAGGAAAGTTGAATGTTACTCAGTGAGAGGACTAGAGCCAGTAATGAATATTGTGAAGAGAAATGAGATGTGTAGGTCGTGTTGAGGAAAGTTGAATGTTACTCAGTGAGACGACTAGAGCCGGTGATGAATGTTGTGAAGAGAAATGAAATGTGTAGGTCGTGTTGAGGAAAGTTGAATGTTACTCAGTGAGAGGACTAGAGCCAGTGATGAATATTGTGAAGAGAAATGAGATGTGTAGGTCGTGTTGAGGAAAGTTGAATGTTACTCAGTGAGAGGACTAGAGCCGGTGATGAATGTTGTGAAGAGAAATGAAATGTGTAGGTCGTGTTGAGGAAAGTTGAATGTTACTCAGTGAGAGGACTAGAGCCAGTAATGAATATTGTGAAGAGAAATGAAATGTGTAGGTCGTGTTGAGGAAATTTGAATGTTACTCAGTGTGAGGACTAGAGCCATTAATGAATATTGTGAAGAGAAATGAGATGTGTAGGTCGTGTTGAGGAAAGTTGAATGTTACTTAGTGTGAGGACTTGAGCCAGTAATGAATATTGTGAAGAGACATGAGATGTGTAGGTCGTGTTGAGGAATGTTGAATGTTACTCAGTGTGAGGACTAGAGCCAGTAATGAATGTTGTGAAGAGTAATGAGATGTGTAGGTCGTGTTGAGGAAAGTTGAATGTTACTCAGTGAGAGGACTAGAGCCAGTAATGAATATTGTGAAGAGAAATGAGATGTGTAGGTCGTGTTGAGGAAAGTTGAATGTTACTCAGTGAGAGGACTAGAGCCAGTAATGAATGTTGTGAAGAGAAAGGAGATGTGTAGGTCGTGGTGAGGAAAGTTGAATGTTACTCAGTGTGAGGACTAGAGCCAGTAATGAATGTTGTGAAGAGAAATGAGATGTGTAGGTCGTGTTGAGGAAAGTTGAATGTTACTCAGTGAGAGGACTAGAGCCACTGATGAATGTTGTGAAGAGAAATGAAATGTGTAGGTCGTGTTGAGGAAAGTTGAATGTTACTCAGTGAGACGACTAGAGCCAGTAATGAATGTTGTGAAGAGAAATGAGATGTGTAGGTCGTGTTGAGGAAAGTTGAATGTTACTCAGTGAGACGACTAGAGCCAGTAATGAATGTTGTGAAGAGAAATGAGATGTGTAGGTCGTGTTGAGGAAAGTTGAATGTTACTCAGTGAGAGGACTAGAGCCAGTAATGAATGTTGTGAAGAGAAATGAGATGTGTAGGTCGTGTTGAGGAAAGTTGAATGTTACTTAGTGTGAGGACTTGAGCCAGTAATGAATATTATGAAGAGAAATGAGATGTGTAGGTCGTGTTGAGGAAAGTTGAATGTTACTCAGTGAGAGGACTAGAGCCAGTAATGGATGTTGTGAAGAGAAATGAGATATGTAGGTCGTGTTGAGGAAAGTTCAATGTTACTCAGTGAGAGGACTAGAGCCAGTAATGAATGTTGTGAAGAGAAATAAGATGTGTAGGTCGTGTTGAGGAAAGTTGAATGTTACTCAGTGAGAGGACTAGAGCCAGTGATGAATGTTGTGAAGAGAAATGAAATGTGTAGGTCGTGTTGAGGAAAGTTGAATGTTACTCAGTGAGAGGACTAGAGCCAGTAATGAATGTGAAGAGAAATGAGATGTGTAGGTCGTGTTGTGTAAAGTTGAATGTTACTCAGTGTGAGGACTAGAGCCAGTAATGAATGTTGTGAAGAGAAATGAGATGTGTAGGTCGTGTTGAGGAAAGTTGAATGTTACTCAGTGAGAGGACTAGAGCCAGTAATGAATGTTGTGAAGAGAAATGAGATATGTAGGTCGTGTTGAGGAAAATTCAATGTTACTCAGTGAGAGGACTAGAGCCAGTAATGAATATTGTGCAGAGAAATGAAATGTGTAGGTCGTGTTGAGGAAAGCTGAATGTTACTCAGTGAGACGACTAGAGCCGGTGATGAATGTTGTGAAGAGAAATGAAATGTGTAGGTCGTGTTCAGGAAAGTTGAATGTTACTCAGTGTGAGGACTAGAGCCATTAATGAATGTTGTGAAGAGAAATGAGATGTGTAGGTCGTGTTGAGGAAAGTTGAATGTTACTCAGTGAGAGGACTAGAGCCAGTAATGAATATTGTGAAGAGAAATGAGATGTGTAGGTCGTGTTGAGGAAAGTTGAATGTTACTCAGTGAGACGACTAGAGCCGGTGATGAATATTGTGAAGAGAAATGAGATGTGTAGGTCGTGTTGAGGAAAGTTGAATGTTACTCAGTGAGAGGACTAGAGCCGGTGATGAATGTTGTGAAGAGAAATGAAATGTGTAGGTCGTGTTGAGGAAAGTTGAATGTTACTCAGTGAGAGGACTAGAGCCAGTGATGAATATTGTGAAGAGAAATGAGATGTGTAGGTCGTGTTGAGGAAAGTTGAATGTTACTCAGTGAGAGGACTAGAGCCGGTGATGAATGTTGTGAAGAGAAATGAAATGTGTAGGTCGTGTTGAGGAAAGTTGAATGTTACTCAGTGAGAGGACTAGAGCCATTAATGAATATTGTGAAGAGAAATGAGATGTGTAGGTCGTGTTGAGGAAAGTTGAATGTTACTCAGTGAGAGGACTAGAGCCAGTGATGAATGTTGTGAAGAGAAATGAAATGTGTAGGTCGTGTTGATGAAAGTTGAATGTTACTCAGTGAGAGGACTAGAGCCAGTGATGAATGTTGTGAAGAGAAATGAGATGTGTTGGTCGTGTTGAGGAAAGTTGAATGTTACTCAGTGAGAGGACTAGAGCCTTTAATGAATATTGTGAAGAGAAATGAGATGTGTAGGTCGTGTTGAGGAAAGTTGAATGTTACTCACTGAGACGACTAGAGCCGGTGATGAATGTTGTGAAGAGAAATGAAATGTGTAGGTCGTGTTGAGGAAAGTTGAATGTTACTCAGTGAGAGGACTAGAGCCAGTTATTAATATTGTGAAGAGAAATGAGATGTGTAGGTCGTGTTGAGGAAAGTTGAATGTTACTCAGTGTGAGGACTAGAGCCAGTAATGAATGTTGTGAAGAGAAATGAGATGTGTAGGTCGTGTTGAGGAAAGTTGAATGTTACTCAGTGAGAGGACTAGAGCCAGTAATGAATGTTGTGAAGAGAAATGAGATATGTAGGTCGTGTTGAGGAAAATTCAATGTTACTCAGTGAGAGGACTAGAGCCAGTAATGAATATTGTGCAGAGAAATGAAATGTGTAGGTCGTGTTGAGAAAAGTTGAATGTTACTCAGTGAGAGGACTAGAGCCAGTAATGAATGTTGTGAAGAGTAATGAAATGTGTAGGTCGTGTTGAGGAAAGCTGAATGTTACTCAGTGAGACGACTAGAGCCGGTGATGAATGTTGTGAAGAGAAATGAAATGTGTAGGTCGTGTTCAGGAAAGTTGAATGTTACTCAGTGTGAGGACTAGAGCCATTAATGAATGTTGTGAAGAGAAATGAGATGTGTAGGTCGTGTTGAGGAAAGTTGAATGTTACTCAGTGAGAGGACTAGAGCCAGTAATGAATATTGTGAAGAGAAATGAGATGTGTAGGTCGTGTTGAGGAAAGTTGAATGTTACTCAGTGAGACGACTAGAGCCGGTGATGAATGTTGTGAAGAGAAATGAAATGTGTAGGTCGTGTTGAGGAAAGTTGAATGTTACTCAGTGAGAGGACTAGAGCCAGTGATGAATATTGTGAAGAGAAATGAGATGTGTAGGTCGTGTTGAGGAAAGTTGAATGTTACTCAGTGAGAGGACTAGAGCCAGTGATGAATGTTGTGAAGAGAAATGAAATGTGTAGGTCGTGTTGATGAAAGTTGAATGTTACTCAGTGAGAGGACTAGAGCCAGTGATGAATGTTGTGAAGAGAAATGAGATGTGTTGGTCGTGTTGAGGAAAGTTGAATGTTACTCAGTGAGAGGACTAGAGCCTTTAATGAATATTGTGAAGAGAAATGAGATGTGTAGGTCGTGTTGAGGAAAGTTGAATGTTACTCACTGAGACGACTAGAGCCGGTGATGAATGTTGTGAAGAGAAATGAAATGTGTAGGTCGTGTTGAGGAAAGTTGAATGTTACTCAGTGAGAGGACTAGAGCCAGTTATTAATATTGTGAAGAGAAATGAGATGTGTAGGTCGTGTTGAGGAAAGTTGAATGTTACTCAGTGAGAGGACTAGAGCCAGTTATTAATATTGTGAAGAGAAATGAGATGTGTAGGTCGTGTTGAGGAAAGTTGAATGTTACTCAGTGTGAGGACTAGAGCCATTAATGAATGTTGTGAAGAGAAATGAGATGTGTAGGTCGTGTTGAGGAAAGTTGAATGTTACTCAGTGAGAGGACTAGAGCCAGTGATGAATATTGTGAAGAGAAATGAGATGTGTAGGTCGTGTTGAGGAAAGTTGAATGTTACTCAATGAGAGGACTAGAGCCAGTAATGAGTGTTGTGAAGAGAAATGAGATGTGTAGGTCGTGTTGAGGAAAGTTGAATGTTACTTAGTGTGAGGACTAGAGCCAGTAATGAATATTGTGAAGAGAAATGAGATGTGTAGGTCGTGTTGAGGAAAGTTGAATGTTACTCAGTGAGAGGACTAGAGCCAGTGATGAATGTTGTGAAGAGAAATGAGATGTGTAGGTCGTGTTGAGGAAAGTTGAATGTTACTCAGTGAGAGGACTAGAGCGAGTGATGAATGTTGTGAAGAGAAATGAGATGTGTAGGTCGTGTTGAGGAAAGTTGAATGTTACTCAGTGAGAGGACTAGAGCCAGTGATGAATGTTGTGAAGAGACATGAGATGTGTAGGTCGTGTTGAGGAATGTTGAATGTTACTCAGTGAGAGGACTAGAGCCATTAATGAATGTTGTGAAGAGTAATGAGATGTGTAGGTCGTGTTGAGGAAAGTTGAATGTTACTCAGTGAGAGGACTAGAGCCAGTGATGAATATTGTGAAGAGAAATGAGATGTGTATGTCGTGTTGAGGAAAGTTGAATGTTACTCAGTGAGAGGACTAGAGCCAGTGATGAATGTTGTGAAGAGAAATGAGATGTGTAGGTCGTGTTGAGGAAAGTTGAATGTTACTCAGTGAGAGGACTAGAGCCAGTTATTAATATTGTGAAGAGAAATGAGATGTGTAGGTCGTGTTGAGGAAAGTTGAATGTTACTCAGTGAGAGGACTAGAGCCAGTGATGAATGTTGTGAAGAGAAATGAGATGTGTAGGTCGTGTTGAGGAAAGTTGAATGTTACTCAGTGAGAGGACTAGAGCCAGTGATGAATGTTGTGAAGAGAAATGAGATGTGTAGGTCGTGTTGAGGAAAGTTGAATGTTACTCAGTGAGAGGACTAGAGCCAGTTATTAATATTGTGAAGAGAAATGAGATGTGTAGGTCGTGTTGAGGAAAGTTGAATGTTACTCAGTGAGAGGACTAGAGCCAGTGATGAATGTTGTGAAGAGAAATGAGATGTGTAGGTCGTGTTGAGGAAAGTTGAATGTTACTCAGTGAGAGGACTAGAGCCAGTTATTAATATTGTGAAGAGAAATGAGATGTGTAGGTCGTGTTGAGGAAAGTTGAATGTTACTCAGTGAGAGGACTAGAGCCAGTGATGAATGTTGTGAAGAGAAATGAGATGTGTAGGTCGTGTTGAGGAAAGTTGAATGTTACTTAGTGTGAGGACTTGAGCCAGTAATGAATATTGTGAAGAGAAATGAGATGTGTAGGTTGTGTTGAGGAAAGTTGAATGTTACTCAGTGTGAGGACTAGAGCCAGTGATGAATGTTGTGAAGAGACATGAGATGTGTAGGCCGTGTTGAGGATAGTTGAATGTTACTCAGTGAGAGGACTAGAGCCAGTAATGAATGTTGTGAAGAGACATGAGATGTGTAGGTCGTGTTGAGGAAAGTTCAATGTTACTCAGTGAGAGGACTAGAGCCAGTAATGAATGTTGTGAAGAGAAATAAGATGTGTAGGTCGTGTTGAGGAAAGTTGAATGTTACTCAGTGTGAGGACTAGAGCCAGTGATGAATGTTGTGAAGAGAAATGAAATGTGTAGGTCGTGTTGAGGAAAGTTCAATGTTACTCAGTGAGAGGACTAGAGCCAGTAATGAATGTTGTGAAGAGAAATAAGATGTGTAGGTCGTGTTGAGGAAAGTTGAATGTTACTCAGTGTGAGGACTAGAGCCAGTAATGAATGTTGTGAAGAGACATGAGATGTGTAGGTCGTGTTGAGGAAAGTTCAATGTTACTCAGTGAGAGGACTAGAGCCAGTAATGAATGTTGTGAAGAGAAATAAGATGTGTAGGTCGTGTTGAGGAAAGTTGAATGTTACTCAGTGAGAGGACTAGAGCCAGTGATGAATGTTGTGAAGAGAAATGAAATGTGTAGGTCGTGTTGAGGAAAGTTGAATGTTACTCAGTGAGAGGACTAGAGCCAATAATGAATGTGAAGAGAAATGAGATGTGTAGGTCGTGTTGTGTAAAGTTGAATGTTACTCAGTGTGAGGACTAGAGCCAGTAATGAATGTTGTGAAGAGAAATGAGATGTGTAGGTCGTGTTGAGGAAAGTTGAATGTTACTCAGTGAGAGGACTAGAGCCAGTAATGAATATTGTGAAGAGAAATGAGATGTGTAGGTCGTGTTGAGGAAAGTTGAATGTTACTCAGTGAGACGACTAGAGCCGGTGATGAATGTTGTGAAGAGAAATGAAATGTGTAGGTCGTGTTGAGGAAAGTTGAATGTTACTCAGTGAGAGGACTAGAGCCAGTGATGAATATTGTGAAGAGAAATGAGATGTGTAGGTCGTGTTGAGGAAAGTTGAATGTTACTCAGTGAGAGGACTAGAGCCGGTGATGAATGTTGTGAAGAGAAATGAAATGTGTAGGTCGTGTTGAGGAAAGTTGAATGTTACTCAGTGAGAGGACTAGAGCCATTAATGAATATTGTGAAGAGAAATGAGATGTGTAGGTCGTGTTGAGGAAAGTTGAATGTTACTCAGTGAGAGGACTAGAGCCAGTGATGAATGTTGTGAAGAGAAATGAGATGTGTAGGTCGTGTTGAGGAAAGTTGAATGTTGTGAAGAGAAATGAGATGTGTAGGTCGTGTTGAGGAAAGTTGAATGTTACTCAGTGAGAGGACTAGAGCCTTTAATGAATATTGTGAAGAGAAATGAGATGTGTAGGTCGTGTTGAGGAAAGTTGAATGTTACTCACTGAGACGACTAGAGCCGGTGATGAATGTTGTGAAGAGAAATGAAATGTGTAGGTCGTGTTGAGGAAAGTTGAATGGTGTGAAGAGAAATGAAATGTGTAGGTCGTGTTGAGGAAAGTTGAATGTTACTCAGTGAGAGGACTAGAGCCAGTGATGAATATTGTGAAGAGAAATGAGATGTGTAGGTCGTGTTGAGGAAAGTTGAATGTTACTTAGTGTGAGGACTTGAGCCAGTAATGAATATTGTGAAGAGACATGAGATGTGTAGGTCGTGTTGAGGAATGTTGAATGTTACTCAGTGTGAGGACTAGAGCCAGTAATGAATGTTGTGAAGAGTAATGAGATGTGTAGGTCGTGTTGAGGAAAGTTGAATGTTACTCAGTGAGAGGACTAGAGCCAGTAATGAATATTGTGAAGAGAAATGAGATGTGTATGTCGTGTTGAGGAAAGTTGAATGTTACTCAGTGAGACGACTAGAGCCGGTGATGAATGTTGTGAAGAGAAATGAAATGTGTAGGTCGTGTTGAGGAAAGTTGAATGTTACTCAGTGAGAGGACTAGAGCCAGTGATGAATATTGTGAAGAGAAATGAGATGTGTAGGTCGTGTTGAGGAAAGTTGAATGTTACTCAGTGAGAGGACTAGAGCCAGTTATTAATATTGTGAAGAGAAATGAGATGTGTAGGTCGTGTTCAGGAAAGTTGAATGTTACTCAGTGTGAGGACTAGAGCCATTAATGAATGTTGTGAAGAGAAATGAGATGTGTAGGTCGTGTTGAGGAAAGTTGAATGTTACTCAGTGAGAGGACTAGAGCCGGTGATGAATGTTGTGAAGAGAAATGAAATGTGTAGGTCGTGTTGAGGAAAGTTGAATGTTACTCAGTGAGACGACTAGAGCCGGTGATGAATGTTGTGAAGAGAAATGAAATGTGTAGGTCGTGTTGAGGAAAGTTGAATGTTACTCAGTGAGAGGACTAGAGCCAGTGATGAATATTGTGAAGAGAAATGAGATGTGTAGGTCGTGTTGAGGAAAGTTGAATGTTACTCAGTGAGACGACTAGAGCCGGTGATGAATGTTGTGAAGAGAAATGAAATGTGTAGGTCGTGTTGAGGAAAGTTGAATGTTACTCAGTGAGAGGACTAGAGCCAGTGATGAATATTGTGAAGAGAAATGAGATGTGTAGGTCGTGTTGAGGAAAGTTGAATGTTACTCAGTGAGAGGACTAGAGCCGGTGATGAATGTTGTGAAGAGAAATGAAATGTGTAGGTCGTGTTGAGGAAAGTTGAATGTTTCTCAGTGAGAGGACTAGAGCCATTAATGAATATTGTGAAGAGAAATGAGATGTGTAGGTCGTGTTGAGGAAAGTTGAATGTTACTCAGTGAGAGGACTAGAGCCAGTGATGAATGTTGTGAAGAGAAATGAAATGTGTAGGTCGTGTTGATGAAAGTTGAATGGTGTGAAGAGAAATGAAATGTGTAGGTTGTGTTGAGGAAAGTTGAATGTTACTCAGTGAGAGGACTAGAGCCAGTGATGAATATTGTGAAGAGAAATAAGATGTGTAGGTCGTGTTGAGGAAAGTTGAATGTTACTCAGTGAGAGGACTAGAGCCGGTGATGAATGTTGTGAAGAGAAATGAAATGTGTAGGTCGTGTTGAGGAAAGTTGAATGTTACTCAGTGAGAGGACTAGAGCCATTAATGAATATTGTGAAGAGAAATGAGATGTGTAGGTCGTGTTGAGGAAAGTTGAATGTTACTCAGTGAGAGGACTAGAGCCAGTGATGAATGTTGTGAAGAGAAATGAAATGTGTAGGTCGTGTTGATGAAAGTTGAATGTTACTCAGTGAGAGGACTAGAGCCAGTGATGAATGTTGTGAAGAGAAATGAGATGTGTTGGTCGTGTTGAGGAAAGTTGAATGTTACTCAGTGAGAGGACTAGAGCCTTTAATGAATATTGTGAAGAGAAATGAGATGTGTAGGTCGTGTTGAGGAAAGTTGAATGTTACTCACTGAGACGACTAGAGCCGGTGATGAATGTTGTGAAGAGAAATGAAATGTGTAGGTCGTGTTGAGGAAAGTTGAATGTTACTCAGTGAGAGGACTAGAGCCAGTTATTAATATTGTGAAGAGAAATGAGATGTGTAGGTCGTGTTGAGGAAAGTTGAATGTTACTCAGTGTGAGGACTAGAGCCATTAATGAATGTTGTGAAGAGAAATGAGATGTGTAGGTCGTGTTGAGGAAAGTTGAATGTTACTCAGTGAGAGGACTAGAGCCTGTGATGAATGTTGTGAAGAGAAATGAGATGTGTAGGTCGTGTTGAGGAAAGTTGAATGTTACTCAATGAGAGGACTAGAGCCAGTAATGAGTGTTGTGAAGAGAAATGAGATGTGTAGGTCGTGTTGAGGAAAGTTGAATGTTTCTCAGTGAGAGGACTAGAGCCATTAATGAATATTGTGAAGAGAAATGAGATGTGTAGGTCGTGTTGAGGAAAGTTGAATGTTACTCAGTGAGAGGACTAGAGCCAGTGATGAATATTGTGAAGAGAAATGAGATGTGTAGGTCGTGTTGAGGAAAGTTGAATGTTACTCAATGAGAGGACTAGAGCCAGTAATGAGTGTTGTGAAGAGAAATGAGATGTGTAGGTCGTGTTGAGGAAAGTTGAATGTTACTCAGTGAGAGGACTAGAGCCAGTGATGAATATTGTGAAGAGACATGAGATGTGTAGGTCGTGTTGAGGAATGTTGAATGTTACTCAGTGAGAGGACTAGAGCCAGTAATGAATGTGAAGAGAAATGAGATGTGTAGGTCGTGTTGTGTAAAGTTGAATGTTACTCAGTGTGAGGACTAGAGCCAGTAATGAATGTTGTGAAGAGAAATGAGATGTGTAGGTCGTGTTGAGGAAAGTTGAATGTTACTCAGTGAGAGGACTAGAGCCAGTAATGAATGTTGTGAAGAGAAATGAGATATGTAGGTCGTGTTGAGGAAAATTCAATGTTACTCAGTGAGAGGACTAGAGCCAGTAATGAATATTGTGCAGAGAAATGAAATGTGTAGGTCGTGTTGAGGAAAGCTGAATGTTACTCAGTGAGACGACTAGAGCCGGTGATGAATGTTGTGAAGAGAAATGAAATGTGTAGGTCGTGTTCAGGAAAGTTGAATGTTACTCAGTGTGAGGACTAGAGCCATTAATGAATGTTGTGAAGAGAAATGAGATGTGTAGGTCGTGTTGAGGAAAGTTGAATGTTACTCAGTGAGAGGACTAGAGCCAGTAATGAATATTGTGAAGAGAAATGAGATGTGTAGGTCGTGTTGAGGAAAGTTGAATGTTACTCAGTGAGAGGACTAGAGCCAGTAATGAATATTGTGAAGAGAAATGAGATGTGTAGGTCGTGTTGAGGAGAGTTGAATGTTACTCAGTGAGACGACTAGAGCCGGTGATGAATGTTGTGAAGAGAAATGAAATGTGTAGGTCGTGTTGAGGAAAGTTGAATGTTACTCAGTGAGAGGACTAGAGCCAGTGATGAATATTGTGAAGAGAAATGAGATGTGTAGGTCGTGTTGAGGAAAGTTGAATGTTACTCAGTGAGAGGACTAGAGCCGGTGATGAATGTTGTGAAGAGAAATGAAATGTGTAGGTCGTGTTGAGGAAAGTTGAATGTTACTCAGTGAGAGGACTAGAGCCATTAATGAATATTGTGAAGAGAAATGAGATGTGTAGGTCGTGTTGAGGAAAGTTGAATGTTACTCAGTGAGAGGACTAGAGCCAGTGATGAATGTTGTGAAGAGAAATGAAATGTGTAGGTCGTGTTGATGAAAGTTGAATGTTACTCAGTGAGAGGACTAGAGCCAGTGATGAATGTTGTGAAGAGAAATGAGATGTGTTGGTCGTGTTGAGGAAAGTTGAATGTTACTCAGTGAGAGGACTAGAGCCTTTAATGAATATTGTGAAGAGAAATGAGATGTGTAGGTCGTGTTGAGGAAAGTTGAATGTTACTCACTGAGACGACTAGAGCCGGTGATGAATGTTGTGAAGAGAAATGAAATGTGTAGGTCGTGTTGAGGAAAGTTGAATGTTACTCAGTGAGAGGACTAGAGCCAGTTATTAATATTGTGAAGAGAAATGAGATGTGTAGGTCGTGTTGAGGAAAGTTGAATGTTACTCAGTGTGAGGACTAGAGCCATTAATGAATGTTGTGAAGAGAAATGAGATGTGTAGGTCGTGTTGAGGAAAGTTGAATGTTACTCAGTGAGAGGACTAGAGCCATTAATGAATATTGTGAAGAGAAATGAGATGTGTAGGTCGTGTTGAGGAAAGTTGAATGTTACTCAGTGAGAGGACTAGAGCCAGTAATGAATGTTGTGAAGAGAAATGAGATGTGTAGATCGTGTTGAGGAAAGTTGAATGTTACTCAGTGAGAGGACTAGAGCCAGTAATGAATGTTGTGAAGAGAAATGAGATGTGTAGGTCGTGTTGAGGAATGTTGAATGTTACTCAGTGAGAGGACTAGAGCCATTAATGAATATTGTGAAGAGAAATGAGATGTGTAGGTCGTGTTGAGGAAAGTTGAATGTTACTCAGTGAGAGGACTAGAGCCAGTGATGAATATTGTGAAGAGAAATGAGATGTGTAGGTCGTGTTGAGGAAAGTTGAATGTTACTCAGTGAGAGGACTAGAGCCAGTGATGAATGTTGTGAAGAGAAATGAGATGTGTAGGTCGTGTTGAGGAAAGTTGAATGTTACTTAGTGTGAGGACTTGAGCCAGTAATGAATATTGTGAAGAGAAATGAGATGTGTAGGTCGTGTTGAGGAAAGTTGAATGTTACTCAGTGAGAGGACTAGAGCCAGTAATGAATGTTGTGATGAGATATGTAGGTCGTGTTGAGGAAAGTTCAATGTTACTCAGTGAGAGGACTAGAGCCAGTAATGAATGTTGTGAAGAGAAATAAGATGTGTAGGTCGTGTTGAGGAAAGTTGAATGTTACTCAGTGAGAGGACTAGAGCCAGTGATGAATGTTGTGAAGAGAAATGAAATGTGTAGGTCGTGTTGAGGAAAGTTGAATGTTACTCAGTGAGAGGACTAGAGCCAGTAATGAATGTGAAGAGAAATGAGATGTGTAGGTCGTGTTGTGTAAAGTTGAATGTTACTCAGTGTGAGGACTAGAGCCAGTAATGAATGTTGTGAAGAGAAATGAGATGTGTAGGTCGTGTTGAGGAAAGTTGAATGTTACTCAGTGAGAGGACTAGAGCCAGTAATGAATGTTGTGAAGAGAAATGAGATGTGTAGGTCGTGTTGAGGAATGTTGAATGTTACTCAGTGAGAGGACTAGAGCCAGTAATGAATGTTGTGAAGAGAAATGAGATATGTAGGTCGTGTTGAGGAAAATTCAATGTTACTCAGTGAGAGGACTAGAGCCAGTAATGAATATTGTGCAGAGAAATGAAATGTGTAGGTCGTGTTGAGGAAAGTTGAATGTTACTCAGTGAGACGACTAGAGCCGGTGATGAATGTTGTGAAGAGAAATGAAATGTGTAGGTCGTGTTCAGGAAAGTTGAATGTTACTCAGTGTGAGGACTAGAGCCATTAATGAATGTTGTGAAGAGAAATGAGATGTGTAGGTCGTGTTGAGGAAAGTTGAATGTTACTCAGTGAGAGGACTAGAGCCAGTAATGAATATTGTGAAGAGAAATGAGATGTGTAGGTCGTGTTGAGGAAAGTTGAATGTTACTCAGTGAGACGACTAGAGCCAGTGATGAATGTTGTGAAGAGAAATGAGATGTGTAGGTCGTGTTGAGGAAAGTTGAATGTTACTCAGTGAGAGGACTAGAGCCGGTGATGAATGTTGTGAAGAGAAATGAAATGTGTAGGTCGTGTTGAGGAAAGTTGAATGTTACTCAGTGAGAGGACTAGAGCCAGTGATGAATGTTGTGAAGAGACATGAGATGTGTAGGTCGTGTTGAGGAAAGTTGAATGTTACTCAGTGAGAGGACTAGAGCCAGTGATGAATATTGTGAAGAGAAATGAGATGTGTAGGTCGTGTTGAGGAAAGTTGAATGTTACTCAGTGAGAGGACTAGAGCCAGTTATTAATATTGTGAAGAGAAATGAGATGTGTAGGTCGTGTTGAGGAAAGTTGAATGTTACTCAGTGTGAGGACTAGAGCCAGTAATGAATGTTGTGAAGAGAAATGAGATGTGTAGGTCGTGTTGAGGAAAGTTGAATGTTACTCAGTGAGAGGACTAGAGCCAGTAATGAATGTTGTGAAGAGAAATGAGATATGTAGGTCGTGTTGAGGAAAATTCAATGTTACTCAGTGAGAGGACTAGAGCCAGTAATGAATATTGTGCAGAGAAATGAAATGTGTAGGTCGTGTTGAGAAAAGTTGAATGTTACTCAGTGAGAGGACTAGAGCCAGTAATGAATGTTGTGAAGAGTAATGAAATGTGTAGGTCGTGTTGAGGAAAGCTGAATGTTACTCAGTGAGACGACTAGAGCCGGTGATGAATGTTGTGAAGAGAAATGAAATGTGTAGGTCGTGTTCAGGAAAGTTGAATGTTACTCAGTGTGAGGACTAGAGCCATTAATGAATGTTGTGAAGAGAAATGAGATGTGTAGGTCGTGTTGAGGAAAGTTGAATGTTACTCAGTGAGAGGACTAGAGCCAGTAATGAATATTGTGAAGAGAAATGAGATGTGTAGGTCGTGTTGAGGAAAGTTGAATGTTACTCAGTGAGACGACTAGAGCCGGTGATGAATGTTGTGAAGAGAAATGAAATGTGTAGGTCGTGTTGAGGAAAGTTGAATGTTACTCAGTGAGAGGACTAGAGCCAGTGATGAATATTGTGAAGAGAAATGAGATGTGTAGGTCGTGTTGAGGAAAGTTGAATGTTACTCAGTGAGAGGACTAGAGCCAGTGATGAATGTTGTGAAGAGAAATGAAATGTGTAGGTCGTGTTGATGAAAGTTGAATGTTACTCAGTGAGAGGACTAGAGCCAGTGATGAATGTTGTGAAGAGAAATGAGATGTGTTGGTCGTGTTGAGGAAAGTTGAATGTTACTCAGTGAGAGGACTAGAGCCTTTAATGAATATTGTGAAGAGAAATGAGATGTGTAGGTCGTGTTGAGGAAAGTTGAATGTTACTCACTGAGACGACTAGAGCCGGTGATGAATGTTGTGAAGAGAAATGAAATGTGTAGGTCGTGTTGAGGAAAGTTGAATGTTACTCAGTGAGAGGACTAGAGCCAGTTATTAATATTGTGAAGAGAAATGAGATGTGTAGGTCGTGTTGAGGAAAGTTGAATGTTACTCAGTGAGAGGACTAGAGCCAGTTATTAATATTGTGAAGAGAAATGAGATGTGTAGGTCGTGTTGAGGAAAGTTGAATGTTACTCAGTGTGAGGACTAGAGCCATTAATGAATGTTGTGAAGAGAAATGAGATGTGTAGGTCGTGTTGAGGAAAGTTGAATGTTACTCAGTGAGAGGACTAGAGCCAGTGATGAATATTGTGAAGAGAAATGAGATGTGTAGGTCGTGTTGAGGAAAGTTGAATGTTACTCAATGAGAGGACTAGAGCCAGTAATGAGTGTTGTGAAGAGAAATGAGATGTGTAGGTCGTGTTGAGGAAAGTTGAATGTTACTTAGTGTGAGGACTAGAGCCAGTAATGAATATTGTGAAGAGAAATGAGATGTGTAGGTCGTGTTGAGGAAAGTTGAATGTTACTCAGTGAGAGGACTAGAGCCAGTGATGAATGTTGTGAAGAGAAATGAGATGTGTAGGTCGTGTTGAGGAAAGTTGAATGTTACTCAGTGAGAGGACTAGAGCGAGTGATGAATGTTGTGAAGAGAAATGAGATGTGTAGGTCGTGTTGAGGAAAGTTGAATGTTACTCAGTGAGAGGACTAGAGCCAGTGATGAATGTTGTGAAGAGACATGAGATGTGTAGGTCGTGTTGAGGAATGTTGAATGTTACTCAGTGAGAGGACTAGAGCCATTAATGAATGTTGTGAAGAGTAATGAGATGTGTAGGTCGTGTTGAGGAAAGTTGAATGTTACTCAGTGAGAGGACTAGAGCCAGTGATGAATATTGTGAAGAGAAATGAGATGTGTATGTCGTGTTGAGGAAAGTTGAATGTTACTCAGTGAGAGGACTAGAGCCAGTGATGAATGTTGTGAAGAGAAATGAGATGTGTAGGTCGTGTTGAGGAAAGTTGAATGTTACTCAGTGAGAGGACTAGAGCCAGTTATTAATATTGTGAAGAGAAATGAGATGTGTAGGTCGTGTTGAGGAAAGTTGAATGTTACTCAGTGAGAGGACTAGAGCCAGTGATGAATGTTGTGAAGAGAAATGAGATGTGTAGGTCGTGTTGAGGAAAGTTGAATGTTACTCAGTGAGAGGACTAGAGCCAGTGATGAATGTTGTGAAGAGAAATGAGATGTGTAGGTCGTGTTGAGGAAAGTTGAATGTTACTCAGTGAGAGGACTAGAGCCAGTTATTAATATTGTGAAGAGAAATGAGATGTGTAGGTCGTGTTGAGGAAAGTTGAATGTTACTCAGTGAGAGGACTAGAGCCAGTGATGAATGTTGTGAAGAGAAATGAGATGTGTAGGTCGTGTTGAGGAAAGTTGAATGTTACTCAGTGAGAGGACTAGAGCCAGTTATTAATATTGTGAAGAGAAATGAGATGTGTAGGTCGTGTTGAGGAAAGTTGAATGTTACTCAGTGAGAGGACTAGAGCCAGTGATGAATGTTGTGAAGAGAAATGAGATGTGTAGGTCGTGTTGAGGAAAGTTGAATGTTACTTAGTGTGAGGACTTGAGCCAGTAATGAATATTGTGAAGAGAAATGAGATGTGTAGGTTGTGTTGAGGAAAGTTGAATGTTACTCAGTGTGAGGACTAGAGCCAGTGATGAATGTTGTGAAGAGAAATGAAATGTGTAGGTCGTGTTGAGGAAAGTTCAATGTTACTCAGTGAGAGGACTAGAGCCAGTAATGAATGTTGTGAAGAGAAATAAGATGTGTAGGTCGTGTTGAGGAAAGTTGAATGTTACTCAGTGTGAGGACTAGAGCCAGTAATGAATGTTGTGAAGAGAAATATGATGTGTAGGCCGTGTTGAGGATAGTTGAATGTTACTCAGTGAGAGGACTAGAGCCAGTAATGAATGTTGTGAAGAGAAATATGATGTGTAGGCCGTGTTGAGGATAGTTGAATGTTACTCAGTGAGAGGACTAGAGCCAGTAATGAATGTTGTGAAGAGAAATATGATGTGTAGGCCGTGTTGAGGATAGTTGAATGTTACTCAGTGAGAGGACTAGAGCCAGTAATGAATGTTGTGAAGAGACATGAGATGTGTAGGTCGTGTTGAGGAAAGTTCAATGTTACTCAGTGAGAGGACTAGAGCCAGTAATGAATGTTGTGAAGAGAAATAAGATGTGTAGGTCGTGTTGAGGAAAGTTGAATGTTACTCAGTGTGAGGACTAGAGCCAGTGATGAATGTTGTGAAGAGAAATGAAATGTGTAGGTCGTGTTGAGGAAAGTTCAATGTTACTCAGTGAGAGGACTAGAGCCAGTAATGAATGTTGTGAAGAGAAATAAGATGTGTAGGTCGTGTTGAGGAAAGTTGAATGTTACTCAGTGTGAGGACTAGAGCCAGTAATGAATGTTGTGAAGAGACATGAGATGTGTAGGTCGTGTTGAGGAAAGTTCAATGTTACTCAGTGAGAGGACTAGAGCCAGTAATGAATGTTGTGAAGAGAAATAAGATGTGTAGGTCGTGTTGAGGAAAGTTGAATGTTACTCAGTGAGAGGACTAGAGCCAGTGATGAATGTTGTGAAGAGAAATGAAATGTGTAGGTCGTGTTGAGGAAAGTTGAATGTTACTCAGTGAGAGGACTAGAGCCAGTAATGAATGTGAAGAGAAATGAGATGTGTAGGTCGTGTTGTGTAAAGTTGAATGTTACTCAGTGTGAGGACTAGAGCCAGTAATGAATGTTGTGAAGAGAAATGAGATGTGTAGGTCGTGTTGAGGAAAGTTGAATGTTACTCAGTGAGAGGACTAGAGCCAGTAATGAATATTGTGAAGAGAAATGAGATGTGTAGGTCGTGTTGAGGAAAGTTGAATGTTACTCAGTGAGACGACTAGAGCCGGTGATGAATGTTGTGAAGAGAAATGAAATGTGTAGGTCGTGTTGAGGAAAGTTGAATGTTACTCAGTGAGAGGACTAGAGCCAGTGATGAATATTGTGAAGAGAAATGAGATGTGTAGGTCGTGTTGAGGAAAGTTGAATGTTACTCAGTGAGAGGACTAGAGCCGGTGATGAATGTTGTGAAGAGAAATGAAATGTGTAGGTCGTGTTGAGGAAAGTTGAATGTTACTCAGTGAGAGGACTAGAGCCATTAATGAATATTGTGAAGAGAAATGAGATGTGTAGGTCGTGTTGAGGAAAGTTGAATGTTACTCAGTGAGAGGACTAGAGCCAGTGATGAATGTTGTGAAGAGAAATGAGATGTGTAGGTCGTGTTGAGGAAAGTTGAATGTTGTGAAGAGAAATGAGATGTGTAGGTCGTGTTGAGGAAAGTTGAATGTTACTCAGTGAGAGGACTAGAGCCTTTAATGAATATTGTGAAGAGAAATGAGATGTGTAGGTCGTGTTGAGGAAAGTTGAATGTTACTCACTGAGACGACTAGAGCCGGTGATGAATGTTGTGAAGAGAAATGAAATGTGTAGGTCGTGTTGAGGAAAGTTGAATGGTGTGAAGAGAAATGAAATGTGTAGGTCGTGTTGAGGAAAGTTGAATGTTACTCAGTGAGAGGACTAGAGCCAGTGATGAATATTGTGAAGAGAAATGAGATGTGTAGGTCGTGTTGAGGAAAGTTGAATGTTACTTAGTGTGAGGACTTGAGCCAGTAATGAATATTGTGAAGAGACATGAGATGTGTAGGTCGTGTTGAGGAATGTTGAATGTTACTCAGTGTGAGGACTAGAGCCAGTAATGAATGTTGTGAAGAGTAATGAGATGTGTAGGTCGTGTTGAGGAAAGTTGAATGTTACTCAGTGAGAGGACTAGAGCCAGTAATGAATATTGTGAAGAGAAATGAGATGTGTATGTCGTGTTGAGGAAAGTTGAATGTTACTCAGTGAGACGACTAGAGCCGGTGATGAATGTTGTGAAGAGAAATGAAATGTGTAGGTCGTGTTGAGGAAAGTTGAATGTTACTCAGTGAGAGGACTAGAGCCAGTGATGAATATTGTGAAGAGAAATGAGATGTGTAGGTCGTGTTGAGGAAAGTTGAATGTTACTCAGTGAGAGGACTAGAGCCAGTTATTAATATTGTGAAGAGAAATGAGATGTGTAGGTCGTGTTCAGGAAAGTTGAATGTTACTCAGTGTGAGGACTAGAGCCATTAATGAATGTTGTGAAGAGAAATGAGATGTGTAGGTCGTGTTGAGGAAAGTTGAATGTTACTCAGTGAGAGGACTAGAGCCGGTGATGAATGTTGTGAAGAGAAATGAAATGTGTAGGTCGTGTTGAGGAAAGTTGAATGTTACTCAGTGAGACGACTAGAGCCGGTGATGAATGTTGTGAAGAGAAATGAAATGTGTAGGTCGTGTTGAGGAAAGTTGAATGTTACTCAGTGAGAGGACTAGAGCCAGTGATGAATATTGTGAAGAGAAATGAGATGTGTAGGTCGTGTTGAGGAAAGTTGAATGTTACTCAGTGAGACGACTAGAGCCGGTGATGAATGTTGTGAAGAGAAATGAAATGTGTAGGTCGTGTTGAGGAAAGTTGAATGTTACTCAGTGAGAGGACTAGAGCCAGTGATGAATATTGTGAAGAGAAATGAGATGTGTAGGTCGTGTTGAGGAAAGTTGAATGTTACTCAGTGAGAGGACTAGAGCCGGTGATGAATGTTGTGAAGAGAAATGAAATGTGTAGGTCGTGTTGAGGAAAGTTGAATGTTTCTCAGTGAGAGGACTAGAGCCATTAATGAATATTGTGAAGAGAAATGAGATGTGTAGGTCGTGTTGAGGAAAGTTGAATGTTACTCAGTGAGAGGACTAGAGCCAGTGATGAATGTTGTGAAGAGAAATGAAATGTGTAGGTCGTGTTGATGAAAGTTGAATGGTGTGAAGAGAAATGAAATGTGTAGGTTGTGTTGAGGAAAGTTGAATGTTACTCAGTGAGAGGACTAGAGCCAGTGATGAATATTGTGAAGAGAAATAAGATGTGTAGGTCGTGTTGAGGAAAGTTGAATGTTACTCAGTGAGAGGACTAGAGCCGGTGATGAATGTTGTGAAGAGAAATGAAATGTGTAGGTCGTGTTGAGGAAAGTTGAATGTTACTCAGTGAGAGGACTAGAGCCATTAATGAATATTGTGAAGAGAAATGAGATGTGTAGGTCGTGTTGAGGAAAGTTGAATGTTACTCAGTGAGAGGACTAGAGCCAGTGATGAATGTTGTGAAGAGAAATGAAATGTGTAGGTCGTGTTGATGAAAGTTGAATGTTACTCAGTGAGAGGACTAGAGCCAGTGATGAATGTTGTGAAGAGAAATGAGATGTGTTGGTCGTGTTGAGGAAAGTTGAATGTTACTCAGTGAGAGGACTAGAGCCTTTAATGAATATTGTGAAGAGAAATGAGATGTGTAGGTCGTGTTGAGGAAAGTTGAATGTTACTCACTGAGACGACTAGAGCCGGTGATGAATGTTGTGAAGAGAAATGAAATGTGTAGGTCGTGTTGAGGAAAGTTGAATGTTACTCAGTGAGAGGACTAGAGCCAGTTATTAATATTGTGAAGAGAAATGAGATGTGTAGGTCGTGTTGAGGAAAGTTGAATGTTACTCAGTGTGAGGACTAGAGCCATTAATGAATGTTGTGAAGAGAAATGAGATGTGTAGGTCGTGTTGAGGAAAGTTGAATGTTACTCAGTGAGAGGACTAGAGCCTGTGATGAATGTTGTGAAGAGAAATGAGATGTGTAGGTCGTGTTGAGGAAAGTTGAATGTTACTCAATGAGAGGACTAGAGCCAGTAATGAGTGTTGTGAAGAGAAATGAGATGTGTAGGTCGTGTTGAGGAAAGTTGAATGTTTCTCAGTGAGAGGACTAGAGCCATTAATGAATATTGTGAAGAGAAATGAGATGTGTAGGTCGTGTTGAGGAAAGTTGAATGTTACTCAGTGAGAGGACTAGAGCCAGTGATGAATATTGTGAAGAGAAATGAGATGTGTAGGTCGTGTTGAGGAAAGTTGAATGTTACTCAATGAGAGGACTAGAGCCAGTAATGAGTGTTGTGAAGAGAAATGAGATGTGTAGGTCGTGTTGAGGAAAGTTGAATGTTACTCAGTGAGAGGACTAGAGCCAGTGATGAATATTGTGAAGAGACATGAGATGTGTAGGTCGTGTTGAGGAATGTTGAATGTTACTCAGTGAGAGGACTAGAGCCAGTAATGAATGTGAAGAGAAATGAGATGTGTAGGTCGTGTTGTGTAAAGTTGAATGTTACTCAGTGTGAGGACTAGAGCCAGTAATGAATGTTGTGAAGAGAAATGAGATGTGTAGGTCGTGTTGAGGAAAGTTGAATGTTACTCAGTGAGAGGACTAGAGCCAGTAATGAATGTTGTGAAGAGAAATGAGATATGTAGGTCGTGTTGAGGAAAATTCAATGTTACTCAGTGAGAGGACTAGAGCCAGTAATGAATATTGTGCAGAGAAATGAAATGTGTAGGTCGTGTTGAGGAAAGCTGAATGTTACTCAGTGAGACGACTAGAGCCGGTGATGAATGTTGTGAAGAGAAATGAAATGTGTAGGTCGTGTTCAGGAAAGTTGAATGTTACTCAGTGTGAGGACTAGAGCCATTAATGAATGTTGTGAAGAGAAATGAGATGTGTAGGTCGTGTTGAGGAAAGTTGAATGTTACTCAGTGAGAGGACTAGAGCCAGTAATGAATATTGTGAAGAGAAATGAGATGTGTAGGTCGTGTTGAGGAAAGTTGAATGTTACTCAGTGAGAGGACTAGAGCCAGTAATGAATATTGTGAAGAGAAATGAGATGTGTAGGTCGTGTTGAGGAGAGTTGAATGTTACTCAGTGAGACGACTAGAGCCGGTGATGAATGTTGTGAAGAGAAATGAAATGTGTAGGTCGTGTTGAGGAAAGTTGAATGTTACTCAGTGAGAGGACTAGAGCCAGTGATGAATATTGTGAAGAGAAATGAGATGTGTAGGTCGTGTTGAGGAAAGTTGAATGTTACTCAGTGAGAGGACTAGAGCCGGTGATGAATGTTGTGAAGAGAAATGAAATGTGTAGGTCGTGTTGAGGAAAGTTGAATGTTACTCAGTGAGAGGACTAGAGCCATTAATGAATATTGTGAAGAGAAATGAGATGTGTAGGTCGTGTTGAGGAAAGTTGAATGTTACTCAGTGAGAGGACTAGAGCCAGTGATGAATGTTGTGAAGAGAAATGAAATGTGTAGGTCGTGTTGATGAAAGTTGAATGTTACTCAGTGAGAGGACTAGAGCCAGTGATGAATGTTGTGAAGAGAAATGAGATGTGTTGGTCGTGTTGAGGAAAGTTGAATGTTACTCAGTGAGAGGACTAGAGCCTTTAATGAATATTGTGAAGAGAAATGAGATGTGTAGGTCGTGTTGAGGAAAGTTGAATGTTACTCACTGAGACGACTAGAGCCGGTGATGAATGTTGTGAAGAGAAATGAAATGTGTAGGTCGTGTTGAGGAAAGTTGAATGTTACTCAGTGAGAGGACTAGAGCCAGTTATTAATATTGTGAAGAGAAATGAGATGTGTAGGTCGTGTTGAGGAAAGTTGAATGTTACTCAGTGTGAGGACTAGAGCCATTAATGAATGTTGTGAAGAGAAATGAGATGTGTAGGTCGTGTTGAGGAAAGTTGAATGTTACTCAGTGAGAGGACTAGAGCCATTAATGAATATTGTGAAGAGAAATGAGATGTGTAGGTCGTGTTGAGGAAAGTTGAATGTTACTCAGTGAGAGGACTAGAGCCAGTAATGAATGTTGTGAAGAGAAATGAGATGTGTAGATCGTGTTGAGGAAAGTTGAATGTTACTCAGTGAGAGGACTAGAGCCAGTAATGAATGTTGTGAAGAGAAATGAGATGTGTAGGTCGTGTTGAGGAATGTTGAATGTTACTCAGTGAGAGGACTAGAGCCATTAATGAATATTGTGAAGAGAAATGAGATGTGTAGGTCGTGTTGAGGAAAGTTGAATGTTACTCAGTGAGAGGACTAGAGCCAGTGATGAATATTGTGAAGAGAAATGAGATGTGTAGGTCGTGTTGAGGAAAGTTGAATGTTACTCAGTGAGAGGACTAGAGCCAGTGATGAATGTTGTGAAGAGAAATGAGATGTGTAGGTCGTGTTGAGGAAAGTTGAATGTTACTTAGTGTGAGGACTTGAGCCAGTAATGAATATTGTGAAGAGAAATGAGATGTGTAGGTCGTGTTGAGGAAAGTTGAATGTTACTCAGTGAGAGGACTAGAGCCAGTAATGAATGTTGTGATGAGATATGTAGGTCGTGTTGAGGAAAGTTCAATGTTACTCAGTGAGAGGACTAGAGCCAGTAATGAATGTTGTGAAGAGAAATAAGATGTGTAGGTCGTGTTGAGGAAAGTTGAATGTTACTCAGTGAGAGGACTAGAGCCAGTGATGAATGTTGTGAAGAGAAATGAAATGTGTAGGTCGTGTTGAGGAAAGTTGAATGTTACTCAGTGAGAGGACTAGAGCCAGTAATGAATGTGAAGAGAAATGAGATGTGTAGGTCGTGTTGTGTAAAGTTGAATGTTACTCAGTGTGAGGACTAGAGCCAGTAATGAATGTTGTGAAGAGAAATGAGATGTGTAGGTCGTGTTGAGGAAAGTTGAATGTTACTCAGTGAGAGGACTAGAGCCAGTAATGAATGTTGTGAAGAGAAATGAGATGTGTAGGTCGTGTTGAGGAATGTTGAATGTTACTCAGTGAGAGGACTAGAGCCAGTAATGAATGTTGTGAAGAGAAATGAGATATGTAGGTCGTGTTGAGGAAAATTCAATGTTACTCAGTGAGAGGACTAGAGCCAGTAATGAATATTGTGCAGAGAAATGAAATGTGTAGGTCGTGTTGAGGAAAGTTGAATGTTACTCAGTGAGACGACTAGAGCCGGTGATGAATGTTGTGAAGAGAAATGAAATGTGTAGGTCGTGTTCAGGAAAGTTGAATGTTACTCAGTGTGAGGACTAGAGCCATTAATGAATGTTGTGAAGAGAAATGAGATGTGTAGGTCGTGTTGAGGAAAGTTGAATGTTACTCAGTGAGAGGACTAGAGCCAGTAATGAATATTGTGAAGAGAAATGAGATGTGTAGGTCGTGTTGAGGAAAGTTGAATGTTACTCAGTGAGACGACTAGAGCCAGTGATGAATGTTGTGAAGAGAAATGAGATGTGTAGGTCGTGTTGAGGAAAGTTGAATGTTACTCAGTGAGAGGACTAGAGCCGGTGATGAATGTTGTGAAGAGAAATGAAATGTGTAGGTCGTGTTGAGGAAAGTTGAATGTTACTCAGTGAGAGGACTAGAGCCAGTGATGAATATTGTGAAGAGAAATGAGATGTGTAGGTCGTGTTGAGGAAAGTTGAATGTTACTCAGTGAGAGGACTAGAGCCAGTTATTAATATTGTGAAGAGAAATGAGATGTGTAGGTCGTGTTCAGGAAAGTTGAATGTTACTCAGTGTGAGGACTAGAGCCATTAATGAATGTTGTGAAGAGAAATGAGATGTGTAGGTCGTGTTGAGGAAAGTTGAATGTTACTCAGTGAGAGGACTAGAGCCGGTGATGAATGTTGTGAAGAGAAATGAAATGTGTAGGTCGTGTTGAGGAAAGTTGAATGTTACTCAGTGAGACGACTAGAGCCGGTGATGAATGTTGTGAAGAGAAATGAAATGTGTAGGTCGTGTTGAGGAAAGTTGAATGTTACTCAGTGAGAGGACTAGAGCCAGTGATGAATATTGTGAAGAGAAATGAGATGTGTAGGTCGTGTTGAGGAAAGTTGAATGTTACTCAGTGAGACGACTAGAGCCGGTGATGAATGTTGTGAAGAGAAATGAAATGTGTAGGTCGTGTTGAGGAAAGTTGAATGTTACTCAGTGAGAGGACTAGAGCCAGTGATGAATATTGTGAAGAGAAATGAGATGTGTAGGTCGTGTTGAGGAAAGTTGAATGTTACTCAGTGAGAGGACTAGAGCCGGTGATGAATGTTGTGAAGAGAAATGAAATGTGTAGGTCGTGTTGAGGAAAGTTGAATGTTTCTCAGTGAGAGGACTAGAGCCATTAATGAATATTGTGAAGAGAAATGAGATGTGTAGGTCGTGTTGAGGAAAGTTGAATGTTACTCAGTGAGAGGACTAGAGCCAGTGATGAATGTTGTGAAGAGAAATGAAATGTGTAGGTCGTGTTGATGAAAGTTGAATGGTGTGAAGAGAAATGAAATGTGTAGGTCGTGTTGAGGAAAGTTGAATGTTACTCAGTGAGAGGACTAGAGCCAGTGATGAATATTGTGAAGAGAAATGAGATGTGTAGGTCGTGTTGAGGAAAGTTGAATGTTACTCAGTGAGAGGACTAGAGCCGGTGATGAATGTTGTGAAGAGAAATGAAATGTGTAGGTCGTGTTGAGGAAAGTTGAATGTTACTCAGTGAGAGGACTAGAGCCATTAATGAATATTGTGAAGAGAAATGAGATGTGTAGGTCGTGTTGAGGAAAGTTGAATGTTACTCAGTGAGAGGACTAGAGCCAGTGATGAATGTTGTGAAGAGAAATGAAATGTGTAGGTCGTGTTGATGAAAGTTGAATGTTACTCAGTGAGAGGACTAGAGCCAGTGATGAATGTTGTGAAGAGAAATGAGATGTGTTGGTCGTGTTGAGGAAAGTTGAATGTTACTCAGTGAGAGGACTAGAGCCTTTAATGAATATTGTGAAGAGAAATGAGATGTGTAGGTCGTGTTGAGGAAAGTTGAATGTTACTCACTGAGACGACTAGAGCCAGTTATTAATATTGTGAAGAGAAATGAGATGTGTAGGTCGTGTTGAGGAAAGTTGAATGTTACTCAGTGTGAGGACTAGAGCCATTAATGAATGTTGTGAAGAGAAATGAGATGTGTAGGTCGTGTTGAGGAAAGTTGAATGTTACTCAGTGAGAGGACTAGAGCCATTAATGAATATTGTGAAGAGAAATGAGATGTGTAGGTCGTGTTGAGGAAAGTTGAATGTTACTCAGTGAGAGGACTAGAGCCAGTTATTAATATTGTGAAGAGAAATGAGATGTGTAGGTCGTGTTGAGGAAAGTTGAATGTTACTCAGTGTGAGGACTAGAGCCATTAATGAATGTTGTGAAGAGAAATGAGATGTGTAGGTCGTGTTGAGGAAAGTTGAATGTTACTCAGTGAGAGGACTAGAGCCATTAATGAATATTGTGAAGAGAAATGAGATGTGTAGGTCGTGTTGAGGAAAGTTGAATGTTACTCAGTGAGAGGACTAGAGCCAGTTATTAATATTGTGAAGAGAAATGAGATGTGTAGGTCGTGTTGAGGAAAGTTGAATGTTACTCAGTGAGAGGACTAGAGCCATTAATGAATATTGTGAAGAGAAATGAGATGTGTAGGTCGTGTTGAGGAAAGTTGAATGTTACTCAGTGAGAGGACTAGAGCCAGTTATTAATATTGTGAAGAGAAATGAGATGTGTAGGTCGTGTTGAGGAAAGTTGAATGTTACTCAGTGTGAGGACTAGAGCCATTAATGAATGTTGTGAAGAGAAATGAGATGTGTAGGTCGTGTTGAGGAAAGTTGAATGTTACTCAGTGAGAGGACTAGAGCCATTAATGAATATTGTGAAGAGAAATGAGATGTGTAGGTCGTGTTGAGGAAAGTTGAATGTTACTCAGTGAGAGGACTAGAGCCAGTTATTAATATTGTGAAGAGAAATGAGATGTGTAGGTCGTGTTGAGGAAAGTTGAATGTTACTCAGTGTGAGGACTAGAGCCATTAATGAATGTTGTGAAGAGAAATGAGATGTGTAGGTCGTGTTGAGGAAAGTTGAATGTTACTCAGTGAGAGGACTAGAGCCATTAATGAATATTGTGAAGAGAAATGAGATGTGTAGGTCGTGTTGAGGAAAGTTGAATGTTACTCAGTGAGAGGACTAGAGCCAGTGATGAATATTGTGAAGAGAAATGAGATGTGTAGGTCGTGTTGAGGAAAGTTGAATGTTACTCAATGAGAGGACTAGAGCCAGTAATGAGTGTTGTGAAGAGAAATGAGATGTGTAGGTCGTGTTGAGGAAAGTTGAATGTTACTCAGTGAGAGGACTAGAGCCAGTGATGAATATTGTGAAGAGACATGAGATGTGTAGGTCGTGTTGAGGAATGTTGAATGTTACTCAGTGAGAGGACTAGAGCCAGTAATGAATGTGAAGAGAAATGAGATGTGTAGGTCGTGTTGTGTAAAGTTGAATGTTACTCAGTGTGAGGACTAGAGCCAGTAATGAATGTTGTGAAGAGAAATGAGATGTGTAGGTCGTGTTGAGGAAAGTTGAATGTTACTCAGTGAGAGGACTAGAGCCAGTAATGAATGTTGTGAAGAGAAATGAGATATGTAGGTCGTGTTGAGGAAAATTCAATGTTACTCAGTGAGAGGACTAGAGCCAGTAATGAATATTGTGCAGAGAAATGAAATGTGTAGGTCGTGTTGAGGAAAGCTGAATGTTACTCAGTGAGACGACTAGAGCCGGTGATGAATGTTGTGAAGAGAAATGAAATGTGTAGGTCGTGTTCAGGAAAGTTGAATGTTACTCAGTGTGAGGACTAGAGCCATTAATGAATGTTGTGAAGAGAAATGAGATGTGTAGGTCGTGTTGAGGAAAGTTGAATGTTACTCAGTGAGAGGACTAGAGCCAGTAATGAATATTGTGAAGAGAAATGAGATGTGTAGGTCGTGTTGAGGAAAGTTGAATGTTACTCAGTGAGAGGACTAGAGCCAGTAATGAATATTGTGAAGAGAAATGAGATGTGTAGGTCGTGTTGAGGAGAGTTGAATGTTACTCAGTGAGACGACTAGAGCCGGTGATGAATGTTGTGAAGAGAAATGAAATGTGTAGGTCGTGTTGAGGAAAGTTGAATGTTACTCAGTGAGAGGACTAGAGCCAGTGATGAATATTGTGAAGAGAAATGAGATGTGTAGGTCGTGTTGAGGAAAGTTGAATGTTACTCAGTGAGAGGACTAGAGCCGGTGATGAATGTTGTGAAGAGAAATGAAATGTGTAGGTCGTGTTGAGGAAAGTTGAATGTTACTCAGTGAGAGGACTAGAGCCATTAATGAATATTGTGAAGAGAAATGAGATGTGTAGGTCGTGTTGAGGAAAGTTGAATGTTACTCAGTGAGAGGACTAGAGCCAGTGATGAATGTTGTGAAGAGAAATGAAATGTGTAGGTCGTGTTGATGAAAGTTGAATGTTACTCAGTGAGAGGACTAGAGCCAGTGATGAATGTTGTGAAGAGAAATGAGATGTGTTGGTCGTGTTGAGGAAAGTTGAATGTTACTCAGTGAGAGGACTAGAGCCTTTAATGAATATTGTGAAGAGAAATGAGATGTGTAGGTCGTGTTGAGGAAAGTTGAATGTTACTCACTGAGACGACTAGAGCCGGTGATGAATGTTGTGAAGAGAAATGAAATGTGTAGGTCGTGTTGAGGAAAGTTGAATGTTACTCAGTGAGAGGACTAGAGCCAGTTATTAATATTGTGAAGAGAAATGAGATGTGTAGGTCGTGTTGAGGAAAGTTGAATGTTACTCAGTGTGAGGACTAGAGCCATTAATGAATGTTGTGAAGAGAAATGAGATGTGTAGGTCGTGTTGAGGAAAGTTGAATGTTACTCAGTGAGAGGACTAGAGCCATTAATGAATATTGTGAAGAGAAATGAGATGTGTAGGTCGTGTTGAGGAAAGTTGAATGTTACTCAGTGAGAGGACTAGAGCCAGTAATGAATGTTGTGAAGAGAAATGAGATGTGTAGATCGTGTTGAGGAAAGTTGAATGTTACTCAGTGAGAGGACTAGAGCCAGTAATGAATGTTGTGAAGAGAAATGAGATGTGTAGGTCGTGTTGAGGAATGTTGAATGTTACTCAGTGAGAGGACTAGAGCCATTAATGAATATTGTGAAGAGAAATGAGATGTGTAGGTCGTGTTGAGGAAAGTTGAATGTTACTCAGTGAGAGGACTAGAGCCAGTGATGAATATTGTGAAGAGAAATGAGATGTGTAGGTCGTGTTGAGGAAAGTTGAATGTTACTCAGTGAGAGGACTAGAGCCAGTGATGAATGTTGTGAAGAGAAATGAGATGTGTAGGTCGTGTTGAGGAAAGTTGAATGTTACTTAGTGTGAGGACTTGAGCCAGTAATGAATATTGTGAAGAGAAATGAGATGTGTAGGTCGTGTTGAGGAAAGTTGAATGTTACTCAGTGAGAGGACTAGAGCCAGTAATGAATGTTGTGATGAGATATGTAGGTCGTGTTGAGGAAAGTTCAATGTTACTCAGTGAGAGGACTAGAGCCAGTAATGAATGTTGTGAAGAGAAATAAGATGTGTAGGTCGTGTTGAGGAAAGTTGAATGTTACTCAGTGAGAGGACTAGAGCCAGTGATGAATGTTGTGAAGAGAAATGAAATGTGTAGGTCGTGTTGAGGAAAGTTGAATGTTACTCAGTGAGAGGACTAGAGCCAGTAATGAATGTGAAGAGAAATGAGATGTGTAGGTCGTGTTGTGTAAAGTTGAATGTTACTCAGTGTGAGGACTAGAGCCAGTAATGAATGTTGTGAAGAGAAATGAGATGTGTAGGTCGTGTTGAGGAAAGTTGAATGTTACTCAGTGAGAGGACTAGAGCCAGTAATGAATGTTGTGAAGAGAAATGAGATATGTAGGTCGTGTTGAGGAAAATTCAATGTTACTCAGTGAGAGGACTAGAGCCAGTAATGAATATTGTGAAGAGAAATGAGATGTGTAGGTCGTGTTGAGGAAAGTTGAATGTTACTCAGTGAGACGACTAGAGCCAGTGATGAATGTTGTGAAGAGAAATGAGATGTGTAGGTCGTGTTGAGGAAAGTTGAATGTTACTCAGTGAGAGGACTAGAGCCAGTAATGAATGTTGTGAAGAGAAATGAGATGTGTAGGTCGTGTTGAGGAAAGTTGAATGTTACTCAGTGAGAGGACTAGAGCCGGTGATGAATGTTGTGAAGAGAAATGAAATGTGTAGGTCGTGTTGAGGAAAGTTGAATGTTACTCAGTGAGAGGACTAGAGCCATTAATGAATATTGTGAAGAGAAATGAGATGTGTAGGTCGTGTTGAGGAAAGTTGAATGTTACTCAGTGAGAGGACTAGAGCCAGTGATGAATGTTGTGAAGAGAAATGAAATGTGTAGGTCGTGTTGAGGAAAGTTGAATGTTACTCAGTGAGAGGACTAGAGCCGGTGATGAATGTTGTGAAGAGAAATGAAATGTGTAGGTCGTGTTGAGGAAAGTTGAATGTTACTCAGTGAGAGGACTAGAGCCAGTGATGAATATTGTGAAGAGAAATGAGATGTGTAGGTCGTGTTGAGGAAAGTTGAATGTTACTCAGTGAGAGGACTAGAGCCGGTGATGAATGTTGTGAAGAGAAATGAAATGTGTAGGTCGTGTTGAGGAAAGTTGAATGTTACTCAGTGAGAGGACTAGAGCCATTAATGAATATTGTGAAGAGAAATGAGATGTGTAGGTCGTGTTGAGGAAAGTTGAATGTTACTAAGTGAGAGGACTAGAGCCAGTGATGAATGTTGTGAAGAGAAATGAAATGTGTAGGTCGTGTTGATGAAAGTTGAATGTTACTCAGTGAGAGGACTAGAGCCAGTGATGAATGTTGTGAAGAGAAATGAGATGTGTTGGTCGTGTTGAGGAAAGTTGAATGTTACTCAGTGAGAGGACTAGAGCCTTTAATGAATATTGTGAAGAGAAATGAGATGTGTAGGTCGTGTTGAGGAAAGTTGAATGTTACTCACTGAGACGACTAGAGCCGGTGATGAATGTTGTGAAGAGAAATGAAATGTGTAGGTCGTGTTGAGGAAAGTTGAACGTTACTCAGTGAGAGGACTAGAGCCAGTTATTAATATTGTGAAGAGAAATGAGATGTGTAGGTCGTGTTGAGGAAAGTTGAATGTTACTCAGTGTGAGGACTAGAGCCATTAATGAATGTTGTGAAGAGAAATGAGATGTGTAGGTCGTGTTGAGGAAAGTTGAATGTTACTCAGTGAGAGGACTAGAGCCATTAATGAATATTGTGAAGAGAAATGAGATGTGTAGGTCGTGTTGAGGAAAGTTGAATGTTACTCAGTGAGAGGACTAGAGCCAGTGATGAATATTGTGAAGAGAAATGAGATGTGTAGGTCGTGTTGAGGAAAGTTGAATGTTACTCAGTGAGAGGACTAGAGCCAGTAATGAGTGTTGTGAAGAGAAATGAGATGTGTAGGTCGTGTTGAGGAAAGTTGAATGTTACTTAGTGTGAGGACTTGAGCCAGTAATGAATATTGTGAAGAGACATGAGATGTGTAGGTCGTGTTGAGGAATGTTGAATGTTACTCAGTGTGAGGACTAGAGCCAGTAATGAATGTTGTGAAGAGTAATGAGATGTGTAGGTCGTGTTGAAGAAAGTTGAATGTTACTCAGTGAGAGGACTAGAGCCAGTAATGAATATTGTGAAGAGAAATGAGATGTGTATGTCGTGTTGAGGAAAGTTGAATGTTACTCAGTGAGACGACTAGAGCCGGTGATGAATGTTGTGAAGAGAAATGAAATGTGTAGGTCGTGTTGAGGAAAGTTGAATGTTACTCAGTGAGAGGACTAGAGCCAGTTATTAATATTGTGAAGAGAAATGAGATGTGTAGGTCGTGTTCAGGAAAGTTGAATGTTACTCAGTGTGAGGACTAGAGCCATTAATGAATGTTGTGAAGAGAAATGAGATGTGTAGGTCGTGTTGAGGAAAGTTGAATGTTACTCAGTGAGAGGACTAGAGCCAGTAATGAATATTGTGAAGAGAAATGAGATGTGTAGGTCGTGTTGAGGAAAGTTGAATGTTACTCAGTGAGACGACTAGAGCCGGTGATGAATGTTGTGAAGAGAAATGAAATGTGTAGGTCGTGTTGAGGAAAGTTGAATGTTACTCAGTGAGAGGACTAGAGCCAGTGATGAATATTGTGAAGAGAAATGAGATGTGTAGGTCGTGTTGAGGAAAGTTGAATGTTACTCAGTGAGAGGACTAGAGCCGGTGATGAATGTTGTGAAGAGAAATGAAATGTGTAGGTCGTGTTGAGGAAAGTTGAATGTTACTCAGTGAGAGGACTAGAGCCAGTGATGAATGTTGTGAAGAGAAATGAAATGTGTAGGTCGTGTTGAGGAAAGTTGAATGTTACTCGGTGAGAGGACTAGAGCCAGTGATGAATGTTGTGAAGAGAAATGAAATGTGTAGGTCGTGTTGAGGAAAGTTGAATGTTACTCAGTGAGAGGACTAGAGCCAGTGATGAATGTTGTGAAGAGAAATGAAATGTGTAGGTCGTGTTGAGGAAAGTTGAATGTTACTCAGTGAGAGGACTAGAGCCATTAATGAATATTGTGAAGAGAAATGAGATGTGTAGGTCGTGTTGAGGAAAGTTGAATGTTACTCAGTGAGAGGACTAGAGCCAGTAATGAATGTTGTGAAGAGAAATGAGATGTGTAGGTCGTGTTGAGGATAGTTGAATGTTACTCAGTGTGAGGACTAGAGCCAGTAATGAATGTTGTGAAGAGAAATGAGATGTGTAGGTCGTGTTGAGGAAAGTTGAATGTTACTCAGTGAGAGGACTAGAGCCAGTGATGAATGTTGTGAAGAGAAATGAGATGTGTAGGTCGTGTTGAGGAAAGTTGAATGTTACTCAGTGAGAGGACTAGAGCCAGTGATGAATGTTGTGAAGAGAAATGAGATGTGTAGGTCGTGTTGAGGAAAGTTGAATGTTACTCAGTGAGAGGACTAGAGCCAGTGATGAATGATGTGAAGAGAAATGAGATGTGTAGGTCGTGTTGAGGAAAGTTGAATGTTACTCAGTGAGAGGACTAGAGCCAGTGATGACTGTTGTGAAGAGAAATGAAATGTGTAGGTCGTGTTGAGGAAAGTTGAATGTTGTGAAGAGAAATGAGATGTGTAGGTCGTGTTGAAGACAGTTTAATGTTACTCAGTGAGAGGACTAGAGCCAGTGAGGAATATTGTGAAGAGAAATGAGACGTGTAGGTCGTGTTGAGGAAAGTTGCATGTTACTCAGTGAGAGGACTAGAGCCAGCGATGAATGTTGTGAAGAGAAATGAAATGTGTAGGTCGTGTTGAGGAAAGTTGAATGTTACTCAGTGAGAGGACTAGAGCCAGTAATGAATGTGAAGAGAAATGAGATGTGTAGGTCGTGTTGTGTAAAGTTGAATGTTACTCAGTGTGAGGACTAGAGCCAGTAATGAATGTTGTGAAGAGAAATGAGATATGTAGGTCGTGTTGAGGAAAGTTGAATGTTACTCAGTGAGAGGACTAGAGCCAGTAATGAATGTTGTGAAGAGAAATGAGATATGTAGGTCGTGTTGAGGAAAGTTCAATGTTACTCAGTGAGAGGACTAGAGCCAGTAATGAATGTTGTGAAGAGAAATGAAATGTGTAGGTCGTATTGAGGAAAGTTGAATGTTACTCAGTGAGAAAACTAGAGCCGGTGATGAATGTTGTGAAGAGAAATGAAATGTGTAGGTCGTGTTGAGGAAAGTTGAATGTTACTCAGTGAGAGGACTAGAGCCAGTAATGAATATTGTGAAGAGAAATGAGATGTGTAGGTCGTGTTGAGGAAAGTTGAATGTTACGCAGTGAGAGGACTAGAGCCGGTGATGAATGTTGTGAAGAGAAATGAAATGTGTAGGTCGTGTTGAGGAAAGTTGAATGTTACTCAGTGAGAGGACTAGAGCCAGTAATGAATGTTGTGAAGCGAAATGAGATGTGTAGGTCGTGTTGAGGAAAGTTGAATCTTACTCAGTGAGAGGACTAGAGCCAGTAATGAATGTTGTGAAGAGAAATGAGATGTGTAGGTCGTGTTGAGGAAAGTTGAATGTTACTCAGTGAGAGGACTAGAGCCAGTGATGAATGTTGTGAAGAGAAATGAAATGTGTAGGTCGTGTTGAGGAAAGTTGAATGTTACTCAGTGAGACGACTAGAGCCGGTGATGAATGTTGTGAAGAGAAATGAAATGTGTAGGTCGTGTTGAGGAAAGTTGAATGTTACTCAGTGAGAGGACTAGAGCCAGTTATTAATATTGTGAAGAGAAATGAGATGTGTAGGTCGTGTTGAGGAAAGTTGAATGTTACTCAGTGAGAGGACTAGAGCCGGTGATGAATGTTGTGAAGAGAAATGAGATGTGTAGGTCGTGTTGAGGAAAGTTGAATGTTACTCAGTGAGAGGACTAGAGCCAGTGATGAATGTTGTGAAGAGAAATGAGATGTGTAGGTCGTGTTGAGGAAAGTTGAATGTTACTCTGTGTGAGGACTAGAGCCGTTAATGAATGTTGTGAAGAGAAGTGAGATGTGTAGGTCGTGTTGAGGAAAGTTGAATGTTACTCAGTGTGAGGACTAGAGCCAGTGATGAATGTTGTGAAGAGAAATGAGATGTGTAGGTCGTGTTGAGGAAAGTTGAATGTTACTCAGTGTGAGGACTAGAGCCAGTGATGAATGTTGTGAAGAGAAATGAGATGTGTAGGTCGTGTTGAGGTAAGTTGAATCTTACTCAGTGAGAGGACTAGAGCCAGTAATGAATGTTGTGAAGAGAAATGAGATGTGTAGGTCGTGTTGAGGATAGTTGAATGTTACTCAGTGAGAGGACTAGAGCCAGTGATGAATGTTGTGAAGAGAAATGAAATGTGTAGGTCGTGTTGAGGAAAGTTGAATGTTGTGAAGAGAAATGAGATGTGTAGGTCGTGTTGAGGACAGTTGAATGTTACTCAGTGAGAGGTCTAGAGCCAGTGAGGAATATTGTGAAGAGAAATGAGATGTGTAAGTCGTGTTGAGGAAAGTTGAATGTTACTCAGTGAGAGGACTAGAGCCAGTGAGGAATATTGTGAAGAGAAATGAGATGTGTAGGTCGTGTTGAGGAAAGTTGAATGTTACTCAGTGAGAGGACTAGAGCCAGCGATGAATGTTGTGAAGAGAAATGAAATGTGTAGGTCGTGTTGAGGAAAGTTGAATGTTACTCAGTGAGAGGACTAGAGCCAGTAATGAATGTGAAGAGAAATGAGATGTGTAGGTCGTGTTGTGTAAAGTTGAATGTTACTCAGTGTGAGGACTAGAGCCAGTAATGAATGTTGTGAAGAGAAATGAGATGTGTAGGTCGTGTTGAGGAAAGTTGAATGTTACTCAGTGAGAGGACTAGAGCCAGTAATGAATGTTGTCAAGAGAAATGAGATGTGTAGGTCGTGTTGAGGAAAGTTGAATGTTACTCAGTGAGAGGACTAGAGCCAGTGATGACTGTTGTGAAGAGAAATGAAATGTGTAGGTCGTGTTGAGGAAAGTTGAATGTTGTGAAGAGAAATGAGATGTGTAGGTCGTGTTGAAGACAGTTTAATGTTACTCAGTGAGAGGACTAGAGCCAGTGAGGAATATTGTGAAGAGAAATGAGACGTGTAGGTTGTGTTGAGGAAAGTTGCATGTTACTCAGTGAGAGGACTAGAGCCAGCGATGAATGTTGTGAAGAGAAATGAAATGTGTAGGTCGTGTTGAGGAAAGTTGAATGTTACTCAGTGAGAGGACTAGAGCCAGTAATGAATGTGAAGAGAAATGAGATGTGTAGGTCGTGTTGTGTAAAGTTGAATGTTACTCAGTGTGAGGACTAGAGCCAGTAATGAATGTTGTGAAGAGAAATGAGATATGTAGGTCGTGTTGAGGAAAGTTCAATGTTACTCAGTGAGAGGACTAGAGCCAGTAATGAATGTTGTGAAGAGAAATGAAATGTGTAGGTCGTATTGAGGAAAGTTGAATGTTACTCAGTGAGAAAACTAGAGCCGGTGATGAATGTTGTGAAGAGAAATGAAATGTGTAGGTCGTGTTGAGGAAAGTTGAATGTTACTCAGTGAGAGGACTAGAGCCAGTAATGAATATTGTGAAGAGAAATGAGATGTGTAGGTCGTGTTGGGGAAAGTTGAATGTCGTGAAGAGAAATGAGATGTGTAGGTCGTGTTGAGGAAAGTTGAATGTTACTCAGTGAGAGGACTAGAGCCAGTAATGAATGTTGTGAAGAGAAATAAGATGTGTAGGTCGTGTTGGGGAAAGTTGAATGTTACTCAGTGAGAGGACTAGAGCCAGTGATGAATGTTGTGAAGAGAAATGAAATGTGTAGGTCGTGTTGAGGACAGTTGAATGTTACTCAGTGAGAGGACTAGAGCCAGTGAGGAATATTGTGAAGAGAAATGAGATGTGTAGGTCGTGTTGAGGAAAGTTGAATGTTACTCAGTGAGAGGACTAGAGCGAGTGATGAATGTTGTGAAGAGAAATGAGATGTGTAGGTCGTGTTGAGGAAAGTTGATTGTTACTCAGTGAGAGGACTAGAGCCATTAATGAATGTTGTGAAGAGAAATGAGATGTGTAGGTCGTGTTGAGGAATGTTGAATGTTACTCAGTGAGAGGACTAGAGCCAGTGATGAATGTTGTGAAGAGAAATGAAATGTGTAGGTCGTGTTGAGTAAAGTTGAATGTTGTGAAGAGAAATGAGATGTGTAGGTCGTGTTGAGGAAAGTTGAATGTTACTCAGTGAGAGGACTAGAGCCAGTGATGAATGTTGTGAAGAGAAATGAAATGTATAGGTCGTGTTGAGGAAAGTTGAATGTTACTCAGTGAGAGGACTAGAGCCAGTAATGAATGTGAAGAGAAATGAGATGTGTAGGTCGTGTTGAGGAAAGTTGAATGTTACTCAGTGAGAGGACTAGAGCCAGCGATGAATGTTGTGAAGAGAAATGAAATGTGTAGGTCGTGTTGAGGAAAGTTGAATGTTGTGAAGAGAAATGAGATGTGTAGGTCGTGTTGAGGAAAGTTGAATGTTACTCAGTGTGAGGACTAGAGCCAGTAATGAATGTTGTGAAGAGAAATGAGATGTGTAGGTCGTGTTGAGGAAAGTTGAATGTTACTCAGTGAGAGGACTAGAGCCAGTGATGAATGTTGTGAAGAGAAATGAAATGTGTAGGTCGTGTTGAGGAAAGTTGAATGTTGTGAAGAGAAATGAGATGTGTAGGTCGTGTTGAGGAAAGTTGAATGTTACTCAGTGTGAGGACTAGAGCCAGTAATGAATGTTGTGAAGAGAAATGAGATGTGTAGGTCGTGTTGAGGAAAGTTGAATGTTACTCAGTGAGAGGACTAGAGCCAGTGATGAATGTTGTGAAGAGAAATGAAATGTGTAGGTCGTGTTGAGGAAAGTTGAATGTTACTCAGTGAGAGGACTAGAGCCAGCGATGAATGTTGTGAAGAGAAATGAAATGTGTAGGTCGTGTTGAGGAAAGTTGAATGTTGTGAAGAGAAATGAAATGTGTAGGTCGTGTTGAGGAAAGTTGAATGTTACTCCGTGTGAGGACTAGAGCCAGTAATGAATGTTGTAAAGAGAAATGAGATGTGTAGGTCGTGTTGAGGAAAGTTGAATGTTACTCAGTGAGAGGACTAGAGCCAGTGATGAATGTTGTGAAGAGAAATGAGATGTGTAGGTCGTGTTGAGGAAAGTTGAATGTTACTCAGTGAGAGGACTAGAGCCAGTGATGAATGTTGTGAAGAGAAATGAGATGTGTAGGTCGTGTTGAGGAAAGTTGAATGTTACTCAGTGAGAGGACTAGAGCCAGTAATGAATGATGTGAAGAGAAATGAGATGTGTAGGTCGTGTTGAGGAAAGTTGAATGTTACTCAGTGAGAGGACTAGAGCCAGTGATGACTGTTGTGAAGAGAAATGAAATGTGTAGGTCGTGTTGAGGAAAGTTGAATGTTGTGAAGAGAAATGAGATGTGTAGGTCGTGTTGAAGACAGTTTAATGTTACTCAGTGAGAGGACTAGAGCCAGTGAGGAATATTGTGAAGAGAAATGAGACGTGTAGGTCGTGTTGAGGAAAGTTGCATGTTACTCAGTGAGAGGACTAGAGCCAGTAATGAATGTGAAGAGAAATGAGATGTGTAGGTCGTGTTGTGTAAAGTTGAATGTTACTCAGTGTGAGGACTAGAGCCAGTAATGAATGTTGTGAAGAGAAATGAGATGTGTAGGTCGTGTTGAGGAAAGTTGAATGTTACTCAGTGAGAGGACTAGAGCCAGTAATGAATGTGAAGAGAAATGAGATGTGTAGGTCGTGTTGTGTAAAGTTGAATGTTACTCAGTGTGAGGACTAGAGCCAGTAATGAATGTTGTGAAGAGAAATGAGATGTGTAGGTCGTGTTGAGGAAAGTTGAATGTTACTCAGTGAGAGGACTAGAGCCAGTAATGAATGTTGTGAAGAGAAATGAGATATGTAGGTCGTGTTGAGGAAAGTTCAATGTTACTCAGTGAGAGAACTAGAGCCAGTAATGAATGTTGTGAAGAGAAATAAGATGTGTAGGTCGTGTTGGGGAAAGTTGAATGTTACTCAGTGAGAGGACTAGAGCCAGTGATGAATGTTGTGAAGAGAAATGAAATGTGTAGGTCGTATTGAGGAAAGTTGAATGTTACTCAGTGAGAAGACTAGAGCCGGTGATGAATGTTGTGAAGAGAAATGAAATGTGTAGGTCGTGTTGAGGAAAGTTGAATGTTACTCAGTGAGAGGACTAGAGCCAGTAATGAATATTGTGAAGAGAAATGAGATGTGTAGGTCGTGTTGAGGAAAGTTGAATGTTACGCAGTGAGAGGACTAGAGCCGGTGATGAATGTTGTGAAGAGAAATGAAATGTGTAGGTCGTGTTGAGGAAAGTTGAATGTTACTCAGTGAGAGGACTAGAGCCAGTAATGAATGTTGTGAAGCGAAATGAGATGTGTAGGTCGTGTTGAGGAAAGTTGAATCTTACTCAGTGAGAGGACTAGAGCCGGTGATGAATGTTGTGAAGAGAAATGAGATGTGTAGGTCGTGTTGAGGAAAGTTGAATGTTACTCAGTGAGAGGACTAGAGCCAGTGATGAATGTTGTGAAGAGAAATGAAATGTGTAGGTCGTGTTGAGGAAAGTTGAATGTCGTGAAGAGAAATAAGATGTGTAGGTCGTGTTGAGGACAGTTGAATGTTACTCAGTGAGAGGACTAGAGCCAGTGAGGAATATTGTGAAGAGAAATGAGATGTGTAGGTCGTGTTGAGGAAAGTTGAATGTTACTCAGTGAGAGGACTAGAGCCAGCGATGAATGTTGTGAAGAGAAATGAAAGGTGTAGGTCGTGTTGAGGAAAGTTGAATGGTGTGAAGAGAAATGAGATGTGTAGGTCGTGTTGAGGAAAGTTGAATGTTACTCAGTGTGAGGACTAGAGCCAGTAATGAATATTGTGAAGAGAAATGAAATGTGTAGGTCGTGTTGAGGAAAGTTGAATGTTACTCAGTGAGAGGACTAGAGCCAGTGATGAATATTGTGAAGAGAAATGAGATGTGTAGGTCGTGTTGAGGAAAGTTGAATGTTACTCAGTGAGAGGACTAGAGCCAGTAATGAATGTTGTGAAGAGAAATGAGATGTGTAGGTCGTGTTGAGGAAAGTTGAATGTTACTCAGTGAGAGGACTAGAGCCAGTGATAAATGTTGTGAAGAGAAATGAGATGTGTAGGTCGTGTTGAGGAAAGTCGAATGTTACTCAGTGAGAGGACTAGAGCCATTAATGAATATTGTGAAGAGAAATGAGATGTGTAGGTCGTGTTGAGGAAAGTTGAATGTTACTCAGTGAGAGGACTAGAGCCAGTAATGAATATTGTGAAGAGACATGAGATGTGTAGGTCGTGTTGAGGAAAGTTGAATGTTACTCAGTGTGAGGACTAGAGCCAGTAATGAATGTTGTGAAGAGTAATGTGATGTGTAGGTCGTGTTGAGGAAAGTTGAATGTTACTCAGTGAGAGGACTAGAGCCAGTGATGAATATTGTGAAGAGAAATGAGATGTGTAGGTCGTGTTGAGGAAAGTTGAATGTTACTCGGTGAGAGGACTAGAGCCAGTAATGAATATTGTGAAGAGAAATGAAATGTGTAGGTCGTGTTGAGGAAAGTTGAATGTTACTCAGTGAGAGGACTAGAGCCAGTAATGAATATTGTGAAGAGAAATGAGATGTGTAGGTCGTGTTGAGGAAAGTTGAATGTTACTTGGTGAGAGGACTAGAGCCAGTAATGAATATTGTGAAGAGAAATGAAATGTGTAGGTCGTGTTGAGGAAAGTTGAATGTTACTCAGTGAGAGGACTAGAGCCAGTGATGAATATTGTGAAGAGAAATGGGATGTGTTGGTCGTGTTGAGGAAAGTTGAATGTTACTCAGTGTGAGGACTAGAGCCAGTAATGAATATTGTGCAGAGAAATGAAATGTGTAGGTCGTGTTGAGGAAAGTTGAATGTTACTCAGTGAGAGGACTAGAGCCAGTAATGAATGTTGTGAAGAGAAATGAGATGTGTAGGTCGTGTTGAGGAAAGTTGAATGTTACTCAGTGAGAGGACTAGAGCCAGTAATGAATATTGTGAAGAGAAATGAGATGTGTAGGTCGTGTTGAGGAAAGTTGAATGTTACTCAGTGAGACGACTAGAGCCGGTGATGAATGTTGTGAAGAGAAATGAAATGTGTAGGTCGTGTTGAGGAAAGTTGAATGTTACTCAGTGAGAGGACTAGAGCCAGTTATTAATATTGTGAAGAGAAATGAGATGTGTAGGTCGTGTTGAGGAAAGTTGAATGTTACTCAGTGTGAGGACTAGAGCCATTAATGAATGTTGTGAAGAGAAATGAGATGTGTAGGTCGTGTTGAGGAAAGTTGAATGTTACTCACTGTGAGTACTAGAGCCAGAATGAATATTGTGAAGAGAAATGAGATGTGTAGGTCGTGTTGAGGGAAGTTGAATGTTACTCAGTGTGAGGACTAGAGCCAGTAATGAATATTGTGCAGAGAAATGAAATGTGTAGGTCGTGTTGAGGAAAGTTGAATGTTACTCAGTGAGACGACTAGAGCCGGTGATGAATGTTGTGAAGAGAAATGAAATGTGTAGGTCGTGTTGAGGAAAGTTGAATGTTACTCAGTGAGAGGACTAGAGCCAGTTATTAATATTGTGAAGAGAAATGAGATGTGTAGGTCGTGTTGAGGAAAGTTGAATGTTACTCAGTGTGAGGACTAGAGCCAGTTATTAATATTGTGAAGAGAAATGAGATGTGTAGGTCGTGTTGAGGAAAGTTGAATGTTACTCACTGTGAGTACTAGAGCCAGAATGAATATTGTGAAGAGAAATGAGATGTGTAGGTCGTGTTGAGGGAAGTTGAATGTTACTCAGTGTGAGGACTAGAGCCAGTGATGAATGTTGTGAAGAGAAATGAGATGTGTAGGTCGTGTTGAGGAAAGTTGAATGTTACTCAGTGTGAGGACTAGAGCCATTAATGAATGTTGTGAAGAGAAATGAGATGTGTAGGTCGTGTTGAGGAAAGTTGAATGTTACTCAGTGAGAGGACTAGAGCCAGAATGAATATTGTGAAGAGAAATGAGATGTGTAGGTCGTGTTGAGGAAAGTTGAATGTTACTCAGTGTGAGGACTAGAGCCAGTAATGAATATTGTGCAGAGAAATGAAATGTGTAGGTCGTGTTGAGGAAAGTTGAATGTTACTCAGTGAGACGACTAGAGCCAGTGATGAATGTTGTGAAGAGAAATGAAATGTGTAGGTCGTGTTGAGGAAAGTTGAATGTTACTCAGTGAGAGGACTAGAGCCAGTTATTAATATTGTGAAGAGAAATGAGATGTGTAGGTCGTGTTGAGGAAAGTTGAATGTTACTCAGTGAGAGGACTAGAGCCGGTGATGAATGTTGTGAAGAGAAATGAAATGTGTAGGTCGTGTTGAGGAAAGTTGAATGTTACTCAGTGAGAGGACTAGAGCCAGTTATTAATATTGTGAAGAGAAATGAGATGTGTAGGTCGTGTTGAGGAAAGTTGAATGTTACTCAGTGTGAGGACTAGAGCCAGTTATTAATATTGTGAAGAGAAATGAGATGTGTAGGTCGTGTTGAGGAAAGTTGAATGTTACTCAGTGTGAGGACTAGAGCCATTAATGAATGTTGTGAAGAGAAATGAGATGTGTAGGTCGTGTTGAGGAAAGTTGAATGTTACTCACTGTGAGTACTAGAGCCAGAATGAATATTGTGAAGAGAAATGAGATGTGTAGGTCGTGTTGAGGGAAGTTGAATGTTACTCAGTGTGAGGACTAGAGCCAGTGATGAATGTTGTGAAGAGAAATGAGATGTGTAGGTCGTGTTGAGGAAAGTTGAATGTTACTCAGTGTGAGGACTAGAGCCATTAATGAATGTTGTGAAGAGAAATGAGATGTGTAGGTCGTGTTGAGGAAAGTTGAATGTTACTCAGTGAGAGGACTAGAGCCAGTAATGAATGTTGTGAAGAGAAATGAAATGTGTAGGTCGTGTTGAGGAAAGTTGAATGTTACTCAGTGAGAGGACTAGAGCCGGTGATGAATGTTGTGAAGAGAAATGAAATGTGTAGGTCGTGTTGAGGAAAGTTGAATGTTGTGAAGAGAAATGAGATGTGTAGGTCGTGTTGAGGACAGTTGAATGTTACTCAGTGAGAGGACTAGAGCCAGTGAGGAATATTGTGAAGAGAAATGAGATGTGTAGGTCGTGTTGAGGAAAGTTGAATGTTACTCAGTGAGGGGACTAGAGCCAGCGATGAATGTTGTGAAGAGAAATGAAATGTGTAGGTCGTGTTGAGGAAAGTTGAATGTTGTGAAGAGAAATGAGATGTGTAGGTCGTGTTGAGGAAAGTTGAATGTTACTCAGTGTGAGGACTAGAGCCAGTAATGAATGTTGTGAAGAGAAATGAGATGTGTAGGTCGTATTGAGGAAAGTTGAATGTTACTCAGTGAGAGGACTAGAGCCGGTGATGAATGTTGTGAAGAGAAATGAAATGTGTAGGTCGTGTTGAGGAAAGTTGAATGTTACTCAGTGAGAGGACTAGAGCCAGTAATGAATATTGTGAAGAGAAATGAGATGTGTAGGTCGTGTTGAGGAAAGTTGAATGTTACGCAGTGAGAGGACTAGAGCCGGTGATGAATGTTGTGTAGAGAAATGAAATGTGTAGGTCGTGTTGAGGAAAGTTGAATGTTACTCAGTGAGAGGACTGGAGCCAGTAATGAATGTTGTGAAGCGAAATGAGATGTGTAGGTCGTGTTGAGGAAAGTTGAATCTTACTCAGTGAGAGGACTAGAGCCAGTAATGAATGTTGTGAAGAGAAATGAGATGTGTAGGTCGTGTTGAGGAAAGTTGAATGTTACTCAGTGAGAGGACTAGAGCCAGTGATGAATGTTGTGAAGAGAAATGAAATGTGTAGGTCGTGTTGAGGAAAGTTGAATGTCGTGAAGAGAAATAAGATGTGTAGGTCGTGTTGAGGACAGTTGAATGTTACTCAGTGAGAGGACTAGAGCCAGTGATGAATGTTGTGAAGAGAAATGAAACGTGTAGGTCGTGTTGAGGAAAGTTGAATGTCGTGAAGAGAAACAAGATGTGTAGGTCGTGTTGAGGACAGTTGAATGTTACTCAGTGAGAGGACTAGAGCCAGTGAGGAATATTGTGAAGAGAAATGAGATGTGTAGGTCGTGTTGAGGAAAGTTGAATGTTACTCAGTGAGAGGACTAGAGCCAGCGATGAATGTTGTGAAGAGAAATGAAATGTGTAGGTCGTGTTGAGGAAAGTTGAATGGTGTGAAGAGAAATGAGATGTGTAGGTCGTGTTGAGGAAAGTTGAATGTTACTCAGTGTGAGGACTAGAGCCAGTAATGAATGTTGTGAAGAGAAATGAGATGTGTAGGTCGTGTTGAGGAAAGTTGAATGTTACTCAGTGAGAGGACTAGAGCCAGTGATAAATGTTGTGAAGAGAAATGAGATGTGTAGGTCGTGTTGAGGAAAGTTGAATGTTACTCAGTGAGAGGACTAGAGCCATTAATGAATATTGTGAAGAGAAATGAGATGTGTAGGTCGTGTTGAGGAAAGTTGAATGTTACTTAGTGTGAGGACTAGAGCCAGTAATGAATATTGTGAAGAGACATGAGATGTGTAGGTCGTGTTGAGGAAAGTTGAATGTTACTCAGTGTGAGGACTAGAGCCAGTAATGAATGTTGTGAAGAGTAATGTGATGTGTAGGTCGTGTTGAGGAAAGTTGAATGTTACTCAGTGTGAGGACTAGAGCCAGTAATGAATATTGTGCAGAGAAATGAAATGTGTAGGTCGTGTTGAGGAAAGTTGAATGTTACTCAGTGAGACGACTTGAGCCGGTGATGAATGTTGTGAAGAGAAATGAAATGTGTAGGTCGTGTTGAGGAAAGTTGAATGTTACTCAGTGAGAGGACTAGAGACAGTTATTAACTAGCTAGAAAAATGCGTACAGCAAAAAAAAGTAATATTGTTGGAACAAACCTTTAAAAATACAGGACAAGGAAGTAAGATAAACCTTTAAAAATACAGGACAAAGAACTAAGATAAAACTTTAAAAGAATAGGACAAGGAATATAAATTTTTACAATAATATTAGTGGCAAAAATTTTATTGGAAAAATAGATAATTGATCAAATAAAAGTGATTTATTTGAGTAACATGAAATTACTTAATGAGAAATATCAATACAATGAAATTGATCCCTGTCTTGTGTTCCTCCTCCAAGTCCGAGTTGTACCAACTGGTTCATTGGTTCATGAGGAAGTGGGCCAGGAAAAATGTAGGAAAAGTCATCATGGTTCATTTCTGTTCTTCCCTTCTACTCGAGCCCCCTCAGCGCCTGCATCCCCCAGCTACAATGACTCCCAAATCAGCAGTCTGTTGCTCCTGCACCAACGCCTCCACCTCCTCCCCCCTCGTCGCCTGCTTCAACTTTCATCATTGCTGCGCCAACATGCCCAGTGCTGTCTGGAAGTGGTTCAACGAGTCCGGCGCCGGCTTCACCTGCTTCAAGTGCTCTCCCAGGAAGAAGCACTCTGCCCTATCCACCTGCCCTTCTACCACTGCCCATGAAGCCAGTCCGGAACCGTCAACCGTGCCTCAAAGTGTCATCGAGGACCAGCAGGATTCCGAGTCGAACACGGGCCCATTCACCTTGGTCACTCGCCGTCATCGTCCCAGAGTCAAGACCCGTACCCCTCCCTCTCCCCCTCCAGTTCCTGCTCCGACCCAGTCCGAGTTGCGCCGGGTCATCCGCGAGGAGTTGGACCGGGAAAGATGACAGACAAGTGATCATGGTTGGAGTGGATGCATGCGGAACATCATAGTTGTAATTGGTGTAATGATGGAAACTCAATTTTTTACCAATTGAATTTTGCCACTAATATTATTGTAAAAATTTATATTCCTTGTCCTATTCTTTTAAAGTTTTATCTTAGTTCTTTGTCCTGTATTTTTAAAGGTTTATCTTACTTCCTTGTCCTGTATTTTTAAAGGTTTGTTCCAACAATATTACTTTTTTTTGCTGTACGCATTTTTCTAGCTAGTTTCCTATTTTTCAAGGCAATGCAAACAACAACTACTTAATTAAATAGTTATTACTTTAGTTACTTCTATCAAAAAATCCCAAAAATGATGTTAATGAAAACTATAGGTGAAAGTGAAGCTATTCTTTTGTGACCTCTTAGTTACTTGTACCAATTTTGAATTTAATTCAAGCTACAGTGTCAGCCTGTGCATTGGAGTCACAGAAATAAGTTGAGATATTTTATCTAATTGGTACAAGCATCCACTCCACATGGCGGGGACATAGGTCAGATCGTGGAGCACTCACCTATCTTAAAAATATTAACTTATGATAAATAAGAGTCATTTAAGAAAATACAATTTTTTTAAATTAGTAGGTGAGCATTAACAACTGAATCTAAATGGAGCAAATTTGCACCATTTGCATTTAGTTGAAAATAACATTTTAATTAAACATGACAAATTCTAATGCAATAGAAGGCAAATATCAATTTTCACATGCAAATTTTTTTGGGATTTTTTTCACGCGCGCCATTTTTGGTCGATTTTTTGTCAATTTTTCACATGCAAATTTTTTTGGGTTTTTTTGATTTTTTTTCACGCGCGCCATTTTTGTCGATTTTTTGTCAATTTTTCACATGATAATTTTTTTTTGGATTTTTGGATTTTCTTCACGCACGCCATTTTTGTCGATTTTTTGTCAATTTTTCACATGATAATTTTTTTTGGATTTTTGTATTTTCTTCACGCGCTTTTTGGTATGCATTATTCATATGTTTTGCTTGTTCTGATTGTCTTTTTTCTTTTATTTCAGCAGCTTTCCGTTTTTTATACTCCCTATTCCTAATGGCATTTTTTCTCCGTTTTTCATTCTCTTTATGAATTTTTTGATCTTTGGGACATTCGGAAGCACTATCAGTCTCATTGAATTCAAATTCAGGTCCAGGATTTAATTCAACACAACCGATAATAAGCAATGATAAGATCAGTGCACGTGTTCTATATTTCTGATTGGAAATCGGGTAAATTCGTTTATTGGATTTGTAAAAAGCCGCCTGAATGTGAATTTCATCATTCGAATTGCCCGATTGTGGAATTGTTTCATTCGAAATGGAAATATTGCATTTTCGCGCCAGGCAAAAAAGTAATAAGCCGATCAAAAAGCCGCGAAACGTATATGGTGACTTTTTTCGAAAGCCGCGAAACGTATGAAGTGACCTTTTGCGATTTTTTTTGCGACCATTTTGGCGAGACTTTTGCAGGGAAACAAATTTTTCATTTGTAATAGTCAAAATAAATAAGCCGATAAAAAAGCCGAGAGACGTCATTTTCATATGTCAAATGAGCACACTATTCGCACCTATTGCAAATGAGTTCACTACTCGCACCTATCGGTACAAAAAATAGCACAACTATTCACAACTATTAGTACAAATCCAAATGATTTTCTGAATTTCTAGTATATCAATCAGCGACTGCTTTGAAAGAGAACAATGCAGTGAGTGATTACTCATTTGAATATAAATAGAAGACAACCTCAACTAGTTTGCAACGTGTGACCACTTATCGCGAGATAGGAGAACATAATAGCTCCTAATTAGCTCAATGATTAATGTTTACTGCCACATTGTATCAACATTTAAAATTCAAATTCAAAAAAATAACCGCAGTCACTGGGGGGGGGTTCAAATAACCACCGCACCCCGAATAACCGCAGTCACTAGGGGGGGTTCGAATAAGACCCTCACCCCAAATAACAGCAGTCACTGGGGGAGGGTTCGAATAAGCGCCTCACCCCGAATAATCGCAGTCACTGTGGGGGGGGGTTCGAATAAGCGCCGCACCCCGAATAACCGCAGTCACTGTGGGGGGGGGGGGGGGGTTCGAATAAGCGCCTCACCCCGAATAATCGCAGTCACTGGGGGAGGGTTCGAATAAGCGCCGCACCCCGAATAACCGCAGTCACTGGGGGGAGGGTTCGAATAAGCGCCGCACCCCGAATAATCGCAGTCACTGGGGGGAGGGTTCGAATAAGCGCCGCACCCCGAATAACCGCAGTCACTGGGGGGAGGGTTCGAATAAGCGCCGCACCCCGAATAATCGCAGTCACTGGGGGGAGGGTTCGAATAAGCGGGGGGGGGGGGTTCGAATAAGCGTCTCACCCCGAATAATCGCAGTCACTGGGGGAGGGTTCGAATAAGCGCCGCACCCCGAATAACCCCTTATCCTCCTCTGACCGGTCCCAAGAGATGCATCAAATGCACAGAGCGTCACCCTTACTCACTCACTTACTCACTTGAACACAGTTTTTTTCAGCAAACTTTGATCATAACTTTTTTTGTGCTGAACGAAATTTCGAGATTTTTAGCTTAAGAGATGTGCAATGATTTACTCTCCATGCTCATATAACTTTCATGTGATTTTGATAATCGGAAGACATTCTAATAATGCTGTAAAGAGACGATTGCCAACGAAATCACTAAGACAACAATATTACTAAACCGACTACCGTCGGTTTAGGATATTGTGAAGAGAAATGAGATGTGTAGGTCGTGTTGAGGAAAGTTGAATGTTACTCAGTGTGAGGACTAGAGCCAGTTATTAATATTGTGAAGAGAAATGAGATGTGTAGGTCGTGTTGAGGAAAGTTGAATGTTACTCAGTGTGAGGACTAGAGCCATTAATGAATGTTGTGAAGAGAAATGAGATGTGTAGGTCGTGTTGAGGAAAGTTGAATGTTACTCACTGTGAGTACTAGAGCCAGAATGAATATTGTGAAGAGAAATGAGATGTGTAGGTCGTGTTGAGGGAAGTTGAATGTTACTCAGTGTGAGGACTAGAGCCAGTAATGAATGTTGTGAAGAGAAATGAGATGTGTAGGTCGTGTTGAGGAAAGTTGAATGTTACTCAGTGTGAGGACTAGAGCCATTAATGAATGTTGTGAAGAGAAATGAGATGTGTAGGTCGTGTTGAGGAAAGTTGAATGTTACTCAGTGAGAGGACTAGAGCCAGTAATGAATGTTGTGAAGAGAAATGAGATGTGTAGGTCGTGTTGAGGAAAGTTGAATGTTACTCAGTGTGAGGACTAGAGCCATTAATGAATGTTGTGAAGAGAAATGAGATGTGTAGGTCGTGTTGAGGAAAGTTGAATGTTACTCAGTGAGAGGACTAGAGCCAGTAATGAATGTTGTGAAGAGAAATGAGATGTGTAGGTCGTGTTGAGGAAAGTTGAATGTTACTCAGTGAGAGGACTAGAGCCATTAATGAATGTTGTGAAGAGAAATGAGATGTGTAGGTCGTGTTGAGGAAAGTTGAATGTTACTCAGTGAGAGGACTAGAGCCAGTGATGAATATTGTGAAGAGAAATGAGATGTGTAGGTCGTGTTGAGGAAAGTTGAATGTTACTCAGTGAGGGGACTAGAGCCAGCGATGAATGTTGTGAAGAGAAATGAGATGTGTAGGTCGTGTTGAGGAAAGTTGAATGTTACTCAGTGAGAGGACTAGAGCCAGTGATGAATATTGTGAAGAGAAATGAGATGTGTAGGTCGTGTTGAGGAAAGTTGAATGTTACTCAGTGAGGGGACTAGAGCCAGCGATGAATGTTGTGAAGAGAAATGAAATGTGTAGGTCGTGTTGAGGAAAGTTGAATGTTGTGAAGAGAAATGAGATGTGTAGGTCGTGTTGAGGAAAGTTGAATGTTACTCAGTGTGAGGACTAGAGCCAGTAATGAATGTTGTGAAGAGAAATGAGATGTGTAGGTCGTGTTGAGGAAAGTTGAATGTTACTCAGTGAGAGGACTAGAGCCAGTGATGAATGTTGTGAAGAGAAATGAGATGTGTAGGTCGTGTTGAGGAAAGTTGAATGTTACTCAGTGAGAGGACTAGAGCCAGTGATGAATGTTGTGAAGAGAAATGAGATGTGTAGGTCGTGTTGAGGAAAGTTGAATGTTACTCAGTGAGAGGACTAGAGCCAGTAATGAATGATGTGAAGAGAAATGAGATGTGTAGGTCGTGTTGAGGAAAGTTGAATGTTACTCAGTGAGAGGACTAGAGCCAGTGATGACTGTTGTGAAGAGAAATGAAATGTGTAGGTCGTGTTGAGGAAAGTTGAATGTCGTGAAGAGAAATGAGATGTGTAGGTCGTGTTGAAGACAGTTGAATGTTACTCAGTGAGAGGACTAGAGCCAGTGAGGAATATTGTGAAGAGAAATGAGATGTGTAGGTCGTGTTGAGGAAAGTTGCATGTTACTCAGTGAGAGGACTAGAGCCAGCGATGAATGTTGTGAAGAGAAATGAAATGTGTAGGTCGTGTTGAGGAAAGTTGAATGGTGTGAAGAGAAATGAGATGTGTAGGTCGTGTTGAGGAAAGTTGAATGTTACTCAGTGTGAGGACTAGAGCCAGTGAGGAATATTGTGAAGAGAAATGAGATGTGTAGGTCGTGTTGAGGAAAGTTGAATGTTGTGAAGAGAAATGAGATGTGTAGGTCGTGTTGAGGACAGTTGAATGTTACTCAGTGAGAGGACTAGAGCCAGTGAGGAATATTGTGAAGAGAAATGAAATGTGTAGGTCGTGTTGAGGAAAGTTGAATGTTGTGAAGAGAAATGAGATGTGTAGGTCGTGTTGAGGACAGTTGAATGTTACTCAGTGAGAGGACTAGAGCCAGTGAGGAATATTGTGAAGAGAAATGAGATGTGTAGGTCGTGTTGAGGAAAGTTGAATGTTACTCAGTGAGAGGACTAGAGCCAGCGATGAATGTTGTGAAGAGAAATGAAATGTGTAGGTCGTGTTGAGGAAAGTTGAATGTTGTGAAGAGAAATGAGATGTGTAGGTCGTGTTGAGGAAAGTTGAATGTTACTCAGTGTGAGGACTAGAGCCAGTAATGAATGTTGTGAAGAGAAATGAGATGTGTAGGTCGTGTTGAGGAAAGTTGAATGTTACTCAGTGAGAGGACTAGAGCCAGTGATGAATGTTGTGAAGAGAAATGAGATGTGTAGGTCGTGTTGAGGAAAGTTGAATGTTACTCAGTGAGAGGACTAGAGCCAGTGATGAATGTTGTGAAGAGAAATGAGATGTGTAGGTCGTGTTGAGGAAAGTTGAATGTTACTCAGTGAGAGGACTAGAGCCAGTAATGAATGATGTGAAGAGAAATGAGATGTGTAGGTCGTGTTGAGGAAAGTTGAATGTTACTCAGTGAGAGGACTAGAGCCAGTGATGACTGTTCTGAAGAGAAATGAAATGTGTAGGTCGTGTTGAGGAAAGTTGAATGTTGTGAAGAGAAATGAGATGTGTAGGTCGTGTTGAGGACAGTTGAATGTTACTCAGTGAGAGGACTAGAGCCAGTGAGGAATATTGTGAAGAGAAATGAGATGTGTAGGTCGTGTTGAGGAAAGTTGCATGTTACTCAGTGAGAGGACTAGAGCCAGCGATGAATGTTGTGAAGAGAAATGAAACGTGTAGGTCGTGTTGAGGAAAGTTGAATGTTGTGAAGAGAAATGAGATGTGTAGGTCGTGTTGAGGAAAGTTGAATGTTACTCAGTGAGAGGACTAGAGCCAGTGAGGAATATTGTGAAGAGAAATGAGATGTGTAGGTCGTGTTGAGGAAAGTTGAATGTTACTCAGTGTGAGGACTAGAGCCAGTGATGAATGTTGTGAAGAGAAATGAGATGTGTAGGTCGTGTTGAGGAAAGTTGAATGTTACTCAGTGAGAGGACTAGAGCCAGTAATGAATGTTGTGAAGAGAAAGGAGATGTGTAGGTCGTGTTGAGGTAAGTTGAATCTTACTCAGTGAGAGGACTAGAGCCAGTAATGAATATTGTGAAGAGAAATGAGATGTGTAGGTCGTGTTGAGGAAAGTTGAATGTTACTCAGTGAGAGGACTAGAGCCATTGATGAATGTTGTGAAGAGAAATGAAATGTGTAGGTCGTGTTGAGGAAAGTTGAACGTTGTGAAGAGAAATGAGATGTGTAGGTCGTGTTGAGGACAGTTGAATGTTACTCAGTGAGAGGACTAGAGCCAGTAATGAATATTGTGAAGAGAAATGAGATGTGTAGGTCGTGTTGAGGAAAGTTGAATGTTACTCAGTGAGAGGACTAGAGCCAGTGATGAATGTTGTGAAGAGAAATGAGATGTGTAGGTTGTGTTGTGTAAAGTTGAATGTTACTCAGTGAGAGGACTAGAGCCAGTGATGAATGTTGTGAAGAGAAATGAGATGTGTAGGTCGTGTTGTGTAAAGTTGAATGTTACTCAGTCAGAGGACTAGAGCCAGTAATGAATGTTGTGAAGAGAAATGAGATGTGTAGGTCGTGTTGAGGAAAGTTGAATGTTGTGAAGAGAAATGAGATGTGTATGTCGTGTTGAGGATAGTTGAATGTTACTCAGTGAGAGGACTAGAGCCAGTGATGAATGTTGTGAAGAGAAATGAGATGTGTAGGTCGTGTTGATGAAAGTTGAATGTTACTCAGTGAGAGGACTAGAGCCAGTAATGAATGTTGTGAAGAGAAATGAGATGTGTAGGTCGTGTTGAGGAAAGTTGAATGTTACTCAGTGAGAGGACTAGAGCGAGTGATGAATGTTGTGAAGAGAAATGAAATGTGTAGGTCGTGTTGAGGAAAGTTGAATGGTGTGAAGAGAAATGAGATGTGTAGGTCGTGTTGTGTAAAGTTGAATGTTACTCAGTGAGAGGACTAGAGCCGGTGATGAATGTTGTGAAGAGAAATGAGATGTGTAGGTCGTGTTGAGGAAAGTTGAATGTTGTGAAGAGAAATGAGATGTGTATGTCGTGTTGAGGATAGTTGAATGTTACTCAGTGAGAGGACTAGAGCCAGTGATGAATGTTGTGAAGAGAAATGAGATGTGTAGGTCGTGTTGATGAAAGTTGAATGTTACTCAGTGAGAGGACTAGAGCCAGTGAGGAATATTGTGAAGAGAAATGAGATGTGTAGGTCGTGTTGAGGAAAGTTGCATGTTACTCAGTGAGAGGACTAGAGCCAGCGATGAATGTTGTGAAGAGAAATGAAATGTGTAGGTCGTGTTGAGGAAAGTTGAATGGTGTGAAGAGAAATGAGATGTGTAGGTCGTGTTGAGGAAAGTTGAATGTTACTCAGTGTGAGGACTAGAGCCAGTGAGGAATATTGTGAAGAGAAATGAGATGTGTAGGTCGTGTTGAGGAAAGTTGAATGTTGTGAAGAGAAATGAGATGTGTAGGTCGTGTTGAGGACAGTTGAATGTTACTCAGTGAGAGGACTAGAGCCAGTGAGGAATATTGTGAAGAGAAATGAAATGTGTAGGTCGTGTTGAGGAAAGTTGAATGTTGTGAAGAGAAATGAGATGTGTAGGTCGTGTTGAGGACAGTTGAATGTTACTCAGTGAGAGGACTAGAGCCAGTGAGGAATATTGTGAAGAGAAATGAGATGTGTAGGTCGTGTTGAGGAAAGTTGAATGTTACTCAGTGAGAGGACTAGAGCCAGCGATGAATGTTGTGAAGAGAAATGAAATGTGTAGGTCGTGTTGAGGAAAGTTGAATGTTGTGAAGAGAAATGAGATGTGTAGGTCGTGTTGAGGAAAGTTGAATGTTACTCAGTGTGAGGACTAGAGCCAGTAATGAATGTTGTGAAGAGAAATGAGATGTGTAGGTCGTGTTGAGGAAAGTTGAATGTTACTCAGTGAGAGGACTAGAGCCAGTGATGAATGTTGTGAAGAGAAATGAAATGTGTAGGTCGTGTTGAGGAAAGTTGAATGTTACTCAGTGAGAGGACTAGAGCCAGTGATGAATATTGTGAAGAGAAATGAGATGTGTAGGTCGTGTTGAGGAAAGTTGAATGTTACTCAGTGAGAGGACTAGAGCCAGTAATGAATATTGTGAAGAGAAATGAGATGTGTAGGTCGTGTTGAGGAAAGTTGAATGTTACTCAGTGAGAGGACTAGAGCCAGTGATGAATGTTGTGAAGAGAAATGAGATGTGTAGGTCGTGTTGAGGAAAGTTGAATGTTACTCAGTGAGAGGACTAGAGCCAGTAATGAATGATGTGAAGAGAAATGAGATGTGTAGGTCGTGTTGAGGAAAGTTGAATGTTACTCAGTGAGAGGACTAGAGCCAGTGATGACTGTTCTGAAGAGAAATGAAATGTGTAGGTCGTGTTGAGGAAAGTTGAATGTTGTGAAGAGAAATGAGATGTGTAGGTCGTGTTGAGGACAGTTGAATGTTACTCAGTGAGAGGACTAGAGCCAGTGAGGAATATTGTGAAGAGAAATGAGATGTGTAGGTCGTGTTGAGGAAAGTTGCATGTTACTCAGTGAGAGGACTAGAGCCAGCGATGAATGTTGTGAAGAGAAATGAAACGTGTAGGTCGTGTTGAGGAAAGTTGAATGTTGTGAAGAGAAATGAGATGTGTAGGTCGTGTTGAGGAAAGTTGAATGTTACTCAGTGAGAGGACTAGAGCCAGTGAGGAATATTGTGAAGAGAAATGAGATGTGTAGGTCGTGTTGAGGAAAGTTGAATGTTACTCAGTGTGAGGACTAGAGCCAGTGATGAATGTTGTGAAGAGAAATGAGATGTGTAGGTCGTGTTGAGGTAAGTTGAATCTTACTCAGTGAGAGGACTAGAGCCAGTAATGAATATTGTGAAGAGAAATGAGATGTGTAGGTCGTGTTGAGGAAAGTTGAATGTTACTCAGTGAGAGGACTAGAGCCATTGATGAATGTTGTGAAGAGAAATGAAATGTGTAGGTCGTGTTGAGGAAAGTTGAACGTTGTGAAGAGAAATGAGATGTGTAGGTCGTGTTGAGGACAGTTGAATGTTACTCAGTGAGAGGACTAGAGCCAGTAATGAATATTGTGAAGAGAAATGAGATGTGTAGGTCGTGTTGAGGAAAGTTGAATGTTACTCAGTGAGAGGACTAGAGCCAGTAATGAATGTGAAGAGAAATGAGATGTGTAGGTTGTGTTGTGTAAAGTTGAATGTTACTCAGTGAGAGGACTAGAGCCAGTAATGAATGTTGTGAAGAGAAATGAGATGTGTAGGTCGTGTTGTGTAAAGTTGAATGTTACTCAGTGAGAGGACTAGAGCCAGTAATGAATGTTGTGAAGAGAAATGAGATGTGTAGGTCGTGTTGTGTAAAGTTGAATGTTACTCAGTGAGAGGACTAGAGCCGGTGATGAATGTTGTGAAGAGAAATGAAATGTGTAGGTCGTGTTGAGGAAAGTTGAATGTTGTGAAGAGAAATGAGATGTGTAGGTCGTGTTGAGGAAAGTTGAATGTTACTCAGTGTGAGGACTAGAGCCAGTAATGAATGTTGTGAAGAGAAATGAGATGTGTAGGTCGTGTTGAGGAAAGTTGAATGTTACTCAGTGAGAGGACTAGAGCCAGTGATGAATGTTGTGAAGAGAAATGAGATGTGTAGGTCGTGTTGAGGAAAGTTGAATGTTACTCAGTGAGAGGACTAGAGCCAGTGATGAATGTTGTGAAGAGAAATGAGATGTGTAGGTCGTGTTGAGGAAAGTTGAATGTTACTCAGTGAGAGGACTAGAGCCAGTAATGAATGATGTGAAGAGAAATGAGATGTGTAGGTCGTGTTGAGGAAAGTTGAATGTTACTCAGTGAGAGGACTAGAGCCAGCGATGAATGTTGTGAAGAGAAATGAAATGTGTAGGTCGTGTTGAGGAAAGTTGAATGTTGTGAAGAGAAATGAGATGTGTAGGTCGTGTTGAGGAAAGTTGAATGTTACTCAGTGAGAGGACTAGAGCCAGTGAGGAATATTGTGAAGAGAAATGAGATGTGTAGGTCGTGTTGAGGAAAGTTGAATGTTACTCAGTGAGAGGACTAGACCCAGTGAGGAATATTGTGAAGAGAAATGAGATGTGTAGGTCGTGTTGAGGAAAGTTGCATGTTACTCAGTGAGAGGACTAGAGCCAGCGATGAATGTTGTGAAGAGAAATGAAACGTGTAGGTCGTGTTGAGGAAAGTTGAATGTTGTGAAGAGAAATGAGATGTGTAGGTCGTGTTGAGGAAAGTTGAATGTTACTCAGTGAGAGGACTAGAGCCAGTGAGGAATATTGTGAAGAGAAATGAGATGTGTAGGTCGTGTTGAGGAAAGTTGAATGTTACTCAGTGTGAGGACTAGAGCCAGTGATGAATGTTGTGAAGAGAAATGAGATGTGTAGGTCGTGTTGAGGATAGTTGAATGTTACTCAGTGAGAGGACTAGAGCCAGTGATGAATGTTGTGAAGAGAAATGAGATGTGTAGGTCGTGTTGAGGAAAGTTGAATGTTACTCAGTGAGAGGACTAGAGCCAGTAATGAATGTTGTGAAGAGAAATGAGATATGTAGGTCGTGTTGATGAAAGTTGAATGTTACTCAGTGAGAGGACTAGAGCCAGTAATGAATGTTGTGAAGAGAAATGAGATATGTAGGTCGTGTTGAGGAAAGTTGAATGTTACTCAGTGAGAGGACTAGAGCGAGTGATGAACATTGTGAAGAGACATGAGATGTGTAGGTCGTGTTGAGGAAAGTTGAATGTTACTCAGTGAGAGGACTAGAGCGAGTGATGAACATTGTGAAGAGACATGAGATGTGTAGGTCGTGTTGAGGAAAGTTGAATCTTACTCAGTGAGAGGACTAGAGCCATTAATGAATATTGTGAAGAGAAATGAGATGTGTAGGTCGTGTTGAGGATAGTTGAATGTTACTCAGTGTGAGGACTAGAGCCAGTAATGAATGTTGTGAAGAGAAATGAGATGTGTAGGTCGTGTTGAGGATAGTTGAATGTTACTCAGTGTGAGGACTAGAGCCAGTAATGAATGTTGTGAAGAGAAATGAGATGTGTAGGTCGTGTTGAGGAAAGTTGAATGTTGTGAAGAGAAATGAGATGTGTAGGTCGTGTTGAGGACAGTTGAATGTTACTCAGTGAGAGGACTAGAGCCAGTAATGAATGTTGTGAAGAGAAATGTGATGTGTAGGTCGTGTTGAGGAAAGTTGAATGTTACTCAGTGAGAGGACTAGAGCGAGTGATGAACATTGTGAAGAGACATGAGATGTGTAGGTCGTGTTGAGGAAAGTTGAATGTTACTCAGTGAGAGGACTAGAGCCAGTGATGAATGTTGTGAAGAGAAATGAGATGTGTAGGTCGTGGTGAGGAAAGTTGAATGTTGTGAAGAGAAATGAGATGTGTAGGTCGTGTTGAGGAAAGTTGAATGTTGTGAAGAGAAATGAGATGTGTAGGTCGTGTTGAGGAAAGTTGAATGTTACTCAGTGAGAGGACTAGAGCCAGTAATGAATGTTGTGAAGAGAAATGTGATGTGTAGGTCGTGTTGAGGAAAGTTGAATGTTACTCAGTGAGAGGACTAGAGCGAGTGATGAACATTGTGAAGAGACATGAGATGTGTAGGTCGTGTTGAGGAAAGTTGAATGTTACTCAGTGAGAGGACTAGAGCGAGTGATGAATGTTGTGAAGAGAAATGAGATGTGTAGGTCGTGGTGAGGAAAGTTGAATGTTACTCAGTGAGAGGACTAGAGCCGGTGATGAATGTTGTGAAGAGTAATGTGATGTGTAGGTCGTGTTGAGGAAAGTTGAATGTTACTCAGTGAGAGGACTAGAGCCAGTGATGAATGTTGTGAAGAGAAATGAAATGTGTAGGTCGTGTTGAGGAAAGTTGAATGTTGTGAAGAGAAATGAGATGTGTAGGTCGTGTTGAGGACAGTTGAATGTTACTCAGTGAGAGGACTAGAGCCAGTGAGGAATATTGTGAAGAGAAATGAGATGTGTAGGTCGTGTTGAGGAAAGTTGCATGTTACTCAGTGAGAGGACTAGAGCCAGCGATGAATGTTGTGAAGAGAAATGAAATGTGTAGGTCGTGTTGAGGAAAGTTGAATGTTGTGAAGAGAAATGAGATGTGTAGGTCGTGTTGAGGACAGTTGAATGTTACTCAGTGAGAGGACTAGAGCCAGTGAGGAATATTGTGAAGAGAAATGAGATGTGTAGGTCGTGTTGAGGAAAGTTGCATGTTACTCAGTGAGAGGACTAGAGCCAGCGATGAATGTTGTGAAGAGAAATGAAATGTGTAGGTCGTGTTGAGGAAAGTTGAATGGTGTGAAGAGAAATGAGATGTGTAGGTCGTGTTGAGGAAAGTTGAATGTTACTCAGTGTGAGGACTAGAGCCAGTAATGAATGTTGTGAAGAGAAATGAGATGTGTAGGTCGTGTTGAGGAAAGTTGAATGTTACTCAGTGAGAGGACTAGAGCCAGTGAGGAATATTGTGAAGAGAAATGAGATGTGTAGGTCGTGTTGAGGAAAGTTGAATGTTACGCAGTGAGAGGACTAGAGCCGGTGATGAATGTTGTGAAGAGAAATGAAATGTGTAGGTCGTGTTGAGGAAAGTTGAATGTTACTCAGTGAGAGGACTAGAGCCAGTAATGAATGTTGTGAAGAGAAATGAGATGTGTAGGTCATGTTGAGGAAAGTTGAATGTTACTCAGTGAAAGGACTAGAGCCAGTGATGAATGTTGTGAACAGAAATGAGATGTGTAGGTCGTCTTGAGGAAAGTTGAATGTTGTGAAGAGAAATGAGATGTGTAGGTCGTGTTGAGGAAAGTTGAATGTTACTCATTGTGAGGACTAGAGCCAGTGATGAATGTTGTGAAGAGAAATGAAATGTGTAGGTCGTGTTGAGGAAAGTTGAATGTTACTATGAGAGAAGTGATTGAAATGAATACAGAAGGAATTGTGGTTTTAACTCTTGCTCACCCGAATCTATCTACCAATAAACAAAATTTTAAAAAGCAATATTCTTTATCAAATTCAATAATTGATTGATATATTGTTTTTATCTTTGACATAGCCATGCACTGAAGTGTTATTTCTGTCGCTGTTCAAAAACTTCCACAGCACGTTGGCCCCAGTTCTGCTAGATATGGTACAGAATGTCCAAGGTCCATGTGATGTTGATGATATGGCAGCTATTCTGCGCAAGGATGCCGGTAAGATTGCAGAGTTTTATTATTTTATTGTATAGTTAACCCTTTTGACACCAAACTGCTTCTGGTTCTGTGTTACAAACTGTTTCTTTTAAAATGTTTATCTAAAAAAAACTTGCATAATAATTTTATGTCAAAATATTTGTTATGTTATGCTGTAAACACCAGCTTAACCATTTCATGATCACATTTCTAATGAAATATCTGCTATTTCAATTAATTAATGAGTATTTTGAGGGATTTACTTAAATCATTAATTATTTTATTACTAAGATAGTAACTTAATCCTTTAGCATTTACATTACTCTATATTCTTATTATTGTATTTTCACAGTAAAGGCTTTATCTCACATAATATTGAATTTATGAGATTTTGATGTTATTTATTTTGAGAACAATACCTTAACATCTGTATGTGTAGTTGGTTATGGCCGGTTTGAACAGAAAGAGGTGAGAGAATTCTGGTCGGATATGACTGGCTTAAATGCTAAAGGGGTAATGTAAGGCTCTTATATAAAATTATGCTTGAAAATTTTAATTTAAATTGGAAATCATTAAAATGGGTGACTTTATTTCATAGAACCAAAGCTGGTTTGGGCCAGGCTGGTAACAAAAAAGTTAATGAAAATTTGGTAACGAAAGGGTTAAAGTGTTTCTACTTATCAAAAACACTTTCCATCATAATTCTAGGTAATTACATTTGTTATCAGGTAAATGATGAGAAAGTTACTTCACTAAATCCCTCCAAATCTCAGATTATTTTCAAATAATTTGAAATACCTGGGCAATGGTTTTAATTAAAAATTTACTAATGAAAAGGATGAAGTGTTTTTATTTATCTAAAAATAAACAAAAAAAAAACCTTCCATCATAATTCTATGGAAGGAGATTTGTTATGTTCCAAACACCAGATAAATGATGAGAAAGTTAATTTACTAATTCCCTCTAAATTTTAGATTATTTTGAAAATAATATAAAATTTGGAGGAATTTAGTAAAATATCTTTTTCATGATCATGTTGAGATTTGGAACATAACTCAACAAAAGGTTTTTACTTAAGGAAAGAAATATTTTAATATAAGGAAGAACATTTTTAAAATAGGTGATTTTGTATCACTGAACTAAGAGTTGTTTTTGGAAAGCTGGTACAATATTATAGTTTATATAAATCATTGTGAGGTGATATGTAATGATTGTTTGGGAAAAGCTGATAGAATATAAATTAGAAATACAAGAGTGAAAGCTAGAGTAAAGTATGAAATAACAGTTTATGCATTTACGTTGTATTTCATGATATTTTGAGGTTAGGAGCTCTTTTTCGTAGAAAATAGAATGTGATGTTGGGAATGAACTGCACTCTACTATGTAGAAAATAGGTTGGAGGAGTAGTGACATGCACAGACTTGTGTAGTCACAAGAGCCAATTGTCTTCATGCACCTAACACCTCCTGTTTATTGATAAGTATAACCTCTTTGATATGCAATTTTCTGATATTTAGTTTGATGGCCTCTATGGTAACTTTGATAATCTGAGGTGTGACATTTCTAAAGGTGGTTTTGACAGGGGAAGCACTGATATGGGTGTGGTTTTTAACCCTTCTGATGCCAAACTGCCTGAAGCCACTTCTGGTTCTACAATATATAACTTTTTGTTTTAAAGTGTTTATATTTATCAAAGAATTTTGTGTCATAAATTTTACTTAAGGATATTTAAGTTATTTCAAGCACCAGCTTAGTAATGAGAAATTTATATTACTAAGTCCCTCTAAATTCTCGATCATTTAAAAAATGTCAAAAATCATAAGCAGTCTCTTTGGGTGGTTTTCGGCTAGCATGTGTAGTGTGCATATTGATATTATACGCAAATATATATGCATACATCAAATAAAATCGTAATTGACAATATGCACAGAAATTGAATGAAGTCTGCATTACACTCTTATGTAATCAGTAAAGTAATCCATGATACATTAAAAAAATATATATTATATATAAACTGCACTAGTTAGAAAAATTAGTGATGGAAATATATGAATGTTTATATAAGGGATCGTTAACTGGAAGTGTTGACATTTGAAAACTTTAAATAACCAATAAAATATATTTAATCAAGAGTTACGAAATTTAGTAGATAAATTATGTAATATTCATTTATTATTTATTCAAACTAATCCAACTTATTTTACTAACTGGATAAAAAAATATATTCTGGACGCTGTCCCGCACTCCTTACTTTATTATAGTTAAGATGGTAACAAAATGGTTAAAGTATTTATATTTACCTAAAAACCTTCCATTATAATTACATGTTAGGACCATTATGTTGATTCAAACACCAGTTTAATAATGAAAAACATAGTTATATTATTAAATCTCTCTAAATTCTTGATTATTTTCCAAATGATTTGAAAATCTCAGGTTGTCTTTAATTAGAAATATGATAGTGAAAGGGTTTATCCAGATGTGTATCTTGTGGACAATGGTTCCAATGTATAAGCCACTACATTTTCTTCAAGTTATTTTTACACTACATACAACTTCAGATACATGCCCCCATTGTTGATAGGGCAGTATGTGTGCTCTTGTTGTTGTTATTATTAACAGGCTTTGTGCCTAAATTAGAAATCATTATCAAGGTGGTGAGGGCGGTGGATTGGCAGTATCGGTGGAGGGTTGGACTCCATGCTTTGTAGCATGGAGTTACGGCTGGTGTTAGTTTTGCCGTTCATCCCTACGGGGTCGATAAAATAAAGCATCAGTAATACACTGGGATAATTGCTGACTTTGTGCTGAAAGTAGAAACAATTATTATTAGTAGGGTGGTGGATTAGCAATATTGGTAGAGTGTCAGACACCATGCTTTGCAGCATAGTTATGGCCCTTTACATTGAGTTCAAATCCTGCTGAAGTTAACTTTGCCTTTCATCCTTACGGGGTCGATTTAATCGACTTTCCCCTCCCCCAAAATTGCTGGCCTTGTGCCTATATCAGAAACCATTATTATTATATTTCAGTGTACAATGCAGTAGGCTTGGCATCCTTTGACCTCTTTGATGACATAGATTTTGATCAGTGGTTCACAAGCCATTTAATACCAGAGTTAAAAAACAAACATACAAAGTAAGTAGTAGTTATGGTTTCTAATTTCACCAGTGGTTTACAAAATATTAGTTTTATGGAACTTTCAACGTCAACCAGATCCTTGATATTGGTTTACAATTTTATTGATCAGTAGGCGTGTGTATCTGTAAATGTGTGTGCCTGTATATATATATATATATACATGAAATTAAATGTCTATACCCATGCAGTTTTCTCTCTCGCACACTACATATGTTTACTCTTATACTCAGTTTTTCAATAAGTTCATCCATTCGCTATCGTTAATCCATATTAACATCACACAATGAACCATGCTTACTTCATTTCTCTCTCTTTTCCATATATTCTCTGTATTTGTCACCTTTGTCTCACTGCTCTGCGACATCATACTTCTCATGCAGGCATCATACAATCTACCTTATGTTCATAGAAAATCCCTTGTCAACAGAGGTAGCATATAGCTTCCTTGACCTTTTCCAACTTGTTCTTATTCTAGCTGCTATATTTTCAGAGCAACTTCATCCATTGTTGATTAAGTTATGTAAATAACAAACTATCGACTGCTATGGTATCCTCTTGAGATTGGGAAAGCTTTATTTCACTGTTACTCTTATTACCTACTATTCCTGTGTATCTAACTTCTAAAGTCTGTCTCAAGCCAGGAAGCTCGTTAGGCCGGTGTTTATCCTGGTTTCACCACGTGAAACGACTGAGAGTACAAGACATCCCCCTGGACTGGATGCCAATCCATCACAGGGTTAAACCCCTAGTTATTGCTAGTACTCATTTTCAACTGAGAATACTGGAGCACTGTGAAATGAAGTCTTTTACTCTAGAACACAACATGCAACCCAGCCCAGGAATCAAACTCACAACATTATAATCGTAAGTCCAACACCCTTACCACTAAGCCACGCACCTCTTGTGCCTCTGCCATATGAAAAGACTATCTTTGTTGTTAGACTACCTACGATCCCATTACACCTATCATGTACCTATACCTTACATTGTGTGCATCATACAGAGTTCCTACATATTCCTTTTCTACATGTTGAACATGGCAACTTCACTGATGGAATCAGACTCTTGGAGTTTTCATTGGGCCATCTTTGTTTTCATTAATATTGTTGTGACATTTAATCAGTGTGTTTGTCAATGTATCTTCTCTTCCAGTTACCGAATTATACGTCGTCGTGTGATATGGTTGGTAAGCCAGTGGGTTGGTGTAAAGTTGTCAGTGTCGCTGAGGGGAATACTCTATGAAACTATACTTCCATTACTGCAAGAGAAAGAGGATTTGGTCGTACGACTTGAAGCTGCAAACACACTCAGGACTGATATCCTTTTTAATTAATGACAGCACTAACACAGCAACATTCAGAATAAAGGCATATACAATATATTTACATTACATACATACATTTAATTTTATTTTGAGTGGATCTAGGACCACATGGTCGTGAAGCAAACTCCACCTGCACCTATATTTATTTATATATAAACGTATTATATATTAAGAGATATACAATATATATATATATTAAAGTCTGCTTTTTTTTTCTTTTTCTCCTACTGATGCTTGAGAGGGTCGTGGGAGCTGAGTCCTCAAACACTCCCTCCAGTGGGTCCTGTCAGAAGCAACTATCTCCAACTTATCTGGCTGGATCCCCAAATGAGACCAGCAGCCGAGCTCATGGATATTATCCAACCATCTTGCTCGGGGTCTACCCTTGGGTCTCCTGGCAGTTGGTTTTGCCCTGTAAAATTTGTCCTTGACAATTAGACAAAAATATTTTTTTAATTATATTTTTTTTCTGTTTGTTTTTTTTAGTAAGGGCATCCTTAAAAGCCCAGCCCCACTATGAGTAACGCATGGCACGGCCAACTGGTCAGATCTCTCTCATAATGGGACCACCCTGCTCCCAAAAGATGGTTCCACTGTGAGCAGGGTATCCAGCAGCTGTAAAATCACAGCCAACACACAGTCTTGATATTTGCTAGGTATGGCACTGCCATCTGGCCAGACTTGTCTCATAACAGGACCACCCAGTGTCTCACTGTAAGCATGGTCAGTGTTAGGAAGGGCATCCAGCTGTAAAATTTCCAGCCAAAATACAGTTCTAACTGGCCGTACTTGTATCATAATGTGCACAACCCATTTAATCCATGCAAGCATGGAAGAATAGACGTTAAACAGTGTTGATGGTGTATTTATCTATAAACCTTCCATCATAATTTTATGTAAGAACCTTTGTTAAGCTATGTTCCAAGCACCAGCTTAATCCCTCCAAATTTTTTTTTATCATGATTGGAAAATCAGTCTATCATTAGAAATATAGTAACAAAATGGTTAAAGTGTTTATATTTATCTAAAAACCTTACATCATAATTTTATGTAAGAACTTTTCTTACAAACACCAGCTCAATAGTGAGAAACAAATGTAGTATCTTTTATTAAAAATATGGTAAAAAGAGGTTTAAAGTTTATATTTATCTAAAGACCTTCCATAATGAGCAAGTTATTTATATTATTAAATCTCTCAAACTTCTTGATTATTTTCAAAATTTATTTGAAAATCATAGGTAATAAGTTGTTTCATTAGAAATATGATAACAAAATGATTAAATATGTGTAATATAGGTGTAATGGTGTTTTAGCTTATGTTATCAAGAAAATATATCTTGTTAATGTAATTACTCACTACAATATTTATATTGGTATCAATTTAAAACCAGTTATGTTTTACTTAACCTTACTGTACCTGTAGATGACTTTGAATTTAATACTGAGCAGTTTTTGCCAGTAAGTATATTTTTGTCTTTATTTAGATTATTAGCCATTTTTACATCACAGCTGATGTCACTGTTTCTCTTTATATGATGCAAAACTTCATGAATTAACCCATTAGCATTTAAACTGCCCATATACGGCCAGAATTCTCTCACCTCTTTCTGTTCAAACCAGCTGTAACCGGTCACTCATACTGATTCTCAATGATTCAATATTATGTGAGATAATTATATGAGGTAAAGCCATTACCATGAAAATATAATAGTAAATATAATGTAAATGCTAAAGGTTTAAAGTGTTTATTAAAGTCATGTATCACGAATGCCAACTTAATATACTAATATACTTTATCGTTTCTCAAGTTATTTTCCAAACACCACCTTACTATGCCAATATATATTGTTTATGTTGTTCAATGTGCTAGTACCACAATAAAATATACCCAGTACTGAGTACTGTAAAGAGGTTGGTGTTAGAAATAGCATCCAGTCATTCAAATCATGGCATGGCAAAATAGAATGTATAAGTAAAACCTGATCATCTGACCTGTCTAGACTCAGCCCATGACATATCAAACCTATACCAACATGGAAAATGGATGACAAAATAATGATGATGATTTGTCTTTTGTTAGTTTATGCTCCAAAATACCATTTTAATACACAGATTAAAATAAAGTGATAATTTCACAATTTAATGATTCCGGTTTCATTGACAATAAGTGGCTGAGAGTATGTCTTTCTCCTGGACAGGACACCAGTCTATTGCATGGCTAATCCCCTGCTGGTGCTGGTATTACTCATTTTCAGCTGAGTTGATTGTGAAGTAAACTACTTTGTTCAAGGGCATAACTCACCATCCAGTCAGGGAATGGAGCCCACACCCTTATGATCACAAGACAAACACCCTAATCACTAGGCTGTGAGCCTTCACTAAGTTAGTCTGTCTCAAGCCTAGAGGTTTATCAAGCTGGAGCTTATCCCAGTTTCATGGTAGCAATAAGCAAGATTAGATGTACTGTCTAGAAAAAAAGATGTGATGGCCACAGCTAGAATGTTGATTCTAGGTTTCTTGATCAGCTCAGTCTTGGCTGATTTAGGGTTAAACAATAACTGATTTTTGGTATTACCAAACTAATATTTCTTCTTTAATATTTGGACATTTTTTCTCCTTTCAGTATTTAAGTCCCTCCTTCAGTCTTCTCTTCCAACTGCTGAGAGAGATAAAGGAATGTGATACTAAGGTGAGTTATTTCATTTCTCTCCACACAAGGAAAGTTTTCAAAAAAAATCTTTTATCAGCTGTATTTGAATATTTTATAAATATGTTGTGTATTCTGGTTCTTAGAATAGTTAAAGTATATACCTGTGGGTTGTAAGAGGTGATTAAAAGGGTTGGTGTCAGGAAGGGCATCTGGTTGTAAAACATTCTCAAAACATATTTACAGTATCTTTACTAGTGGACAGATCATTGTGAAAATCTGCAGTAAAATGAAATAAAATCTTTAATTTTTAATGTTATGCAGTCATAGTGCTGTTGTGTACTTCTCAAGAATGTTGTGCAAATGTGGTTTCATATGGTTTATTAATTCAAATGTTTATAGTATCTTTATTAGTAGACAGATTGCTGTAAAAATTTACAGTAGTAGAGTAGAGACTTTAATTTTTAATGTGATGCAGTCATAGTGTTGTTTTGTACTTCTCAAGAATTTTGTCCATATGTGGTTTCATGTGGTACAGGACATAGAGGGTTAATGATAGGGAACTCTGGCAAGATGTCATGGGAAGCTGTCATTAAATTTAATTAATATTTTCATTTTTATTCCACTCTATATTGCAGATGCATGTTCTTTACGTAATATCGTTTGTTATTGAGCGTGTTGGTGCCCAGATCCGTCCGTATGCTGACCAACTTATACTTTATTTGCCACTTCTCTGGGATTCCGATCATAATATGTTACGATGTGCAATCCTTACGACACTCATCCGATTAGTTAAGGTAATTATCACCTTTATTAATTGATCAATTATTTTTTGAAAGCTGTTGTATCATCATCATCATCATCATCAGGTTTAGCGTCCGTGTTCCACGCTTGCATGGGTTTGGACGGGGGTTTTCCCACTTGAGGCAAGAGTGATTGTCTTGCTCGCATAGGACTGTCTGGCGGGTTTTCTACAGTTGGATGCCCTTCCTAACACCAACCACATTTACAGTGTGGGGCTGGGAGGTTTTTATCGTGTTGCCTACACGGCCACATTACAGCGTGGACTGTCTGGTGGGTTTTCTACAGCTGGATGCCCTTCCTAACACCAACCACATTTACAGTGTGGGGCTGGGAGGTTTTTACCGTGTTGCCTACACGGCCACATTTACAGCGTGGACTGTGTGTTTTTTTGTCGTGACACCTACACGATCTCATTTGTTTCGGCCTGGATGTTGTGGGACCAACATAACTTTACATTGAAAGGGGCGGTGTGGATGGGGTGGAGGTGGTGGGACGGGGGTGTGTTTTGATAGAGATGCCTACTGACTGTAGTAGGTTTTTACTTTGTATTTAGGTAAGGCAGGTCTTCTCTATTACTGAGTACCGCCAAAGGTCTCGGTCCAGTGACATTGTCTTGGAGAGGTGTAAGCGTGTGAGGTCGGAATTTATCAGCTCGTCCCATGTTTTTCTGGGTCTGCCTACTCCGTGGCTACCGTCTATCTTTATTGCCCTGCACTTTGTCATACAGCTGTTGTCTTTCATGCGCATCACGTGACTGTACCAACGTAGCCTTCTCTCTTATTTCTAATTTTTTCCTTAGTTCGTTTATGCTTTGCCGTTCACGTATATTACTATTGCACATCCAGCGGAGCATGCAAGCTTCGTTCCTCTCTAGTCTGCGTATATCCTCTGCACACAATGCCCAGGTCTCACTGCCATGCAGCATTGCTGTTCGTATGCAGGCATCGTATAACCTGCCTTTCATTTTTAGGGAGAACCCTCTAGCGACTAATAGTGGTATAAGCTCTCTGAACTTTTTCCATCCAGTTCTGACTCTAGCTACTGTACTTTCAGAGCACCCTCCCCCACTGCTGATTTTGTCACCCAGGTAACGGAAGCTGTCCACTATTTCTATAGAACCCTCTGCGCAGTTGAAGGAGCTAGTATTTTGTGGGCACTTGCTGCTACTTATTGCACCAGAGCACCGGCCACATGTAAAATCTATGTTCTTAGTTAGCTTACCTGTGATCCCAGTACATCTTTTATGCACCCATACTTTGCATTTGGGACATAAAATGGAGTTTCTACCTACGCCTTTCCTACACACTGAGCATGGCCATTTCCCAGATGGGACTGCCGCCTTATTTTCTTTCCTACAAACTAGAACTTTAGTCTTAGCCAGGTTAATTTTAAGGCCTTTTGATTCTAGGCCGTGCGTCCATGTTTGGAATTTCTTCTCTAGTTCTGTCATTGATTCAGCTATGAGCGTTAGATCATCTGCGTATAGGAGTTCCCATGGGCAGCCGGTCTTGAACTCCTCTGTTATAGCCTGAAGGGCAATAATAAATAGTAGGGGGCTAAGAACAGAGCCCTGATGGACACCAACTTTTACGCTAAACTCTTCACTATATTCGTTGTTAATTCTAACCTTACTGACTGTTTCTTTATACATGGCTTGTATAGCTCTCACAAGCCATTCGTCAACACCTAGTTTTCTAAGAGACCACCAGATAATGGAACGGAGGACTCTGTCGAAGGCTTTCTCCAAGTCGACGAAAGCTAAGTATAGGGGTTTACTTTTAGCTAGGTACTTCTCCTGTAGTTGTCGTACAATGAAAAGAGCGTCTGTGGTACTTTTGCCTGACACAAACCCGAACTGCATTTCATCTAGATCAATTCTCTCTCTGATTAGTTGCGCTATTACTTTTTCCGTGACCTTCATGACCTGGTCGATTAATTTAATGCCTCTATAGTTACTCCTATCTAGGGCATCTCCTTTTCCCTTATAGCAGTTAACGATGATGCTGCTACGCCAGTCCTTCGGAACAACCCAATTCTGTACGACTTGGTTAACTATCCGGGTGACCATGGTGTGTCCCACCGAACCAGATGCCTTCAGCATCTCAGCAACTATTTCCGAAGGACCAGCCGCCTTACCCGTCTTCATATCTTTGATTGCCTTGCTTATTGTACTACCCTGGACTAACACTGCTGGTCCCTCTATTGGGTCGATGTGGGGGAGACTGTCTTTCTCCCATTTGTTCTCCTCATTTAGAAGCCTTTCGTAGTGACACTTCCAAGCTACCTTCTTATCAGCGTCGGTGATGGCAAGTATGCCATCATCGTTAAGTACACACTTCTCCCCGACAATATCACGGTTTTCCTTGACACATTGCCTGGCAATCCTGAACACCTCACGTTTTTGGTCCTCACGTTGTAGAACATGCTTGAACTTTCTTTCCTCTGCTTCCCTTCTTGCGAAGTACACTTGTCTCCTAGCTTCCCTCCTGGCCACTTGATAGTCTTCTCTACTTCCCCCATCCCGCCATGCTTTCCAAGCCTGCTTTTTGGCCTTAATTGACTCCTCCACCTTACTGTTCCACCACCATGTTAATCTCCTCCTACCTACAGGCCTGCTCCAGCCACAGACTTCGTCTGCCGCCGTCAGCAGGTTTGCTCTCAGGAATTCCCACTGTTCCTCTATATTATACGACTCTAATTGCTCTTCCTTACTGTCGAAAGCGTCAAGTAATATGCTTTGAAATTTATTTCTGGCTATGGGGTCCTTTAGCTTCCATATTTTTCTCCTGAGGATAGTCCTCTTCCGCTGTCTAGTACGTCTCGTCCTGACTATGAGGTCGCTAATTATCAGTCTATGTTGGGAGGTGAATTCTTCATGGGGAAGGATTTAGTGTTAACAACAGACACTCTGTCACGTCTTCTGGTAAGGATATAATCTACCTGGCTTGTGTGCTCCCCCGATCTATAGGTGATCAAGTGATTGTCTCGTTTTTTGAAGTTAGTGTTACAGATAGTTAAGTTATTTGCGTCGCAGAATTCCAGGATTCTGGAGCCTTCCTCATTTCTAGTACCGAACCCATAGCCTCCATGGATTCCATCATAGCCGTCACAATGTTGTCCAACGTGACCATTTAGGTCGCCTGCAATAACTATATAGTCACTGTCGGTTATTTGGGAGGTAGCGAGCATCAGTGTCTCGTAGAATCTGTCTTTTATAGCGCCGGGCAGTCCGGATTGGGGTGCGTACGCAGATATTACTGTCACCGTAGTTTTATTGAGGACAAGTCTTATTTTAATTATTCTGTCGTTCACTCTATTTACGTCTATTATCTTATCTGCCCACTTTTCTGCTACCATGATTCCTACCCCACCCAACCCATTGTCATTTCCCACCCAGAAAAGCTTATAGCATCGTTCTTTACCCACGATGAATCTAGCCGACCCTCCCCTCCACCTGGTCTCTTGAATACAAATTTTGTGTAAAACGTCTGTCACATATGAAAGGGGATGGTATGAGTGTGTGTGTGTGTGAAAGAGATATAGTGTGTGTGTGTAAGAGAGAGAAAGACATTGATCGTGATGGTGCAAAAAAAAAAAATCATTATTCCTCCCATGCTGTAACAAGTCTTTATGAAAATGGGATGGTAAGAGTGTGTATGTGGGAGTCATGTATTTATTATTTGTGTGTTACAGCTTGAATCATCATATTTAATGTCCGTTCTCCCTGTTATTGCTAAAGAGAAGACTCAGCATGTTATTTTGTATGTCCTGTAATTTCCAGGGTCTTGGCACCAGCTGTAACACGCTGTATGATTTCTTGATTCCTGTGATTCGCCTTAGTACCGATGTCACCCAACAGTTCCATGTCTACTTGAAGGAAGATGGACTTGATCTTTGGCTAGAAACTTTACATAATTCACCAGTTATGACTACAGGACTGCTGAACTTGTTCACCGCAATGCCGGCAATACTGGGTATGTATATATACACAATATGGTACTGATATTACACATGTTTGTGGAATACTCAGCCACTTATATTAAAATTCAAGATGGTCAGTACTCCTGTAATTTAAAAAGGCTGGCCTTATCACATACAATGTCATACTGAATCACCCTGAGAATTATGTGAAGGGTCGTGTATATGGAGTGCTTATATATATATATGGAGGCATATGGCTTAGTGGTTAGAGCATTGGCCTTGCAATCGAAAGGTTGTGAGTTCAATTCTCAGACCGGGTGATGTGTTGTTTCCTTGAGCAAGGCACTTTATTTCACATTGCTCCAGTTTACTCAGCTGTAGAAATGAGATGATAGGGACTGAGGTCCCTATCATTCCACTGCAAAGTGGTCGTGGAGGTGCCATGGCAAAAAAGCACCCAGCACTCACTGTAAATGAGGTTGGTGTTAGGAAGGGCATCCAGCTGTAGAAATCAAGCCAGTATCAGTTCCAGTATCATTTGAAATAGAAATAGAAGCTTTCACTGTATTTTTTTACTAAAGAAATTTTAGACCGCTAGTGGGGTTTAGAACCCTCTAAGAAATGGAAAAAGATTAGTATTGACATACATGGGAGTCAAACTGACATCTTTGGTTATCCAGACCACTGTGCTACCATTCCACCAACACATCACCCATCTCAGCTATATATTCATAGCAAGTATAATGACAAGTAAATATGTTTTGAAATAGAAATAGAAGCTTTCACCGTATTTTTGGACTAATGAAATTTTAGCCTGATAGTGGGGTTTAGAACCCTCTAAGAAATGGAAAAAGATTAGTACACACATACATCCACCGATTGATGTTCGATCCTGACTCCGGAATCGGAAGCTCTTTAGGTATGTGTTCACATGTAGACGCACAATATTATTGATACTCTGCTACTCATGAGCATTGAGGGCTTATCTTGGCATACCACCAGCAGAAGCAATTCATTTGCACCTCTAATACCTATATATAGTTTAGGAATTCTAATGTCAAGTTCCTGTTGGTTCACCAAATTCATGTGTGTGTGTATATACACACATACTCATACTTAAAAATATAGAGTTTGGTCATGAATCCTGGGTAATGACCAAAAGAATATGATCGTGAATACAAACGGCCAAGATGGGATTCCTCCAAAGGGTCTTTGGAGTAATGCTACTTCATAGAGAGCGTAGCTCGGAGATCAAAGTGTCACTCCAGGTAGAGCCGCGACTTCTCTGAATTGAGAGATCACAGCTCCGATACTATGGACATGTTAGAATGTCTCAGGAAAGAATCACTGGACAGATTTTATGAGCCAAATCAACTGAAAGGAGACCCAGGGGTAGACCCCGAGCTAGATGGTTGAATAATATCCATGAGCTTGGCTGGTCTTACTTGGGGATCCAGCCAGATCAGTTGGAGACAGTTGCTTCTGAAAGGATCTGCCCCCATGGTCCTCTCAGGAATAAGTGGACAAAGAAGAAAAAGAAGTGGTTTTGCATATCAATATTTTGATATTGAAAAGTAAAATAAATTTTATTTTAATATTTTCAGAGTTTGGATCTGAGGACCTGAAAGTGTGTCTTAAGATAGTTGAAGCTTATGTAGTTCTGGGACAAAAGGAATTTATGCAGGTAGTTACCATTTCTTTTTTCTTTTCTTTCTGCCCTTTTGTGTCACTCTTAACACTTTTGTGAATATATTCAAAATGAAATACTGTATTTCAATTAATTGGTGTAAAGATCTTGATGTATTTACTAAAATTATTAGCTATTTTGTTAAGATAGTAAATTAATATATGGTTCTTATATGAAATTAAGTTGGAAGATATTAATTTAGTTACAAATCCTTTAAAATGGTTGGTTTTGTTTTATAGAACCAGAGCTGGTTTTGGCCAGGTTGGTATCAGCAGGGTTAAAGTAGATTCTAAAGAGCAAGCAAGAGTGTTTGGTTAAGAAGTCTTCTTTGCAACCTTGTGGTTTCAGATTCAATCTTATGACATGGTATCTTAGGCAAGTTTCTTCTACTCTAGTATTGGGTCAACCAGTATTTCGTGAGTGAAATTTCTAGGCAGAAACTGGACACCCAACATACCATTTAATGTCCAATCTCCCTGCAAACAAGGGTCCGACAATTTGTCAAAGACTGATCAGTACCCAAGCGAAGTCTCTGACCTCAACGAAAGCACGGGGCCTAACATACACTCCTGTGTTCAACTGAGTCCATTTTATTGTAGCACCAACACTAGGAAAGTTGTCATGTCTTTAACATAGCTAATGAGTATCCTTGACCTTGTGCCTAAATTAGAAACCATTATTAATCAGGAAGAGTAGTGGATTGGCAATATCGGTAGAGCGTCAGACATCTTGCTTCACAGCATAGTTATGGCCCTTTACATTCTGAGTTCAAATCCCGTCTGGGTTAGCTTTGCCTTTCATCCTTATGGGATCGATAAAATAAAACACCGGTAATGCACTTGGGTTAATTTAATTGCCCCCCCCCCCCCCCCAAAAAAAAAATTGCTGGTCTTGTGCCTAAAGTAGAAACCATTATTAGTCAGGTCACTAATCTATTTTTTGGTTAGTTTAGTAACCTGATGATTATTAAATTATCAAGGCTCTTTCATCACACATTCTATGACATCAATGAATATTTTTGCATCTCTGTGTCTCTTCTTTGTTCTGATCTTGTTCTATTTACCCCATCTTGTCTTTCTGTGGTGTTGAAAATGATGATGATGATGATGTTTTATTTTGATTTCCAGAGATTTTCACAAGAAATAGTAATGTCATTTTCCAGTCTGATAACAGATGTCAGAACCGAAGGAACCCTGCTATTATTAAAGGTAGAGTTGATCAGTCTTAAGAATGTTTTACTTTATATTCTTCTTTACCCTTTCATTACCAACCCTTTCTAGCAGACATTAAAACGCTGATGATGATGACTACCATATTTCTAATGAAAGACACTTCTTATGATTTTAAGTTAATTTTTAAAATTATCAAAAATTTGGAAGCATTTAGTGATATAGCTTTCTTATTTATCTGGTGTTTTGAACATAACAAAAGCTCTTATGTAGACTTTTGATGAAAGTTTTTTTAGATAAATATAAACACCATTTTGTTATCACATTTCTGAAATCAGAGTAAAGTACATATATATACAGGGATGATGGTTGAGGGGTTCTCGCACTTGGCTACTCTAGCCACCCCACTACCGTGTGCAGCACTAACATGACTTGTGTTAGCCTTGTGTTTGCAACTAGTGGAAATCATTGTCCAAACCCATGCAAATATGGAATAGCAGATGTAAAACGATGATGATGATGATGGTGACAAGGATTGCAGTAGCCCTGCCATCATAAGAACAAGGGGTGGTTTCATGTGGTTTGGTATCAAAAGGGTTAAACATCCTGAAAAGTTGAGTCAGTGATGAAAACCTGTCTTTGGTTGGAAAAAATCTGAAAATTTAATAAGCAGTCGGGCAATTATTCGAGACTCGAGAGTGTATGGTTAACACACCCAGTACACTCTGTAAAATGGTTGGTGTTAGGAAGGGCATCCTGCTGTAGAAAATTGGCCAAAGAATTTGAGTGGAGGGGATTATATAGATACCAGAATTTGATTGGTACTATATTTTATTGACCCCTGAAATATGAAAGCTAAGGTTGACTTTAGTGAGATTTGAACACATAAAGAGCTCTAAATAAATGCTGCAAAGCATTTTGTCTAAATAATTCTTCCGGTTCATCATTATTATATTAACCCTTTTGTTACCATATTTCTAATGAAACATACTGCTTATGATGTTCAAATAATTAAGAATTTGAAGGGATGTAGTAATATAACTAACTTTCTCATTATTATGCTGGTGTTTGGAACATGGCTTAACAAAAGTTCTTACATCAAATTATAATGGAAGGTTTCTAGATAAATATAAACACAAAGTCTTTTATCATAGAACCAGAGGAAGTTTGTTATCAAAGGTGTTAATTGTAACAGTCTAGCTAATTTTGATAAACAGCGCGTAACACAATGGTCTTTATTTTAATACTGCAAATTTTCATGATGATCTGTCCTCTAGTAAAGATACTATAAACATCTGAATTAACAAATAAGTAATTACTGTATTTTACAGCTTTATAAGACACATCTTTTTAAAAATATGTCACAGAAAATCACAAGGATCAGTTTGGGTTACTTGTTAATGGAGTTATAGTGCTGCAGTGGCCCTTAACCCTTTAGCATTTAAACTGGCTATGTCCAGGCAGAATTCTCTCACCTATTTCTGTTCAAACTGGTTGTAACCAGCTGCTCATACTGACGTTAAGGTATTGTTCTCAAAATAAATAATATCAAAATCTTGTAGATTCGATATTATGAGATAAAGCCTTTACCACAAAAATACAATAGTATATAGAGAGTAATGTAAATGCTGAAGGGTTAAATAAAATTTTCACGCTTCCTTTTAAAAATGTACTAAAATATTACAACTAGAATTATGTAAAATGATAATAAAAAATACAATGTACAAACTTTATATTCTTCACCTGACATTTGTAGTTTAAACTCATTTATTTATATTTTTTTAAATGTCTGCCCAAATTGAGGTGTACTTATAAAGCTGTCAAATACGGTAAATGTATTCTGTTAAATCATTATAGGATACAAGCAGAAAAACCACCAAAGGGTGATTTTTCTGCTAGCATGAGTAGTGTGCATATTGATATTATAGGCAAATATATATATGCATTACAAATATTTTACTAGACATGAAAAATGCGCAAGCTCAAAAGTGCCACAGAATGTTATAATAAACCTTCAAAAGTGTGGGACTAGAGTTGTTGCTAAAAAATATTGTAATCATTATATATCGTACATTCTGTGGCATCCTTTATAAAAATAGCTTAAACCAACGAAGCCTTTATTTTTACGCTATTTCACTTAGTTAATTCTTAGAGTGTAACATATAAAAATATGATTTACAACTATAAAATAAATTAATTAATATAATAACAGAGCTGCGGAGCTGAAATTTAGGAAATAATGGAGTATCGGATCCTGAGTTGGAGCCAGTCAATTTTTGGCCGACTCCGCAGCCCTGTATAATACATTTCATATTAAAGTTATTAATAAACCTATTTTACACTGCATGCAAATTACCATGAGATATTGATATTAGATATAAGATACAGCGCAATATCTACAGCTGTAAAAGTACGAAAGCGAAGTAATAATAAGTGGCTTAAGGTAATTCCAATATGAAAGTTTGTAGTGATAAAAATTTGATAATGCAATACGATTGTTAATATTATAGTTCTATGAAAATGTAACAATAGATAACTAAATTATTTTACTATTAGTATATTTAAGAAATTATCATTATAGATTTGATCGTTCATATAAGCATCATATTAATTTTCAACACAATTATTTTGTTACTATGAGTATATGATAATAATATTACGTAATTATTTATAGCTGTTATTACATTAAACATAGATGTATTTATTTTTATATGTTACACTCTAAGAATTAACTAAGTGAAATAGCGTAAAAATAAAGGCTTCGTTGGTTTAAGCTATTTTTATAAAGGATGCCACAGAATGTACGATATATAATGATTACAATATTTTTTAGCAACAACTCTAGTCCCACACTTTTGAAGGTTTATTATAACATTCTGTGGCGCTTTTGAGCTTGCGCATTTTTCATGTCTAGTTTAATATTTTTTTAAGGCAACGCTTGTAATAACTCTAGTTAAACAGGATATATATTAATAATAAATTATCGTTGTAATGTAATTAGATTATGTAATTGTTATTATAAATTATCTTATAAATATTAGTGTAAGATGTATAAAAATATTTTCAGACTTTTAATATAAACAACTACAAAAAACAATCAATATTAAATCAATATATTATACATAATAGAAAACATAAAATAAACAATACAAAAACAAAATATTTACATACAATTGCAATTATCAGTGTATATACATTTTCTTTATATTCCCTGAGCAAATTAATAAGATTTGTTTTTATTGTACATAATTTGATGACTTGTTGGAGTGTATTAAAAGATAGCAACAATTTGTGATTAAATTGTTATCTTAAGCAACTCACTTTTTAATAGTTGTTGGCTGAGCGAAATTGTAAAAGCCTATGAGCAAATATAAAAAAAAATACACAAACAACATTTCCTTGTGTTATTACATTAGATAAAATAATTGAGCAATGTCGTTATATTTTGCTCTTATTGCACATTAATAGTGTTTCTATTTTTCGGCACAAATCCATTACGGCAGTCCATTACTGGTACTTTATTTTATCGAATTAGTAAGTATGAAAGTCGAAGTTAACCTCGGCAGGATTTGAACTTAGAATGCAAAGGACCATAACAATACTGCAAAGCATGGTGTCTGACGCTCTACCAATACTTGTGTTGAGCTGGTCATTAATTTATGGTGGTCGTGCGTGGAGTAGAGCAATCGCTAGTTGAAATATTATGAACAAAACATTTTTATTTGCCGAAGAACATATTTTCAATACTGTTTGTGAATGTAACGAAGGAAATACATTCTGATATGGAACAGTGTACAAAGTGTGTCTGTGAATAACATAATGTTACCTCATGTTGTTGTCAAGACATAATGGATTTCGTATATCCAATTAGAAGATGAAACCTAGCCATCTCGGATTAGTTATATTTCATGCCACGTGTAAACGTGTTTGAGGATAGCAAAATATGCGTGTTTCTTGTCTGGAAACTTTCTGCTAAACTGATTGGTTTCGTTTTTGGCACTATACAATACTCATCCAACAGATAGCTGTATTGGATCCTTGATTGGTTAATATTTAGGTGAGGGTGCTTGATGCAGAGTTAGTGCAAAATGGATCAATGAGTGTAATAATAATAATGATAATAATAATGAAAATATTGTGTACAATGCTGAGGTGCACTACAACTCATCAAAAGTGCATATATAATACATAGGGTAATATAAAAACGTCATGAAAAAAGAACAGTGCATGAGTCATGATATACACATATGTGCATGTGTATGGAAGGGGGACATCAGGTGTAGTTTTGGTGTATTTCGGAATGTATGATGGTTTTAAAGGATGCAGTGTGTCATCAGCTAACAACTGATGCAGGAAGTTTGTTCCATCCTTCAGCAACTCTGAGCATGAAGAAATATTTCCTAAAGTCATGGGAGCTGTGTTGTTTTCTGACTTTGTAGGCATGTCCACGTGTTAGACACATGGAGATCAAAAAGGTGTTCGGGGTTGTTGTTGGTCGGATGGTTAATAACTTTGTGGGTGTTTACCAAGTCCATTGCCAGAGGGAAGCAAAATATTCAGGGTATGGTAGGTGTCTGATGGAGGGTATGCGCTTGGTTGCATGTCTCTGAACAGTTTCCAGGAGGTCAATGTTCTGAGCAAGATAGGGGTTCCAGACTGATGACGCGAACTCCAAGTGTATTCGTACCATAGATGTATACAGCTTTAAATAGATGGCTGGAGAGCAGCTAATGAAGGTCTTGCTGATTGATGCCAAGTCAATCTTAATAAATTGACTGATTTATCTGTTCACTACTGCTAATCCACCGCTGTTTGTACAATTTTTTAGATAATGTCAATTTGAGCTTGAATCATTGGCGTAATGAAATTTGAAAAGATTATAAGCAAATCTTTTTTAAAATACACAGACAACATTTAACTGTATCGTTGCAACATTAGATCTAATAATGGAGCAACATTTGTGCAGAATTATTGTTTGTGCAATAAGATTTTTTTTTTTCTCCTATTGTTGATTTAAATTTCATATGTCGATTATTATAGTTGAATTAATAAAAAAATTAAATATTACATACAAATAGTTTAACATAATAATAAAAAAAATAATCCAACATAATAATAATAAAATAATTTAACACAAAACAAACAATATAGACAAATATACAAGTAAATATGATACAACCAATATTATAAGCATGTTATATACACACTTCAACAGCATTCTAATAACTATTGCCTGTACAGGTAATCAAAGTGTCAATCGAATGTTAGTTTCGTGTTTTAACAGTACAAATTTACAATACACACATAAAACCAGTGTATATACATACATGAGTGTGTATACACATACATGAATGTGTATATACAATATATATGTATATATATATAGACACATATATTCACGGTGCAACGGAACATTAAAATATAGATGCGGGGGGGGGGGGGGGGGTATATATATAGGGGCGCTGGGGATAAAGGAGTGTAAAGCGTAAGTGTGTAATTGATATATTGAAGGAGAGGAGCGTGCAGCGATAGAGTAACAAATATATAGAGAGGGGGAGAGATGGTATTGAAGGGGAGGAGTGCAAAGCGAAAGAGTAAGAGAGATATATATAGAGACGGAACAGATAGAGAGAAACAGGCGTAAGTAACAGTGGAAGAGATATAGAGAGAGGGGGAAATAAATAAATGGAAATATAAGTGTAACAGTATAAGAGATATATAGAGAGGGGGAAATGTGTTATTGAAGGGGAGGAGTGTAAAGCGAAAGCGTAAGATATATATAGAGAGAGGGGGAATAGTATATATATATATATATATATATATATATATATATATATATATATATATAATCTCAACACTTACTCTGATTGGTTGAAAATTAGCCAATGACATACGATCACCACCACCACGGCTATCCCGGGAAAATTTATGAAGAAGTTAGGCATATATGTTAGAACACGAAAAGTGAACATTCTGTTGTTTCACACTTTTCGTGTTCTAACAGATTCACAGTTGTATAAATAACATTACAAATTGTTTGCAATTCTTTCAGAATGAAAATATAAACAGAGCATATGAATAAATTTACAGTAGAATAACATAACAAATAAGTTTTAAATATATACATAAATAACATTACAAATGCTTAGATAACATTATAAATTGCTCGTGATTCTTGCAGTAAGATATATTCTTTTTAATGTTACAATATTAAAGAAAATGTAAAGGAAGGGGTGAACAACCGAGCCAACACCAAAGCAAAAGACAGCAGTGAGGGGTACTGGGCAACCTCTCTAATGATTTTTAAGGCAAGCCAGCACACTCACAGCGTTGCCTCGGGTGATGGCGAGGCTAATGCATTGGAACAACTAAGCACGCTCGCGAGATTCGCCAGTTACCTCTATTAGGCGAGCCGCCAGTGAAGAGAGGAACCTCACAGTCAGCGGACCAACTCCCCCAAATGTCTCGAAAGCCACAGGCTGAAAAATGTAGCTGGCTGACAGATCAGAGTATTTGAGGGTCTTACTCCGCTTGGCTGCAGAAGCTGTGGCCCTCGTCCTAACCGCAGCATCCACGATGTGGGAAAGAGCAAAATAGTTACTAACAGTGGCGTCCCAGACAAGGCACCTGCCTCTCGACCAGGGGTACAGGGTAAGGCCGTCAGGTCTTTTGCCGTCACTTCTGGACAACCCAGAAGGTTCTAAGATTGAGGGGATGTTCGCCCGGGCTAAAGCTCTCTTGAGAATGAGGTTTAGCTCCGTGTGACGCGTGAAGTGGCTGGCATTCAGGTGACCAGAAAGACCATGGAGGCCTGTGAAGTCAAGGAGTTTGCCGCATCGGCACCTCAAACCCATGCAGACGTCAGCTCCCACTCTGAGGGCGATGGAGACACGAAGTTCGTCCAGGCTGAGTAGGCCACCGACGTTGGCCACGGGTAGGGCATCGACCCAGTCGCCTGAGTATTTGTCACTGGCAGATAGTAAGCGGCACCTTGCAAACTGATCTGACTGGACGAAGAGGGAGTCGAAGGTGGCCTTCGAACTTATGCTGTCCCAAGCTCTCTGACTTCGACTATCCTCCACCTTCTCAGGAGGAGACAAGCCCAACTCACTCCGTTGCTGGAGAGCTTCACCCAACTCCCTGTTGAAACTAGTCCATGCTGAAGAGGAGAGGATGCTGCTCACCAGGGTGGAGCAAGTGTGGGTGGAGGAAAGGAAGCAGGGGAGAGAGATATGATACGTAAAATAAAATCGTAATTGAGAATATACACAGAAATTGAAGAGAGACTGTGTTACACTCTCTTCTGTAATCAGTAAAGTAATCCATGATACATTTAAAAAAGACAATATTATATATAAACTGCATTACGGCAACATTTTATGAAAACGTAAAGGGAGAAAATTAGAGATGGAAGTTATAAACCTTACATAATGATGCAAGTATATGAATTTTATATAATGTTGATATACGGCTAAGTGTTAAGATATAATGGGTGCTAACTGGAAGAGTAAACATTTGAATCTTAACATGAATCTTAAAATACATTATATATAAGCATATTTATGTTTAATCAACAGCTACGAAATTTAGATAAATTACATAATATTCATTCATTATTTATTCAAAGTAATCCAACTTATTTTAATAACATCTTCAGAAAAAATAACCCTGACACAGTCCTGCAGTCCTCCAATCATTAGATTAAGAGTTAATAATGTGATTAAATTAGTGAGGTGTATGTGCAGTCAAAGGTTAATGTGCTATTTTTCTTCTATTTAAACAGGCAGTTGAACTAATTTTCCAATCATTTCCCCTGGAAGCTCCCCAAGTCTTCCAACCTCTGCTGTCCCACATTTTTAAATCTATTTTGGAGAATAATGTAAGTGACTCTCACATCATTTCATAGTTTGTGTTGTTCATACTGTTGTGGTTGTTGGTTGATAGTGGAGATGATGGTGCTGGTAGTGGTGATGGTGATGATGGTGTTAGTGCCACTACTGTTGTTGGTTTTGTTGATGTTAGTGTTCTTACTGTTGTTGTTGGTGTTGTTAATGTTCTCATTGTTGTGGTTGTTGATGGTGGTGGTGGTGATGATGCTGATACTACTGTTGTTGGTGTTGTTACTGTTGGTGTTTTTTATGTTGTCACTTGTTTTTGCTGTTAATGTTGTTACTATTGTTGGGGATGATGATACTGTTGTTGCTACTGATATTGTTACTGTTGATGTTAGAATTATTCATGAATATATTTAGACCTTTTGGTACCAACATTATCCCCAAACTAGGCTCTTGTTTTGTGAAACAAAGCAAGCCATTTTTAAGAGTTCCAATATAAATCAATATTGTAAAACATAATTTTATATTATATAAGAACCATTTGTTAAGTTATGTTATAAATACTATCTTAATAATGAAATAATTAATAATTTTAGTAAATCGCTCCAAATTCTCCTGGGCCTCAAATAATCATCCCCTCCTTATTTTCAAATTTTGTCCACTCCCACCTTGCCACTTATTAAATTTTGCTAATCATTCTTTGCCTAAATTTTATTTTAAGTTGTAGTATTCCTGTGATAATTAATTTTCTTTAGACATTAATAATAAACATTATACATGACAAAATACATTACAAGAAATCTTATAAGTTATAAAATAAATAGGGTGGGTTGGGGTCTCAATATGTAAACTAAACGACTAATTCTGGGGGTTTTTTTTTAAATCAAGGGAGACAACCTAGAAAAATTACCGATTATAAACCCAAACACCCACCCACCCATTATTTGGGACCCAAGAGTATATGAAATATAGCGTAGTTCATAAGATATTGTTATGCTGGAGTAAATCCATTTCTAATTAATAAAATACAGCTTGTCAGGCATGGTTACTGTGTGGACTCTGTAAGCCGTAGCATCTAGGAAAGCAGCTCTGAATAAAAATGGATACACGATAGAAAGAACCCTTAAATCCTGATAAGCAACATCCCTAGTGTTGGTGGTACAATAAACTGTACTCTGTTCATATTTGGTGATAGGGAGGGCACGAAAAGGCGCCACGAAAAAGCACCCAGCACTCACTGTAAATGAGGTTGGTGTTAGGAAGGGCATCCAGCTGTAGAAATCAAGCCAAAATCAGTTCCTGTATGAGCAAGGCATGGTCAGCCGACCAGACACTGCCCACAACAGGACAACCCGTCTAACCCATGCTAGCGTGGAAGAACGGACGTAAAACGGTGATGATGATGATGATGATGATGATTCAAAGGAAGTGGTTTCTGTGATATCTATCTATATCTCTGTGAATGTGCTAGTGGTTAGACTGCTGTGCTCATGATCTTAAGGTTGTGAATTTGATTCCTAGACTGGTGATGCATGCTATCTTTGAGCAAGACATTTTATTTCGCGTTGCTCCAGTTTATTCAGCTGGAAAAATGAGTTGCAACATCACTGGTGCCAAGCTGTGTTGGTCTTAGCTTTTCTCTTGGACAACATTGGTGCTGTGAAGAGGGGAGACTTGCATGCATGAGTAACTGCTAGTCTTTCACAAAACACCTTACTTAGGTTTGTGCAATACCCAGTCATGATAAAAAGGGTCCTTTCCTTTCGTCTTTTTAACCCTTTTCATTAGCATATTTCTAATGAAATACTTTGTATCTTAATTAATTAATGAAGAATTTGGGAAAGATTTCATTAAGATGGCATTTGTAACATAAAATTATGTTGGAAAGTTTTCAGTAGGAAACCTTTAAAATCAAAATAGGTTTTTATTTCATAGAAGCAGAGATCATTCTGGGTAGGTTGGTATCAAAAGGGTTAATGTTTATCAGACATTTACTGTTTACATGAAGTGATTCTGTGATATCAATGATTATGTGATATATATCTCATGGTTACAGGCAGTGATTACTGTGATATCAATATTTATATGATATATATGTCATGGTTACAGGCAATAATTACTGTGATATTGATGTTTATATCATATATACCTCATGGTTACAGGCAGTGATAACTGTGATATCAATGTTTATATATTTATCTCATTATTACAGGAAGTGATTATTGTGATATCAATGTATATATATTAATCTCATGGTTACAGGAAATAATTATTGTGATATATCATACTTATCTCATGGTTATAGGCAGTGATTACTGTGATATCAATGTTTATATCAAATTTATCTCATGGTTACAGACAGTGATTACTGTGATATCAATGTTTATATCAAATTTATCTCATCGTTACAGACAGTGATTACTGTGATATCAATGTTTATATCAAATTTATCTCATGGTTACAGGCAGTGATTACTGTGATATCAATGTTTATATCATATTTATCTCATGGTTACAGGAAGTGGTTGCTGTATTATCTTTGCAAATGTATATTATTGGCCGTGTCCTTTTGCAAAATCAGGAGTTTTTCTGGTCATTCCTTGCACAGGAGTCTGCTAAAATGGACAAAGAGGTAATGTGAAATTTGATTGATTGATTGGTGAATGACTATAAAAATCAATTACTAGTGTGTTAATTGACTGGGGAGGTAGGCTATCAATGTGTATACAGTATCATATGTATTGAAGGCATGTGGCATAGTGGTTAGGGTGTTGAAGTCCTGATTATAAGTTCACGGGTTCATTCCAGAAGCAGTGTGTTGTTTGCTTGAGCAAGATGCTTCATTTTGTGTTACTTTTCATGAGAGCACTGGGGACCCTATCATTAAAACACCCAAGAAACCTCCTATGAGATACAACCTTGAAGGATGCCAGTTAAACCTATATAGCTGTGAGTTTAATTTTTTGTTTTCATTTTCAGTGTTGTATGTATAGGCTGTAAAATGTTGTATGTCAATCACTTTTATCATCATTATCCTTTTGACATCCATTTTTCCTTGCTTACATGCAGGGCAAGATTTAATGGGGGGTGGGTGGGGGGTGCAAAGGGGCAATTGCCCTGTGCAGTGTGGGCAGGGGGGGGGGGGCACCAGCTACAGCTGTAGCAATTTATTTGTGCCCTCAGGTGGGTTTTTTTTTAGTTTTAGAAGAGTTAGAATTTTTGAATTTAATACCTGTATGTATAATATTTCAATTCCAATTACTTGCACCAAGCTAGTTTTAATATGTTAAATAAGGGGGTTTGCTGTGTATTCTATTTTTGTGTATGAGGGGCCCCTACCAAACCTGAAGTGCCCAGGGCCTCCCCTAGGTCTAAATCTAACCCTACTTACATGGGTTGGATGGGTCTTTTCCAGCATAGCTTCCCTCTCCCTCCTGCATTCCTTCATTATTTTCTTCGTCAGTTTCAGCATTTTCTGTTACATTCTAAACACCCATGTCTAGGTTTTCCTAACTATTACAAGATGCAGTATTAAAGATAATTGCTTATGCATGGCTAATACTAATCATGTTAATATCACACACAGTAATGGGGTGGCTTACCTAACCATGTGTAAGAAGCTCTGTCTCTTCATGGGTGAAAATATAATAGTTGTCTTTTAAAGAACAGTCAATTACTTGTCAAACGTATAAAGAGTCACTTTAAGGTTTTTCTGTGTACAAAGAGAGCAACAGAATGTTTTTCATATTTTTAAAAATATCTCTGAGTTTTATAAACTAGTTGTATACATTAAATTTATATAAAAGGTGGTTGTGCTGGTGGACACAAGAAAAGAGTGCCCATTCCACCCTGTAAGGTGGTCGTGTTAATGATATGACAAAATCAACCTGGTCCACCCTGTAAAGTGGTCGTGCTGGTGACTTGACAAAAATTACCTGGTCCACCCTGTAAAGTGGTCGTGCTGGTTATGTGACAAAAGCCGCCTGGTCCACCCTGTGAAATGGTTGTGCTGGTGACATGAAAATGTATCCAGTCCATCCTGTTAGATGGTCACTTTGGTGCCATGATAAAAAGTCCCCTGTCCACACTGTAAGGTGGTTAGTGTTAGGATGGGAATCCAGCCATAGAACCCAAGCCAAAATACAGATTTGTATGAGAAAGACATGGTCTCTTGACCCGACTTGTCTCAACATGATGACTCGTGTAACCCATGTAAGCATGGAAAATAGATGTTAAATGATAATGCTGATGAAAGAAAAGGTCCTACTGCATGGCACCTTCAACAAGACTGCTATAACTTCACGTAGACCAGTTATCTTGCGAGAGGATTTGGTAGGTGGACAATCTGTAGAAGTCTCTCCTTTGTGTCTTTTTATGTACACATCATCGCACCTGTTAATCCTTTAGCATTTACATTACTCTATATATACTATTATATTTTCACGGTAAAGGCTTTACCTTACATAATTATCTCACATAATATTGAATCTGAGATTTTGATATTATTTATTTTGAGAACAATACCTTAACATCAGTATAAGTGGCTAGTTACTTCACATTAAAAATTAAACTCTTTATTCTACTTTTGCATATTTTCATATATTGTGGAAGCATATGGCCTAGTGGTAAGGGTGTTGAACTTGAGATCATAATGTTGTGGGTTCGATTCCTGGGCTGGGTTGTGTGTTGTGTTCTTGAGCAAAACACTTCATTTCACATTGCTCCAGTATACTCAGCTGAAAATGAGGACCAGCAATAACTGGGGGTTTAACCCTGTGATGGACTGGCATCTCGTCCAGTTGCTTCATGCCACAAAATCGAGATAAGCACCGGTCTGACAAGCCTCCTGGCTTGAGACAGATTTTAAACTAGACTTAAATATTTTCACAACAATCTGTCTATTAGTAAAGATACTATAAATATTTGAATTAACAAGCATGTTTTTAGATATTTCTTGCTGAATTATAACGGGATGTAAAAAAATATTTTTATTCTAGTTTCTCTTTTTCTCCCAAATATGCATGGTTGTAAAGTAAAACTACTGTTTTTCTTTTTTTTTTTCCAGAGTCGAACATTACTGACCATGTTACTAGACTTGTGGTTCGAGAAGATGGACTCTATAACAAAACCTGAGCACCGCAAGTTGTCGGCTCTGGCCCTGTCTTCGCTACTGACAATGAACCTAAGGTCTGTCTTAGCATTTGTTTATATTTTATAATCTATGTACACCCTGTGTGGTGATTGGCAATAAGAGATTCATCCCACTGTAGAAACCATGCCAAAAAGGGTTGAGAAAACTCCTCAGTTGTGTCTATAGCGCAACAACCTCTCTAGTGTTGGTGATCTATTTGATAAATGCACCCAGTAGTGAGACCTGGGCGTTGAAGGTGGAAGACTTACGTAGATTAGAGAGAAACGAAGCCTGCATGCTCCGATGGATGTGTAACAGTAATATACGTGAACGACAAAGCATAAATGAATTGAGAGAGAGACTAAGCATAAGAGGAATCAAATGCTGTGTGCAGGAGAGGCGGTTGCGCTGGTATGGACACGTGATGCGTATGAAGGATGACAGCTGCATAAAAAGGTGCAGAGCACTAGAAGTCGATGGAAACCGCGGAGTGGGGAGACCCAAGATGACCTGGGATGAGGTGATAAAAGCTGACCTTACCCAATTACACCTCTCAAAGGCAATGACACACGACCGTGACCTCTGGCGTCACGCAGTAATACAGAGTACCCGACCTCCCATGAGTACAAGCTGAAGCATATAGACAATATGCCCCCACCGCAAGGTGGTCGTGGAGGTGCCACGGCAAAAAAACACCCATCCCACACTGTAAAGTGGACGTGTAGGCGCCACGAAAAAGCACCCAGCACTCACTGTAAATGAGGTTGGTGTTGGGAAGAGCATCCAGCTGTAGAAATCAAGCCAAATCAGTTCCTGTATGAGCAAGGCATGGTCAGCCGACCAGACACTGCCCACAACAGGACAACCCGTCTAACCCATGCTAGCGTGGAAGAACGGACGTAAAACGGTGAGGATGATGATGACCCAGTACACTCTGTAAAGTGGGGATAGGAAGGGCATCTAGCTGTAGAAAACTTGCCAAACAAAGGTTTGGTAAGACTTCAGTTGTGTCAAAGATATGATAGTCTCTCCAGTGTTGGTGTCACAATAAAATGCATTTGGTAGAGCGCAGGATTATATGTAAATGAGATGCAGACGCCGGGCCAGTCTGAGAGTTTAGTAGTCCTTGAGTACTGACTCAATCTGTGAAGACCCATCCAACCCTGTTAGCAGAGAAAACGGACAATAAAGGGTGCTGATGAATCTACAATATATTAGTGGAGCATTACCCTGTAGTCTGGTTTGCTTCTCCGTATTCGTAGAAGGTGGCAGAGCCAGTCTTGTAGATCTATATGATAAAATGTACTTTGTACACTCTGTAAAGTGTTGGAGCTGATATCACTGTAAAATTCACCCAGTACACATTGTAAAGTGATAGTGCTGGTGCCGTGATAAAATACAACCTATACACTATAAAGTAGTAATGATGGAACCATGATAAAATGTACTCTGTTCACTGTGTAAAATGGTATTGCTGGTGTCATGTGAAAATGCACCCAGTAGACTCTGTAAAATGGCAGTGTTGTGCAGGAGCCATGATATAATGTTCCTTGTATACTCTGTAAAGTGATTGTCATTAGAAAAGGCATCCAGCTCTAGAAACCATGTCACACATGGAATGTATGAGCAAGACTGCTCTCAGACCTGTCTAGTCCCAGTCTGTGGTGATCCATTCACCCCATACCATCATGGAAAAATAAATGTAAAATGACATTGATGGTACATGTGTAGTTTTGAGTTTCTATAGTGGTGAAAGGGGATTGTTTAACCCCAGAGCAGCCCTAATTGAATATGTGTATAATCAGACATTCCGGCTGTGAATATTTCTTCTCTCTCTTTTTTTTTCCTGGCATGGTGTATCTTGGATTACATTATCTAATGTGTCCTTCTTTGTTGTGAACCCCAGGTCAGCTTTGATTCAGCATAGCAAGGAAGATGTGGGCAGAAATGGTGAAAGCTGATTTCAGAATATTGAACCTCCCAAAGGAGATGACAAAAGAAGGCAACGGGTGGTGGAATGCTGTCCTTGAAAACAAGTGTCCAACCCATGAAAACAATGGAAAAAACGGACATAAAAATGTTGTTGACAATGTTCCAAACACCAACTTAATAATTTAAAAAATTAGTCATTTCTTTAAATCATTCTAAAATATAAAAAAAATTATTTGAAACAAACAGAAATGTGGTTCAGGAAAGAGTTAAACTAAGATCATTTTTCTTAATATTTTAATAAATTTTTTTTTAGTAAAATCTGTTATGAAAAGATACACACACACACCTATATCTTTAAGAAGGTGTAGTTTGCCTGAAGCATTAAATGTTAGTAATAATGATAACAAAGTTGTTGGAATGTTAACCTGAAGGTGTTTAATTAGTCTTTAATATTTCAGGATAAAATCCCTTTGTCAAAAGAAGAGTTGGGGAACTAAACTAGTTAACATAAACAGACTTACTACCACACCTCTTTCCACCTCAACATAGCTTAGATCACATACCACATGATCCATTCATTACTTCCAGCATTAAAAAAACACTTTAACCCTTTAGCATTTAAACCGGCTGTATCTGGCCAGAATTTTCTCACTTCTTTCTGTTCAAACTGGCTTTAACTGGCCACTCATACAGATGTTAAGGTATAGTTCTCAAAATACATAATATAAAAATCTCATAGATTCGATATTATGTGAGATACTATGTGAGAAAAGCCTTTACTGTGTAAATACAATAGTATATATAGAGTAATATTAATGCTAAAGGGTTAAGATTGAAAAATGCCAGCATAAGAACAACACCAAATATCCTTCTCCGACTTTGATCCCTCAACTCTTTTTTTTTTTTTATGAAGGGTTTTTACCCTGAAATATTAAGTAATAATTAAATGCCCCTCCAAGGTAACAATCCAACAACTTTGGTATCATTTGGCAGTATCGTTAGATAGTCGCCATGCTTTCCAGCATAGTTACGTCCCTTTACGGTCTGAGTTCAAATCCCGCCGAGGTTAACTTTGCCTTTCATCCTTACGGGGTCGATAAAATAAAGTACCAGTATTGTACTGGGTAATTGCTGGCCTTCTGCCAAAAGTAGAAACAATTATTTTTAACATTTCATATCCTATTAACATTACTGTCACTCCAGAAAAAACACTATTTTCTGTATATATCTTTGTTGCTTTTCTTATATTTTAAAAAATTTGGTGACAACTGGGTAGAGAAAAATCTAGTCTTGTTGATGACATAACCTCTTGAGTGTTGGTGCCACAATAAAATAATCTCAGCACACTGTAAAGTAATTGGTGTTAGAATGGTTATCTGGTTGTATAATCCATGCCAAAATATGTAACATACAAACATGATTTACTTTTGTTCCAAATAATATGTGTATTAGTGGAAAATCGATAATTTTCTAGGTTGTCTTCCTTGATTTTTAAAAACCAGAATTAGTCGTGACCCCCAACTAATCTTATTTGTTTTATAACATATGGGATTTTTTGTAACATACTCTTTTTTTACATATATAATGTATTTTAAAGTCTAAAGAAAATTGTTGCAGGAATGTTAACCACTTAAAATAAAATTTTGCTAGAGATAGATTAGCAAAATTTAATAAGCGGGAGTGTGTGTGTGTAGAAAAATCTGAAAAATGAAGTGGCGGGGTTTATTTGAGACCGAAGAGTAGTCACCTGAACTATCCTGGAGGGCAATAACTCCGAATAAGAACTGACTCTTATTATAGCGACAAAACCAACTCACACCAGCATGGAAAGCACATGTAAAATGACGATAATGGTATCTCTTATTTAAAAAAAAATTCAAATATCAGTTATCACATATATTTTATTGTTTCCTTTTTGTTTTTGTGACTTTTAAAAAAAAATTGTTTCAGCCCTATAACAGAGAGATTTTCCGGAATCCTAAATGTGTGTGTTGAAGTTCTTCATGATATATGCCGGGCTGACTGTGATACTGGGAAGCAGACAGAGTAAGTTTGACAACAAGCTATATTTTATGAACTCTTCTCATCACATAATGATTTAGCAGAAAATATCTAAAAATTTCTTTGTTAATTCAAATGATTATAATTCTTTTACTAGTAGTCATATCATTTTGAAAATTTGCAATATTAGAATATAGACGATCAATTTTTAATGTGGTGCAGTCATAGTGTTTTGTACTTTTTTTGATGATAAAAACACTTAGTTCACTCTGTAATGTGTAGTTCTGTTGTAAAGTGGAGGTGATGGCTCCACAATAAAATGCACTCAGTACACTCTGTAAAGTACCTTCGATGGTACTGTGATAAAATGCACCCAGTACACTCTGTAATGTGGTATTGAGAGTACTGTGATAAACTGTACCCAGTACGCTCTGAATTGGTTTTGATGGTACTGCAATAAAGTGCACCCAGTACACTCTGTAAAGTGGTTTTGATGGTACTGTGATAAAATGCACCCAGTACACTTTGTAAAGTGGTTTTGATGGTACTGTGATAAAATGCACCCAGTACACTTTGTAATATGGTATTGAGAGTGCTGCAATAAACTACCCAATACACTCTGTAAAGTGGTTTCAATGGTACTGTGATAAAATGCACCCTGTAAAGACAGTGTATTTCATTGGAAATCTGGTAAGGGAAAGGTTAATGTATGTTTCAGCTGTCTTGTCATTGGGGAAGAAGAAGATGCTGAAAACACTGAAGAAAACACAGACACAGAACATGAGAAAAGGAAACAAATGGTAAGTTGATTGTATGGCTGGCTATATCATATGTTGATAGTTTATATGTAACACTTCTGGATACACTAGATTTGGCTGTATATATATATATCATCATCATCATCATCAACGTTTAACGTCCGTGTTCCACGCTTGCATGGGTTTGGACGGGGGTAGTCCCACTTGAGGCAAGAGTGATTGTTTTGCTCGCATAGGACTGTCTGGCAGGTTTTCTACAGTTGGATGCCCTTCCTAACACCAACCACATTTACAGTGTGGGTCTGGGAGGTTTTTACCGTGTTGCCTACACGGCCACATTACAGCGTGGACTGTGTGTTTTTTTGTCGTGACACCTACACGATCTCATTTGTTTCGGCCTGGATGGCGCGGCACCAACATAACTTTACATAGAACGGGGTGGTGTGGATGGGGTGGTGGTGGTGGTGGGACGGGGTGTATTTTGTTAGAGATGCCTACTGGCAAGGCGGGTCTTCTCTGTTACTGAGTACCGCCAAAGGTCTCGGTCCAGTGACATTGTCTTGGAGAGGTGTAAGTGTGTGAGGTCGGAGTTTATCAGCTCATCCCAGGTTTTTCTAGGTCTGCCTATTCCGTGGCTACCGTCTATCTTTATTGCCCTGCACTTTGTTATACAGCTATCGACTTTCATGCGCATCACGTGTCCATACCAACGCAGCCTTCTCTCGAGTAAACAACATCTGATCCCTCTTATCTCTAATTTTTTCCTTAGTTCGTTTATGCTTTGCCGTTCACGTATATTACTGTTACACATCCAGCGACGTCTAACCCATGCTAGCGTGGAAAATGGACGTTAAACGAAGATGATGATGATGATATACCACTGTAAAGTGGTCGTGTAGGTGTCATGACAAAATAGCACCTAGTCCATACTGTAAAGTGGTCGTGTAGGTGCCATGGTAAAAAGGCACCCAGTACTCTCTGTAAATGATGCTAGTGTTAGGAAGGGCATCCAGCTGTAGAAATCGAGCCAAAATCAGTTCTGTATAAGCAAGACATGGTCACCTGGCCTGGTGTTACCCACAACAGGACAACCCGTCTAACCATGCTAGCATGGAAGAAAGGACATAAAATGGTGAAGATGATGATGATGTACATGCTCATGTTTCCCAGTGTTTGACTGGATTATAAACACATCGGATGAGTTTCGAATAAGATGCGAAAATTGGTTAATGATGATTATCATTTATTTCAATTTACAGGGAAATTCGTATTTTATGGCATGTTTACATGCCTACATATTAGATATGTGTATATATTATACACGTTAGTGCAGTCTCGAATACACACTGTATTTATACAGAAACTTTATATACACACACACACACCACTTGTGGCTATATTTATATACACACACACACATATCACTTGTGGCTATATTTATACACACACACATGCACCACTTGTGGCTATATATGGGTAACAATAATCTATAACCCTTTGACCTAGAGGGAGTGATCACTCCCTTCCTACCTGGCATGTTCCAAATAATTTCCAGTTCTGTAGATCAGCACAAGTGAGTGCTATGAACATTTATATTATAATGGTGTGCTTATACTATGTGTCCTACGAAATAATGTGTGTTTCTTATGTATTTCTATGTTAAATCCAATGTTTTCTCAATTTCGCCGTCATCCATGTTTTTCTTGTTCCATTCTCATCATTTAATGTCCATTTTCCCTGTGTTAAATGATGACAAATGATATGAAGTGTCCTCCATTAGAAATATGGTAATATAAGGGTTAAAGATAAAAGAGTGTGTGTCATTGAAAATAAAGAATCTGGAGGGATTTAGTTATGTAATTAACTTGCTCACTATGAAGAAACTCTTGCTAGCAGGGAAAGCAGACGTTAAAATGGTGACGATGATGGTGGTGATAAAGCTGGTGTTTGGAACATAATTTAACCCTTTAGTTATTAATCTGGCCAAAACTAGCTCTGGTTCTATGAAATAAACCCATCCATTTTAAAGATTTCCAATTTAAATTAAAATCTTTCAACATAATTTTACATATGAACTTTATATAAGTTACTATTTTAGTAATGAAATAATTAATTATTTTAGTAAATCTCTCAAAATTCTTCATTAATTAATTGAAATAGAGTGTATTTCATTAGAAATGCAGTCATGAAAGGGTTAATAAAGGTTTTTTTCATAAAATTATGATGGAGGTTTTTTTAGATATCAATATATTAACCCATTAACCCTTTTCTAATGATGTTTAGAATTCCTCTTCCGGTCTGTTCCTCTTCGCACCAGTCGCCATTGAGATCTCAGGCGTACTTGGACCAAGTACTGTCAATTTCCTCTACAAGATCGGAACGTCGGCGGCCCATCTGAGGAAGGAGTTGGAGTGGCTTTTGCAGCGGGTGTCGCTGCGGGGATATTTTGCGGTCTTGTTCATGGAGCATAGCCCCATTACCGCTGCACCCAAGGTCCAGAGCCCAACCACCTCACCCCTCCCCATTCTTCTGGGACATAGAGTCCTTGCCATTCCCTTCCTTTTCTGGGTTTTTAAAAATATTTTCTTATTTCATATTCCATTGTTTTGGGCATCCTTGGCGTTAGAAAGGGCATCCTTGGCATTAGGAAGGGCATCTAGTTTTAGAAAACCAGCCAGAAACACCCCTATATGAATGAGATACGGTCACCCGACCCAACTTTCCTCTAAATGGGACCCAACTAGCCCATGCTAGTGTGGAAGATAGATGTTAATTGATGATGATTATGATATTTTCTCAATCTAAATTTTCTTTTTTTCTTTCTCTATTAAATTGTGATAATATAAATATTTTAGAAGAAACATTTTGTATATCATTGAACCATCAACTGTTTCATATAGTTTGGTATCAGAAAGGCTAACAAACTGTTTTTTTTTTTTTCTTCTGTATTTCAGTTACTCCGCCATGATCCGGTACATGCTGTTTCTCTCAAAGAGTTTGTGGTTTCTCAACTTACCCTGTGCCAGCAGTTACATGGTCAGCTGATGTTTGACCAACTTATGGCCAACGTAGACAAAGATATACTAATACAACTACAGGAACTCACATCCTGAACTCCCTGATCAACTCCTCCCCTAGTTGACCACCACCACCACCACCACCGCTTGTTTGCCAATTTTGTCTTCTGCCATCTTCCATTTTTCTTCTGCTGTCTTCCATATTCTATCCCTTTTCTCCCTTCCTTTCTTTTTCTCTTTTTCTTTTCTTTTTCTCACTTTTCATTCTGTCTTCATTTTTTGCTCTTTTTTCTTTTCTTTCTTTTTCCTTCTGTTCTTTGGTTTTCTCCATGTTTTTTTTCTTTCATTCCTTTCTTTGTCTTCTACCTATCTTCTTGCTAGTGTTGTTGCTCTTTCACTCTCTCTCTCTCTCTCTCTCTCTCTCTCTCTCTCTCAATACAACTCCCATGCTAGTGTTGTTGTTGTTCTCTCTCTCCTCTCTCTCTCTCTCTCTCTCACAACTCCCATACAGCATAAAGCCAAAACAAACAAAAATATTTGTTTTCTAAATGGGAAGATTTGAAGAAAAACAAAATTTTGATTGAGGAAGCAAAACAAAGGAAAATATACCCTCACCGCTACTAATATCACCACCACCACCAACAACAATTAAACAGAGCAGGGCAAAGAATGCCCCCTAACTCATCTGCAACATCTATGATGATGATGATGATGATGATGATGGAAAACAGGTAAAAAAAAAAATGAATATAATAGATAAAAATGATAATGGTAATATGAACATAATAATGATGCAACATGTTTTATGGTTATTTTCCCTGCTAAAGCTTTGTGTGCCCTATGACAGGTTTTATACACATTAAAGGCCCTTTTGGAGGCAATGTCTTGTCCAACCTATGCTGTAAAGGTGCCTGGTCTAGTGGTTAGGGTATTGGAGTCTCAATCATATGGTTGTAGGTTCAATTCCTTGACTGAGTGGTACATCATGTTCTTTAGTAAGACACTTCATTTTATGTTGCTTTTCATGATAGATCTGGCACTCCTGTCATTGAAACACCTAAGAAACCTATGAGATGCAATCTCATTGGCAGCCAGCTAGTGCTGCAAAGGTGTGAGCTGTAAATCTTATTTCTAAACCTGTAACCCATGCCAACTTGATGAAGAAGAAAAAAAAAATCCTATATAAAATGATGCTCTACATTTGGATGCTTTTATTGGCGTAAACACTTTAGGCTGTCTTTTACTTCACTTCTATTCTAAACTGGATAAAGACAGCAAAATGACAACAAAGCAAGACTGATGCAGTAGATTAACAAGAGGTACCTTATACTCATTCCACTCCCATTCCCCACAAAACAAGAACCCACTCTGCTGCACACGACAACAACACACGGATGCACCGGGTATTGCAGCAGAAACTTGTATGAAACTGTTGAAATAATAATAATAATAATAATAGTGGTGGTGGTGGTTGTGGGGAAAATGGTGAAGGGGTGGATTTCTGAAACAAAGATATGAAATTTTTTGAAATTTTGTTCCTAGTTCTTTTGGTTGTTCCACTCCAACCGTTTAACCATTTAAGCATTTTCCCCGCGGTGGAACTGGGTTTAAGGAATATTGTAATACATAATGTAATAATTCTTGGATGTAAAATGGAAGAGAGGAAAACAGATGTGATGTGGTTTAGAAGGGAAGAAGAAACATTGCGCCCCCTCTCTTTCTCTCTTTCTCTCACACACACATATACACCTATAATGACCCATCATAGCCATAACACATTGGTGTGTGTGTGTGTGTATATATATATATATATATATATATATATATATACATACATACATACATACATACACATATACATATAATGTATATATATTATAGAATGTTTGTGAATACCTTGTTACTATTAGTTTCAATAATGCTCCAACAGGTTCTGGTTGATTGTACATTGTTAGACAAAGTTAGACACCTCACCTCTTGTAGTTCTCAACTGAGTAATGTGTTGTTGTGAGAAAAAGTAAGTTTCCCCTTTTTTTGTGCATTGTAAACATCCTAGGTGTAAAAATGTTTCTATTTTTTCTCATAACTAAAGGGAGGTATTTTGTGAGTGTATGGTGGTGAATTGGCAGAATCAATAGAATGTTTTGTTGTATTGGTTCCAATTCTCTACTCTCTGAGGTCAACCATTCGAGGTTGATACAGTACTACTCTAGGGTCGTTTCTTTCTCTGTATCTCTCACTTCCTCTCTGGAGAGGGATGGGCTCTGCCAATTTTAAATGCTCAATGCGGCAGCCAGGGCTCATGGATGGATCTTATGAATTTGTGAACTATTTTGAAACTGACTTAGCGAAAACCAGCTCTCATCATCATAATCATCATGTCTGTTTTCCCTGCTAACATGGGTTGGATGGGCCTTCACAAAACGAGTCAGTACTCAAGCGAGGCTACTAACCTTCCATACAGCCCAGGGATCCATATCTCGCTTACTGCTCTCATTCTATGAAAGAAAATGACTAATTTTAATTTTAAATAGTTCCTATTTTAATTATCTTCCAACATAGTTTTATATAAGAACCATACGATAAGTTACTATCTTAGTAATGATATACTTAATAATTTTAGTAAACCCTTCAAAATTCTTTGTTAATCAATTGAAATAGTGTCTTTTATCAGAAATATAGTCACAAAATGGTTAATGATTCTGCTGTCTTGTAAAAAGTACAATTGGTTCAAATTGATATTAAAAATATAGAAATATGGATAAAGGAAAGGGGAGAAGGTAAAAGATCAGCACAGAATCTAATAATTCTGGATCCATGCACTTGTTGCTCAGAACTGCATGACTACAATGCCTTGCTCAGGGTGGCTGGGTCTTGTTATGTAATATAACTTATAAACATATTTATACCTAGCAAACACCTTAATTTCACTGTGTCAACAGCTTCATTAACCCATCTGTTACTATACTCTAAGGAAAGACACTATCTAAGGTTTTCAAATTTTGAGAATAATCAAGAATTTTGAAAGATTTAGTAATGTAACTAACTTTCTCATTATTAAACTGTTTAGAGTAAAATTTAACAAAGGTTCTTACATAAAATTATGATGGAAGGTTTTTAGATGAATATAAACATTTTAACCCTTTTTCTTACCATATTTCTAATGAAAGATGCTGCCTATGATTTTCAAATTTTGAAATTATAGAAGTTGGAGGGATTTATTAATATAACTGGTGTTTGGAACATAATATCACAAAGGGTCTTCTTCTTCGCCCACTTTTCCTCAAACACTCCCTCAAGCAGGTCCTGTCAGAAGCAACTGTCTCCAACTAATCCCCAAGCAAGAATGACAAAGGTTCGTACATAAAATAATACCCTATAATTTCATAAGGAGTTCATGCCACATAAATGTGTATATATATATATACATACACACACACACTCGCATAGATATAGATGTGTGTGTCTATATGTATGTACGTATTCAGAGAAGTTGCTGCAGCTCACAGAGGAGATGACAAAGGACCATAAATGGAAAGTTGGTATGCTAGAAAAGACCTGTCCAATGCCTGTAAACATAGAAAAGTGGATGTAAAACCATGGTGGTGATGAGAGCTTTTAGATAAATATAAACATTTAAAAAAATCTTTGTATAGTAGAAGGGCAGTTTAATATCAAAATGGTTAACAAAAAGTTTTTAAGCCCTTTAATTTGTTCCCAAGTTATTCCATAACTAATTTTTTTTTCCATTTAAAGATGTCCCCTCCCCACTCAAGTGTGTTTAGAATACACCAGACAGAAGTGTGGGAATTTTCTTCATAACTCATCTCTTAGTTCAATTGCTTGACCTGTTTTAGTGTTTTTGAAGCTGGATGCAATGGTAGCTTCACAAGTATTCTACAATTGTATTATATATGTATATATCATTTAATATCTATTTTTCCACACTTGCATGGGTTAGATGGGTTGTCACATTATGAGACAAGTCAGGTCAGATCACCCACATTTTGCTCATACGGATCTGTATTTTGGCTTGGTTTCTACAGCTAGATGCCCTACATATATTTACATATATATTTCTATGCAAGCATGGAAAAGCAGATTTAAAAGCATGATCATTTACATATGTGTATATATATATATATATATATCAATGATATTAATAAATGGAAACTATCTTTATAAAACCATATTTGGTTTTATAAAGTTAGTTTCCATTTATTAATACCATTGATATTATACTCCAGAAAATTTTGTAGAGTGCTTCGAATCTGTTATAATTAAATTTGTTGAATAACCAACAAATTAAATAACTCTTGCTTATATATATATATATATATATATATATATATATATATATATATACATACATATACATATATATACATACATATACATATGTATTTTGGGTTCTGTCACTCTGCATAGCACCTTAGGCAAATGTCTTCTACTGGAGCCTTGAGGTGACTAATGCCTTGTGAATTAATTTAGTGTACAGAAACAATACAAAACTTGTCATATATGTTTGTGTGTCTCTGCTTTACATTTGATATCACTATTTTAACTGGTGATATTTATGTATGTCTTGCACAAACAAAAGTCCTGTGGCTCATTGGTTAATCGTGTACCTTGCTTTAAAAAAAAAAAAACCAACATACAAACAAATAAGGGTAGACACCTGCATGGGCATTTGTCCCTAGAATTATGCTTCAAAAAGTCCCATTCAACCCATTTCAGCATGGCATTGAAACATTTGTAAAGATGATCATAATGGGAGATAACATAATTACTAGGGGTCAACAAGATTGGAAGGTGGTGTATGAATAAAAGAATAAGAGGGATATTGTAGAAGTTCAGCACTTATTTGTAAAGTTTTGATTCCTTGCACTTGATCCCCAGAATTGTGTAAACAATATCTCTGTGTGACTGTGTCCACTTGTTTGAGTATTTGCAGTTACCAAATGCAATTTTATGACAACCCCTTTAGTTTATTCACAAGTTTATTTCTCCATACTGTAAACGTGGTTGGTGTTAGGAAGGGCATCAGGCTGTAAAAATCCAGTCTGAATTTTACAGTTTTGTCTGAGCAAGGTATGGCGCAGCCAATCTGACTAGACTTGTCTCATGTGGGTGACCAGTCTAACCCATGCTAGCATGGAAAAAATGGACATTAAGTGGTGATAATGATAATATGTATAGTGAAGGCGTGTAGCTAAGTAGTTAGAGAATTGGATTCACAATTGTGAATTTGTGAGTTTGATTCTTAGACTGGGCGATGCGTTATGTCCTTGAGTAAGACACTTTATTTCACATTGCTCCTTCTGCCTGGATTTGCGACTGGTAGATAGTATTAGCAATTGGAAAGACCAATGGAAACATTGTTTCTTGGTCTGATTTGACGAGCTTCACCCCACTCATTAAGCGAATGAGGTCTGGGATCTTGTTGATTGACTGTTTTATATATATATATATATAATCATTGTCGTTTTAACGTCCGCTTTCCCTGCTAATAAGGATATATATATATTAGCACCAAGTAAAAAAAAAAAAAAACTTGGTGGTCATAGGCCGTTGAAATGGACCTACAGTTTGACTCTTACTGGCAGTACTGATGGTTCATCTGCAGTCAGTGTCTGACAAAATAGTCAAACAGTATCCATATCCTTGCAGTATTAAAACAAAATTTAGGTGTATAGAATTAATTGTATAACACTTAAGTCATACAATACATGACAAAAAGGGCTAATTAGACCTGGAGATGAAGGTACATACAGAGAGGACAGAGAACATGATGCTCTGAGAAAGAAATTTGGGCTAGTTTTAACCAGCACAACAATATATACATACACATACACCTCAACCCTTTTGTAACTGTTTCTAATGAAAAGCATGGTTTATGATTTTCAAATTCTTCTGAAAATACTTAAGAATTTGGAGGGATTTAGTTATATAACTATCCTTCTCATTATTTCGAACATAATTCTTACATAAAATTATGATGGACAGTTTTTAGATAAACTCTTTAAAATAAGCAGCTTCGTATGATAAAAGCATGGCCACTTTCAGGTGTATTATATGCTTTTCTCTCAATGAAATAAATTCTGTACAATATTCAGAGACTTACAGGGTTTATATTGGAATAGGAGGAATGTGAAAAATAGGTGTTAGATTGTTTAACACTGACTGTATGTTGTCTGTCATAATTTGGCAGGATTTTACTGGCTGGATGCCCTTCCAATCACCAACCACTTCATGCTATGGTCTAGCTGTGTTTATCTTGGCAGTTAACAGTTTAAATGTCTACCTTCTGCTGGGGTTTCTGAAATCTCTGGTAGGAGTTAATTAGTAGGAACAGTTTAGTCACGTTACCTAGTGGTTAGAATGTTCAACTCATGATTATATGGTCGTGGGTTTTATTCCTGGACTTGGGCAATGTTTTGTGTTTTAGAGGAAGATGCTTTCTTTCAAGTTACTTTTCATGATAGGACTGAGGCCCCTATCTTTAAAATATCCTGTAAGATGCAGCCTCATAGGAGGTCAGTTAAACTTCCATATGAGTTTGAACTGCAATTTGTTTTTGGTGGCAACATGTCTAGTATTGGAAACATTGTTTCTGTTATTTTGAGTAGTGGTGATGGTGGTGGACAGCATCTGGTTTGCAGTAGACATTATGGGTGAAGTGTTCTACTGAAAAACTATCCTTGAGATAATGGTAGACAGGATGTTGTTGTATGTTGAGTTGTAAGTGGTGGATTAGCAGAGTCTATATAATGAAAGACAACACAATTCCTTGCAGTATTTGTTCTGGTTTTCTGCATTCTTGAGTTAAAATCCTGCTGAGGTTAAGTTTGTCTTTTTTTCTTTTGGAGGCTAAGAAATAAAGTACCAGTCCAAGGCTTTGGATTAACAGAATTATTAGAGTTGTCAGACAAGATGTGTCCTTGTGATATTTATTCTGGCTCTGTGTTCTGAGTTTAAATTGTGGTAAGGTTAACTATATTTTATCAACCCTGAAAGGATGAAAAGCAAAGTAGTAGTCCAGGTTAATGGACTGACAGAATTGTTGTGTTATTTGATTTGTTCTGGCTCTATGTTCTGAGTTCAAATCCTGCTGTGGCTTATTTGGGTGGTTAGAATTAATCCATTCCTTGGTTTAACACCACCACCTGGCCTTTGGATGCCTTTAGCAGAGTTCACTTTGTTGCAAGCATATGGGCTACGTTTCCAATTTGATAATAACTTCCTCTGTCATTCCCATCAGTGTTGGAGGCCTAGGAATGGGTTACAGTACTACCTTTCTCTGCCTTGTTGAACAGTAACAAAAAAAGAAGTCAATAGAAAGTGTGTGTGTTTATAACGACTAGTTATCCTGTATGATGTGGTGGTCATCAGTTATGGAGATATATGTGACAACACTGGTAGTTTCATGTATAAGATGACTACAAGTGTTTTATGGTTATTTTTTCCAGCTAAAGCAAGAGTTAATCTTGGGGGCCTTCCTTGTGCCAATCCTTTTAGTCACTTCTTATGACATGTAGAGATACACTGCACCTGTTCTAAGATGACAAAAGAAATATTTAGTAGTTGTCTTCCATCAGATGTTTTCTCTGCAAATAGTTGTTTTAGTACCAGTAATTCCTATCTATCAATGCATTGATGTGTCCGTCTGTCTAGCTGACTTAGTAGGGTATGTTCTTTTACACTTTATATGCTTTCCTGTGTGTGTTGGTATTGACAAATGATCTTAATCATTTGTTGAATATTCAGTTTTTTTCTTTAGTTTTTTTCCTGTATGAAGTATGTGATGACAAAACTATAAGTAATCATGGATTATGTTACCACATAACTGATGATTTTAGCCACTGGTTTATATATATATAGTTCCACAACAGTTAGCAAACCATCTTCGAGGACACGTTTCCTCGAAGATGGTTTGCTAACTTTATACCAAACTCATCCTATGGACTGAGTGCTCTATACTATGGATGTAACCTCCCAGTGTTCTACCACTATATATATATATAAAAATAAAATTTAATATAGAAATAGCTTCTACGGGACTAGAACTGTTTCATTCGAATGAAACAGTTCTAGTCCTGTAGAAGCTATTTCTGTACTAAAATTGATGTTTACACTCTACTAATGTATTAAGTACTTTACTTACTGTGGTGACCCTGACTTAACCTGGGACTATCTCTCTCACACATTATGGACATTGTATACACCTTGCTATATATAAGCAGCTGTCATGCCTTTACATTACATATACCAAACTAAGCTACGCAGGCTTAACCAGAAGGCTTGCATTGCTACTGATATTGTAGACTTTGTATACATCTGCTCACTCTGCATCAGCAACTGTTGATGTTACATAAATATACTGAACATTTTTGCATTGTAATGGCAGTGGTCGGAGTTGACACCTGGTTATTCAGAGTCCTAGTCTGGCTCCACAGTGTCCAACCCCCTTTCTCAAATATAATAATTTCAGTTTACAAGTTGACAAGCTGATAAACCAAAATTTTGAAACTTCTTGCTCTGACCATACTAAGTATATTACTAAACCTGTATTTTCCACTGCACAGTCCATACACCCTTTAAAGTCTAGTAATATGCCTTAGACAGCTGCTTAGTTGGCCTAATCATAGTGCAGCCCTGACAACAGCTTGTCAACTGTTATAGTACTGCATTATAGATTTCATCTCTCTCTCTCTCTACCATCCTCTGGTCTCCACTGGATTCTCTTTGTGGATGTCAGACACAAGAAGAAAGTGTTAATCAGATTTAACCCTTTCATTCCATATTTATAATGAAATACATTATATTTGAATTAATGAATGAAGAATTGGGAGGAATTTACTAAAATCATTAGTTATTTCATTATTAAGATGGTATTTAAGGCGGTGGGTTGGCAGTATTGATGGAGTGTTGGACAACTGCTTAACAGTATTCTAGCTCTTTATGTTCTGAGTTCAAATCCCACCAGGATCAATTTTGCTTTTCATCCTTCCAGGGTCAATAAAATAATGACCTAGTGAAGTACTAGGTCAATATAGTCGACTTTCCCTCTCCCCCTAAATTGCTGGCTGTGTGCCTAAATTATAAACCATTATTAAATTGGTATTTGTAACATAATTTAACAAATGGTTCAAATTATGTTGGAAGATTTTCATTTAACCTTTAGCATTTAAACCAGCCATATCTGGTCAGAATTCTCTCACCTCTTTCTGTTCAAACCAGCCATAACCAGCTACTCATACCGACGTTAAGGTATTATTCTCAAAATAAATAATATCAAAATCTCATTGATTTGATATTATGTGAGGTAAAGCTTTTACCACGAAAATACAATAGTAAATATAGAGTAATACAAATGCTAAAGGGTTAAACAAGAGCCCTTTAAAATGGGTAGTTTTGTTTCATTGAATCAGAAGTGGGTTAGGTATCCAAGGGGTTAAATGTCTTGCGCTAATTTAGTTACGTTTTCCGAGTTCAGATTTGTGCTGGAGTCAATTTCATTTTTGCCTTTTCAGGTGAGGTTTGTGGGGGCAGAGTTGATAAATTAAAGTACCTGTCAATCAGTGCTTGGGTGGGGGTGGAAGTGGCTTTGGTGTTCATTTAATCATTTCCACCGCTAAATGTTGTTTTCATGTGTATGGTCTTAGGAGCCAATATATATATATATATAATTTCATTTAGAAGTGTCTTTTACAAGACAAGTACTGTTTTATTTAGTGATGAAATCATGTGGGTTTTCTGACAGTTTCATCAATGTATGAAACAGTATTAGTCCTGTAACAGTCACTTAATGAAATGAAATAAAGTACTCACTACCAGATGCATTGAGTACTTCAGTTGTGGTTCCCTTCCGTTTAATAATGGCACTCCATTCTACAATATATATATATATTTAATGAACCTTCCTCCACCCTCTGCTCTTTGGTGTTATTTACTTCCTCCTCTTCCTCTCACTCTTCCCACTACCCCCACCCATCTGCTTCTGTTATCTTTTTTTTCTTTTTTAATTCTAAGAATGCATCCTTTTTTATGTATGTACAGCATGGTTTATATAAAAAAACCTATAATAATAATAATGTTGAGAATATTAATAGTGTTGAAAACCCCCCATCCCTTCCTTTCCTTTTGAGCAGCAATGAAAAAAGTAAAAGATACAATTGTTTGAACTGAACTGATACTGAAAATACGACTGTAACAACTGTGATACCCAATTCTATTTTCTCTTACAATTAAAAATCAATTTTTAATCTAAAATTAGTATTATTCTTTGTTTTCTTTATTTCATTTTTTTTTTAAAGCCTTTACTTTTGGTGCTACTGTAAAGGTGCCATTATGATTTATGGTGGTATATCTTTGGTATTTATACCTGGTAGAGCCCATTCCTCTCCAGGACAAATACATACACCCAGCTGTAGAAATCTTGCCAAACAAAAGGGTCTGGATGACCCTCAGTTCTGTCAAAGACATGACAGCTTCTCCTGTACACTCGGTGGAGTGTTAATCGTACATAAAGCAAAACACAGATCTCTCGCCTGCGTGGGAGATTAGTGGCTCCTCTTCAGTACTGGCTTGGTCCAGTAGGGAAAGCAGATGTTAAAACGACTCGATGCTGATTATGAAGGTTGGCTGAAAATTTCATAGGCTGACCAAGATGGAATAACCAAATGAGGTTTATTTTCCAACATAGTCTCTGGAAAGAAACAATGCTGTTATTAATAAGAAGAGTTGAAATTAATACATGTAAGATTTCACAGCTCTAGCATCAATCCTTGAAAGTCAGCCTATGAACCTTTCAGCCAACCCTCATATATACCTATGTACATACAAAAATCAAAAGACACTCCACCTAGACTGTATAACTCCGGTAATTACTGAGGCTCTCCAAGAGATAATGAGGTCAATTCTGTTGTAAGGGTGCTTTACGTGGACACTCATTTAGCAACTTGAGAACCGTGATGGAACATACACGAGAATGCTCAGTGTCTTTAAACATATCCTGGAAGCAACTCCCTTGAAAAAAGCAATTTGATGGCCATCTACTTGTAATCTCTTGTACCATCCAACAGAAATGAACCACATTTGCAGGACACTGCTAAAAAACCAAGAAAGAAATTGTTAGTGATGTGTTATGGACACCAAACCTAAATCAAACAGTTACTCTCGGGTCTTGAATAAACGCTCCCCCAACTCTTATTAATTTTTCAAATTTTTTCCAACCCTGTTGCTTATTAAATTTAGCTAATCTATCTCTGGCAAAATTTTATTTTAAGTGGAAGCATTTCTGTGACAATTTCCTTTATACATGACAAAAAGAAAGTACATTACTAGAAATACCATACGTTCTAACAAATGATATATATATATATATGTTTACGTATATATGCCGTTTTGACAGCTCGATCTGAACTCAGTTCGGATCTAGCTGTCAAAATGGCCAGAGCTCAGCTGTCAGGGTCCTGAATTTTTTCATATTACCCAATCTACTACCCCAAGTATCGAGTACTCTAGTAGGTTATGGCCTAGCTGGTTTTTACCACACCCTATCTCATATATATATATATATATATATACGCACACACATATATAAGTAGTTCCACAACAGTTAATTAACCATAGAAGTTCACCTTATCCGGATCGTCGCACCTACCAGTGTTCTATCACTATATATATATATAAACAAGCAAAACTATGATGAAAGATGTTCCAACCTTGACCATTGATGCTTGTCATCACTTTAATAGTCATTAACTCTAGCATTTAAACCGGTCATATCCGGCCAGAATTATCTCACCAGCTGTTTCTGGCCACACATACTGATGTTAAGGTATTGTTCTCAAAATAAGTAACATAAAAATCTCATAGATTCGATATTATGTGAGATAAAGCCTTTACCAAGAAAATATAATAGTATATATAGAGTAATGTAAATGCTAAAGGATTAAGTAGGTGAGTCATATTTATGGAGGAGCCAAGTAATAGAATTGGCCAAAACTAAATCAATGAAAACAAAATATTTGCTCTGTGAGAAAAATGAAAATGATAAAAACACCTAGATTGTATGATTGGTATGTCTTGCCCAAAATCTGGTGAACCAAGAATTCAGGTTTTTAATTTGATCAGAATTTCTGTTATAGACTTAATTTCTCACCTGCCTTAACCCTTTCGTGTCCATATTTCTAATGACAGACACTCTATAATTTTGAAAAATTTTTGGAAATAATCAGTTTGGAAGCATTTTAAGCTGGTGTTTGGAACATAACTTTACAAAGGTTCTTACATAAAATTATGATGGAAGGTTTTTAGATAAAAATAATCACATTAAAACAAATAGTTCTGTATTATATAAAATAAAGTACCAGTAATACACTGGGATAATTGCTGGCCTTGTGCCAAAAGTAGAAACAATTATATAATATGGAAAGTGATATAAGGCTAAACAATGGACGATACAAGGAAGGTAACCAAAAATTTAGTTACCTGGTAATCTTTGTTTTTGTTGCTGTTGTTGCTTTTGTATCATAAAACCAGGGGTGGTTTCAGGTAGCCAGGTTCTCTTTCTCTGAAAAGGGTGATGGATATTTTTCTTTCCTTTCTGACTAAACAGCAAAAAGAAAGAAGGATAAAAGAATGCAGGGTTTGGGTAAGTAATTTTTTTTGTTCTTTCTCTTTTTCATCTTCAGTGACCACTGGCGTCACGCAGTAATACAGAGTACCCGACCTCCCATGGGTACAAGCTGAAGCATATAGACAATATGCCCCCACACCCCCCACCGCAAGGTGGTCGTGGAGGTGCCACGGCAAAAAAGCACCCAGCCCACACTGTAAAGTGGACGTGTAGGCGCCACGAAAAAGCACCCAGCACTCACTGTAAATGAGGTTGGTGTTAGGAAGGGCATCCAGCTGTAGAAATCAAGCCAAATCAGTTCCTGTATGAGCAAGGCATGGTCAGCCGACCAGACACTGCCCACAACAGGACAACCCGTCTAACCCATGCTAGCGTGGAAGAACGGACGTAAAACGGTGATGATGATGATGAGTCATGGATTTCATCGTGATTATTTTACATCTGTTTTTTCTATGCTTGCAAGGGTTGGACTGGTCTTTTCCAGTACATCTTTCTTCCACTTAGGCAAATTGAGATTAGCTGTCATCACCTCTGCCCAAGTCTTCCACAATTACAGCTTCCTTACACTGGAATATATCCATACCAGCATAGTTTTCTCTCTTACACACATCTAATTCTTCTTATACCAAGTTTTTCTATCAGCTCATGTACATTATACATCTATTGAAATATATTTGTTTCATATTTGTTGCATAGTCTATTTAACTTTATTTATGTTTTAACTAAATACCCTATGAAATGTCTTGCTGGTTTGTGCAGACAAAAACTAAAAGTTTCTGAACCTTTATTTATAATGTTATGTCTATTGTTTATGATGTGGATAATCTCTGTGGTACAGAGGTCACACCGTTTAGATATAGATGCATTTGTGTATGGAAAAGCATGTGAGAGTTTTTGCCAAGAAAGTGAGTATTCAACATTTTTATTTTTAAGACTTACTACTTGTTTTTACTTTGCATTCATAAACTATATTATTATCTAGAGAGTTATTATTCAATGGGCAACTGTTACGATTTTTATTGTTGCAGTTATTTCCGTTATCATTCGAAGTTCCTTCTCTGTGTCTGTGTATCCATAGGTTTATCTCATCTATGTTAATGGTGTTATCCCTGTTATTCGAATTGCTGTTTATTCTATCAGTGTTTCTATGTTTGCTATTGTGAGTTATCTTCCTATCTTTAATTCCCAGATTTCTATTGTTAATTTTTACTATATTCTGGGCTATCATCATCATCATCATCATCATCATCATCATCATCGTTTAACATCTATCTTCCATGCTAGCATGGGTTTAGATGTATTTTTGGTAGTCGAGTAGGAGAGTTTGATCGTGTGTCAGTTAAAGATTTCATTGTATTTATGTGATCTAGGAAAACACCTATCTAAAGCGTTAAAGAAAAGCTGAGCTAAATTATTTTGAATTCCAAGGGAGTAGGGTGGATTATACCACAGAATGGAGCAGGATCTAACCTTCTTATGCAACTTTTTGGTTGTATTCAAGTTATATCCATTTGAAATCTGATTTGTCCTGACTCTATTGTTTTGGGTTCGAGTACCCCCATTATTTCAATTGCCATTAACTGTGTATGTGTTAGTGATAATATCTATGGTTTGTTTGAGTTTATGAGAGGGTGTGTAATTATCATTTTCTATATTTGTTTACTCAATTTTAACCTGGTAACCTGCTCTAGCTAATGCATTATTATAGTATCTAGCCTTATTATCAAAGATTTCCTTGTTAGCTGAGAGTCTACAGATTCTGTCCTACACTATTGACTATGGCCTTCTTAACGTGGTTTGAGTAGTAGCGAACATAATTGAGGTTTTCATTTAATTTATGGTGTGTGCTGGAGGCTTCATGGTGATGCATACTATATGTATGCTTCAGCTCCAGCCTGGACTCACGGGAAGGTATGTCTGTATTAATGCATAATGCCAGAGATGTCGGTCCTGTGTAACCGTCATTGACAGGTTCAATTGAGCAAGATGATCTTTTATCATCTCATTCCAAGTCTTCCTGGATCTCCCCACTCCAAGGCTTTCATTGACTTTGAGCGCTCTGCACCTTTTTATGCAGCTGTCATCCTTCATACGCATCACATGTCCATACCAACGCAATCTCCTCACCTGCACACACCATCTGATTCCTCTTATGCCTGCCTGCTTGCCTGTCTGTCTGTGTGTGTGTGTGTATATATACACACACACATATATATATGTATGTAAAAGGTAAACAGAAATAGCAACACAATCGGTACAGTATATGGAAGGGATATATTAGGTTAATGCTTGATATAGCAGGAAGAGGGTCTAAACGTTTCGGACGCTAGTCCTTCATCAGAAGATAGATTGAGGGGATGGGCGAATTGGAATTGGAAAAAATGTCTTTAGATAAAAATAACAAGTCCATTCATGTTCACATCTCTTGCAAAACTCTTGGTGCTGGAGTTTTGTGTATGATTTATTTTTTAGAAAAGTGGATGATGGAGCGTGTCTACCTGAAATGGAAAAAAAAACGTTTTGTAAAAAGAGCTATACTTGTGTACCTGCGTAAGCATGAATGTGTTTGTGTTAGTATATGTCTGTACGAAGCTAAGAAATGTGTGTGTATATGTGAGTAAAAGAGTATGTGTGCATGTAAGTACGAAGCTATGAGCAAAAAGTATGTTAATATAAGGGTGTGTATGTGTGTATACAGAGCAGTGAAGGGAAAAGTGGAGTGAGCATATATAGACGGCCTGTATTAG